>JAIFGZ020000728.1:0-600000 GCA_019925245.2 Oryza australiensis | reverse complement strand
GATAGGATTTTTTGAATTCTTCATGTCAAAATACGCTAACAGATTTTTTGGGATTTTTAGAGCACTCTAAGTATTTTGAATCAATTAAATAAGGAAACAGAATTTAATTAAGTCCTTTTCCCTTTTCTTTTCTTTTTCTTTTTCTTTTTTTTTCCTTTTCCGTACGCCCGTACGGTTCCTTCCCGCCCGTCGCCGTAACGGCCGTCGGCCCAATCCCGCGTGCGCCGCTCTCCCTCGGTCGTGGGCCGAAGCCCACGGTCCCGCCGCGCCGCGCAAGTCCGCGCGCCTCCTGCACCGCGGGCCACCGAGTGGGCCCCACTGTCGAGCCGCCTCCCCGCGCCCGCGCGCCCAACCGCCGCCGCGCCATAGCCGCGCCGCCCGCCTCTTTCTCGGGCCGTTTCCGCGCGCCTCGCGCCGTGTGGGCCCCACGCCGGCTCCGCCCGCGCCGCCGCACCCGTGCCCGCACTTCCGCGCGCCGCAACAGCCCGCCGCGCCCGAAACGTCGCCGTATATCTCTCTCTCGAGTCCGAGAACGCCGGCGACCTTATCCCCGCCGTTTCCGTGCCGTTTCGGTCTCCTCTCTCCCTTTAAAACCCCTCGAGCTCCGCCTCGTTTCCCCTTTGTTCGCCGTTGATTCTAGCCCGTGTCGCCGCCGTTTTCCGTCGTTCATCCGCCGGTGAGCTCGCCGCCGTCCCCGGGTTTCTTTTGTTTTCGGTTGCTTCATTTTCCTTTCGCGCGCGCTCGCCGCTCGTCGGGTCGTCGCCGCCGGTCCGCCGCCGCTCGTCGGTCGTCGCCGCCGTCCGCCGCCGCTCGCCGGGTCGTCGCCGCCCGCCGCCGCCGCCGCCACCCGTGGAACCCTAACCCTAACCCTAGCGCCGCCTCCTCACTGTGCCGTCCGATCTTGCGGATCGGACGGTTTGCGCCGTCCGATCGCGACGCATCCGCGCCGTCCGATCGTCGTCGTCCGGCCGCCGAGATCGCGCCACGTCGCCGCAATCCGCCGCTCGGATTGCGCCACGTGGCGGCAATCCGCCGCGCGCCCGTCTCCGCGCGCTCCAGGCCGTGCGGCGACGTCAGCCCTAGGGCTGACGTCAGCCTGGCGCGCGTGGATGACGTCATCGAGGGACTTAATTGCGCAATAAATAATTTAATCTTTTCGTTTAGTTTAAAAATCGCAATTAAACTTCTAAAATTCATATCTTTTGAATCCGAGCTCCGTTTTAGTCCATTCAAATTGCATTAAATCCAGAAAAATGTCAAGAATCCATTAAAAATACTTTTCAATGCTGTTTCAGTGGACTTTTTAGGGTGTTTGTTGAGTGCTTTGCTTGTCGTGTAGATCCAGAGTTTTCCGGCGAGCCCGTTCTCTTCGAAGTAGTCGCCGAGGTTCCTCGCCTCGAGCAAGGCAAGTCATACCTTACATTGACCATATTGTACCTATTTTATGTAAATACCTCTATTTCATTCAAATACGCATATGTTTTAGAATGTCATTTCATGGGATGTTTATACCTATTGTACTCAACCATAGGATTGTTTACCTTATACCATTGATAACCCGGGATCCAATGTGACTAGACGATAGTTTAAGGTTGCTTAGTCATGCTTAGCGCAACTAGCTCACTTAAGGGAATCACACTAAGTTTAATGCTAAAGTTGACCTCCGGTGATATTAAGATATGATCTTGTTCTTAATAATATTGACTTATAAGAAAGGTGGGTCGTGAGCACATGGTTGGTCTTTGGTTAGCGTGCTCATGACGATTAAGGACCGGTTCTCGGGAAACCCGGAAGAAATGCCGTGCATACCACAAGCCGGCATGGGTAATGGTCGGGCCCGTAGCACATGTCTCTAGTTAACGTATCCCGAGAGGGTGAGCGTGATGAAGTTGGGTCGGCCCGGTTTTAAGGGTTGATCAGCTTCCGGATTCACCGCGGCACTAGAGGGGCTGCCCATTGCCCGATGGGAATGGGGCGAAACCTTGGTGTGGTACGATTGATTAGAGGGAATTGTGTGAAGGGTCTTGTCACAATTCCTTTCCGGGCACCGTGGTGGTGTCGGCGCACGGTAATGTGTTGTGGGATTGTGTCTTGTGGGTACAGTTGTACACCTCGATCGAGTAAAAACTATTCGAATAGCCGTGCCCACGGTTACGGGCGATCGACCGATTCACCTTGATTAGTCTCATTTACTTTATTCGAATGAAATGTTGGAATATGACTAGTGCGGGTGGATGGATGGGCTGTTGCAACGTGGTTTGAGCGTTGGACGGTGTTTATTTAATACTTGCTTAAATGTTACTCTGTTTTTTAATGTCTTCAAATATTATTATTGTATACTGCAAATGCTTTGTTTATGCAAATTGAGCCTCTTGACCATTCCTTGTTATTTATCTCGCATCATGTACCCTTTTCTGTGACTTGTTGAGTACGGTGGTTGTACTCGTCTTGCTTCTTTTTCCCCTTCGGTGCCGAGGTTGAGAGCGAGGTCTCCGAGGAGGTGTAGGCTTGTTCTCGTCAAGGTTTAGGTGTGGAGTTGGTGTTCCGCTTCGCTCGTGTCAAAGTTTAGCTTAAGTCGGTTTTATTTTCTTTTCGCTGCATTTGTGTAACTCTTTTATATTGTTTCTAAGACGAGGATTCGTATTATCAATAACGTCGATTTGTGTACCTCGGTGATTCTGGACGAGGATGTAATGCACAAATTAGGTGCGAAATTCGGTGTGAATTTCGGGCGTGACATCCATTATCTCGTGCGGTCCGGTAAAGTGGCCCGCACGGGATAATCGATCTTCCCGTGCGGGCCGCTTAATCCGACCACACGAGATAATAGATCTTCCCGTGCGGTTGGACCGCCCGCACGTGAAAATGGTCTTTTTCCAGACCTTTTCTCGTATGCGGGCAGGTCTTCCACACGGGAAGATGTCTTTCGGCCCGCATAAAAAATAGTTTCTTCAGTAGTGATACAGTATATAAAAAAGCTATAAAGACATAAAAATAAATATATAAGTTGGTAGAACCATCGAGATGGGCTTTAAAATAGGATTTTATATACTATAAAATAAAATTTATTACTCTAGACATACACTATTTAAATTAGATCAATATAAATAACAAATTAAGGTACTTAAACACCTATTTTTAAATTATTTTTAAATTATAGTTATAGAGTCAACTCATAATATGGTGCATTCAAATGTTGATGACTATCATAGTTATATTATAGTGATAAATACATTACAACACATGAAGCTGACATATAATAATTAATATCATAATACTTTTTCAAATAATTTAGGTGACATATAATAATTAATATCATGATAATCTTTGAAATAATTTCACTTCATAGTTTATAGTCAAATATCACTTGACAAATATATAACACTAACTGAAATCTACATGCGTGAAAAATGAAATAAAATTATGTTTTATCAAATTTAATTTTAATTTATGTAAGATTAAGATTCTCAAAGGTTTCTTCGATACAACCCTTTAATCCATCAGAAGAATTATGGCCATTCACATTTTTCTTTGCCAAATAGGTTTGATTACAAATGAACAATCCTATAACATGTGCATGAAACTGCTCATGATATATTTTCTTATAGTTAAAAAATTCTAATATGTGAGGCATAAATGATAATTGATAATTGCATGCCATACACCACACTGAATGTAACTACAAGTGCACTCCAATAAATTAGTTATTATAAATAATTTTGAAAAATAAATACATTCTTAGAATTAGTAAAGGTGTCTTGTACAATTATAAACAATAGGTGACGAAAACAAACTAGACGCTAGATTTTTGTCAAAATATAAACAATGATATGATACTCTGAAGATTGTCATGATCATATGTCTATTTAGCTATAATTTTTTAATGATCAATCTCACTCATTTCTAAAGAGAATATTGTATCCCTACCATACCAAATTAAGTAGTACTGCTTAACACCATAAACAAATCGTGTCTACACAAAACATAAAAAACTTTTTTATGAAAAGAAGTGAAGAACTATTTTCATCACATCCATCTTTTATTTGTTTATTTGAAGGGCATTGAGCATGGATAAGAGAGCTCGCTATGCTATCATAAGTATAGCAGGGGGCATACATATGGTTGAGTTGAGACACACCCAGTGAAGGCCACCGTTTGGCTTAAGTGGAGGCCACCATTGACTTATTTTGGTGGTATGGATGAAGTTTTATTTATTAAAAAGATATCTAGCTTTTAAGACAATGATAATAAGTAATGGTAACAATTAACAGGTTTACATGTATCATGGATAAAATTAATTTTTGTTTCAAACTAAAAAAACATTATTATCATTAATATTAGAGTCTATGGCCTATTTTACAACATGAATTTTTTTATTATGAGACAAAATCTACATTTTAATTTCTCATATGTATATGGTGAGATAAGACTTAATTCTCTTAGCATTATTTCTATAAATAATAAATAAGATATCTTCGCATCGGTGCGAGCTTGCTTTATAGTTATCACAAAGGTGAACGTTAGGAACTATAGCCAAGCTTAGGGCTCAATACTCGAAGCGCCTTATAAAGTTTAAAAGTATAATTAGATTTAGTTTTTGAAACAAATTATTATCCTGGATTATCTAGTTGATTATGAAATAAATAAAGTATTTTAAAAATAAATTTAACAAATAGCTTAACATAAGTGGTCTAAGACATGGTTATTAAAACCAGACCGGACCAGTTAACAGTTGAAAACTGGAACCAAAACATATCTGGTTTGGATGCAAAGATCGGACGTGCCGCACAATTTAGTTGGCTGTGCTTGAGAGTGAACATCTATCAGATCGTGGATGAACTCAGTCAAACCAGAGGTTGTCCGGTTCATCTACCCGTTTAGGTTTTAATAACTATGGTCTACCGAATGCAGTAGGAAAAGTTTTTAGAGAAAATATATTTTTAAAAGCTTAGAGCAAATAAGTCATTCTATAATTTCGGTAGCGAAGCTAAAAAGAACGTGACACAATTATTGCTTTATGTTCTATGGAAACAATACATATAGTATATAATTATATTCATAAATCTACACATTTATAATCTTTGTATCATTCATAATTAAACAGTCCATGCTTTTTTCCTCTTAAATTTTTCCTATTAGTATGGTAACTATTAGACCAGTACCAAGTCATTTTTTACATATTTTTTATCAAAACTTGTATAAATATGTTATTTTTGTCCATCCACTGAGGATATCAAACAGATTCATTTTTTTAATGGAACATGGATAACGCGAACCACACTACCTTTCTTAACTGAGTCAAAATTGGCTATTTGTATATATTTTTTTTGCTCACAGGAGACGATGCCAATCCAGGCAATCCGCACCACGGCCGTATATAGTTGACCTTCGCTAGAATCCTCTTCGTCACCAGCACCTCAAGCTTTATCCAGCCCATTATATTGGCTCAAGTTGCACACTTCCACCGGGAAGATGCTCACAAAAAAGTACACCATGTGTACCCTGTACGGCGTACCCACGGCGGGGCTCCAGTGCTGTCAAAATCACAAAGCACACAGCTAAACAGGAAAACTTTATATATTCCGTGCATGCATGGATGCATATCCGGCCACATCAACGACGGCGGCGGTGATGGCAAGCAATTTATCCATCCGAACGAAAGCCGTTTACGTGCATGCACGTACACGCTAGCCCAGCCAAGCCAACTCAACGAACACGACAGAAAGTGTAAGTGAGCACTAGGATTAGTAGGCATCTGCTTAGCCCCAAAGCAAAGGCGCGCCCGACCGGTCGGGGCCGATCGATACGACCGCGCGTGCTCCCGTGGACCACGGCATCACCTGCTCGCACGCAAGCAACAACACTCGATCGCCCAACCATCCATCAGCTTCGTACTACGTCCCCACATTTGGCTGTTCCTTCGTCCATCGAGTTCGATCGAGTACGTACCACGGCCGTGTACCAAGTACGTACAGCAAACGCGTCCCGGTCCCGTCGCGTCTCGCGCGCGGCGAGCATTGCACGACACTACTAACATATACTGAAACTGAAACCGAAACCGGTGCAGCAGCGTGCATGCACTGCACCCCGTACGTATTTATTGCCGCCCGCGGCGACGCTTGCACGGCTTGGCTTGGCTGGCTGGCTGCTCACCACGCGCGACCATGCCGTCGTCTCGTGGGCGGGCGGGCGCGGTGGGTTCGGTTTGGGTTGTTGGTCGTTCGTTGCGGCATGCAGCCTTCACGGCACCGCTGCATGCACGACACGCGGGCCCGCTCGCCCGGCGGAGCCAGCCGAGCTGGATCACGTACGGACGCGGGCGAGCAGCGACAGGTGTTTGCCACAAGGGTGGGATGGCCTGGCCTTCCCGTGGAAAAGTCAAGACCGTATAGGTACCCATGCGTGTGTACTGTGTACGTGGTCCCAAACTGATAACCGATCCATCGAGCAGCAGGTACGACGACCCATGCATGCCAAGTTTAGGCCCTATCAGGATGATTTTTGTCACGTTAAATATTTAAATATTTTAAAATATTAAATATAGAGTATTTATAAAATATATTTATAATCGATGAATTATTACGAGACATGTCAATAAGTCTTACGTCGTAAGTATTTGTAATCATAAATTAATTAGATTTAATAGATTTATCTCAAATTATTCTTTATCGTAATTATTTTTATAATTAGTTTATGTTTAATTTATATTTTAAATATCCGATATAATATGAATTAAGTTTAATTTCTCAATTTAAACACCCCTTACTATGCTTATAAAAAATCTATCTAATCGAGCTGCCGAGATCTGTTCCGAAAATTAAAGAGCCTGCTCGCTGGCACGCACGATCGATCAAAGGAGGCCGGGCCGCGTGGGCCAACTGCCCATGCAGCGGCGGTGCGGTGCTGTGCAGTGTGCACCATCCGGGAGGCAAGGGACAAGGGACGGGCAGGTCGTAGCCGTCGTCGTTGGTTTCGGAACAAAACAATGGCGCCTCGTCATAATTGCACGGCTGGTCAGGGTTTCTCAAAATGTATTTGAAGATATTGTTGTTATCTCGTAATAATCGTATAATTATCACGATGTATATTCTGATTTAAAAAATTAAAATTGTTATCGATAATTATGATAACACGGTTTAAAGAACCCTGCGGCGGACACGGAGGTGTGGGGCCCTGCGCCCACGCCGGTTTGTTCCATTCCCGTGAACCGATGCATTCTCTGCCCGCAAAAGGGAGAGGAGGACCAGATTCCAGAGGGGAGGGATCTGGAAACGGGGGTGAGGTGGGCGGCGTCGGGTTCGGACGCGCCGTGCCGCGTCACGGGGAGCAGCCATGTGGCGCCTCCAACAAAAACCGACCACGGATCGATCGAGTTGAAAACTAAACAGTGCGGCCTAATCGTATGGAGAAACTCCATTAGTCAGTCAGTCTCAAGTCGGTTTCATCCTACAGGATGGGTGAGACTGCGACGAAACTAGGCTTGCTTCTTCTCCGGCGGCGCGGTGGCGCCGAGCTTTGGAGGCGGCGTTGGCGTAGAAGTACGCGGGACGGCGGCGTGACTGAGTGATTGAGCGTTGAGATGGTATACGTACTGTGGGGGTGCAGTGCAGTCCTGCAGGAGTCCGTGTGCAGCGCATGAACAGAAACGATCGTGGATATCGGAAAGAATACATTGATACGATGGCGAAGTTATGGAAACATAAAATTTTAATGAGATAAAATGTGTTATTGGTTTTCGTCTTTTAAATATATTTTAAAAGAAGTATTCGTGAAAATATAAATACGTTGTCGGGTGTGTAATGATGTCGGTCGTGTGATTAAAAGAAAAGGAAACGATCGTGTAATTAACTGTAC
Source organism: Oryza australiensis (assembly GCA_019925245.2). NCBI lineage: Eukaryota > Viridiplantae > Streptophyta > Magnoliopsida > Poales > Poaceae > Oryza > Oryza australiensis. The sequence continues at coordinate 592,146 of JAIFGZ020000728.1, read as the reverse complement.
ACTGCAGGCCCGTCGGTGAGCTGGACTTGGACTGCGACGATGATGGCCTGAGATAGGCCGGTCGCGTGGTAGAGGGATGGGCGACGTAGTGACACGCCTTGGACAACGTGATCCTTCACACACACCGTGTGCGCACTGTGTGGTTCTACTGTAGGGCAAAGCCTGTTCCTGCCCCGTCGCTTCAGGCATCTTACTAACCTTTGGGCCCCGTTACTAGCTGAGAACAGAAGATACAGCTGGAGCTGATCCAGATTCCATAGTGAGCCTCAGACCAAACGTACGTGAAACGTGCATTTTTGTTACTGCGAGTGAGGGAGGTCGGAATATTATGCAGATTAGTCGATCGTGCGCGTCAATTTCTCGGTAAACCATCCTTGCCATCCATCTATATGATCTGTCCACACCCCCAGAGAGGGACAGCTTTTGAATTTGCTGTGGATTAAGATTAAATACGAATAGACAAAACGAAAAACACATAATTAACTATATTTTAATTTTTTAAATTAATGTAAGCTTAAAAAAATAAATATATTTAATCTTTTAAACCATTCTTTATATAGAAAAATTTTACATTAAAAACATGTTAACGAAAATTAAATTAAAATTTTAACTTTTTTTAAAAAAATATCACGAGATACACACCCACATGTGCATGATGCATGGCTCCCAACGGCCAACGTCTGCGGGCAGGAGCGCACGGTGGTCTCCATCGAAGCAGCTAACCCAAACACGGCCGCTAGCTTCTTAATCCAACCAAAGTAAACGAACCATGGATGCACACGCACAAACATGTGCATGATGATGGCTCAGCTCCGTCCCTTTCGCATGCGGTAGCCACCTCGCACGTTAACGAATACTTTCTCCATTTCTAAATAAATTTATTTTTTATAGACCAATATAAAAAATTGAAATACTAGTACTTTATCAAATTTTAATATAATTATTTTTGTTTTATTTGCTTTTAATATAATTATCTTTTATTTTCATAAACTTCAATACAATGATTTTTATAAATAAATTTATTTTGTAACAAATGAAAAAATACAAATAAATTGATTATGGAACGGATTGATAAGAGTAGCTAGCACTGCACTTGTCTTCAGTTCGGTTCTCACTTCGGGGCGCATGCGCTGCGCGCGTCGTTAGCAACCTCGTCTCGTCGTCGTCGTCGATTTGCGTCGCACCCACGCTGCCACGCTGAACTGAACACACGTGCACTATTCCGTTCACAGCGTCCCACTTGCTGATTTGCCCTTTTGTCTCTCACTCACGTAGCTCCTTCACGCTCTTTCCCAGAAATCGAAAATTCGTGGGAAGAAAAATCAATATCCGGGGAAAACATTGATAATCTGATGGAAATCTTGATATTAGAAAAGAAATGTAAACTAAAAAAATGTAGAACAAGGAGGGGGAAAGTAGTGCTGGGCCAAAAGGAAATCTGAATCAGACACTTCAAAACCGAACTTACGGTTTGTTTGGGAAAGCTTTTGACACATGTACTCTTTTTCAGAACTAAAAGTTTTGTTTTTCGTTCAGATTTGAAGAAAAAATATACAAGTCAAGAGTTGGGAAACTGAGTTTCTCCAAATTGGATGAATTGGGTTAGGTCGTACCAATTTTACAGGTAATATTTTCTTAAGATCCGAGCTAGCTTTATAAAAAACAAGCGGACCAATCAACTCACTTTCTATATGTGGATCACATCCTTCCATCCCTAAGAGCAAGTTCAATAGCAGGCTATAAGCCAGCTAGATGTTTACGTGGAGGAGAGAAGAGAAGCTAGCTATACTATAGCACAAACTCTAAAATATAGTGTGTATATGAAAGGTGAAACTAGTTATTAATGATGTAGTATGTAACTATTGTATGAATTATGTATTGATTGACTATAAAATTATTTAAAGCTCTTTCCTATGAAGCCAAATGAACAATGAGACCATGCCATCCTGTGAATTAGAATGAGTTTAGCCCATCATATTTTACCCTCAAACCAAACAAACACTTAAAAAACCCAAAAGACATACAGATCTAACACCTCATAACAGTGAAAGATATATAGTAGTGTAAACTTTATATGTAATATAAACCTGAAAATTATTATTGGGTACAGTCAACGTAAGTAAAACTTTTAGACGTGTGTTTTACTCCTACGGATCATACGGTGCATAGAGGACCGAGCAAGGAGGTGTGTGGTGAGAAGATGACAAATGGGTCGAAGGAACAGTTGAAGATGATTAGTGTCTTTGTATGTTTTTTTCAACGACCTCAACGATGACCGCTATGTTATCGTGGTCATCGATCATAGGCCTTCGGCAGGTGGACAGCCATGGCTGCGCTGCCGTTGTGTGTGTGTGACACTGTTGGTGCTGTATTAGCGTCGCTAGCTTGTACTAATTAGTCGCAGATGAACCTATTCCTAATTGTTAGGTTGCGCGACGACAAAAATTGATATTTTTCAACAAAATTTGACATAATTTAAGGGGTTATCCATGATTTGACAGGAGACGACCATCGATGGTCATTCGATAAAGTAAACCTTGTCGGCTGCTATCGCAATGATAAAATTTTGGTGCTCGACGCTACCAAAATTCTCGATCAATACCGTTTCTGTTTCAGTTATATATAATTTTTTATCATCTATAGCGTCGTGTCGAAGTTGATATTAAATAGTTAAATTAATAAATATAAAAAATTCTGATCTTATCGAAACCTTTCATAAAAATAATATAATAATAATATTGTCTTTTTACCGTTTTCATTCATATACTTACCGTTTTAAAGCCAGGGATTATACTATTATGTTTACAGTTGGCGGATGAGAGATGTTTAAAAAAATTACCTTATCTATATTTGTACCCTTTTTAAAAACACACGTTTACTAATCATTTATCTTAGATTAGACAGAAGAAAGCGTACGGATACTATATGAACACATAATTAAAACTAGCATGGTGAGCATGGTGGTCATCGCAGACTGTACGGCTAACATCTTTATATTTTTCTCACGTAATAGAGCGCAGTGTATATATATCTATAATCTATAATCTATAATTTATAATTATCTATAAAGCAAGTATTGTTTTCATCCAAATTTTATTTTGCTTGGCTATTTTACGAAAACTCCTTGAGTTTTTCGAAATTAACCTCAGTCCACGACTATTTTAAAAAACCCGGTTAAAAGGGGTTATTTTACAGAAAACCCCTTGAGTGTTTATAAAATTAATCTACAGTCCCAATGCTAAAAAGAAAGAGAGGGCTTGGATGAAAAAAAGACCTCATGCATCCCTCTCTTTCGTCCCCATCCGCGTCGCGTCCCGCGCCGCGCCTGCGCCCCTTCCTTCCATCGCCGCTCAGAGCTCCCGCGTCGCCGCCTGGACCTTCGCCCTCCGTTTGTTTCCCTTCCTGCGTCGTCGTCCCGTTGCAACGCACGGGCATTTTGCTAGTGTGTGTACATATATATAACTATCTATAAAGCAAGTAGTATTTTCACCCAAATTTTGTTTTGTCTGGCTATTTTGCAGAAAACCCCTTGAGTTTTTTCGAAATTAACCTGCAGTCCGCCTGGCTATTTTAAGAAAACCCAGTTAAAGAAAAAAAGAGATTATTTTATAGAAAACCCCATGAGTATTTATAAAATTAATCCGCGATCCCAATCTTGAAAAGAAAGGGAGGGTCGGATAAAAAGACCTCCTACATCCTCTCTTAGTCACGTCCAGTCTGCGCGCTGCGCCCCTCCCTCCCGTCGTCGCTCGGAGCTCCGCGCCGCCGCTGGACCTTCGTCCTCCTGCTTTCTTCCCTGCGTCGTCGTCCCGTTGCAACGCACATGTATTTTGCTAGTATATATAAACAGGAGGGAGGGCGCGGGCGCGCGCGGATGGGGCGAAGAGAGGACGTAGAGGTCTTTTTTCATCCAAGCCCTCTCTTTCTTTTCAACATTGGGACTGCGAAACTTAATTTTATAAATAGTCAAGGGGTTTTCTACAAAATAATCCTTTTTCTTCTTTAATTGGGTTTTTTAAATAGCCATGCGGCCTACGGGTTAATTTTGAAAAAACTCAAGGAGTTTTCTGCAAAATAGCCAGGCAAAACAAAATTTGGATGAAAACACTACTTGCTTTATAGATAGTTATAGATATATATAATTTATTAATTATTATAAATTTTAAATTTTAGTTATTTCTAAATTATATTTCTACTAGCAACGTGTCGTGCGTTACAACGGTAAGTCGGGTGCGACGCGGATGGGGACGGGAGGAGGGGCACGCGCAGCGCGGAGCTCCGAGCAGCGACGGGAGGGAGGGGCACGGCGCGACGCAGATGGGGACGGGCGAGAGGGACGCAGAGGTCTTTTTCATCCATGTCCTCCCTTTCTTTTCGCTGAGGCTGCGGGTTAATTTTATAAACACTCAAGGGTTTTTTGCAAAATAGTCGCGGACGAAAATTTTGGGTAGAAACACTACTTGCTTTATAGATAGATATAGATATAGATATAAATATATATACTTTGTATGCGTACGTATCTATACAAAGTGGATACACATAGGTTAAATAGTAGGCCTGCTAAAAAACCCGATTTGGTGTGTGTGAACGAATTGGGTCGGCCTGCTAAATAATGAAGCCTATAAAAAATTACAAAAGAGAAAGTCTAAAACGTGCGGTCAAATTTGGTAACGGGTCGAATTCATTGCACATGGGCCAAAAAGAAAATTCCCAAAACAACCAATGAGCCGAAAGGAAAGTGGTCGCACGTATAGTGGGATGTGCGCCTGGTCGTCCATTAGAGATTTCGAGCCTGGTTTATGTTGGGCGCGAGATGGCCTCGGAATTGGATCAAATCCAAGGTGGATCGCTGCTTGGGCCCCGGCCCTCCATCTCAAAAAAACTCAAGGGGTTTTCTACAAAATAGCCAAGGAGAATAAAACTTTGGGTGAAAACAAGCCTGATTTCTTCCTAAATTGATTAGTTAACCTCGACTCCAAGCTACGAGTCGTTTATATGCATAGTTGCACATCTTGTTAACCTATTACTCTATTTTATATATGTAACCATGTTCTCTGTTGTCATGTTCGTCGTATAATAATAATAATAATAATAATAATAATAATAAATAGTTATAGATGGTAATAATAATAATAATAACAACAACAACAAATAATAATAACAACAACAACAATAATAATAATAATCGGACAAAAATTAAGTCTATGACTTATCGATATGTTGATAAAATTAGCATTAAATTAACTTATGTTTATGTGATGTAAAAAAAGGAAAAGAAAAGATTGCTCTTTGACAGCTAGCAAAGCCAATTAATCGCCTATATATGTGGGATTATTTTTGAATTGTTTTTATTCGATCCGTTATTATTGACAACTCGATAATTAACCTCATTGCTTGCCATCGTTTTGTCGCATTTATATATAAATACGGTGCAAGAGGATCCTCTCGAGAGCCCCTGCTGCATGGAGTCCAAATCCTAATCGTGCACCATCTGTACTCTTTTTCTCTTCCGTTATATATGTATATGCTCAGGATCGCTAATACTGGAAAGGTGAGATAGTGTAGAGACGTTCGACGAAAATTATTACGGAAGACTTACATATTATATAAATAAATGCGTATATATATATATATGTTTGTTTATATATATAGCAAATATGTCCGTGCATTGCAACGAACGTCATTTTATTTTATCATAATTATTTTAAAGTTAAAGTCTCATATAATTTCAATTTATATTTTTATGTATTCACATGAGACTTATTTCAGTATTGGGATTGTGGATTAATTTTATAAACACTTAAGGGATTTTCTGCAAAATAACGAGGCGTATTGCAGGTTAATTTTGGAAAAACTCAAGGGGTTTTATTCAAAATAACCAGGCAAAACAAATTTTTGGGAGAAACATGCTTGCTTTATAAATGCTAGCAAAATGCCCGTGCGTTGCAACGGAACGACGACGCAGGGAGAGAAGCAGGCGCAGGGCGAAGGTCCAGGTGGCGACGCGGGAGCTCCGAGCGACGACGAGGGAGGGCGCGGGCGTGGCGCGGGCGCGACGTGGATGGGGACGAAAGAGAGGGACGTAGGAGGTCTTTTTTCATCCAAGCCCTCCTTTCTTTTCGGCATTAGGATTACGGGTTAATTTTATAAACACTCGAGGGGTTTTACGTAAAATAACCAGAGACAGACGAAAATTTTGGATAGAAACACTACTTGCTTTATAGATAGTTATATATATATATATATAACTTTGAAAGTAAGGGTATCTTCAACTTTATGTACCACTGGACCTTGATTAAGAAATAATATCAGATAGACATTTAGTGTAAGTTAATTTAATTTTACCAAATTAAGTCAAAAATATAATGAAAATAGATATTGACTTACTGATACTTTAAACTGATTAAAAATTTGGTAAAAGTTCAAAATATTTATGACTCGGATATTATTAGTTAGAAAAGTATATTGATGAATAGGAAAAATTGCATGTATATCGACGGCGACGCGCTAGCTCACGCGTGCAGCGTGTGCTCGGCCGTCGCTCAGGGCAATGCACGGCAACGTAAGAGGCGCGTAAGTCGGGCTCGCCTGTTGGAGATGAGAAAAGTGAGGCAACAATGGAGCGAGAGGTTATATAGATCGGAAATTTTATAGATTTGGACAAAAAACCGATTTGATGATCGAAAAGTTATAGATTTTTTAAGTAGTTAAGATAAGCTCTATCGTATGTATAACTAGGTTTTTTTAAAAATTGCTAGGTGGATTGCGGGTTAATTTCGAAAAAACTCAAGGGGTTTTCTGCAAAATAGCAGACAAAACAAAATTTGGATGAAAACACTACTTTTACTTTATAGATAGTTATAGATTATAGATTCACGAGATATAGATTATAGATTATAGATATGGACTAAACTTTACTTTTACTTTTTTATTCTAAATTTTAATTTGTTCTAAATTTACTCTAGACTCTTCTTTCAATATTTTTTTTAATTTTAATTTTTTGTTATTTCTAAATTTTATTTATATATGTACTCTTATTACTTATTTTTAATTCGAGTTTCGATTAATTATATATTGTCTCTAAACTTTCAATATTTTTTATTTTTTAATCTGTATTTCTGTATAGACTCTGAAATCTTCTTTTAATTTTATTATTTTTTATTCCAAATTTAATTAGTTCTTCTTTTGATCTTTAATTTTTAATTCTAAATTTCAGTTATCGATTGTATTTCTATATAGACTCTAACCTTTGTTTTCTATTTTTTAATTTTTAATTCTGATAATTCTTTAATTTTTAATTCTGAATTTCAACTAGTTCTTAATTGTATACCGTTATGGACACTAGTCGTTGTGTTCAATATTTTTTATTTTTTAATTTCAAATTTCTACTATTTTTAAATTGTATTTATATATGAACTTCATTTTTTTTAACAATTAATATATGACTAGAACGTGAGAGCGAATGTAAAAGATTTTTTTATTATTTTAATAAGTTAATAGATTCTCGAATGTTTTCTTTCCACGGCATCTACGCCGAAGCTAATCCGCTGCCAAGCCTAATCCACTGTTTACTACTAGTAGTACTTGTCCAGTCGTTATGCCCGCATCCGACGGCTACGGTCAGCCACCGCGCGAGATGCCCAGTGGGCCGAGACGGCCGCGGGGCCCCGGCGCCCGGGTTTGCTCGCTTTATCTCTTTGCGCGCTTTGTGCCAGGAGGAAGCAGACGAGCACCAGAGAGGAAGCAACCAAAAAGCCAGAAATCGCGACGTCACATTGGAGTCAGTCTCAACACTCCTCGGTCAGGGATTGGATTTGCTTCCGCACAAACGGTGAAAGAAAAACATAAGCAGAGAGAAAAAAGAGTGTAGTTTCAGCCTTTGCTTTACCTTTATCTCAGCGTAGAACGCACAGTGATTTTTTTAACAGTCTAAATAGTATAAAAGTACTAGTACTAAACAGTCACTAATAACTATTCGTTCGGTTCCAACATACGAGTTCACCTAGGCCAACCGTTCCATTTACTGCTGCGTGCGTGTAACGGCGGGATGGTCGGTCATGGGGCGGGAGCGGCCATGGCGGCGTCGCCGGCGGCGGCATTGGGGTTGGCGGCGACGGCGTTGTCGAGCCACCGGTCCATGGGCGTGCACTCGGCCTTGTGCGCCGTCTTCCAGTGCAGCGCCTGGCACGCCCGGGAGCAGTAGTTCACCACGCCGCACACCGAACAGCGACGGAACTCGTGGCGGCGCGTCTCCGGGCGCCCGCACAGCGCGTGCGAGCACAGGCGCAGACCGGCGGACTCGTCCTCCGCGGCGCTCCCTGGTGTTGGTGCCGCGGCGGCGCCGGCGGTGCCAGCGAGCGGCCGCGACGCGAACCAGTCGACGAGGAACCGGTTGGCGGCGTGCGCCTCGCCGGCGGCCTTGGCCGCGGCGTGGCAGCCGAAGTCGCTGAGGAGGCACGAGTGCCGGCGGGAGGAGGCCGCCTTGCCGCCGCCTGCGTCGCGGAGGAGCGAGGCCGACGCCGCGACCGCAGCGGCGAGCTCGCGGGCGTTGGCCTGGATGAGGAGGCGGCGCCCATCGAGGACGGAGCGGCGCACGCCGTAGCCGTCCTGCAGGCAGTGCCCAAGCTCCCGGAGCGCGTCGACGTGGCCAAGCGACGCCGCGCGCGCGCACAGCGCCGCCCCGGCGCGGAGGTCGCGGTCGTCCTTGGTGCCGCCGCTGCCGTTGAACTGGATCACCGCCAGCGAGTACAGCGCCTCCCGGTGTCCTCCCACCGCCGCCGCGGCCATCAGCGCCGCTCCCGACCCGCGGCTCCCGAGACAATAAAACCGGATCTGCGCCACAACGGAAGAAGACGATCAGCACAACCGCCCCAAGCACGAACGCCACGACGGCGCACACGATTCGGGAACCGCTCAATCTCACCATGCCAAGAAGGTAGCACGCGTCGAGGTTGCCGGCATCGGCGCAGCGCTGCAGGAAACGGTGCGCGGCGTCCGACCACGCCTTGGCCCGGACGGCGAGGCACCGCGGAGACGCCCTGGCGAGCACCACCTTGCTCTGCCCGAGCTCCCTGAACCGCTTGCATCTGCATAGCAAAACACAAACCAAACACCATGTCAGAACTCCCACGGTTTCTCCGTTTCTTGCAACCACACGAAAACCCGCATCAAACACAACACGTACGTAAGCATGGCACCGGCGAGGTCACACGGTGACCCGGCGGACGCGGCGACGTCGGCGAGTATCGACACCACAAGATCATCCGGCAGCTCCTCGAACATATCCCCACCGGCAAGCCCAGGCCCCTCCACGCCCCCCGCCGCCGGCGATCCCTCTCCGCCGATCCTCCGCCTCTTCCGCCGCCCATCCTGGCACAACGCCGGCGAGTAGCACGCCCCTCGCCTCGTCCTCATCCCACCACCACCTCGTCGACGCGTCACGTTCTTGGCTTCTTGCGGGCAGCGCAGGGAGAGAGAGAGAGAGAGAGAGAGAGAGAGAGGTATGTGTGTGTCCGTAATGGCGTGGAATGGGAGAGGGTGAGAGGAATATATAGTGGCGAAACGGAGAGGAAGGGACGAGTCCGTTTCCGTTCCGTTGCAACGGGGGACGGGAGGAGCGGTGGTGGTGCGGTCAACCAGGACGCTGACCGGGAAGGAGGAGAGAGGGGGGTTGCTTGAGGGGGAGCACGCTTCGATACAAAGCCTCTCCCTTTCTTGATACTCCCCCACACCTCTCTCTCCTCTCACCTTTCTTACCTCTCACCTTCTCTTTCCTCCTCAACTTTTTTTTCCTCTGGATTTTCCCTTTCATTTTTCAAGCTGACAAAAAAGTGTAATGTTTTCATTTCCTTTTGTGTTTTTGTCGATGATTATTTGTGCAGTTTTTGGAGGAAGAGAGAAAGATGAGTGTGTTGTGTGTGGGTGGGGCAGGGTATGCATGATTGTGGTTAGTGACTTGCTTCTGTATCTTTGACAGCCTTTCTTTTCTCTGCATCTTTGCTTTGCTTTGCTTGGGCTGTTTGCTTCATTTGTTGCTGTGTTTTTTTTTTGGTTTGTCACTGGAGGGCCCAGGTTGCCTGCCCCTTTTTTGTGTTTGTTGACATGTAGTGTAGCTAGGGTTGGTGACATGGATATCTTGCTGGATGACACACGTAGATCGGTGGATAGCTGAAATGGCATGGCATTCATGAAGATGTGTATCTGTGTGTGATCCGTAGATTTGGGGAGGTTGGCACAGCATGCATGACTTTGTTCATATCTTGCTACCAATTGAAGTCTTGGCCTAGAGCTAATTTGGTGGTGTCCCCATAAAGTCTATCAGTGATGGTTTTGGTCTCAAGAAATGTACATATATATGGTTGCTTCATTGCATCAATGGATGGTGGATTTAACAACCGTTCTTACTCTATGGCCACATTGCTTTCAAACATGATTTTGCTGGAGTCAGTTTGACATGTCCACCATAATCACTTCTTGCCTCTTGCATAATGCAGGTTAATTTCCTCAAAAATAATGCCATAATGTTTACTGTTTCAGAGAAGTTTTTATGTGGGTTATCATCTGCTACAAAATCTAACCATTTTGCTGAGAGGTTAATTAATTGTAAGGATGAAGGCTAAAAGAAAAATGTGCTAGCTGGACCTTGTTATTATTTCGTAGATTACACATTTTGGAACTAATTTAGTATGAGTATTTTAAGAACATTTCTCCAAGCACGTGCCTATAACTTGCAAGACTTTGGGATGGTAGCAGTCTTGCTTGAACAATGTATAATAATTATATATTGTATTAAGCAAGAACTTTTCCATGCGTCTCCTACTTAATTGTTTCTGTCAACGTTAGGATGAACTTGCTTATTGACATGGCAATAAGCATGGGTTACCAGCCAGCCGGCTAGGCCCCAAGAAACCTGCACTGAGAAACGGAAAAAAATAATTCGGTTATTTCAAGGGCAAGTAAAACGTGTTTCGGGGTTAAATTAAATTAACCCGCACTAATTCATCTCCAGATATTTATGGCGCTTGCCTTTTACATCGTTCCTAAAAGTAAACTTTCAAGAAAAGGAATCGGGAGAAGATAAAAAAAGGTAAAAAAATTCGTGGATTGGAAGCAGATGGCACTGGAAAACTGGTGGCGCGTGAACGAGGAGCCGGGTCGGTTTACGTTTGCAATGGCAAGAATTAAACTCTTTTCAGTCAAAACAAAACGAATTGAAGTCTTGTATTTGTAATTACGGATCGATTAACGCCAGTAGCAGTGATTAATTAGCGGCAGTAATCACTCACACGGTCGTAATGGAACGGTCAAAAACGAAAACTTTTAACATTGATGTGTCATGCTATGAAAGAATTTAGAATTTTTTATAACTTTTATTTATCTAAATCAAACTATTAAAATGGTTAAGATGATTCTTAAGAAAATTTCAATGCTCTTCCGTGGTCGTTACTGCATTGCTATGCTTCCTCGCGTTTTACGTTTCTCGTTTTGAATCTCCCGGTTCAGACGGATTAGCGAATTGCATTGATCACATATACTTACGTGTCGCAAAATTTGATACCACTAGCGATCAACCGATTTGGTGGCTGACAATTTGTCAAGTGTCCTGCTGATGACATGCCGGGCAAATGTTCAATCTTCTTGTCATTGTCATCACAACACCGGTTAATAAATAGTATTTTTAGTGAATTAATTAGCTTAGTGATAGGTTGGATTGTTGGCAAATTCCTCACGAAAAAGAGCTGAGTATGCGTCTGCAATGAGGACGGATGTATAAATTCTTCGTCACATATGTAGTAGATCAGAAGAGTTGCAAATGCCAAACCCTCATCTGCACATCAAGACTATTCAGGGGAGGTAGAAACTCTCAAATGAAAAAATTGCAAATGGACCAAATGAATGGTACACGTTTTAACATATATGTCGATCAAGGTATTACATATATGAATATAACATTATTGCCAGCAGACTATATATTGCCGATTTTATATAGTAATGGTGTAACTTTAATTTATCATCAATATGTTCATACTACACACTTTGATCGTGCCATATTAGGGCTGAACAATTCCCCGTCACTAATTTTGTTGGTGAATGAGAACCCACAAACCCAAAGCTGATCCTGTCCATTCGGCGTACTGCCGCTTAATCATCTCATCTTTCTCTTTTCTAGAACTGTCCAAACACAATCATTAAAACTCATTCTTGTATCTCAAGGGGACAGAGAAGAAGAAAAATAAAGATTGTTCATATTTTTTAACTTATTTTTTAATAATAAAACATAATCAGATTAATTTTTTACAACGTATTATTACTGTAAAATTCACAGGTTAATAGGCATCGTGTGTTCCAACGGATTTTTGAAAAACAGTTTATTGTATGTATTTTTAAAGCCTTACGACAGTTATTCTCATGGCCTAACGTATCATAGATCGATGAAAAATTTTATAATAAAAGTAATTAATTCTTATATTATTATTCTGTGAGGTTTGGATTGTAAGGCTAAAAAAATCAGAAGTCTTCTCTCACTTTTTAACGGACATGACATAATAATTAAGGGGTGGTGGCCATCACAAATTACAAGTTTTCTCTCACTTTTTAACGGACATGGCATAATAATTAAGGGGTGGTGGCCATCACAAATTACAAGTTTCCGTTGTGGATATCACACATGATTACGGTGTAAAGTCCCTAACTAGTGTAAGAAAATAAAAACAATAAAGTCAATATAGAACTGTGTATAAAAACTTTTTTTACTAACGAGTTTTTTCAAAAAAAAGAAAAGTTACTAACGATTTTTTATCCGGTTGCCATGGAAACATCACGCTGGCTTGCAATGCATATACATTTCGAGTTGAAATTTTGAAGATTAATTTACAAAAAAATTTGTCACGAAACTACAAGACAGAAATGCCTGCTCAAACAAATTAAATAGAAGAGAATGATGTGCATATAGGATAGATTGATTGCCGAATGAGTGGGGTTCAATGGCGGATCCAAAAATTTTTAATAACCTAGTCGAACCACGATCAAAATATTCGATAATAACAATCATACAAACATACACAACCACAAGTGCCTCCGATTTACTCTACTAAGTAAATGATCTGTCCTAGCTAAAATAATGGGTTTAAAGAGAGGATGAGCCTGAGTAGGGGCTCAGATCGTTGGGCCTTGGACCCGCCACTATACGACTGAGTTGTGTATTTGTGAATTCACACATAAATTAAATTTCCAAAAATCCAAAGTCAATTTTTTATGATTCTTTCCATTAATGTTACATGCGCAAGAAATTAATTTCTACTAAAAACAACTACTACGTAAAACTTGTGTGTTCGGATATGTTCAGTGAAAAGTGCCATATATCTTACCTAACCTATCTGGTTTTTACAACAAGCAACGTACTGCATGATGCAAGACTAACATTTTCAGTCGGTTCAACCTTCTGATTTATTGGTTGAGTTACAGCTAATATGTCATAAAAAATGACCGAAACAAAAATTATGGGTAAATTTTGATATTTGAATTATTAGCAAACTTAAATCTAAGAAAAAATAGACTAGACTATGATAAAAAAACAAAAACCACTCTAAAATAAAACTAAGTTTTAAAGTTTAAATTTTGGTTGCATCCAATAAGCCAACAAAGATTTAAAGTGTAAATCCTTATGTATAGCTACCTTCATATTCGTTAGTAAAATAGAGAAAAAAAGTAGACGAAAACAAATTCAGGCAGCTAATTTTGTAAGAGCCTAATTGAATACGCCAATAAATACTCTAACCATACATCAAAGATGCAAACTATTATATTCCATTTTTTAGTCCCTCAACAGATACTAAAATATATCAAAATTTGTAGTATTAATTTGGGGTACCTCCTGATACCCCCTCCAAATTCACTCTTCTACAAAACCAGCAAATGGAAGAGGATCAACTCACTTTGAGTTAATGACTCATGTCAGATGGAAGTGGATTTTAATCCATGGACCGTAAATGCAAAATTGTTTAGCTCGATTAAAAAAATTGAATAGTCAGAAAAACAACGGTATTGCAGAATTATCAGTTATTCTTAATACATGTACTCGCAGAGATCCACAAAAAAATTACTAGCATTTTTGGCTGAGTTGGAGAACATCAGCAGCCTAAAATGGTTGAATTAATGGTGTGCAAGTGGTGAGAAGATAAGCATGGTACTAATGGCAACAGGACATTGCTGGTGATGGCAACAACGGAAGAAAAGGGGGGAACGAATCGATCAACAACCGGAGTTGTCGTGATAACTTTGCTTCAATGCTGCGAAAACACATCGAGATCCGAATGAAGTAGGCCAAATAATTAAGCTTCACAATAATCACACTTCCTTTTCCATATAATTAACGCTCGGTTGTTGTCCGGCCTCCTAATCATTTGTTCAGGTTTCTTGCACCTTCAGGTGCAAACCATTTTTGATCAGGTTGCTGCAACTTCAGATGTGAAACATTTCAAAAATCAATAGTATATTTACATCATTTCATTTGACTTATTTTATTCCTTAAATACAAGGTTGATTTACCATCTGGAAATTAATTAACTAGATAGAATAAAGGGCTGTTTCAGGACTTTTTTTTCAGGTGATCGACATGGCTAACCGAACTACTAGTACTCTGTTTTAAATCCTGTTAATTGAAAGTCAGTAAGCAATTAGGAAAAGCTTCAGCCTGACGACTTGAAACTTTTGTCTTGGTCTGCAAAAGCTACCTAGTGGGTCTCAATTAAAATACTGAAACAAACCAATGAGAAGATAACCATTGCATTTGCTTCTTTCAGGCATATGTATATGTAGACATGTATACCAGATTAATGTTTTGACTTAGGTCATCACTGGAGCCCCTGCAGGCAGGAGACCAATTCAATTCAATCCAATTTAATTTTCCACAGTGTTGAAGATTGGCAAGGCTTCTTTGCTTCAAGAGGGGACAAGTGTGTGGCACATCCATCCATCATCCTCTCTAGCTAGCTAACCCATGCACTTATCTTCTTTTAATAAAGTTCCCCAATTGAGTGCGTTCTTGGCAGCTTAGGGCTAGCTAAGCTAGAGTTCGCTTCATTAGTTAGTTGAGTCAAAGGGCATGCATCTTCATGGCAATTGGCCATTATTCTGATGCTAAGCTCTATCTATCTCCCATCAGAATAATATCTCCCCAAGAGATCATGTTCCTTGCACATATATTTATCCCTTTGATCTCACTTAGCTTTATTAGAACACTATATACATACATATGCCTTAGGTTACGTAGCCTACGGGTCTTCAATAGTAGTAACAAATCGAGTAGTTTGTCCACACTTGAGAGATCTCACTTGCACAACACTTGTGCTGGCTGACATCCACAGTTGCAAGCCATTCCCTTGAATTGATTATTGCATATATATTCTCATTCCATGGCTGCCTGAGAACCTTGCAACAGTTATATTCTATGAGCCGCCCAAATGGAGCCTAGCTAAGCTAGGTTTGAGGAATTTGTGACTAGGAATATTGTGGTGTCTAGAATATTTGCATATATGGATCAGGGGATCATGTAGCCATGGCACGAGAATATCAATATGTGATCTCGTCTCACTAGAGTTTCTATTGCTTGTGCAACCAGCTGTTCACCACTGATGAGTACAAAATTAATCCAGCCGGCCGTTTCTTGCTTTTGGAGTCAACATATAAAAAAAGAGTAAAAGATATCTATTTTTTCAATTAAGAAAAAAACTCGTTCTTTAATTCCGCACCACAGATTTAAATCCTAAAACAAGCATCACTAGCTCCTAAATTCAAATAAACCATAACACAACTATATATTCCTTGACAACTCAAAACTGCTGGGAATGTACTTTATTTCACCAAAAAAAGTTTTTCTTCTAGAAAATAAACCATACCTCTGCTTATTTCCATATCTGAACATTTTGGCCATATTGCCAGAAGGGAAGTTTAGAAACCTTAGCGCAATGAGTTTTTGCAATGCAATCTGCGCAATATTGTAGCTCCATATAATTAAATGCAATATATATCGATTTTGTTAGATATTATATTGGTCGACAATTTTTTTAAGAAATTTATCAAATGTAGATCACTAGTACAAAAGCATTTTTCTATATGGCTAGAACCTATTTTTCATGCGGTTGGGCCGTCCGTTTGCCCAGAAAGGTCTATGAAAATAACGATTTTTTCACGCGGGCGATGCACCCGTACATGAAAATCCAATTTTTCATGCCGATGCTTATGTTGTTTGCACATAAAAATAAAAATCCAAAAAAATATCACAAAAAATCAAAAATCAAAACCCTAGCTCCCATCCGCACCCCGATGGTGGCGGCGACGCGGATTCGGCCGTCACGGGGTTGTTGCAGCCCGCCGTCGAGCCCGCTGCTACCCACCAGCCACCGAGCCCGCCTGCTCCTAGCCGCCTCGTCATCGTCAGTGGTGGAGAAGGAGGTGGGGTGCGAGCGCGAACCAACCACCCACTGACGGCCGCCATCTCTCACGGCCGCCCAAGGTCGCCGAGCTGCCTGTCGTTCGCTCGAGCTTGGCGAGCCACCACCGCTTGCCGCCGTCCCTGGCCGCTCGAGGTTGACGAGCTGTTGTGCCTGCTACTGCTCGTCGGCCCGCTCTCGCTGGAGCCGAGGAGGAGAGGAGAGGGAGAAATAATATGAGGAAGAGAGGAGATGAGAGAGAGAAGGAGAAGAGATAAGGATGATGTCTTGAAAAAATTTGAAGTGCTGAGATGAAAATGAGGAGGCAAGTCAAACTTCTAGGCGTGCCTCTAGGCGGACATTTAAGAGGCCCGCCTGAGAAAATAGGCTTCTTTTGCATACGGATCCTTAAGAGGTCTGTCTGCGAAAATAGATATTTTTGCATGCGGACCTCTTAAGGAGCCGTATGCGAAATTAGAGGTTGATGTTTCCAGGCGCAACCAGTTATGGTCCGTTTAGAACCTATAGGAGTCCTCGTAAAAAAATTATTTATGCAGTAGCGAATACACTGTACTGTAGTGTAATGACATTGTAATTTGTATGTAACCCAATGTGACTTTCACATAATTTTAAACCGGTAGATTTACTTTATGATTCGTACAAAGTTAAAAAAGAAAAAAATCATAGCGAGCACACAGGTGAGAAGAATCGGTCTTACGACCTCCGCTTTGCAAAAATAGTGTGTTACCATAGGATTTTTTAAAGTTACATATAAATTGTATTGTAGTTACATGCAAGTTATAATGTAATTACACTACAATTATACTCTATTTATGTCTGACTAGTTTTTAGGAGAAAATTTACTGACAAATGTATAGGTACTCCCATATATATTGTTGCAAGCTAAAAATAGTCTCTACTATTATAAAAATTGAAGATGTTTTCGTTGGAAATTTGGCATGTCATCCATATTTGAGTTGGTTATATGTTGTCCTTATCTAATTCGACATGAGTCTAGAATAACTATTATACACTCCAATCTCGGCCCAACCCTTTTCCTTCCCAGCTCAATCCAACCGCCCCACACCATCCCGCCGCCCTATCCTACCTGCCTCGTGTTACTTGGCGAGCGTCCCTCCCCCGATCGACATTTTTTCTCTTTCCCTTTTTTTTATTTTTCTCCATTTATCTTCTTTCGATAATCCTGATCCTCTTTCTTCCTTCCAATCTCCTCTCTTTTCTTCTCCTTTTCTTTTTTTTTCTCTTTTTCTCTCCTCATAAATATTTTCCTTTTGAATTTATCATTGTTTAAGGTGGGTATGCGGCAAAGTCTGTTACTTTGCAAATGCTTTTATCTACAGTAATAAAAACTTTTACTAATTGAATAATCAAAATTTTGATCTTTGGTCCATGATGTATAGCAAAATGTACATACGTCAACTTACGAAATAGCCACCCGATCGTTTCGTGAGGCTATGAAAATATATACATAAGAGATTTTTTATGTGATGACGCATGAAATGAGCGTAACTGGTTTCAATGCTATATATAATTTCATTGATTTTTGACTTTATTTTGCTATTTTTTGTTTGTCTTGTTTTAGTTTATCGTTTAATTTGACAACATTTTAATTAATTGTGAAAATTATCTTCAAGTTTTGCAACGCACATCCATTTTTGCTAGTTCTTAAAAATATTTAGCATATATATATATTTTTTAAAAAAATTCGATAAGGTGATGGCAGGTAAAACAACGGCCGGAGGAAATTCTCATTTCACTGTCAGGCGTACGTGCACAAGCCGCCAAGCTAGCTAGCTAGCATGCCTACACACTTGTAAATTCCCCGATTCCGAATGCGAAAGCGATAGCAGCCGGAAATATGAAAAATATATATAACGAAAACTTAAAAACTATATTTTAGTTTAAATTTAAAAATAAATATTTGAAATTTAATTCACATTATCAAGAGTATACTACGAGCAAAATATTTTATTTTTAAGACAAGAACAAGTTTTGTATGTGTATTTTAAATCAAACAATAGTTTTTATTTACATTTACATTAAATATTTTCCCATGAAACGCGGTTCAGACCGGGCATGTGAAGCCAAAACGGCGGCCGCCGCCCGACGAGGCGGCGATCAGACGACGACGACGACTCGCGTAATTAAGCTGCTTCCATAAGCAACCGCGGCGGCCTGTGCATGCAGACATGCCGTCCCTTGCCGTACG
Source organism: Oryza australiensis (assembly GCA_019925245.2). Classification (NCBI taxonomy): domain Eukaryota; kingdom Viridiplantae; phylum Streptophyta; class Magnoliopsida; order Poales; family Poaceae; genus Oryza; species Oryza australiensis. The sequence goes on along the minus strand of JAIFGZ020000728.1, from coordinate 573,486 downwards.
TACGTTGGCACATCGATGTGATCAGGTCCTATGCATGCACAGGAGTTTCACCGATAAAATCGATGGGGATGCAAAACTTTCAGACGCATATCGATGCTTCTAGCTAGCTGATGACTGTACTAATAATTTATTAAGACCACTACTGCCTTTACACATGTAGCAAAATTAAGGCGATGTGAGCTAGCTACCATGATCAATAATTCTGTCGATTTGTTTGTTAGTTTCGGTACATATGATTAGGGTTGGTACATGCATGCAATTCGGCTAAGCTACCTGTACTACTGCTGCTTGGAAAGGCAGGGAGCAGGACGACGAGCTCAATGCACGCTAGCTAGCTCGCTAGCCATCTGATGATTCATCGATTAATTAGCTTGTTAATTATAACTGTAGCTTGCATTGCGTAGCTGCTGGATCGTGTCATTGTGTGTGTATCCATTGTCATATTGCATGGAGGCCAATGTGAGGCTCACGTGTGTGCATGCTTGTACACAAAGGTAACCGGCCGGCCGCCCGACTATACTATACATATATATCAAGCTAGCTGCAGAGAATGTGTGTTTTTCGCCACAAGCTTTTTTGTTAATTAATTAAATGTACGTGTTGATGATGTGTGATTTTTAATTAGGATTGTCTGGATAGGGATGGGGTTGTTTACGAGATGGATGGATGGATTGTGTAGCTCTGTGAGCTGAGATAATTAAAGTGTAAAACCATGCTTTTGCATTAGCGGGGCAGGGCGGTGGACGATAGAGGCGTGATTGGTGACGATCAATCTGGAACACATGATTAAAAAATTCAAGAAAGATGGGAAAAGAAAGCTTTGAAACAGCATGATCCATTAAATTTTGTTAGGTAACAAAACCATAATTAAGTTGATCTATGATGAATTTAATTGGAGACCACCACTAAAGGGAAAAATGAAAAATACAATCTATAGTAATGATGTTATTAATTTGATTATTAAAAAATCCATCACCAATTAAATGATAAGATATTTTTTATGAAACCTTTTATCACAAATCCTAGCCTTTTGTCAGTTTAGAAAAAAAAGTCCGAGGTTTGTGAAATTTACTATTATTCAACGGTGCCCTAATTCCTTTTGAATAAAACAAGAAACAAACTCTGTTGTAATTAAAGATAAGCCATGCTAGCTAGTGTGTACGTGTCACATATAAGATATGTTTGGTGGGGTTTCAGTTCTATAACTTTATTTGTTAAAAATATAGTATAACTGAATGATTTCAGCTTCAACTTTAAAGAAAAAAAGCAATGCAAATTAGCTAGAGTACTCTTAAAAAATAAACAAAATGTAGAGTGAGGTTCAAGCTGCTCAACAACTTTACTTTAAACTTAACTCTTAAAGTTAAATTTAAAAGTTGAGCCCTATTAAACATGTCCATAATTTCAACAGCTTATATAGAAACCAACCTATCTGAATTGAACATTAGGAATTAATTAGCTTACCTAATAATACGAATCTAATTCAACCTCATTGGTCTAATTAAGAGTCCTCTTAAGCACTAAAAATCAAACTACTTCGTCTGTTTCATATTGATTATATGATTATCATATAAGTTTTTTATCAAGACAAAAAAAATTCATTTAATGTGACTATATAATGAAGAAAATAAAAAAAACATGTATAATTTAACTCTCTTCGTAAAAAAACAAGAGTGTTACTACCACAAATACATACATGCAAATAAACTTAACTTGCATGTATAAATATAATAATATTATACATAAAAAAGAATTAAAGTTATATGATGGTTAATTTAGAATTTTTGATTTTTGGTTATACGGTAACGAGGGGTATTATAGTAGCGTAGTTTGACCTCAGTTAAGATCCTAGTTTGGAGTACTAAAAATGCTTTTTTGTCAACAGATTCAAGCAGAGAGAGAGGAGACGACCGAGCTGGGAGACGAACACGTGTGCGGTGGAGGCTAAGCCGGATTGCGTGCGGTGTGAGCGACCGAGGAGTCGACCAGTTAAAAGCAGGACCTGCCGGTCGGTCAAAGCCGGATTGACGCACGCCACGTCGCCCGGCTCGAGCCAGTCGGGTCCGGCGGCTACCGTTCTGCACAAGCCAGGACATGCATGATGGGCTAGTTATCCTTTCCTGGCGCTGTATTCCTTTTCCTATTTTTTTAACTACTGTCTTATTTTTCATAATCATATTTGATTTTTAAACTATTAAACGATATATTTTATTTAAAAATTTTACTATAATAAAAGTTAATTTAAAATATCATATTAATTTATTTTATTTTTTAATATTTAATTAATTCGTTTTTCGTGTGAGAAGTTGGACCTCCGAACGAAGCCCTAGTCCGTACGGATGTCATGAGACATTGACGGCGTGAAAAATGAAAACACAATGTTTGAACATGGGATAATTTTATCTTCAGTTTTCTTTAAAATATAAAAGTATCATTTTTTTCTTGATTTTATATATCTATAAATATATAAAATTAACGTATCCTCTACTATTTTAGAAAACCCTTGAGTTTTTATAAATTAACCTACAGTCGTCCGATTATTTTGTAGAAAACCCATTGAGTGTTTATAAAATTTACCCACACGTCCGTCTGGAAAACTCTTTGATTTTATAAATTAAGCATCGCTATTGTAAAACCTCTTAAGTGTTTATAAAATTAACCCGCAACTCGCTCGACTATTTTAAAACCCTCATTTAGAATAATTAAAAAAAAAATGGCCTTTGAATGTTTATAAAATTAACCCAAGTAGTGTTTCCACCCAATGTTGAAAAGAAAGGAAGGACTTGATGAAAAAAGATTTAATCGCGTCCCTCGCTCCTTGCCTCCTCGCCTCCCTCTCGTCCCCATCCGCGCCGCGTCCCACGCCGCGCCCAACTTCACCGTTACAACGCACGACAGAGTTGCTAGTATGTGTATATATATATATATATACATACATTAAAAATATCCATGCGTTACAACGAGTGATAAAAAAGGCGTTGCATATAGGATACTAATTTTTATTGTTAATTTACGTAAGCTTCAGCCTTTAATTATATAGCATGATTAATTTATGAATGTTTCGCAGGCGCGGCATGAGGCGCGGCGTGGATAGGAACGGGAGGAAGGGGGCGCAGAAGGTATTTTTCCAGCCAAGCCCTTCTTTTTTTAGCATTAAGACTACATGTTAATTTTATAAACACTCAAGGGGTTTTTTATAAAATAGTCAGATGGACGAAAATTTTGGATAGAAACACTATTGCTTTATAGATAGTTATATATATAATTGCTATATCTGATCTCTCTTACATATATAGATGAGTATGTTTATATCTCTCGTATCTTCAATCAAAACCAATTGTCCTTTTTATCCAGAAAGAAAAAAATATAATGGAATTTACATTGTAAGATTTGCAATTTAAGTACTATAGATGTATATAATTTACAATGTAAATAACATTTTTATCACAATGTGGCACTATAAATATATGCAAAGTCATTTTTGCCTTTGCAAAAACTGCGTTATGCTTAAAAAAACTCTATATAGAACGTTTTTACGGGGAAACTTTATAGAACTTAGGTGTTCCCGTTTCTCGTTTACAAAGAAGACACACATATACATACATAGCATTATACTGTATGCACGCACACCACACATATACACCCGTTGTGTGCCCGTAAGACACATTCAAAGAAATGGATCTGCTATCAACAAATTGTTGACCTTACGTGTAACTTAATTATATTGAAAGCTCACGTACTTGAATCTAATATGTAGAGAGTTATACCCCCACGACTTCAACAATACCATACCACTGGTGCTTCAGTTTCTATAGAAACTCATGTGTTCTAAAACAATGATACGCGCGTGCATCTATTGATATATTAGTGTCGCTAGCTTGTTACTAATTAGGTATTCTGAGAAAGCTCACACATTTGCTATGTAGATCGAAATATAATGGCAATAGGTTACATTGAGATTTTCTATTAAATAAAATGTGCAATTGGAAATATTATAATAAACTCTTTAGTATCTCAAAATTTTGGGATTGTTTAGATATGATTGTATCATCCCGGAATCTCAATTTAGTATTTTATTACTTTGATTGTAAAATTCAGAACAAATAATTAGTGTGAAATCAAAGTATATTTTGATTATTAATTTGTGATGAACAATTGGTATATGCGACAATTGGTTTTGATCAAAGTGCATTCTAATTATTAATTTGTAATGAACAATTGGTATATGCGATAATTGATTTTGATATTTGAAGATTATTGGTAAAGTGGTTTTGTTGTCTATGTGAGACTGGTCAAACCAGGCATGTAAGGTCGGTCAGACCGACATGTGTTGAGCACTCAACACACGACGATCTGATCGGCCGACTCTGTGTCATTGCCGGTTTCGGGTTGTTTTTTATACTTGTGATTATCTCGTGATTATGACTTCTAGATATTTCTATACGTATGTAATACTAGTGTATGCTAATGTTGATTCAAGTTGGGAAGGAACTTGTGCTCGGATATAGTTTCTTGTTTTATTTATGTGTAGATGTGTCTTAATGACTCAAGAGAGTGTTGCCGGTGATGGATAATGAGTCAACTTGAGAGAAAATGACGTCCGAACAATTATGATATCATGCAAGATGGTTATGTTAAAGAACAATGCATGTTATCGGTGAAGATTTCATGAGGCATATGATGGGAGATTGTATGCGTATGGGATGAGGAGTCGAATTTGGAAGAAGTTCAAATTTGGGAAGATTGGAGTTTGAATTGTAATGGGCTAAGTTTGTCTCTTGTACAGAGAGGTTTTCTAAGGGATTATGTACAAGTTAGATTCATGGCTTTTTGACAAACACTTATGGGTATAAATAGAAGAAAGGTTGAGTCCTCTTGGTATCGATTTTGTGTGAGTTGAGTTTAGAGTAAAGTTAAGGTTTCGAGTTAGAATTTTGTGAGAGGAGTGTTGTTATTGCACTTTATAAATATAAATAGAAGCAATAAAGTTCGATCTACTTTTAAGAGTTCTTCGATTTGTGTTTGTTCGGGTTCAACAGTCACACCGGCGGTTAGACTGTTGGCAACGCACCGGTCAGACTGATGGCAGCGTGACGGTTGGACCGACGACTGCAAAATAGGATGATGGTTAGGTGCGTGGTCAGACCGACGCTTCAACACCGATCAGATCGGAGTTGTTAGACCAGTCAAGCTAGAGATTTAACGCTAGTCAGACCGATCTTCATTAAGATACTAGCGTAATTTTTAATTTTGTTAAATTTTTTTGATTTTTCATGTTCGTATCATTCACCTTATATGATAGGCTTATTTTTTACCGTTCGATCTTACATAGCAAGTTATAAAGATAAGAAATACATGCAGCATATAATTAAAACTTTAATATTTATAATATCAAATAATGATAGCCCATGCATGATCATGAGTTGACGACAAGTTCAAATAATGCACGATCATCCTCATCCTCATCGATATCCCGTTAGGCGCGCTAGAACTGCACTATGTCAGCCATAATCATGTTAATATTAATTAATTTCCATTTGTTTTTGGTTGATCCGTTGTTAGTTTATATGTGTTTGCTGTGTGCTGTACACCATGCAATCTAGTTATAATACAAGTGCAGCTAGAAGAATTAAATGATTAGTCTTCTCGTACACCCAAGACCGAAACGGAGTGTTGAAACCCTAATTAAGTCGTGCACCTGTGATATGGAACCCAGTGGAGCTAACTAGAACTAAACCTGGTCCAAGCGACCAAACCCGAAGTTTCACGAGAAGGTGCACATTGATCTTTACCCCCAATAATTATTACTACTCCTTCTATTTCATATTTTACTTTTTTTCTAATCAATTTTTTTTTAATTTAATCAAATTTATAAAAAAAATAATAACATCTACAACACCAAATTATCAAATTAATTTCATTAAATTTAACATTAAATATATTTTAATAATATATTTATTTTGTATTAAAAATGTTATTGTGTTTTTATAAATTTGATCAAATAAAAAATTTACCTAATAAAAAGGGTCAAATGATATATTAGCAGTGTCAAAGAAAACGAAATGATCGCTTCATAGAAGTCTTTGCAGGCATAGAAAAAACATGCTAATTAGTCAAACAACCCCATCCCCGTCTTGGTAAAACGCCAAATTTAGGGGAAATGACGGCTCGATCGATCGGTCTGATTTCAACGTACACTTGCAAAACCCGTTGATTATTACTCACGCAATCATGCAGCTCAGTCGTTGAAAATTAATTTACGATTTTTTTGCTGGATAATCACTTGAGCTAGCTTACTTTGACGTTTGTTTAGGCCACTGCATGCGCAATATAAAGACGAGAACTCCCTGTTTTTAAGTCCACAGTACTTACGCGCGTCAAGCACGGCGAAAGCCTGCTTAAAGCAGCAGCCTTTGGCATACTTTTCCAACTGAATTATATAGGCAGCACGGCGACTGGCCTGATCGACTCCACAGCCCGCCACACTGCCATAGAAAAATAAACGAAGAAAAATGTAAGGCAAAACTTTAATATTTGAAAATAGGCTAGCACAAAAAAACCCTCGAAAATCAACTTACAATAAATTTCAAATTTTATTTTTTAAAGTATTAATTATAATTGGTAAGGCAAAACAAGCTAGCAGAAGATGAAATTAAAAGTTGGGAGTTTCTTCCATTATCTAAGAGAGAAAAATTAATGGAATTGCCAAATGGCATTCAACGTATTATTAGGGTCAGTCTATTTCTGACCATAAAATTTGCTTCATGATTAATGCTTTGATGACCCTAGCTCTTCTCCTTTCGCTTCGATGATACCTTTTTCTCACCTCTGGCGATCCCGATGAAGGCAGTGGAGTTAGAATTTAGGATCTTGGGTCAGGGTGGGGGTGGGGGAGGGGGAAGAGGTGGGAGATCATCGAGCTTAGAGGGATGGCTATGGGAGAGATACGGGCAGGCAGCGGCATATAAGCTGCTGGGACGGAGGAGGACGGTAGGCCAGCGTTGATGGCAGGGGCAAACTGAAGCTTGTGGTTAGGATGCGGCGATTGGTGGTGATGGATCCGGCGGCGTGATTGGGACAATCGTTGGGGGTGCCTCGCTGGAACCATTCGCGTCTTCCGGCTAAGCCGGATGGTGGCGGCGGGGGAGCGCTCGTGGCGGCGGGTGAGGTTGAAGGATGGGAGGAAGGGGGTTAGGGTTAGGGTAGTCTGCTCGAATCTTAAAATTTGGAGTTTTTTTTGAAAAAAAAGTCTGAATTACCCCATTGAACTATTGCGTAGTACGATTTACCCCCCTCAACTCAAATACCAGATATTTTACATCCTAAACTTCTTATACCGACCGAATAACCCCTTCAAGCACTGTTCTAGGCAGTTTTTTCCCAAGTTGGTACATGTGGCACCGACGTGGCATCCAATCAGTAAAAAGAATTAAAACATATATGGGGCTCACTTGTCATATATCTCACCTCTCCCTCTCCTTATCCATATCTTTCTCTCAGGTGGGATCAGGATGGCCGGATGGGGCGGCGGCTGGAGCGAGGGACAACAGCAGCTGGAGTGAGGGATAGGGGTGGTGGCTAGAGCGAGGGACGACAACAACTGGAGTGAGGGATAGGGTGGTGGCCCGCGACAGAGGTGGCTGGAGGCAACGCTTGGGATAGGGGCAGCGGAGGACTCCTCTCCATCTGTTGGGTGGAGCCAACTAGAGGCTCAGGTTGGGGACGGCGGCCAGAAGGCATAGGAGGAGGTAGGTGGAAGAGGCGGATGGAGGCGAAGCTCTAGCTAGGGGCGGTGGCTGGAAGGCGTTGGAGAAGGCAGGTGGAAGAGGTGGATGGATGCGAAGCTTGGGCTAGTGGCGGATTGACGCGCAACTCGTGGTGGTGGCGGATCATCGAAGAGATGCTGCCGACGGAAGGAACCGGTAGCGAAGGAGGCTGGAATTAGAGCTCGATCTAAAGGCGGTGGTCGACAACGGAGGGGGAGCTCGCTCGAGGAGGGAGCTAGCATTGATGGAGCTTGAGATCTCCTCGAGGAGGGCGATGGAGGTGAGGCACCTTCTCCTTGTCGTTGTCTTCATCTTGGAGACAATCGTGGATCCTGCACATCCTCGACCTGATTAAGAAGGTTGAGGTGAAGGCAACGACTAGACCTTGCCTTAGAGCTCTTGGCCGACGACCACCACCATGCCCCTCTTTTCTTCGCCTTCTCTTCCTCGAGCGCTCAGTGGAGATGGACGCGAGAGCCATCGGTGAAGATAGGGGCGATGACGAGAAGCGGATAGATCTAGAAAGATGGAGCCACACACCCTCCTCGAGCCCTGTTGATGGGCTCGTTCTTCGCTATTGGACGCTTCTCATAGCGTCCAACACCGCTTCCACCATTGGGCACTCGTTGCTGCCGCCATCATCAGTGGATGCCTGGGTGTTCCATGCCGCTGCATGCCTGGGAGAAAGAGAGAGATGGGTGCAAGGAGATAGAAATTAGTAGGCTCTATGTTTTTTTAAACTTTTTGTTGCTTAGATGTCATGTCAACTCCACGTCTACCACCCTCGATCAAAACTGGGTCAAAACCGCCTAGAACAGTGCTCGAGGGGGTTATTCATCTGGTATAAAAAGTTGAGGTGTAAAATGTCTGGTATTTGAGCTAATGAGGGTAAATCATACTATCATAATAGTTTAGAAGGGTAATTTAGACTTTTTTCTATCAATAGTTAAATAGACAGTCCCAAACAATAATATGACAATTTGCTCCACCACATAGAGAGACGTACACAAGCACATGTGACAAGCATATATAATGTGACATCGACCGAGAGTTTGATCAAAGCTCGGTCGGAAGTCCAATCAGCATCAGCAACGACGAAGGAAGCTGCTGCACATATGCTGCACTCACGCTTCCGTTTCGCCGGCCGGTTTAGACGTGACCAACCCAAGGAAACCTTGCTATATATATACACATCTACATGCATGGATCGATCGATGTCAAGGGGTTCGGAAACATGCTTACGTACACGCCGCCCGTGACAGCGATCGATCGATCGGATACATATCGATCGATTTGGTCGTCGACCGAGAAAAATAATTAAAACCGATCGAGACCTATATATATCGATGTACCATCTTGCATGGACAGTATGCTGTGTGCAGCAGCAGCTGGGAGTCGTACGTCGATCGATCGGCGACCTGCAGGTTTGCGTTGCACGCTTTCTAGCTAGCTCGCTCTTCAACGCGAAGCACGCACGCAGCTACTCCAGATGGAAAGAGATCGAATAGAGTTTAGGGAGACGATGTCGAGAGATCGTTATAAGTCATTTTGAACTTATTAAAAGTTTATAAAAAATATAATAATATTTATTACATCAAATTATTTTTATTAAATTTAATATCGAATGTGTTTTGACACTTGGTTGAAAGTATTCACTACGGAAAATTCCCGTTTGCCGAGTGCCCGGGACACTCGGCGAAGCTTGTTTTACACTCGGCGAAAATGTCGCCGAGAGTTGCTCTCGGCATAGGTCACACGGTGAACATTGGATCGGCAAAGAGCTCTTTGCCGAGAGTTTTTCATCGGGCACTCGGCGAAATCTTCGCCGAGAGCCGCTTCGACACTCGGCAAAAAAAGTGCACGTTAGGCTCGGTATACGGTGACGGAGAAGTTTGCCGAGAGCCGTAAAAACACTCGGCGAAGTTTTAAAGTTCGCCGAGGGCCGGGATGAAAACACTCGGCGAACGCCAGCACTTCGCCGAGTGTTTTCTCCCCGCTCTCGGCGAACTTAAAACTTCGCCGAGTACTTGGCAAAAGCGCTCGGCGAAAGTGGTTATTTCGCCGAGTGCTTTTGCCGCAGCCCTCGGCGAACAGTGCACTCGGCAAAGAGGGTATCCGAACCCCAGTTACCCTCTTTGCCGAGTGTTTTGGTTATTGCACTCGGCGAAGGCCCTCTTTGCCGAGTGTTGCACTCGGCAAAGTGAAAATTTTAACCCTCTTTTATTTGTTCGTCGCATATTTCACAAATTTTTAATATATACATCACATTCACAATCCCAATCATTCCACAACCCCATAAGCATCATTCCACATCCCATAAGCATCATTCACAATCCACAAAACATAAACATTCACAATCTCAATCATTCCACAACCCCATAAGCATCATTCCACATCGCATAAACATCATTCACAATCCACAAGACATATAATTCACACTTGTAGTCACAGTCACAATCCACAAAATATAAACATAGTAGTTCATAGTACATAGTCCACAATTCGCAAACGAAATTCGAAGTCACAGTACGATACTCCAGAATTACAATTGTTCAAAAGAGATTTACCGAGATGGCCAGGGCACCCAACCGTCGTGGTCATTATTAGGGGGGTTATTTGATGCCGCCGACTGAGACTGCACAAAAGGAAAATAGAATAGTATAGGTTGTCAAGATAGTAACATTCGCAAATAAGAAAACTAAATGCGAGGTTAAGTGACTCACCGGAGTGCCTACAAAAGGATGTGGAGGAGTGAATACCACGCCGTGGTGGCGGTACGACAGAAGTCCCATGTTTTGACCGATTGATTGCACGTAGCCGTACATCTCGTCATCCTCATCTCAATCTCCCGCCATTTCCTTCTCTCCTCTTCCAACTCGTCCTACAATATTTCATTTCAATTTTACAAAGTGAAGCAAACAATCAGTAAATATTAATGAATTGAGAAAAAAAGAATTTTCTAACCCGTCGTTTCCTTCTCTCCTCTTCCAACTCGTCCTACAATATTTCACCCCGATGTTACAAAACGAAGCAAACAATCGTAAATATCAATTAATTGAGCACAAAACCGAAAATTTCTCACCCGAGTTGCTGCATTTTGGTCGTGAAGCGGTCGGCCGTGTGCGTATGGCCGGGCTCTCGCTCGTGCTCCTTGCTCGAAGCTGGGACAGAGTGGGTGTACTCGCCTGTCGAGAAGGTTGTCGCCAATCCAGACCGCCCATGCCTCTTGCCTCCTCCCACCCGCATGACGACTTCTCCATCAATATCCTGGGTAGTAGGATCGAAATCCTCCCCATGGAGCTCCTTTGCCATCGTAGTGTACTGACTGAGGCGGCTGTGGACAGTCGCGTTGGTGTACGCCGAGGGCCCGTCCTCCGGTTGTAGTCGACGTCGGACGTCGCCTTGCCCTTGTGGGCCAAAGCCCATGCCTTGAACGGGAGATAGTTTGCCCATCATGCGACGCCGCCTGCGAACAAAACAATAGTAGGGTTAAGAAATATTGAGCATTGGTCGTTGAAATGAAAAATAGACTTCACGTACCCATCTAGCGCATACTTGGTTGAGGCTAAGGCTGCCTTGGTGGTGTGGTGCACTGGCATCATCAAACGCCGCTCTCGGCAAGCGGCGTGCGTCTCCCGCCACTCGGCGGCGCACCACCTATCCACCATGCGCTCCCAAGAATCGAGAAGCGGCCGCACCACCAAACAGCACCTACACGTCATCAAGTATAAGAGAAATCGGGATCAAATCAAATGTATTTAATCGTTCCAAAGTCCGATGTTATATTTACTAGCATGTATTGTTCCTTTGTCGAGTCATGGTTCTTGCTTCGGACTTGGTGACCTTCGGTGTTGTATGCAGCGTTGTATGCAATGATGGCTTGGATGCGCGCCTCGTAATGCATGTCAGTCACGAGTTTGCGACAGGATTTGTCGGCCACCGCGCCGCTTTTGCCTCGTATCCCGTCGGCATCTAAAAAATCCTGCATAAACACATTATGTATTAAGCCATTGTTTCAATAATGTGCAATGAATGTGATGTATTGAGGGACGTGGTTTGACAAAAGACTTACCCACAACTCGGCCTTCACCCGCTCCGCCCGTTGTTGAAGATCCTTCCATCTCGATCGGGAAATCGGGGACGGCGACGTAGTGGTCAAACGTGTAGGCGGCTCCGACCTTCCGACGTCTCGAACAAGGCCGAAAGTGTACTCGCAGAACACCCGGGATGCCGTTGACTTGGCGTTTGTGATCACCTCCTCGATCACACCAACACTTGACAAGTGAAAATGCAATAAATTATTAGTTTTAATTGTAATTTTTAACAAATCAAATGAAAAAGTATTGACAACATCCAAGGTTACTTACCGAGTCCCTTGAGGCTGAATCGGCGGGCATCTCTCGAAAGGTATCGGTCGCCGTGGGAGGGTCGAGGGACCTCGCAACCAAACGGTCGAGGCAGACCCCCTGCGGAGCGGAACCGACCCCCCCGAGCGGACCCCCGCCTCCCGCTCCTCCTCCTCCTCACTAGAGCTACTAGACCCCTCCCTCCTCCTCCCGCTCCGCCCGCTCCACCCGCTCCTCCCCGCTCCTCGTCACTAGAGGACGGACAGGGAGGGTATCCTCCTCGACCCTGCCAGGCACACACACCTTGCGGCGACCCCCGCGACTCCTACCGGACCCCTCAGCCGCATCGGCCCTCGAATGGCATCTTTGGCTCTTCGAACACCGACGCGCACTTCCTCAAACCACCCACCATCTTTGTTGAATCACCCGCACGTAGAAAAAGAAAACCAATTAGCACACATATAAAAATACGAAGAGAGAGATGCAAAATAAATAGATAAAGAGAACATAGCTAACGCAAGTGCATACATGTATTAGAATAATTATCATGGTCAGGATTAGCTGGATCATAATTGTCATCATCACTATCATCATGGTCGATATAATCATTAGGTTCCTCCTCGGCAGGAGGAATGTTGTCGTCCCTCTCATTTCCTAAATGTAACCGTTGAAGCAATTCTAAGTCCTTCACATTACGAACCTCTTCTCCAGCGTCCTCATCAACAACCATTTCATTGTCTACATCCAACCCCATCGCTTCGGTTAAGTCTATCTCAAAACTTCCTTGTAGCCCATCTTCTTGAAAGAACTCGCCATCATATGTGTTTGGGTCCATGTTGTAGTCTTCATTGTTTGGTACATGTAGTTTACTGTGTGGCGCTACCTTGTACACAACATCCCAACCCTGAAGACGGTCATCCGTTTGGCACGGATATGATAGATAATAAACTTGTGTCACCTGTTGAGCAACGATATATACATCGTCTCCTGCTAGGACGGTTGACTGTCGAATTTCGACTAGGCCAAGATTAGGAGTCTGTCTCACTTGAGCAGGATCAAACCAATGACATTTGAATATGACAGGATTAAGAGGTCTACAACCATGGAATTCGAGTTCATATATTTCTTCTATTCTTCCATAATAATCAACCCCATCGAGCCCGGAGTAAAAACTCCGTATTTGTGGTTCTTCGATTGGGTCGACTCGCTCATGGCTTGTTGTGTGAAAGCGATATCCATTCACATCATAGCCGGAAAATGACTTAACCCTATATGAACAGCCACCAGAAACTTGTCGCAACTCGGCACTCATAAACGCATCATTTTTGCCCCGCAAGTTAAAGCAGGTTTTAGAGTCAAACTTCGCAAGCATAAGCAAAAAGATTAAGCATTAGACAGAATTTCGATAGTACCTTATTTTTGAACCAACAAATAAAATCGGGCATTCTATTTCCCGCACCCGCCTTAGAAGGTTTTCGACTTCTTGCGGGGTAGGTTCCCTTGGTTGACGCCAAAATTGATGTTGAAATTCCCTGTACGAACGAGAACAAGAGGGTTGAACGATGACAATAGTGACTAATTGGTAACAAATTACTTGAGAACTTACCGCATGTACGGCTCCACTTCATCGAGGTTGGTCAACACGTATAGCATGATGTTGCGCCACTCATGATGATTCAATCTCTTGTTGGTCGCTTCACTAGCAGTTCCAAGTTGTCCTCGGAAAAGACTGAGGTTCAATTCATCTTCGCCAGCATTGTATCGAGGAGGTGGATTATGCATGCTAGGAAGGTTGTCAGCATAGTATTTTGATGTGAAATTTGAAACCTCCTCCAGAATGTATGCCTTTGCAATGGAAGCTTCAATCTTGCATTTATTTTTACATTTCGTTCTAATAACCTTCAAACATCTCTCAATTACATAGCACCAACGCACTGCACAGCCCCCATTCGGCACTCGTGTGGGAGATGCATAATCAAATGCTGCATCGGATTGAAGAAGCGGGAGGAAAGATCTTCTCTAACTTACATAGCAAAACAGGTGCCATTCTTTCCATTTCGTCAATCACAGTCGGAGATAACTCCATAGCACACAGCTGACGGAAGAAATTGCTCAATTCTGCAAGGACTAGCCAGACATGCTCAGGGACATAGCCACGAACCATCACCGGGAGAAGCCGCTCAATCCATATGTGGTAGTCATGACTCTTGAGCCCGTTGATTCGCATGGTAGATAAGTTTACTCCCCTCTTCAAATTGGCTGCATACCCATCGGGAACATCAACGTTTGGAACCATTCGAGTACTTCCCTCCTTTGGGCCCTCGTTAGAACAAAATCGGCCTTAGGCTTTCTCCATGACTTGCCGCCTCGGGAGGGCCATGTCTAGCTTTGGTCTATTGCATAACATAGTTTGATCCACTCGAGCTTTTACGTTGTCTTTTGTCTTATCAGGAATGTCCATGATTGTACAAAAAAGTGCCTCGACGACATTCTTTTCGGTGTGCATTACATCAATGTTATGTGGAAGAAGGAGATTTTGAAAATATGGGAGCCTCCACAAGGCGATTTTTGAGTCCGGCATGTTGCTCACCATATCCCGAAAACAACCTTCTTCTTCATTGATCTTAAGAGCTTCTAACCGAGCACGAACCTCGCACTGTCATCATCGCGGTGCAGCCTCTGTAATTATTACATCTTTTGTAAAGTTCTTGATGTCCCGCCGAATGGATGGTCGGGAGGGAGGAATTGTCGATGTTTGTCAAATGAAGAATATTTACCACCCTTGACCAACCGGATGAACTTCGGAGCGGCCTTACATACCGGACATGGAAACTTCCCGTGAACACACCATCCGCAGAAATAGCCCATATGCCGGCAAGTCATGCAGGGAGTTATGGTACCAAATATGCATTTTAAAGTTTGTCTTTGTAGCTCGGTCATATGTCCATACCCCTTCCTCCCAAGTACGGACCAAATCATCAATCAAAGGCTCCATGTACACACTCATATTCTTCCCTGGATGTCCAGAATTATCAACGACAAGAATATATTTGATCGTTGGAAGATGACGCCGGGGGAGATTGAGGGGAATAACGAACATGGGCCAACATGTGTATGGGGCAGCCGCCATTCCATAAGGGTTGAACCCATCCGTTGCCAACGCAACCCGTACATTACGAGCCTCTAGAGCTTTCCCGAATGAATCACATCAAACCTTCTCCAAGCTTCACCATCGGATGGATGTACAAGCTTCTCAGGATTGTATTGACATCCGAGCTTGTGCCATGTCATCTGTTTCGCGGATTCCTCGGTCATGTAAAGCCGTTGGATCCTCGGTACGAACGGAAGGTACCGTAAGATCTTCATGGGGATAGCGAGCTGCCTCTTATGCCCATCACCAGAGTCTACCTCTACGAACCTAGAGGATCCACACTTTGCACAGTATTTTGCTTCCGCATGCTCTTTCCTAAATAGGATACATCCGTTCGGACAAGCATGTATCTGCTCATATGGCATCTTAAGTGCACGAAGGAGTTTTTGTGCCTCATACATGCTCTTTGGCAGAAGGTGACCATTCGGAAGCAGGCTCCCAACAACTGTCAACATAACATCAAAGGCCTCTCTACTCCAGCTAAACTGGGACTTTACCGCCATTAGCCGTGCAATGGCATCCAGTTGAGAAACTTTTGTATGCCCATGAAGGGGTTGCTGTGCCGCATACAACATGTCGTAATACGCCTTTGCGGTAGGCTCCGGCTCCTCCTCCCTACATCCTTCATCGAAATGTGCTTCTTCATACTCATTTAACATGGCTCCTACCCCGGCATCAGAATCAAACTCCTCAATGCATTGTCGGACGACCTCGTCTCTCCCACGGTAGGCTTCACCATGGAACGTCCACCGGGTATAATCAGTAAAACCATTCTTGCAAAGGTGTTTGCCCATGATCTCTTTTGTTTGTCGCTTCATGTTACCACATTTGCTACAGGGACACCATGTGGTTCGTGCTCCTTTAACCTTGGCAAATGCAAGTTCCAAGAAAGCATCGGTCTTCTCGATCCATTCATCGGTCAACGAACCATGACTTGAGTGGCCCGTATACATCCACTCACGGTCATCCATCCTCTATCATATCGAATAATCATATAAATATTATTTCCATCTACCGAGTGCCTCTAATGTCTAATAGGTAAAGATAGGTCCTAATCCCACCCGAGCATGTGTAGATGAGTTTACTTTCCATGCTCTAGTACTCCGCTCCGAGACAGAATTTCGACAGCACCTCCCCGCTGTTCTCCAAATACACGTCCCGGCAGGGAGATTGTGTATCCGGAGAACAACTGGGAGATACTACCGAAA
The DNA here is from genome assembly GCA_019925245.2 of Oryza australiensis. Classification (NCBI taxonomy): domain Eukaryota; kingdom Viridiplantae; phylum Streptophyta; class Magnoliopsida; order Poales; family Poaceae; genus Oryza; species Oryza australiensis. The sequence goes on along the minus strand of JAIFGZ020000728.1, from coordinate 557,015 downwards.
TTCTGAGTCGGACCAGAATACTAGACCATGGAAATTAAACTCATCTACACATTCTCCACTGTCCAAAAAACATGGACAATTCGAAAAGATACGGTTAAAGATATGCAAAAAGACGCATATTTTCATCCGTATCTCTTTCGAACGGAGACGCCTAAGGTTACATTATACACGGATAAACTACGGTAAAGACAGACACCTGCAAAATAGGGAAGCACGGCTCGATGGCCGCACACAAGCAACGGCATGGCTGCGCGATGCGACTCCATTCATCATCTCAAATAAAAGGCTTCGACCATATGTGCATACAATAAACTTCAAAAATATATACGTGCATATTGCATATATTTTCTACTCAAATCAACTCAAAGAGTATAGATATGTATCTAATAAATATCATTGTTTTTACCATATATTTGTTTGTAGTAAATACCTAAATATCACTCGTTTTAATAAACACTTACATACATGATTATTTTTATGTGTCAATAATAACTCACAATTTGAACTAAATGTTTAAATAATAACCAATCTAATTTTGCAAAAGTAAATGTTGCAAAAGTAAAAACCATGTTTACCGAAAAATACGGAGGGGGAGGATGGGGCGTCGGCGGAGGAGGGGAGCGACGTCACGGGGAGGACGGCCGGCACGGGAGGACGGCCGGCATGGGGAGGACGAGGAGGACGGCCGGCACGGGGCGGTGGCCGGCACGGGCGGCGGCCGGCACGGGAGGCGACGGCCGCGGCGGCGGGTGGGGGCGGCGGTCGGCGACGAGGGATTTGTGTTGTTTTGCTAAGTCCGAATGTGAGCATGGCACGGGAGGAGGCGGCCATATTAGAAACGTTTGCCGTGTGCGACGCTTTGCCGAGTGCCCCGATCCGGGCACTCGGCAAAAACAAGCTTTGCCGAGGGCCGATCGGCGGCACTCGGCAAATACTTATTTCGCCGAGTGCCCTTCTCTAGGCACTCGGCAAAGATTTGCGCATTAGGGTTCTGTTTATTTTTTGCCGTGTGTTGTTCTTTGCCGAGAGCTACACTCGGCAAAAAACTTTAGTTTTTATGCTTCAAATAATTTAGAAATTATCAAACAGACTCAAAAATTTACAAAATTTTTGTATAAACCCATATATGCTATTTATTGCCTAGGGAAAAGATTTGAAATCAAACGACAATTCGACCGTCACTTTCTCTCGAAATCTAACTAATCCTTCTCAACACTTATAATCTACTCCGAGAATCTTCGGTTTTGTGAGCGTTATACCGATAAAATATTCGAAACCTTCTCGATTTTTTACCCCAGCCTCCACGTATGATATCATGACATCCTAACAAATTTTATGAATTTCGATTTCGTTTGCTATTTTTACAATTTTAAAATCATTCGGTCAACACGTTCCTAACCATGTTGCATGAAGAAAAACATCTCAATTTCCCTTCATTTACCACATATTGACTCAAAAGGGTCTAAATAACATGAATATAATTTTTGCAATAACTTTTTTATTTTTTTAACCACTTGTAGTTCTAATTTGAGACTTGAAAAAATTCACGAAAATACAATAAATCAAAGAAATATAGCAAAATCATTTAAAAAATCACCAAATTTGATAATTAGGGATTACATGTTGTATTTACATAATAGAAAAAGTTTGGAGGTTGGATGGGGAAAAATTTTGACATGTTTGCCGAGAGCCAAGAAAAGACACTCGGCAAAGGTGGGTTTTTGTCGAGAGCCTAGACCTGGCACTCGGTAAAGGTTGTCTTTTGCCGAGAGCCTCGCCCGGCACTCGGCAAAGTTGGTTTTTGCCGAGAGCCTAGCCCGGGCACTCGGCAAAGATGGTACCAAACGGTATAAGTTGACGGCGGTTAGTGTTTTGCCGAGTGTCCCACGTTGGCACTCGGCAAAAAGACCGTGTACCGAGTGTTTTTGTTCGCCGAGGGCAAACACTCGGCAAAAGGTCATTTTTACCGAGAGTTTTTTTTTGCCGAGAGCCCTCTCGGCAAATTTATATTTCGCCGAGTGCCCGACATAAAGCTCTCGGCAAAAAATTATACACTCGGCAAACATTGGCTTTCCCGTAGTGATTACTATATTTTTATAAATTTGATCAAAAGTTGAAAAGTTTGATTTATAAAAAATAAAATAAAAACCAAAGACTTTATATTATGAAATGGAAGTAATATTAATTTGGATTGAATTAATTAGTAGTTAGTTTAGAGAAGCCGGCCGGCCTCGTGTTGCGTTCAGTTACTTGGCTTGGCTTGCATTGCTTGCAAAGGTATATGCACCTCCCTCGTGTGCACGCATGCATATACATATACATATACATGCTCGTACATGCATGCCGGAGAATATATATATATATATATATAGACACACACCGTACCGGCCGTCTAGCTAGCGGCATGTGTATTATACTAGTGTATAGTGTGTGACTGTGATGATGCACATGTACTAACATATATCACTAGTATTCTATACCTTCGTCTTGACGGATGTACGCGTTTACGTTACCGAAAACTGCAGGCATGGCCGGCCGGCGACACTTTAATTGCTCTACCTGCCTTCTACATGTACAGTACACAACTTAATTAACTAGTGCTCACGATTACAGCTGACATGCCTGTTTGTATATGTGCCCATAATTAAAGCACACACCATATAAAAACAGAGGAAAACTACGAAATTAAGGTTGAGTATAAAATAGATTATCAGTTGATTGTTGCTACGAATTATCTATTTAATTTAGCCAATAACTTTAAATCAAGTGATCTAATCAATACAGTAAAAAATTGAGAACAAAAGTATTTTTTATATCCTGAAATAAATAATATGTTTCAATAATCTAATAAATAATCTGAAAATGCTCTAAATCGGTGAACCTTGGAAATCCCCTACTTGGGAAATGTATATATATATATATATATATATATATACAAATCTCTGGTTGAAAATGCAATCATCATACATCTTATCTTCAGGATAACCTATTGGACAAGACATTGGTCTTTACTACAGAATGAGAGAATTGTCTATTCATAAAGACGGGTTGTAGGGCTATTGAGTAGGTCGTGATGGAGATGTTTGCTAGCTTTGGCTGGTGTTTTATAATAGAGTTGAATTTTAATTGTGTTTGGTGTGCTTTTTTTTATTATTGTCTTTCTGGAGTTCTGAGCTTTTGTCTAAGACTGTAATAATGGACAATTATATGGATTAATCGATATAGAAGTTGGAATATTAATATATTTCTTTTTTTAAAATTAGGATGATATTCTGATATGTAGTCATGCGTCCAGAACTCACTGTTCTCTTTCTAGAGTTGCTCCCGTAATTCATGAAGATATCAGACTTGGAGCAATATATACATAACTTTTGAGCACCAGCATGTAAAGTAGGAGTCGCTAAACTTTCTTAATTTGCAAGTATTTGAAGAGTCACTCGAACAAAATATCATTCATCTCTCTTTCGAAACTAGGCCACGAGTACGTCCACGACAGCCGAAACCCGATTAGCCAATTACAAAACTAGCTGACATATATCTCCGCGGCCATGAATTTCATACAGCAATCGACAATTTGAAAGTTTGGATGCATGGCTCGATTTCAATCAGTTGACGGGAAATGGATCATGATCAGATGATCATGCATGAATCCTAGGGCGAAAGGACAATCCGCCGTCCTGGCATTCAGTGCACAGCTACAAACAAACTAAACTAGTTTAAGTACATAGTAGTATTCAAGTATTAAACCCTAACTAATCCGTGTCCCTGCCGTCTCCAGAGATATATATATATAATTAATCAAAAGGAAACAAATTGATGAGTGGCAGTGAAGGAAAGCTACTACAGGTGCGTATACATGCTCCAGACTATAAGCTAACATGCATGCAAATCCCCAGCTAATTCTCTTGGGATCAGTTCACTATATGTTTAACCACGGAATTAACCGAAATTCCATTCTTTCAATAAACTATAACTAATCAATTGATTACTGCATGTCCACATGCGTATAGCTTCAGTAATTTAATTAGTAAATTAAATAATATATACGAAATTAAATAATATATACGAATGTACTCTCCTCGGTGGCTGACAGAGAGATCATTCCTTATTCCTCTGGTGCAGCTAATATATAGCTAATTAACCTCAGGGTTTAGCTTGGCTGGAGTAAAAACTGGGTCGCACTTATAGTTTATGTGATTAGTTAATGTTTTTACTGGGGATCAGTGAAAGGAAAGGGGATTAATTAGCTATAGCTCGCAGCAGACCGGCCAGGGTAATTGTTGCTTGACGCTATTGCCGCTGTCCCCTTCGTCTCTCCTCCCCCGGTTCCGGCGGCACGTGCCATGACATGTGGCCTCTAGCCTAGCTGGAATTAGATAGCTAGGAGTAGCTTACTGCTCATCGTCTTCCTCTCAGGAGCTGGTTGCTCAGACATGGCGTGAGCTCAAAGCATGGTGGTGGTGGTGGCGCCGGCGCCGGTGAGTACTCTACTCATGCATAATCCGGCTGGCGGCGACCGAGGAGGAAGAAGGGTTTGAGTTCAGAGGGTGATTCGGACGACCGTAGATCGAGAAGGCCAATGTTTACTATTTTGGTACGCTCAAATCTACCGTGTGGCATTGAAAAAAAAACATAATTTACAAAATTACGGGAAACATGGAATATTTTCAGCACGGAAAAAATTAAAATTAAAACAAATTTTGAACGAATGTGAATACTTTTTGAAAGAAAAAACAGCACGAGACTATGTCTTTTCTATTAATAAAGCAGGAAAACAAACCCTAAGAGTTGAAATTTACAAAAGCGAAAACAGAAGGCCGATCAGAATGCTAAAGGACTATACAACGTTTGTTGACAACTCACTCAGGCGTTTAGCGCTAGCCATTATCCATAACCTAGCCTCCTCTTTAATGTGAGCCGTCAGCGATGCCACCGTGGATTCCTTGTGGTCAAAGATGCGGCGATTCCTCCCTTTCCAAATTTTCTAAACGAATAGGAAAATGAGTGAGCACAATCCCTTCTTGGGTACTTCCTTTGTGTTGGCCAGGTGTTCCCATTAGTCCTGTACCGAGCCTGTAACCTCCCAGTGAGTAGGGTGTAGTTCTTCACTACCCATCCAATCCGCTGCAGCCGCCCAAAGCCTCCTTGAGAAGCGGCAATCTGCTCTCCTACACATAGGGCATAAGCCATTATTTTGCCATCCTCTGGCCGCCAGCCTGTCGGAGGTCCAGACTCTATTCTTAATGATCAGCCATGCATGCATCTTGCACTTTTCGGGCGCCCAGGCCTTCCAAATAAGCGAATGAAAGGTAGAGCCTATAGTCCCTAGGCACTGTGCCTGGTAAGCGGAGGAAGCCGAGTACTGGCCATGAGTGGTGAGCTTCCAAGAGATCTGGTCATGTTGCTCATCAGTCAGTTGGATGCTACGGATTTCTTCCCAAAGAGACACTAGCTGGTGGACTAGATCGATTGAGAGGTCGCTCGCTTGTAGGTTCAAGTCTCCCACCCAGGAGTCATTCTCCTTCCCCTGGCGCAATGACTTCCCCTTGTTCATGTCAATTGCGTAGACAAGCGGCATAATATCCTTCGGCCTATCTCCCTGTATCCAAGGCGAGTCCTAGAACCGAGCTATGTTTCTATCGCCAACCAATAATTTCGTTGCTGCTGGGAAGAGACTCTTGTCAGTTTCATCACAAGGCGTGCCTAGACCCACCAAAGGCTTGTTGGGCTCTTTCCATTCGTACCTCAGCCAGTACAGACGTAAGGCTCTTGTGAATTTCTCCAGATTAAGCACCCCAATGCCCCTTGCTTAGTTGGCATGCACGTTCTCGTCCAATTCACTTTGCACTTCCCTCCCGTGATGTCCTCCGTGCCAACCCAGAGGAAACGTCTTCGCCGCTTGTCTAGTTGCTTCAAGGCGCCCTTTGTAACTCTGAGGACTATGAGAAGGTAGATAGGCTGAGACAAAATTACAAACTTCACAAGGGTTGTTCTCCCAGCGATCCCCAAGTGCCTGGCCCTCCAGCCCGTCACACGACTAGAGATCTTATCGAATACTGGCTGCAAGTCTGACATACGCAACCTTCCTAGCACAAGGGGGAGGCCGAGGTATTTTAGCGGGAAATGAGCACGTATGGCTGGAACCCCCTCCAGAACCTCATCAAGATTCATCTTGCCACACCTTATGGCCGCCACCTGGGACTTGTGGAAATTGGTCACTAAGCCAGTAGCTGAGCCAAAACGCTCAATGATTTCCGTGAAGCTTGCACATCCCTTCGCACAGGGTTAAGGAAGATGACCGCATCATCCGTGTACATAGAGATCCGCAGACGATTCACTCTTCCCCTAATTTTGGAAAGGACCCCTGTAGTTGTTGCCTTATCTAGAATTCTTTGGATGGGGTCTATTGCCAAAATAAAAAGAAGTGGCGAAAGAGGGTCTCCTTGCCGCAGCCCCCTTCCTTGCTGAATTTTCGCCTGTGTACGCTATTTAGCAGGACCAGCGAGGTGGATGTAGAAAGAAAGGCCAAAATTTAGTCAGTCCATTTTGAAGGGAAGCCTTTTCGCTATAGGAGAGACAACAGATAGTACAAGCGGCGAGTCGAAGGCTTTAGTTATATCTAGCTTGAACGGTAGCATAGGCCTCCTTAAGTGGTGAAACCTTCTGACCATGTTTCTGACATAAAGGAAGTTGTCATGAATATTTCTCCCCTTAATGAAGGCGCTCTGATTGACAGAGATCAAGGAGCTTAGAAGTGGCCTAAGGCGTATAACCAATACTTTAGAGAAGATCTTTGTGATGAAGTGAATCAAGCCGATTGGCCTGTAATCAGAGATCACTTCTGCCCCTCTCTTTCTTGGGGAGCAGGACTACATTTGCTGAATTGATGAGACCCAGGCTTGCACACCTTAGGTTGTAGATTGAGTCAAAGACCATATAGATGTCCTCCTTGACAATATCCCAACAAACTTTTAAAAAGAGGCGTTGTAGCCATCAGGCCCAGGAGCTTTGTTAGACGACATTTCCTTAACAACTTTGTGTATTTCTTGTTCGGTGAACGGTTCAACAAGCGAGGACAGGTCTGTCGGGGTGATTCCCAGCGGATCCCAGTTTAGGTCATTTGACCTTGGCCTCGGCCGCCCCATGATTTGGCGAAAGTGATTAAGGATAACTTCCTCTTTTTCATCATGCATCAGAGCCCAACCATTCTCCTTGCGCAGCCTCTGAATGGTGTTCTTCCTTCTTCGAGCATTAACTTTAAGATGGAAGAATCTAGTGTTAGCATCGCCCTCTCTGATGTGTGTAATCCTGGAAGCTTGCCTCTTTTTTGTTCGTTCCAACGTTGCCAAAGCAATAATTTTGCGCTTAAGGGCCGCTCTGAGCCTTGCTTCTGAGTCAGAGAGATTTCTATTCTATAGTTTTGCGTCGTGTTGAGTCTTTGGATGACATCGAGAGCCATATGGAATTAAAGCTTTGCTTCGGTGCAGAAACCTTTTGCCCACATTCTGAGCGCAGCTACAGTACGTTGTAGCTTATGATTTAGGTGGTGTATGGGCTCAGTGTGTCGGGACGGTTGGTTCCAAGATGCGTTGACTACTGCCTTGAATCCTGGCAATCTCGTCCAGAAGTTCTCGAATTTAAAGGAGCGAGGTTTTTTCGGACAGCGCGGGTTTGTCAGTATAAGGGGACAATGATCTGATGGCCCTATTGGGAGAGCATGCAACACGTGCTCCTCAAAAGTGATGTCCCAAGCCTCATTACAGAAGCACTGGTCCAGCCTTACCAAAATTGGTCGTTGTCACTCGTTGCTCCAAGTGAACCTTCTGTTTTGGAGCGGAATTTCACGAAGAGCACATCTATCAATGGTTGAGCGGAAACGTTGTATTGACTTTAGGTCGTAGTTGTCGTTATTTTTATCGCTCGCTTGATAAATCATATTGAAGTCGCCAAAAAGGAGCCAGGCATCCCCCTCATCAGGCTTAAGCCTCTTGATGTGCCTCAAGAACGCACTCTTTAGATGTTTCCTTGTAGGCCCGTAGACTCCAGTCAAATGAAAGGAATCCCTAGATTGGACAGATGTGACGTTTGCCGAGATCGAGAAACGCCCTACTCGGATTTCACTAAGCGAGAACACCGCACTAAGCGAGAAGGATTCCCCCTCTTGTTCCCCTGGCAGGTTTGAAGGCAAAGTTGTCTAGCTTGTAGCCACCTAGGAAGCGTGCCAGGCTGTCGTCTAGGTGCTGTAGTTTCGTCTCCTGGAAACATGCTATGTTACAACATGTTTCGTGCATAAACTCGTGGATTGTGTTGCACTTTGCCGGCGAGTTAAGCCCTCTCACATTCCAGCTAAGGAGTACTAGGTTGTGTGGCAACATAGAGGGTTCGGATCGCACTTTAAAGGACATCGGCGTACACTCCATTGTAACCAGGCATACCTAGATATCCTTTCCCAACCCACCTTTAGGGCGTTCATTCTCCAATTTCCGCTTCAACCTCCTCAGCCGCCTCCGCAACCCCCTCGTCGACTAGCGACAACGACGCCGCGTCGAGTGCTCCCTGTTCTTCTTCGGCAAGGTTGAAGATTGCGGTGAGTGCAGCGATTACTTGCAAAGGCAGCGGGCTATCGAACATGGCGATGTACTGATTGAGAACACGATCCATTGATTCGGATTCATCCTGCAGGAGTCCAAGGCGCTTCAAGAGTACACAACGACACCTTCCATTGTCGGCCCGCTGCTTGGCATGCAATGCGCTCGCTCCGCCTGGCGGCTATCGTGCATTTCTTTGCCCTGGGCCTGAAACGGCGCGTCGGGTTTGTTGCGAGAGACGGCGAGTGTGGCAGAACTTGGACGATGGCCCATGGTGGCGGCGCGAAAAGAGCGGCAACGGCTTCCCCTTGGCCAGATGTCGGTGTGGCTTGAGCGCCTGAGCTGGCCACCGCTTTGCTTGTGCTGGGCGTAGCATCGCTTGGCAAAACCAGCAGTAGCTCCGTCGGGGTGCCCTCTCGGGCTGGTGACACTGGTGGTGTCACCGGCTTTGCGGGCGCCGCACCAAACTCAAGAGACAGAGATGGGGAGACATCTTCAACTTGAACGGCCACCGGCAGGAGGGCATCTCGAATACGAGTGAACACCCGCTCGGCCGGAATCAGGCACCTCCCGGAACAGGTTTCATTCTCCTCGAAGGCGGAAGCCCCGACCAACACTCTATCAGAGACGAGCGAGAGCCGCTGGAGTTGGTCGTCGAGGGACGTGTCGCCGAGTGACGTGCTGGCGACCGATGGTTTCCCGATGAGATGGCGTCGGCCCCCACGGCGGCACGACCCCTCTGCTTCATGGCATCGTGGCGAGCGCGTGCGTTCACGCCGAAATGGGATGCCACTTGCCTTTCTTTCCCGACCACGGCCAAGGCCGCGGTCTCCACCTCCCAGCCCGTCATCATCCCTGTCATTGCGCTGCCATCCGCCAGTGACGCTTGGGTGGCCGTTGTTATACCCCGGACGACGCCTACTGCCGCCTCGCTCCACGGCGGGCCTCGCGTCGTGATCCTCTTGGTCGGCATCCCTTTCATCCTCTTCAGTCTCCTCGTCACAGCGGCTGCCCCCGCATGACTGGCCGCCTCACGGTATGGCCGACGGCCGCGTCTCCCTCCGTGCCCCTGGCCCGCTGCCCTTCTGTCATGAACCAAACGTCGAGCATCTCTATGCTCATCCTCCAGTTCAACTCCTCCGAGCCGCTCATGGATCGAGCGTGGTAGAGGGGGATGATGGGGAAAATCCTCAAATGCACGACCAGGGACCGGCTCGCCATCCACAACACCTAGGCTCCAGGTAGGAAGGCGTCACTTTGCCAGTTGAAAGGAGGATCCGTCTTGCGAATCCCAATCAATCGAAGCTGCAGTAAAGTATTGAATTTCTTCGAGATGGAAGATGACTTGATGTCACACTCCACGCTGCCAGATCTCGGGAGGATTCTCCTCCACCGTGCACGTTTCCTTCGCTCGGTTGGTGAAGCCAAGCCAAACGCGTTTAGGGATAGCGCTTGGGTTCACTGTCCATGCCCATAGATTGATTGTCCTCGTGTCGCCGGAGTCCACTGGGTGCACAAGGTCCATCTCAATTTGCTCGAGCATGCAAGAATGCCCGATCAGCCTTTCAGTGATGTCTGTCGCCCACGCGTGCATGGGCACACCGTCAAGGCAGAGCTTGACACGAAACATCAACGCGACGCCGAGCGCATTGTGCAGGTTGCGCCACTTAACGAAATAGACCTTGATCCCACGCCGGTTGATGAAGCCCTTGGCGACTGCTTCCTCGCAATGGTGACGATGCTGAAATTTGACGAGGAATGCCTGCGGATGGTGCAAACACACGGTGACCTCGCCACGGCGCAGATGGAATTCCTCTAGGTACGCGGCTTGCACATCCTCCGGCCGGTGGAAGGCGGTGCACGGGCCACCCACGAGACCACGGTAGTTTTGCTCCATTTGCGGAGCTCCTCGTCGACGGCGTAGGAGGTAGGAATGAACACCATGTCCTCTTCGGGGCGCGTCACCGGGTCGCCAAGCTGCGCCATCATGTCGGAGAGCACACTGGGTGGAGGCTGCGGTGTTGGCAAGTGTGGGGACGGGGACGGGGCCAGCAGTTGTTGTGGCAGAGAAGCTTGTTGGCACTGGGGATGGCTGATTTGGCTTTGCAAGTGGTTTGGAGGCGATTGTATTCCTGGCGACCGTGGCAGAGGTGGCACAGTGCAGATCTGGTGAGGTTCACGGTCAGGGTGGCGCGCCGAGGATGGAGCTTGGCCATGACGACACTCTCTCGCTCGGTGGCGGAGCGACGGCAAAGAAAGTAGCAAATGGGATCCCGACACTGAACCGCACGGTGCCCTCTCCCCAAGCAGACGAAACACCTCCCGCTAGTAAGAACTTTGAACTCCTGGAAGGGGATTCGTGCTCGCTTTGTAAAGGCCGGCCAAGTTGGGGCGGTAGCTCGACGAAGTGAATGCGATGGATTGGAGTGACGCCACTAGTATCATTCGCATACCCGAATCCAAGGCGAATCGCCTTCATTAACACCTTCGTGCTCTGGGCCGGCAACTGGACGCGACGACAGACTGGCGTCGTAGGCTGTGCGCCTCTGCGGCGCCAACGGGACATGCTGAAAGACGCGGTTGTTGCGCCAGACATTTGCTGTAATTGCCTCCTTCAAAACAGCCTCTACCGCTCGGGCGCTCGGCTTGAAGCGACTATTTGAATTTTGAAGCGCTCGGCCCTTGACTTCGGACAACATCGGCGAAGGAACGACGGTTTTGAAGCAACGAAGGTCTACGCCCTTGAAGCGGCAGAAACTGTGGCGCCACGGCCGCCGCCTTTGGGGGGGGGTTGGGAAGGCCGACTCAGATCCGCATCGCAGGGAAGCCCTAGGTGGCTGGACTGGACGAGGCAGGGCGTCTTGGGGGCCTGGCACAGCTGGCCACGGCGTCGCGGACACAATGGGCGCAGACGGTAGGCAGAGAATCGCAGGCACGGGTGACGAAAGGGGTCCCAGAGCCGGCGGCGCCAGGCGGCGCGAGGTCACCTGTATGGGAGCGCAACTTACCGTTGGAGCCATTCGTGACCTATGTGCCGATGCAGAAGGTTGTGGTGGTTGCAGCGATCGAGCGGATCTGAACACCGAAGAAGACGGAGGAGCTGTCGGCTGTCGTGGAGGGCGAGGAGCAGTGGCGGCATGGCTTTCTTTGTCAAGGGGCTCGACGGGCGGCGCTCTGTTGGTGGCGTGTCGCGGGATCGACAGGGAAGACCAGATCCAAGCTCATGATCCGCCGCTCATAACTTGTGCATCTGCTATAGCCGCCATGGCTGGTCCAGCGGGCGCGGGCCCTATGGTCGCGCACGCCGCCGGCGGAGGTGGAGCCGGCGAGGGCCCTCGGAGCCCAGCCACCGCGCGCACGCGGAGAGAGGCGGCTCTCCAGTGGCCGCGGAAGGAATCCGATGAGGGGGGAGGGGACGGCCAAACTCTGGGTGTTGCTTGCTGTAAATGTCACCATTATATAACTTTGTAGGGGGTAGGGCGTTTGAAATTACAAAATTTAAAACTTTCAAACCGGAATTGGGAACCGTGAAAAGGGCAAGCACACGTACGACTCGGAAACCCTAACAATGACAGTACTTTCAAAAACTTTTTTCTCTGACATGTTTGTTGTTATAGCTTTATACTAGGTATTGAAGGAGTTATCGAAGCAAAAAGTAATACCACTACATCCTTTTTGTTTTAGGATAAAATTTAAATCCACTGATTCCTTATACTCCATAATTATGACGGGAGATAGTAGGATTTTATGAAGAGGAGAACAAGTGTGTCTATGATAAGTTTGATCACAACAGGTTACTCTGATCGAAGAACCGTTCTGTTGCTGGAAATTGTGATAGATATACAGGGGCGTTCAGAAACCTTTTGTGATAGTTGCACCCTTAGTTAGCAATGCAGTTTACACAGACATATAAATGTTGATAATATTATCTGATTCTAGTGATACACAACCTTTACATAGATAGTCATTCTACACCTTGAGTAGTAATATTTTTTAAGAAAAAACACAATACAAATATAAACATTCATGTCGAAACTCGGTTTCGACAATAGAAATTTGGCTGTGCAGTCAAGATCGCCAAGCTCGATGGGTTAGGTGGAAAAACAAGGTTTAGACAGGTTTAGGCCCTCTCGTGAGGTAATACCCTACTCCTGTTTCGGGGATTCGATCCACCGATTGTATATTAATCTCAAGATCTAAGGCTGAAAGCTAATGGCTCATAAAGCATATCTCTCAAGGGACGCCCCTTACCCCCCTTATATAGTCTTGGGAGGCGGGATTACAAGTCGAAAACCCTATCTTACTCTAAGTCGGTTTTCTCAATCTTACCAAACTGTGACTTTGAGCCGTTGCCTTATCTAATCGACAACGTAATACCCAAGTCATAGTTGGTTTACATATTTGGCAGGTGCAACCTGTCCCTATCTCCAGTCGGACAAGCTTGCCATGTGGATATCCGATTACCATAATCTCCACAGTAGCCCCCCGAGTCCTTTGCAGTCGACGAAATAACTCAACCTTAAACCAAAATAGCACACAGCCAAACAACTCTTTGACCAAGTGCTTCTGGCGCCGAGTGATTCCATCACTTCCACTTGAATCTCCCAAGTGGCTCCAAAGACTGTGAAGGGCTGGAAAACATCCCAAAAAATTCTCAAAAAATAAATATCTAGGTGCATCTCCTGATGCACCTAATTAGGTGTAGCCCCCGACTATGTGGTTAGTCAAAAACAGACTAAGCATATAGTCAAGAACTATAAAAATCATTCTCATAAAAATGCTTAGCTCAAGCTAAAGCAATCATAAAAATCACAGCACGCGGCAAGCTCGTGCTTATCCGAGTAGATTTTCCCGAGTCATCTCGGAACAAATAATTTTATCGACCCTTATGGGTAAGAAAATCAATTCACTTAGCAAGCTCATGCTTATCCAAACTAATCTACCCGAGTCATCCTGGAATAAATAATTTAATCACCCCTCACGGGTAAACAAATTTTTCAGTCATCTGAAAAATACGACCAAAATATTAAATAGCTCCTGCCATAATATTGGTCTTAATCTAAAAAGATCTTCACCAAGGTGGAAAAATAGCATTGATATAATCATTTAATCAAATGCTTAAAAACCAAACAGTTCCTGTTATCAGGACAACCATGAAAAGCTTAACTGTTTGTCACCTTTCAAATTGCATCGTGCCAACTTCTCATGAAGTTACGCAAACCGCGGTATGAAAGGATTTTAAAGGTATTGGGCTATGTGACACGTGCATATTGCCAAGGCAAATTTGCTTAAGTCTATCCACTTAAGTCCCTAAGGACACGTGTCAAGCCGCACCTTAGCCGGGCCGCAAGTCTCTCATGGGCTCGGCCCAATCGCGAGATAACCTGGCAAAAAACCCTCAAGTCTTTTTACGAAGCCTCGAGGTCATCCCCGCCACTTTGTCTTCCCAAAAATTTCCTCTTTCGCGTCTCGTTCACCGCTCTCTGCCTTTGTCCCGATTGCTCCCATCTTTCTCTTTGCAGGGAGGCCTCGGAACATAGACCCCACTGGCGAGTGAAGGCCCAAAATCATCTGCGGCCCGAAGCGACAAGGCTCGAGAACAAGAATCCTGGGGCCCTCTCCCGAGTGAGAGCGCTCCGAGTGAGAAGCCCCACCTCCCAGTGAGGATGTCCAAGCAAAAGAGCCCCCGACTGCCAACCAAGAGACCCCCGCTGGAAACCAGTCGGCTGAAGAAGATCTCTCGACTGCCACCCAAGATGCCCGACCGAGAGCTAGTCGGATGTAAACCAAGAAGAAAGAGGCAGGGAAGTACCACCAAGGGTTCGACCATTGATGCTTGGTAAGCTTTGAAGCGGTCTTCTGACTTTAGTTTTCAATCTATCTTTTCTTTGTCTTCATTTATCTTCTTTAAATCCATCAACAAAAGAGGAGGAGATCCCCAGGCTGCAATCTTCAGAGGCCTGGATCTCAATGACTTTGTGAATGTTGCTTGTAAACTCTGATGTGAACTTGTAAATATCTAGCTTATTTATGTTAATGTCTTGGTCCGAGTTTTCATAGAAAATTTCTTAAGTAATTTTTGTCTGACTGTCACCAAGCCTAAGCTTGATTAGGCCATCAAAAAATTCTCTGTCCATATCTATTGAACTCGAATCAAAACACTAAACAATGATAAGCCAAATATAAACAAGTTATCAAAGAAAACCATGCTTTGTTGACACGTATGCAGCCCCCGACTGCTAACTCAAGAAGTTGTCTTGCTTGAGGTTGGCAGTCAAGAATAACATGAAACTTGAGGCAATTTAAGCATAGTATCGTCGAAGATGTTCGATGTTCCAAGAGTTCTCCACCATGGATCCATCTTCACGCTTTAGTCGATATGCTCATGGCCGATTCACCTCAGCGATTATATATGGCCCTTCCCATAATGGAGATAATTTATGGCGGTCCTTGGTGGTTTGAATCTTACGTAGAACTAGATCGCCGACAATAAAAGCTCGTGCTCGAACATTGCGGCTGTGGTATCGTCTGAGACCTTGAAGATATCTTGCAGACTGGATCAGAGCTGCCTCTCGGGCTTCTTTCAGTCGAGTTAGATCGTCCACTCGGTCTTGATCGTAGCGCTCGTCGTTGAAGCTGCGGACCCGTAGGGATTCATACTCCATTTCGTTCCGCAACATGGCTTCTGCCCCGTAAACCAGGAAGAAAGGAGTTTGGCCGGTAGCCCGACTGGGCGTAGTCCGTAGAGACCACAGAACCGAGGGGAGCTCTTGAACCCATTTGTCGGCATAAGGATTTAGCCGGTCAAACACTCGGGCCTTGATGCCTTGAAGTACCATGCCATTAGCACGCTCAACATGTCCATTGCTCTTGGGATGCGCGACTGATGTGTAGCAAGATTTGATGCCGAAGTCTTCGCAAAATTCCATGAAAATGCCTCCAGTGAATTGAGTTCCATTGTCGGTTATAATTCTGTTTGGGACACCATACCAGTGCACGATGTTGAGGATGAAGTCTCGCGCCTTGTCAGTGGTGCTCGTAGCAACCGGCTTCACCTCGATCCACTTGGATAACTTGTCGATTGCGACGAACAGATGCGTGAATCCTCCTGGAGCCTTCTTGAAGGGACCGACAATATCCAAGCCCCATACCGCAAACGGCCAGGATAATGGAATCGTTTGTAGTTCTTGGGCTGGGACATGACTTTGTCGAGCGAAGAACTGGCAACCTTCACAGGTTCGGACCACTTTGTCGGCGTCGGAGACCGCCATAAGACAGAAAAAATCTTGTCTGTAGGCTTTGCGCACCAAGGTGCATGCTGCCGCGTGACTTTCACATATACTCGAGTGGATATCCTGTAGTAGTTGTCGTCCTTCCTCGGGCGTGATACATCTCATTAGGACTCCAGAAGGGCTCCTCTTGTATAAATCAGAACCCACCATGACGTAAGCTTGGCAACGACGTCGGACGCGTTCCGCCTCATCCCGGTCTTCCGACAGCTCTTGCTGAGTTAAAAATTTGATGAGCGGCGTCCTCCAGTCGGCGTCGATCATGGCGACTTCGTTTGCAGCTTGCTCGTTGAGAGTTGGTTTGGCTGCAACAGTCGGCTCACAGAGATGCTCTACGAAGACGTCTGTTGGGACAGCTTCTTGCTTGGACGCGAACTGCGCCAACTCGTCAGCTGCCTCGTTGTTATGTCTTAGGACGTGGGATAGCTCCAGTCCGTCAAACCTGTCTTCAAGTTTGCGGACTTCTTGCCGATAGGCCTCCATGGTGTCGTTTAGACAGACCGATCTTTTTCTCACTTGGTTCACGACCAGTGGGAATCTCCTTTCACGACGAGCCGACGTATCCCGAGTGAAACTACAAGGCGTAGTCCATGTAGTACGGCTTCGTACTCGGCGACATTGTGTGAGGTGGAGAAGTGAAGGTGGAGAACATATCTTAGCCTTTTCCCAGTCGAGGAGATCAACACGACTCCTGCTCCCAAGCCGATGATCCTCTTGGATCCGTCGAAGTGCATGGTCCAGTATTGAAGATCATCCCGAGGTACGTCTTCTTGCTGTTCGGTCCACTCGGCCAAGAAGTCTGCTAGGGCCTGTGACTTCACAGACGTTCTTGCCTTGAAGGTTAAGTCCAGCGGCATCAACTCCAGGGCCCACTTCGCGATGCGCCCAGTCGCCTCCCGGTTGTGGATGACATCGCCGAGTGGAAAGAAAGTGACGACGGTGACCGAGTGACCCTGAAAATAGTGTGCCAATTTCCTCGCGGTTATCAGAACACCATATAGCAATTTTTGTACCTGAGGGTAGCGAATTTTGGCTCCTGCCAGCACTTCGCTAACAAAGTAGATTGGCCTCTGAATTTTCTGGATTCGCCCTTCTTCTTCACGTTCAACCATAAGAACCATACTGACCACTTGGTAAGTGGCTGAGACGTACAGTAGCAGGGGCTCCTGGGGCTGAGGTGAGGCTAGGACGGGCGGCGTCGTGAGAAATTCTTTAAAATCTTCAAAGGCTTTGTGGGCTTCCGTAGTCCATTGGAAATCGTCGGTTTTCTTCAGGAGCCTGAAGAAAGGCATGCCACATTCGCCGAGTCGAGAGATGAAACGACTTAGCGCTGCCATGCAGCCAGTAAGCTTCTGGACGTCCTTCTGGTTACTCGGGGGCTTCATGTTCAGGATAGCGTTGATTTTTTCTGGATTGGCTTCGATGCCGCGATGTGACACCATGAAGCCGAGCAGTTTGCCTGAAGGTACGCCGAATGTGCACTTTTCCGGGTTCAACTTCATTCTGAAGGCTCGGATGTTTGCGAAGGTTTCTTCTAAGTCGGCGATCAGGTCTTCTTTCTGCTTGGTCTTGATGACGACATCATTGACGTAGGCTTCCACGTTCTTCCCAATCTGCGTCTGAAAACATCTTTGGATCATGCGTTGATATGTGGCCCTGGCATTCTTCAGGCCAAAGGGCATCGTGATGTAGCAGTAGGCTCCAAACGGCATGATGAACGATGTTTTCAGGCAGTCGGATTCCTTCAAGCTGATTTGGTGGTAGCCCGAGTAGCAGTCCATAAAGCTTAAGAGCTGGCAGCCGGCCGTTGAGTCTACGACTTGGTCAATGCGAGCAGACCGAACGGATCTTTGGGGCAGGCTTTGTTGAGGTCGGTGTAGTCAACGCACATGCGCCACTGCACCGTCTTCTTTCGGACCAGAACCGGGTTAGCCAACCAGTCGGGATGTAAAACTTCCTTGATAAAACCGGCGGCTAAGAGCTTTGTGAGCTCTTCCTTGATGGCATCTTTTCGATCCCGAGCGAACTGCGTAATCGTTGTTTGATTGGCTTTGCGTCATCTTTGACGTGTAAAGAGTGCTCGATCCCCTCCCTGTGAATTCCAGGCATATCAGATGGTTTCCAAGCAAAAAAACATCTTTATTACTTTGGAGGAAGGTGACGAGCGCGTTTTCCTATTTAGGATCTAGTTCGGCGCCGATTACGTTTTGAGGGATCCGATGGATCAAGGGAGATCTTCTTAGCTTTGGCGTCGCCGTCCCGATTTGGCTCTCTTCTTCGCGGGATTTCACCCTCTGCCGAAATTGATGCGGCCAATCGGATTTCTTGCTGGCCACGTGATCTCTCGCAAGATTGGGCCATGTCGCAGCTCTCCTTGTCGCAGGTGAAGGCTTCCTTAACGTCGCTGCGTAAGGTGATGACGCCGTTTGGACCCGGCATCTTCATGCAGAGCTAGGTATAGTGCGGTATCGCCATGAACTTGGTGAGTGCAGGCCTTCCAATGATCGCGTAGTAGGCCGTCTCGAAGTCGACTACCTCGAAGGTGATATTCTCCGTCCGGAAATTCTCTCGAACTTCGAAGGTGACTAGAAGGGCGATGTGCCCGAGTTGCGTAGATGACAGCCCCGGGATAACTCCATGGAAGGGGGCTGAGCTTGCCTTCAGTTCGGCTCTCGGGATCTGCATCTCGTCCAAGGTCTTGGCGAACAAAATATTGAGGGCGCTGCCCCCATCGATGAGGATGCGCTTGAGCTTGATGTTGCGGACCACCGGGTCTAGCACCAGTGGATAGCGTCCCGGGTGAACCACTCGGTCAGGATGATCCGAGCGGTCAAACGTGATAGCCACCTCCGACCATCGTAGGTATTGTGGGACCTCGGGTTGCGCCGCGTTGACCTCGCGGTCAATTAGCTTCTGTTTCCTCTTGGATTCATAGGCTTGCGGCCCCCCGAAGATGTGATTCAGCTCACCCACGGGGTCTTGGAAAGGCTCCGCGTTTCCAGCCGGGTTGTTCTTCTTGGTGCCCGATGGACCGGTTTCATCAGTCGGCTTTTTGTTGAGCTGTGCCGCATATTGCTCAGCGAACTGTTTATAAATAAAGCAGTCCTTAGCCGCGTGCTTGTGGTTGGGATGATGTGTGCACTGAACGTTCATGATGGCGTCGTAGGCAACTACTCGGGGGCGACGTTGGGAGTTAGACGCGCTTGCGGTCCTTCCGCCCCGGTTGTTGCTGCCGTTATCCTTCTTAGGATGTCGGCTTCCTCCCGATTGCTTGTCGTCCCTCCTGTCAGGCCGATCTTGGCGGGCCGCTTTGATTGCGTCGCTGGACTTGGCGTACGAGTTCGCCATCTCGAACATCAACTTCACCGTCTTCGGTGGCTTGCGCCCAAATTTCCCGATCAACAGTTCATCACGGACTCCCTTCTGGAAGGCGACGATGATGATGTCATCGGTGATGT
Source organism: Oryza australiensis (assembly GCA_019925245.2). Lineage (NCBI taxonomy): Eukaryota > Viridiplantae > Streptophyta > Magnoliopsida > Poales > Poaceae > Oryza > Oryza australiensis. The sequence continues at coordinate 537,680 of JAIFGZ020000728.1, read as the reverse complement.
TGGGGATCTTGTTGCGGTTTTCGGAGAAACGCCGGATGTAGTCCTTCAAAGGTTCGTCCGGCTTCTGGATGACGTTATAAAGGTCGAAGTGGGTTTCAGGTCTCTCGAAGGTACCCTGGAAGTTGGCGATGAAGTGGTCCCTTAACTCACTCCACGAGCTGATCGAGCCTCGTGGCAAGCTCGTGAGCCAGTTCCTGGCCGAGTTAGTAAGGGCAACAGGCAGGTAATTGGCCATGGCCTTATTGTCGCCTCCCGCCGCACGGATGGCGAGGGTGTACACGGTTAGCCATGACTCGGGGTTGGTCTTCCCGTCGTACTTCTCGATTTCAGTCGGCTTGAATCCGTTCGGCCAATGCACTCGGCGAAGATCCCGAGTGAAGCTGGGTACTCCGTCGTCATTGCTGTCGGGGATCCCCTTCGATCTTCTCGGGAGCGTTGCTCTCGTTCTTGATAACGCCGATCAAGGACTTCCCGCAGATCACTCGGCGGAGTCCTTGGCAGGCTGCTTCGGTAGTCGGAGTCGTTGCTGCGACGGACCCGGTGGTGGATGGGTGGACGTCCGTGCGTTGCGGGAGTTGGCCGACGCTCCCGATTCTTGCGCATGGTCTCATGGCGAAGGTCTCTTGACCTAGTAGTCGTCCTCTCTGGCTCGGGCCTCTTGTAGTCCCTTTACCTCAGCGGTGGGAGCCGGTTTCTGTCGGGCGTTTCTGCCACTGATTCAGTCGGTCTTCGGGCTGAGGTGGAGGGGGGACCATTGGCCGTAGCCGCGACGATGGTTTTGATCTTGTCCAAGATTGGCGTTACGTCGGGGGGCGCCGTCTCGATCACGATGTCCAGGAGTGTGAGGGCAGCGACAGCGTTCTGCTGTGGCATCTGAAAGATGTTGGTGTTGTGGACTCGCGTTTGAAGTATGGCCTCTTGAGCAGATCGTCCGGCTTTCCTTGGATCTTGTTTTCTTCTGTCGGCTTTCTCCTTGCGCTTCTTCTCCTCTTTCGCCAGCTTGCGCTCTTGCTTAAGTCTGGCTCGTTCTTCTTCCGCGAGCCTACGGGCCATGGCTGAGTCGGTCTCGGCCACCTCAGCCATGAGGACGTCAAAGCATCTCGGCTCGTGGTCCTTGTCGCAATGGAGTCGTTGGCTTCGTCCGAGGGGATGTCATAAAGGTCGTCAAAGCCTGAAGAGCTGAGGTACTCATCGAGCTCCGAGGATGAGCATGACCCGAACCGTTGGAGAATGACCGCGACTTTCCTTGAGCCTGGGTTGTTTCGATCTGGATCGTTCCAGTCCGAGTCGTAGCTTGATGGCGTGGACTCCTCTGAGTGGGTCGACCTCGACTCGGGGGAGAGAAACTTGTAGTAGATCTCAGCGGCGTTTGGTAGTCCGAACGGCGCCAAGAGGATTTCTGCTGAGTAGATTGGTTCCGACGGGGAGGTGAGAAGACCGCTGCAGATCTCAGCGGCGTTCGGTAGTCCGAACGGCACCGAGTGAATTCCTACGTCGAAGTGGATGGACTGCATCTTGGAGCTTAAGATTTTGTCGCAGATATTGGCGTTGTTCGGCAGCCCGAACGGCGCCGAGTGGGTTTTCCCTCCCGACTGGTCCGAATCTGAGTCGAAGGAGGAGAGCTTGTTGAAGTCGTTGGCGGCGAAGTCGCCGATGCCCGAAGAAGATCCCATCGCACTTGCCGACGAGATTGTCGAAGAAGTCTTGACGCGCGCTCCCCTACCTAGCGCGCCAACTGTCGAAACTCGGTTTCGGCAATAGAAATTTGAGGGTGCAGTCAAGATCGCCAAGCTCGATGGGTTAGGTGGAAAAACAAGGTTTAGACAGGTTCAGGCCCTCTCGTGAGGTAATACCCTACTCCTGTTTCGGGGATTCGATCCGTCGATTGTATATTGATCTCAAGATCTAAGGCTGAAAGCTAATAGCTCATAAAGCATATCTCTCAAGGGACGCCCCTTACCCCCTTATATAGTCTTGGGAGGCGGGCTTACAAGTCAAAAACCCTATCTTACTCTAAGTCGGTTTCCTCAATCTTACCAAACCATGACTTTGAGCCGTTGTCTTATCTAATCGGCAACGTAATACCCAAGTCATAGTTGGTTTACATATTTGGCAGTGCAACACCGTCCCTATCTCCGTCGGACAAGCTTGTCATGTGGATATCCGATTGTCATAATCTTCACAGTTCACCAATACATGTACGTACATACCCATCATATAAACACACACGTGCACCATATCCCTATGAGTATATCTAAAAAAGGACAGGTATATTTTGAAATTAACAAAAGTCATCACGAACGTTTCGCTATGGATAGATACGTTATCTATCACTGAAAGAATAATTGAAAGAATAATTAGTCGTTCTACACCTTGAGTAATAATATTTCATGAGAAATTTGAATTCCTTCCTCCTCGGAAGTATATATCAACGCAACTGAACAGATGCACAAGTTCTATGTTTTCAACTTTTTTTGGTCTCCTTCGCATCTGAACAGCAAGTCGGCAAGCAGAGGATCATCAGGAAGGAAATTAATAGAGGGAAAATGGCACTGATATAAGGTAAAGCATAAGCCCATCTTGAACTGGGCTCCACACATCACAGCTGGGCCCAGAAAAGAGTGAGAACAACACGGGGCCACATGGCGGCCCACTTGATGGCCTACATCCTACTTGTAACGAGTAGCGTGCAAGAGCAGGAACACAAGTTGAAATCAGCGTCCATGACTCGGAAAACCTAACAAAATTATTGTGATTGACTTTTCTTGAGATAAACTTGTTCTTTTAATCAAACTTAAAGCTTTTTTTACGATCTTTAATGGTCGAGTTTGAGTTTGAGTTTGAGTTTGAGTTTATTCACATCACTTAAGCCAGTATAACTGCCCCGCACTACGTTGCAACAAAAAATAAATTAAATTTATATTTAAATAAATTAATTAATAAGCATCTATTTAACTTATGTAATAATATAGTTTTTTATTAAAATAGTAGTTGATTTTAAAATTTAAAAAGAGTCAACAATAAAATAACAATAAAATAGGAGATGACTTTATAGTATAGATTGTGAAATCTATATATCGATGATAAAGATGGTACGAGAATGAACATCATCACTACTAATCTTATTTTAAGTAATAAGATGTTAGACCTTTTCACTACAAAAGCTGCTTGATTACCACGGCTAAGCTTGCACAAATGGAGCTATTAATTCTTATGTCAACCAAACTATACAAACTTAACCGTTGCTGACGTGGTATGCCAACATGTACTATGTACCATCTCCTGTCGTCTTGCCGATCATTTTCCTCTAATTGAAGTAGTTGGTGACATATACTTGTCCCTTTTTTTTTGCCATTAACAACAGGTCATGTTCGTTTCACTCCAGCGGATAAGCTTGATCGATGTGGATTAGCACAAAATTCATGAGTGCAGCATGCCAATCTGGCTAATTAATCAGTCCGCCGCAAGAGTTTGGTGTGGTAGATTACTTGCTTTTCAGATGGCGCGTTAATTAATCACCCTCCTAATTGCGCACTTGGCTACTTAACTAATCCCATTTTATCAACGCTAATAACATTCATGGGCCATGATTAGGAAAGCTAGCCTCAATGCATATATTTTGTTTGGGTGGTTGGAGCCTTGGAGGTAGACACATGCTCCCATGTGGAAGATGAATTCATCCCTGCTGGTCTATATGACTTTATATGGCCGTATCTGGAAAGTTTGACGTCGAATTGAAAGGGCCATTTGTGGAAAGAGTCATTGATTGAGAGGATTATATCTGACCTGATGACTAGTTTAATCGTTTCTGATGATCAACAGAGATTCATAATGGTGCAGCTTGTTCTTTGAAGAAATCGGTGATCGATTTCGAGATGCACGTCACCGTCCTTTAATCAAATCTGAGGTGTAGTATCTTTCATTATTATTTCGTTTTATAATATAAGTTGCTTTAATATTTTTAATTAATTTTTTGGTTTGATTAAATCTACAATTTATATCTATAATTTATCTATAATTAGCGTTTCTACCTAAAATTTTTGTCCGTCTGATTATTTTACAGGAAACTCCTTAAGTGTTTATAAAATTAACTCGCAGTCTCAATGCTAAAAAGAAATGGAGGACTTGGATGGAAAAAAAGACATCATGCACCTCTCCCTTCCTGTGCCTTTCCCTCCTGTCCCCATCCGCGCCGTACCTGCGTCCCTCCCTATCGTCCCCATTCGTGCTATGTCTCGATTTCACCCGTTGCAACACACAGACTAGTTTATAGAAAAATTTAACGACATATATCCTACTAACAAATTACAAATTAGTTTCATTAAATATAACACTTAAATATCTATTTTATATAAAAATATTATTATATTGTTAATAAACTTATTAAGTACAACTTAAAAACATTTAACATTTGATTAAAAAGTCAAAGTGGATTAATAGACTTATAATAGATGACGAAAAAATAGCTTATTTTTTGAAGAGTGAGTGCCGTTGTAGATGTAATTATTACTATTATTTTTTTTAAACACATAAAAATATTACATGACAACTGCCATTATTATCAATCATAGGTCTGATTTGGATCGGATAAGTACATCAGCTGGTTGTTTGGTCAGAAACAATGTTTGATCGAATACAATACTACAATATTTTTTAATATTTGAAAAATAAAAATTATTTTCGGTCTCTGCAGCTATGCACGCAACCTCAAGTTGGAAATATATACGGATATCCAAGTGTTCCAGCTATCGACATTATACGAAACCATATGCTGTAAATCCATATATGTTTATGGAGTCCATAAATGCTCTATTTTGATTTTGTTTAATAATAATATATTAATACCGAGATTATGGCCGGTTGAGATGATTATTGAAATTATTGGGCCAAGCCCAACTTATTTTCGATTAATTCCTAAAATAAATCTTAAAAACCCATGAAAACCTATGCATGACATGAACATGATACGATGAGAAATTTTAGTATCACTTTGCTAGTTTAGAGTGAGGTTGTAGACTTCTCTCTTCCTCCCAAAGCTATGGATGACAGAGAGGAAGTGAAAAATCACACGCGCTCACTCGTCATGCCGTGGCCATGTGTCTTAATTTTTTTTGGACAAATTGGTAATTGTTCAGTAACGAATATTTGGATAGTCCTAATCGGATACGTGTTGGATTCAGTTGGAGAATTCTAACTAGATATGCGACAGAATCCTAATCGAATCCACCATGCGCGCTGCCTTTACGCGCAAGTCATCCGGGGCTATATATTCGCCTGCGTGCAGTCGTCTCTAATCAATCTAATATGGGGTTTTGCCACATTACTCTCTGCTACGCCGCCGCTGTCATATACCTTATCCCGCCATCGGCGTGCATCTGTGATTGTGAGAGCAGGTCTTCGAAGCCGTTGTCCTTGCAATCCTGCACTAGGAGAGGGCAAATAAGGTTTTTAGAAAGCGCTCTGCACGACTGCTCAACTTAATCTGGCGCATCTTCCTGCTCCATCGGCTCGACGTGAACGTCTTCGTCGCCTACGTCCGTGGCAAGTTTCTATAATCTCTGTGCACGCAAACGTTTGATACACATCTTTTGTTATTGTGATCATGATTGTTAGTTCGGTATCTGCTAGTATGTTAGATATGTACATGCTAGTTTCTATGATAGTAGTTTTAATCTATTTAATTCAGAATTTATTTAAATAATTGCCTAATTATTCGACAATAATTGCTCGATAACTGCCCGACATCAATTGTAACTGCGGCTACAGCATTAAGGTCAGTCTCAATGAGAGTTTCATGTCCCAGTTTTCAACACATCTAGATTTTGAAAACATTATAAAATAGTTTCATGGGGATGAAACTATCTCTACTCTTATGAAACTCTTATCACATCTCTCTTCATTAATACAATATCATGTCAGTATATTTAATGTGCATGAAATTCTATGAAATTCCCATTGAGATTGGCCTAAGCACGGACAATCATCCTATTCTGTGGTCTAAACCATGGCTCCCATCAAAATCTATAACTTTTGTAGCTGCTCAATCCACTTCTTAACAATTTAATTTAGGATGTGTTTAGTTGAAAGGATATCCTACAATAAGAGATGATGATCTAACTTTTTAACTTTTTAAGTATGTTTGATTGATGAGTAAGATTGGACAGAGCGGTCGAGAGAGAAAAATATTGAATGAGTGCATCCAACCAAATTGACCGGACGAAAATATTCACATTTGCTAATCTTAACCATTAGTAATTGAGTAGCGATGATTAATGCATTTTATTGTTAATTAGTAATTAGTCTATTTCGTTGTTAGGTAGTTTAGTTATGATAAGATTAATAATACTTAAGCTATACAATTATTACTTAATAGTTTATTGATTTTATTTTATCCATTCTCATCACTCTAACCATCACATCTCTAAACACACTCATAACGACCGAAAAGACTCATTTCAGAGTTTTTCTTCCTGAGAACAAAAACACATCCTTTTCTATAAAGCAAAAAAAGATTTATGGAGGTGATTTTCTCATCGAAGAGTTATGGAGTACGCTACAAGAGGGTGTGGTGACTGGATAAGGGCGCAGAAGGCAAAGAGCAGTCATGCTTAGGCATGGACAAGAAGGTAGCGGGGAAGAGGAAACAAGTACGAAAATATGATGAACGATATTTCGATGCAGAAAAGGAATAAAAATCGATGAACATTTTTGATCGAGCAAACCAAATGTTATACGCACTTTATTCGAACAAGCAAGGCCTTGTTCGGGAGGCTCAATTTTCTAGCTCATTCACGTTATATAGGCTGGGACTTTCGGCTTCCCAAACAGGCCTTAAGTGGTTTTGAATTTGCACTAGTATTTTGTACTGTAAATTTTGTATTTAGGGCAAATTTTATGTGTTTTTGGCCATTCGTTTACCCATCAAAATACGTGGAAACAAATTCGAATATGAAATATGCACTTGAAGCGGCTCAACGTTCCAAATTTTCCAACCACAGGCTCAAATGATCCCTCCATACATATAAACATTGCCAAAATGCAAACCCATTTTAGTTCCTTGCAATAAAACAAGCCCATTCGATATCTTCCCAATGGGAAGAAGTCCATATTGTTTTCCTTAACTATAGGTCGAATTTAATTTATATCTTTTAACTACAAAACTAGATATAAAGATTGTCTTTGTGCCAAATATCATAACTTTGAGACATAATATTATATGCATCGTTTTAGTCCAATAAGGAAAATTAACTCCATAAAAAAATGAGGTTTGGCTGAACTATCTCTAAGCTGTTCTGATGGTGGTTTCGTCCTACGCGGCACGTTGACTTGGTCTTTATATGATATGACACCTATGTAGCCCTTACATAGCATTTTAGGGCAAAAAAGTAAAAATAAAAATAGGTAGACTCACATGTAAGTCACACAAGAAAAAAAGTAAAAAAGCATCATGGGCTCACATGTCATCCTCTCTCCCCTTCTCTATTTTCTTTAACTCTTCCCATGGGCCCATATGTCATCATCACCAAGGTAATTCGTTAGCGTCGTCTATCTTCTTCTCCATCCGCTAGTCAACGAATAGGGGTGGCCTCCGTAGTCGCTTCCCGTGAGGGCCTGTCTCTATTATTGTGTCGCTCGAGGTACCACCATCTGCATGTACCTGTTGCCAACCGGCCCTACGTAAAGGGGGCCTAAGGCGGGCACCCATAAATCTCCAGCTACCTGATCGATAGTCGCCGCCGATTGCAACGATGGTTGTGAGGCGAGGTTGAGGGACACAATGTCTCCTAGGGTGGTCCATATCTCTTGTGGATGTTGAAGCTAGCCTTGCCATTGTCGCTCCACCGCTCGCCATTGTCGTTGCCACAGATAAACCACACTGTCATCATGGTGCTATTACTAGCGCTATCCTTGTGGTTGTAATTGCAAACTGATCCTTTACCCTCAGTTGACTATCGACCATCGACTGCATGCTTATTGCCAAACACAACCAAGCGTCATTGTGTCATCATGAATAGCGATCTCAAGAGATCGAGAGTGGAATTTTGAGTGTGGAGGATACGATAGGAACAGTATAATGATCTTGTTGACGTTCCTCTAGTGCCGCTTCACGCAATACCTGTCAATATTCTCCTTCCTCTCCTCTGCACTGTACCACCCAACCACCTTCTGCGAGAATTGCCTACTACCGTCTTGCCTATAGCTTTCGCTAGATGGGAGCGTCCTTCTACGAGAATTGCCTACTACCATCTTGCCCGCAGCTTTCGCTAGATGGGAGCGTCCTTCTGCGATAATTGCCTACTACCGTCTTGCCCGCAGCTTTCACTAGATGGGAGCGTCGCAACGGTGATGATCCATTCATCCCCTATTTTTGCAGGACAAGTCATGGAGATAACTATTCGGTTAAGCTTCCATGCACCTCAATCGAAAGCATGCACCGTAGCCATTGCATGCGACTAGTACGTACTAAGAGATCGTTGGTGCTGAAGATGCGGTGCACGAGGCATGACAAGTTGAACTCGTAGAGGTCGTCAGAGGAGAAGGATGGTGTTAGTGTCAAGGATAAAATATATCTTCTTACTTGGGTTCGTCGTATACGAAAATACCATATATCTAATGATATACGGGAATGTATCATTTGATTAAGGAAATACACCGAATCTAGAAGGAAATTGTCTTCTCAGGATAGAATGTGTTAGAGTCCTATTCGGGAAAGACAAGGTCTCCTTGGCCCGTATCCTGTTTTAGTTTTTTGAGTTCTACTTGGAGAGAAAAGTAATCATCGCTATAAATAAAGGCCCCTTGTTGAGGAGGGAGATCGAGTTACAAGCCATAGCCAAAGCCACATCAAGAAACAATCCAGAGGAAGCCAGAGCCATATTCACTGAGTAGATCTTGTTAGGCCGTTCTCGACAGATCCTAGTGGTGTGTTAGTTTCGTCATCTTACTTTCTCCTTATAATCCGTGTGGTATTCTCCTATATACTAATATAAACTGGATTAAAGTTGTTATTCTTTTTAGAGGGCCTGAACGAGTGGATGCATAAGAAGATAGAGACGATGCTAACGAATTTCCTTGGTAAAGACGACATGTGGACCCATGAAGAGAGGATGATATATGGGCTCATTATTTTTTTTCACTTTTACCCTTTGCGACTTACACGTGGGCCTTGCCTTTTTTTATTTTATTTTTTAGCTTGGAATGCCATGTAAGCGCCTCCATGTAGGTGTCATCACATAAAATACTAGGTTAAATGTCATGTAGTTGAAAAACCATCATCAAAACAGCTTAGGGAGGTAAATTCATATGATTTTAATAATTGAGGAAGTATTTATATCCGGTTTTGCGGTTGAGGGATGCGAATCAAACTCGGCTTTCAGTTAAGGGACAATAAATGGACTTTGTTTCCTTGCCAATATTCAGTCAGCCCATGAGACCTAATTCGGGCCCATAAGGCCCATTTCGGGGAGCCCAATCCAATCCGAGCAGAGCAGGGAACAACCGCCTCCGGAAAATCGTATCCTCCCTGATAAAAAATCCGCACGAGAGAGCACGCGATTCCGCATCGGCTCGTAAAACCCAAATCGCGAGAGAAATTTCCCCGCACCGCTTTCTCCTCTCCCCGCAACTCGACGAGCCGCCGCCGCCGCCGCCGCCACCATGGCGTCCGCCGAAACCCTAGCCCGCTCCCCGTCGCGGGAGCCGTCCTCCGACCGGCCCCGCGCCGACTCCTCCGAGCCCCCGCGCGAGTCGTCCTCCGAGCCGCGCCGCAACGGGGACGGGAGCGGCGCGATAGCGGGGGCGGGGGCGGGAGCGGACTCGTCCTCCCGCCGCCGCCGCCGCAGCCGGTGGGAGCAGTCGAACGACGAGTCGGCCGCTAACTCCGGCGGGGAGGGCGGCGGCGGCGGGGGACGGAAGCGCAAGTCGCGGTGGGCCGAGGAGGAGCCTCGCCCCATCATCGCGCTCCCGGACTTTATGAAGGACTTCGCCGCCGATCTGGACCCGGAGGTGCACAACCTCAACGCGCGCCTCCTCGAGATCTCGCGCATGCTGCAGTCGGGCCTCCCCCTCGACGACCGCCCCGAGGGCGCGCGCTCGCCCTCCCCCGAGCCCGTCTACGACAACCTCGGCATCCGCATCAACACCCGCGAGTACCGCGCCAGGGAGCGCCTGAACCGCGAGCGGCAGGAGATCATCTCCCAGCTTATCCGCCGCAACCCCGCCTTCAAGCCCCCCGCCGATTACCGCCCGCCCAAGCTTCAGAAGAAGCTCTACATCCCCATGAAGGAGTTCCCTGGGTACAACTTCATCGGGCTCATCATCGGCCCGCGTGGTAACACGCAGAAGCGGATGGAGAAGGAGACGGGTGCCAAGATTGTAATCCGAGGGAAGGGCAGCGTCAAGGAAGGGAAGCTGCTTCAGAAGAGGGACATGAAGCCGGATCCCAGCGAGAATGAGGACCTCCATGTGCTTGTTGAGGCTGAGACGCAGGAGGCGTTGGACGCTGCCGCAGGCATGGTGGAGAAGCTACTTACCCCGGTGGATGAGGTGCTGAATGAGCACAAGCGCCAGCAGCTGCGGGAGCTTGCGGCGCTGAATGGGACAATTAGGGATGATGAATTTTGTAGGACTTGTGGGGAGCCAGGTCACCGCCAGTACGCTTGCCCTAACAGGACAACAACCTTTAAGAGTGAGGTGCAGTGCAAGATCTGTGGGGATGGCGGGCATCCAACAATTGATTGTCCAGTCAAGGGCACTACTGGGAAGAAGATGGATGATGAGTACCAGAACTTCTTGAATGAGCTTGGGGGTAGCGCCCCTGAGTCTGTGACAAAGTCTAGTGGTCCAATGTTGGCTCTTACAGGGAGCGGTGGGAGTGGTGGCAGCAGTGGTGGCGCTGGTGCAGGTAGTGGTAGTAACCCGCCATGGGCTGCAGGTGGTGGTGGTGCTGCCACAGGGGCAAATGGGATCAAGAAGGAGTATGATGAGACCAATCTGTACATTGGGTACTTGCCACCTACCCTGGATGATTCAGGGCTGATAGGCCTGTTTTCACAATTTGGAGAGATTGTCATGGCGAAGGTTATCAAAGATCGCATCACTGGGCAGAGCAAAGGATACGGTTTTGTGAAGTATTCGGATGTATCCCAGGCTAATGCGGCAATCGCTGCGATGAACGGTTACCATCTTGAAGGGAGAGTGATCGCTGTTAGAGTTGCAGGAAAGCCGCCGCAGCCAGCTGTGCCTCCTGGCCCACCAGCAGTGCCAGCACCACCAACATATCCTCCTGCAGATCCTGCTGCTGGTGGCTACACATCACAGCCCTACATGGGGGCACCACCGCCGCCACCTCCAGGGAGCTATGCTCCAGTTCCTTGGGGACAACCGCCACCATATGCTTCATACCCTCCGCCGCCACCAGGTTCTAGCATGTACAATCCTCCACCTCCTGCACCAGGCCAAGTTACACCACCTCCATACAGTGTGCAGTATCCACCACCACCAGCTCCAGTCCCTCCACCAGGCACTGCTCCATCAACTGATGGGGCACAGAACTACCCTCCTGGTGTAACTCCACCAAGTTCTGGTGCACCTACTCAACCTGTCCCAGCTCCAGTATATGGAACTTCCGGCGCACCAAATGCGCCACCTATGTACCCTCCACCTCCTTATGGTTATGCTTCTTATTATCCATCGGTAACACCAGTTCAGCCGCCACCACCTCCTCCACCTGCTGGCGCTGATCCCTCTCAGAGCCTTGCAAATGCACCATGGGCAACTCACAGTGCACCACCTCCACCACCTTCTGGCGCTGATCCATCGCAGAGCATCGCAAATGCACCCTGGGCAACTCACAGTGCACCACCTCCACCACCAGCTACTGCTGATCATTCACAGAGCATTGCAAGTGCACCTTGGGCCACTCACAATGCACCGCCTCCACCACCTCCACCTTCCAGCATTGAGCAGCCTCCTGCTACATATGGTGCTGATGCAGAATATGATAAGTTTATGTCAGAGATGAAGTGATGTGAGCCAAGCTTAACCAACAGTGGAAAAAGGTAACTAAACATTATCCATTTGATACTGCTCATTAACCATATTCAAAATTATTTGGTTCTAATGAAGATAACCTTGTGGAATATCACATGTGACTAGGAGACCATTCATGTCGTCTATGTCGATAATATTACGGTGAAAGTTCGATTGTGGATATCCTCTAACATGGAATGTTTGCTCATGCCTTGTGAAGGCACAAGTTGGTTGCATTACTTTGTAGTGGAATTTCTTTTAAATACCTGTACGAGTATTCAATCTTTAGGCCATATGGCTATATGTTAATTGGGATTAATATTGCCATCCAACTTAGATCGGAATGCGATATATTACTTTGTAGTGGAATTTCTTTTAAATACCTTCAATCTTTAGGACATATGGCTATATGTTAATTGGGATTAATATTGCCATCCAACTTAGATCAGAATGAGATATATACTGAAAGAAAATTGTCGAGGATTATACATGAAATGGACCAAGTCTTTGCAGTTTTTGCAGTGAGGTTTTATTGAAGTTCCATCATTCTGCTTTCCTTTTGGATAGTAAAGATGCATCATGCTTGTTTCATTATGTATTCATCAAACCTTTCAGACCATTTTCCAGTTTCCATGTAGGATCCTTTGGGGATATGTATTCCCTTCTTATGTTTTCACTGAGAACACTTCTAAATAGTATTAATAACTATGCAAATTGCTTTCCATTGATCTGAAACAGTGTTTTTAGGTTTTTAGGTTTGTGTTTAATCTAGATATTAAAATATGGCACATAAATATTTTTTCAGTTGGGGCGTTGATCCAGCGGTCAAGCATTTACGGTGCTTCTATATATTCAGTTTTCTCATGATTAATTGCATCATTATGATTAAATGATATTTGGATTAAGAAAATGTTTCAATACATTGTCTGTGCACTCTTTGTTCTCCCTTTATCATCTTTATAGGCCATATACTTGTACTAACTAACATGTTTGATTTCGTCTCAACTCTTTTGGCAGGCTTAAGGTTTCTTGGAGCTAGTGACAGCATTGATTTATTTCTTGTTGGAAGTTTGGGACTCACATCTTTAACCTTGCTGTGCTGTTATGACCATTGCAGAGGTTTCATGATTAAGAAGGACGTTAATGACAGGGCACAGAGGAAACCAGATTATCTGCTCTATCTCCATCTTCGAGGACCATTTTAAAGAACCATTTACCGATGCTTTTCTTATCTTATTATTCTTGTCATTACCCCGCATTTTTCCTGTGATGTCACTTTAATTGTCTGTTGGCTGTGATACTATCTTTATTCTCACCGTTACTGTTTATGTTTTTCTTCACTCTTCAATTTGGTAAAGTGCTGGCAGTCCTCTTCATGTGGATACTGGAAACCTTGCGGCCCTGTGGTGATTGGTATAACGTGTGAAACATATGCAGTATGCTGTTTCTGTTGAATCTCTTTTAAGTTTTTCCATCTTACGCCTTTGCCTAAGTTGTTTGGCAGTTTGCTCGTGGCAGAGGCAGCCAGAGTTAGTGCTTGCTTCTCAGGTATTGTTGAGATGATATGTATCGTCCACTGTGGAACGTACTAACTTTTGTTTTAATTTGGATTCCTCTTTATATTTTCTACTGACAATCAGTAACGAGTTTCTTCCTTTTCCAATCTCACTTCCTCTTCACATTTTCTACTGACAAAAAGTGACAAGTTTCCCCTTTTGATAGTAAAATATATGACATTTGGGTATGGAAGCATATCTGCCATGCTGGAAAGTCATTGGTGCAGAGGATCTGGATATGTTTTTATGCTGCTAATGACTCTTTTAACTTGTAAATGAATTTCTTTTCCAACTGAACTAGGAAATGGCGACGCGCAGATCAAGTCATTGGACTGAAGGCTGTGTTCAAGATTCATACTGCAACAATTATTTATGTGAGCTCTTCTGAAGGTTTTAGTTAGCTGGGACTGATTGTAGGTTCTAGATGTTCCGGGAGTAAAGGAAAGTAGGAGACATAATAAGCTGGTGAAAAATTGCCTTATATTCGCATTCAGTTGTTTTAACTTGCATTAGTTAACTGTCCATTGCCATGCAGATATACCATCCGACTGGCTTGTGAAAAAAAAAAGATTTTCATCGGCTGTTTCTCATATTTTCTCTTTCAAAGAAAAAGGTTTTGTTTTGAATGTGCTGTAGTGGAATATATACAATGTCAAGAGTGATGCATAAAATTTCTTTTGTCTTGCATCTCTGACTTTTTTATTGCGAAGATTAGCACTCTCTTATTAATTGCTATACTAGTTATAGGATGGTTTATTGGCGAGGACGCTTTTATTATCTCAAGAAATGCATGTAGCCCGTGTAGGTTTACTTCTCTATGCTTTGGGGTGACAAACACCACCTTGCAGCGTTGACCACCTCAACTTTCCACAAATTGATGTGCGAATTTGGCCTTTCTTGCATGGAGGATGGAAATAGTGTTGCCTAGGCAAACACACCTGTGTTGAAAACTTGGAATCCGCTTGGATCGGCCTGTTTGATTTGACATGAAAAAACTGGATGTATGATTAACCACTAGGAATTTGACATGGGTGATGAAATTTTACTCGGGATCCAGTTGTCTAATTTGGCAAACTAATGAACACACGTTTTGTGTAACACTAGTTACATGAATGCCTCATCCTTATTTGCATATCTTATTGCTTTACTTGCTACTTGTCTTCTGTTCTTTGTTCTCATGAGTTGATTGAGGACTAGGATGTATTGATATATTTTGTCCTGGTTTCTTTGGACCAGGTTTAGCATCTATTTTATGTCGAATTTCTTTCTAGATAATGCCAATAATTTAGTGCCAAGGAAACAACAATCTTAGGTCCTTACGATGTTGCATGTCAGTGTTTTTGCCTTCGTTAAGTGACTTTCTTTGTGAAGCTTTGCAAATGGTTTTATTTCTGCTGTTGCGTGAAACTAACGTGGCATATTGCTTAGGATATCTTAGATCTATTCTGTATGCAATTGATCGTTAGTCAAATCTGAAGACTACTAATGTGGAAGGTTTGCCTAATGCCTGTCTTTTATTTTGGTTGCATTCCATATGTTGGTTTCTGATGTTGCATTCCTGCATCTGAATCTCGTTCCAGAGAGGAAAAGAAAAGAGTGCAAAGTTTTGCACATGATGGTTGCCCGCATGACCAATACGGTCCGGAGCTACAGGCATCCTAGTGTCAGCTTTTGGCTTTGGACATCAAGGTGTACACCCATATAGCATTGTTTGCTCTCTCTCCCTCTCTAATATTGTCAAGGGAATGGAAATAAAATTCGCGTATCTGACATGGTATATGTCTTGCAAAAAGAAAAGCCGCAATTGAGTTTAATTTATTGGCTAGCATAAACCGTTTGCTCGCTTGATTTAAGAGAAATCCGGGCAAAGGGTATGGCTCCAGGTAATCTCTTCTACGGCCAGCTGCAATGGGGACGTCTCATGGACGGCATGATATCGGTACATCATGCTACATTCCGTTTCGAAAAGGTTATTCACCGGATTATGAACATGGATTACCCATCTGATTATTGAGATAAATTAAATATTTTAAAAAATAAACAGCTCAACACAATTGTGTATGAAATGCTATGGAAGAAACTTATTAAAAAATTGTATTTCTAGAAGCCTGGAACAAATAATATGCGACAACCATACGGTGAATAAGCTGACGAAAATATCTATATTAATCTCTAAGCTCCAGGATTGCAATAATCCGATGAATTCGTTGACAAGAACATTTCCATGCTCCAGGCCTCTTATGTTCTTAGATTTTGTTTTTGTTGGCCTTTGAATTCAGGTTAAAACAATGTGTTAGGGAATGAAACTGCCTCCTTCGTTCCATAATATAAGTATTTATACGCTATTTAGCTAAGTTTAAGTGAACTATTTTCTTTCCGTCACCAATATGGTCAATTTGTCAATTTTGAATTTTGAAATTATTTCATATGTTTGGTTGGTGGGCGAGGTAAGATGAATTAGGCTCATATTTGTTTTGAGATGAGATAATCCATCCTATTTGTTTTTTTTTTGGCACAAGGAATGGTCTGGATAGACGGGTTTAGGGTTTTTTTTTTTAGTGATGGAATGGTGTTGCCTGAATGTAGAGAGAAATGGGTTAGATTAGTCTAGCAATTTTAAGATAAAGTCTGACTAAGAGCTTCGAGGAATATTCCTATCAAGGATGATCCTGCGTCACACCAATCAATCAATCAGTTTTGACGGTTGTTAGTTGGTCTACGTGGCGCAACAATGTTTGAGATAAAATTTTGAATTAATGAGGGTAAAGAATGCTAGGGTAAAAGGAAATAAATGAACAGACCAGTGTGATGTGTATGAGGTGAACAAGAAATTTGGGAATCATGCGTGTGGTGAACAAGAAAAAAATAAGTATACCCCTTAACAATCAAATAAAATTTATTTCTTAAACTTCTCCGATCGAATATAAATCCATCATTAAAAAAATCTGTAAAAAATCAAACATCGAAGAAAAGGTAGTCTCGCTTGTCTCTAAAGCACAACGGACTTGGTGAAATTCATGAAGGAGTTGTGGACTTGAAGAAGACACACAGCTTGGATTTAATCGAATTTGTCAATCGTAAATTTGTTCTACGGCTCCTTGAGTTTTTTTTTTCACTTGATGATCATGCGTGTGCACTCGTGCCACCTAGCACTAGGCCAGCATGACAGCCACCAAACAGAGGCTCTGTCACTAACTTTGCCACGATAAACTTACATAAAAGCCCTATATAAAATAATGTAAAGATTTAGGATTTCGGACATTTTTGAGGATTTTGGAAGTAAACAGGTAGGTGTAAAGTTGACTTGTAAAGTTTTTGGATTTGGGAGGTTTGAGAGAGAAAAAAAGGTGTAATTTTTTGGGAAACGTGCTTGCCCACCCTACCCTGCGCACAGTACCCCTCCCCTCCCGCGGACACCCCGCCGCATCCAGCCCCGACAGGCCGCCGCCGCCGTCCGCGCGCACCCGAGGCCGCCGCATCCAGCCCCGACCGGGTCGCGCCCGCCGTCCGCGCCACACCCGAGGCCGCCGCATCCAGCCCCGACGGTCACCGCCCGCCGCCCGCGCCCGCACCCGAGGCCGCCGCCGCCGAGGCCGCCGCATCCAGCCCCGACTCGCCGCCCCGTCGTCCGCGCCGCACCCGAGGCCGCCGCATCCAGCCCGACCGAGCCGCGCCCGCCGTCCGCGCCACAACCGAGGCCGCCGCCGGATCTGGACGCCCGCGCTACGCCCGAGGCCGTCGCCGGATCTGACGCCCGTGTCGTAGCCGAGGCCGCCACCGCCGAGGCCGCCGGATCTGGACGCCATCGCCGCCGCCGAGGCCGCCGCCGAACTGGACGCCACGCCGAGGCCGCCGCCGCCGGAGGCGGGGAGAGAGGAAGGAGGAAGGAGGCGTGGGAGAGAGAGGGAAGAGAGAGGGTAAATTTGTATTTTTATAGCATTTCAAAAATTTTAC
This sequence comes from Oryza australiensis, assembly GCA_019925245.2. Classification (NCBI taxonomy): domain Eukaryota; kingdom Viridiplantae; phylum Streptophyta; class Magnoliopsida; order Poales; family Poaceae; genus Oryza; species Oryza australiensis. The sequence goes on along the minus strand of JAIFGZ020000728.1, from coordinate 520,140 downwards.
ACAGATAGAAGTAAACACCCTTCTTGGGTGTAAACTTTACATCTAAATTTTTTGGGTGTAAAGTTTACACCCAAAATCTGAAAGTAAACGGGCCTAAATTTAGATATAATTTACTAACATAAACTTGCATACAGCTAATTAATGGCAACTATTCTTTTACAAATAAAATATAATCAGTTCAAAATAAGTCTTCCTTGGAATTGTAATCAAAGTTACATTTGTACACTTCCCGAGTCAATCATAAATTCAATTCGCACATAATTTCAAATCTATAATTCATTCTAGCTTTGTTCAAATTCTTGATTTCTTTTAAGAATAAGTACATACCTTTTCAAACATATTTTATCAATACAATCTTACAGTCTTTGTTGACTCATCTCTAAGAGGTGTTTGATATAGCCCCTGACCCAAAATTTTTTAAGCTGGTTATTTCTAACTTCACAAGTTTATGGAACTCGATCTGTAATTATATTGATTACATTTGAATTAATCATTTTGTTTATATTTTAGGTGAAATATATACTTTTAGACCAATTAACATGCAAACTTCAAATTCAGTATGGATCTAAGATCTACAACTGCGTCAAACAGGACCTGATTGAAACCAATTAAAGGATTTACAGAAATTGGATTAACTATGGTGTAATGATTTTCTAGATTTTTTTCAACAAGGACCTTAGCATAGGTTATACAAGGATGGCGCCTTTGTGCACCAATTTTCTAGTACACCCTAATCAATCATCCTTGAAACTGGGCTCATCCCGTTTTCTCCCATCCCATCTTATGAATCAACACTACCAATTACATAATTGGTTGAAAATGTACGAATTATTCCTCTTCAAATCATTGATCAAAAATATATGAATTTTTATACATTAAAATTAGTGTCTCAGGGATCATTATGTTATTATAAACACTTAAAATTCTAGTACAAAATAATTATATTTTAGGATAGACTGATTGGTTTGAAAATATATGGATTTTTATACATTGAAAACAATGTCTCAGAAATCCTTAGGTTATTCTATAAACTTTAAATTTTAGAAATAAATATATTTTTGAGATACAATGAGGAATATCACACATTTCAACATGAATGAATTGATTAGTGCACTGACATCGCCCCCGGGCCATGCTTCCTAATCTCGAACGTTCCTCCAACAAAATAAGCCCTGGTTTTTCTTATCATTGCTGAAGTAGTACTAGTACATAATAATATACCACCAGAATCAAATAATTAGACGACCAAATCGTGCCCAGTCACCGCCGGACGGCGAGAAGTCTCTCTGTGTTGTGTGTGCAATGATTGCATTTGTTTGTGCGGGTGACAATCCATCAAATCTTGTTTCCTTTCCATTCTTAATTTGCTCCGGCCCCTTTCAAGTTGATGCAGTCGTACGTGCAGACCGTCGACCCTTCATCTTGGACGATTTCATCAATTTGAGCCATGTGACGAAGACCAGAGCTGCATAAAATTTTGATGCCATCTTGACCAAGTCAACTTCATGTCAGGTAACTAAACTTTGGACATGTAGAAATAATTCTCTTTCCATTATATTCCATGGTGACTGATCTTTCGTTGCACCGGTCATCTTGCCGTTTCAGCCGGGGCACACCGCCACACGCCCTCGCCGGAACGGCAAGACACTGCACGCTGCCAGTGACTACTTGCATTGCTATACAAACATATAATGCACCTGTATAACACCGTGTCTGCGAGATGTGGCAGCGATGACTCCCGTGGTTGAACGCACGTACTACACCCCCGTAACTTCACTATCATATCTCTCTCCGTACGTATGCGATTTATGACAGCGACTACTCTTTTTATTGGACATACATACTGCACCTGCGTAGAATTAAACCTTGTAACTACACTGCCACGTCTCCCTATGTCTACAACTAAATTTAAAATTTTTAAAATAGATTGTTGACTCGTATATATGTTATCTACTTAATTTATAAGGATAAATTATTTATTTTGATAAATGAACTTAACAAATAATTTGAAACAGGTGATCTAAACATTACAATATAATTTTTTAATATATATACACATATATATTTAAAGTGTGAAGTAAATAATTAGTTGGTAAAACAATTGAACTAATCCTAACGGGACAGGAGAAGTTAAAATAAAATTAAGTCAGCCGGCACGTCATCGATCGGACCCAACCGCGTCGGCGTCGGCGTCGGCGTCGGAGGCCAGCTGCCGTGCTCCGCATGCACCTCCTCTAGCCCCCGCCGCCGCCGCCGCTTTATGGACCACGTGCGCATGAAAGTAGGCAACATGTCGGCCGGACGACATGGGTTGGCGGCGGCGGCGTCGGTGACAAAGAGGGAATCCGGCCCGGCCGGGCAGAGCCAGCAACGGCCAAGCTGGCAGGGCGGCTCCGACGGCGGCGAGAAGAAAACGGCTGGCTAGCTTACATATACGCGCTGTTGTCTAATGTCTATAGCAAATTAATTGTCTTTAATTAGTCCATATCAGATAGTGGTATTTCGATCGCTCGCTTCTAGGAGGGTTAATTAATTAGGTTAGCTTCCATTTGCCTTCCGATTGAAAACGACCCTGACAAAAAAATATCTAAAAAAACAGCCGCAAGTTTTTTGAGTGTAAAACTTTTAAATGTTTTTTAAATGACTCGCACGAGATGATGTAAATTTCATATTGATATAGTAGAAAAAAAATTACAAAATTACCGTTTTGGAAGGCTATAATCAGGAAAAAGGACAAACACATCTCCACATGTTAAGCGACTTCTTACTTACCCCAAGAGAAGCAACAACACCAAGTCGGCCATCACTATGCAAGATCAATCGCCGCTAGTACTACACAAGGTTGCAAACGTCCCTCCGAGCAGGGCTCCAAACTAGGAGGTCGACGACGGGCTCCCAATCCTCATCATGTAGAAGGGCTAAGGAGGGAGAGGGCGAGAGAGAAGATCCACTCGTCCCTTACACTAATTCGATGACAAAGACTGAGAGAACGCCGTTGACCAAAGGATTGAAACTCTTCAAGCGAGGAAACAAAACCTCCTGAACGATGCTTCCAAGGAGGTCACGACGCTGAGGAAGCCACCATTGCTAGTCTGAAATGAATTAGGTTTTCACCTGGATAGTCTCGTCAGGGAGGGGAGGGTGATAGCTCGAGAACGCCACAAAGGAGGAAAATGATGCTCAAAAGCATTGTCATTGCTGGCCCAGGAAGACACCGAGCCAGGCTTTCCCCTACATCACCCTCACCCTCCTGTCATCATCATCCCCGCACTCCACCATCCAAACGGCCTTCGCCAACATGTGGGCTCGACGCACCACCACCCTACCGTCGGCCAGCCATGGCCCTACCTTCCGTAGCACACCACCTCCTCTGTCGACCTTCGTCCATGGGTTGCTCCTTTGCTCCAGCCATGGGTGTGCCACGACACCTTGCGCCGTTGGCCCACATTGCCACCACAACCCTTGTCGCCGCCAACTCTATGACAGGTCTAGCCACTGCCCTGCGTCGCTGCATTAGATCCAGGCCGCCGCATCCTTCCCACTGCGCCCGTGCTTCCTTGGTCGCACCTCCCAGCCTCCTTGCCCTCACGGGCAGTTGGTCGTCGCCATGACGTCTCATGGCCAACGCAAATCCACCTCGCCACCTAGCCTCCACCACTATCGGGCTATCGCCGGATCCAGCCGTGGGCCTGCTGGATTTGTCCATGGAGCGTCGGATCCGACTGCCACCGCCACTGCTTGCTACCCCGCCGCCAACCTTCACTGCCCGACCATACCGAGTGGCCCTCCTCCGATCCGCCTTGCCCCGCCGGCCTCTCGCCGGATCCGGCCGTGGAGAGCCCGGATCTAGCCGGTGGTGCCTCTACCTCCTCAGTCACGTCGGTGACCCCTCCGCCGCAGCACTCTTAGGCGAGAGAAAGAGAGCCCCGCCTCGCCGTCCTTGTAGCCATGCGGCTTGCCGGTGGCCGCTCGGGTGGCGGCGAGGTAGAGGAGGAGAGGGAGAGGGTGGCGATGCAGACGGTAAGGAGCGTCCATATCGCCCAGGAACGAGAGGGTCCTATAGCCCAAAACTTTCAAATGTAACTATGCACTATAGTTGTAGTATATATAATTTCACCACAGCTACACTATAACTAATATAACTAACTTGTAAATAAATATTAAAAAAATGTATAACTTTATATGTAAATTATATAAAGATTATGATGTAGTTACAGTGTGGTACACTATAGTTAATTATATTATAGTTACTACAACTATACTATATACAACTACAACGGGAACCTTCATCTGTGTCGGGCGACAACCCTCATCTGTGTCGGGTATACGCCCATCACGGCGCTGCGGTCAGTGATGTGAGAAGTCATCTGTATCGGGCACAAGCTCATCACCGATGCACTTATCTTTGTCGAGCCTAAACTTAAGCCCATCACAGATGACACTCATCAGTGACGGGCCTAAACTTAAGCCCGTCACAGATGACACTCATCTGTGACGGGCTTAAGTTTAGGCCTGTCACCGTGAGTGTTTTTCAAATAAAAAAATAATTTAAATTTATCTCAGATCTATACATGTCTCATTATATAACCAAAAAGTGACATTATCTCAGATCTATACATTACACATCTCTATGTACTCCTCTAGATATTGTTCCTCTTTTGCCCCTTTCTATTTTTCCCTTTGATATGTTGTTAACTCTTTTTTTTTGAAAAAATTAACTCTTTATTTTTATTTTTTATATTTTTTGACTTAGGAGCACACGAGAGGTAACCACAGAAAATTTGAGCCTAAACAAGTGAAAGACGTGGCCGGTGGAAAATTCAGAAGACGCGCTCAGAATTGAAAAAAAGCTTCCGGGCTCAAAAAGATAATCTTCTGAGCAGTTTGTGGGAAAAATAAAATTGCTGAACCTGATAAAGCAGGGACGAATGCATCCGAAATTCTTTTCTGATTGATTTTCATATATGGAACGTCTCAATCGGAGTCCATATGTGAAAGTTATGGTTGTTTTAAAAACTGACTCCGAGTTAGAGGATAAAACGAAAACAATACACGCAAAAACTTATTACACGCGCACAAACTAAACGGGATGGCTAGGGTTTGATAAAATACGTGACATAACATTCATCTCAGATTCAATACATGACACGACATTCATCTCAGATATATACATGAGGGAGCACGATAACACATGAGGGAGATGGACTTACCTGGAGCACGGTGGCGCTCGGTGGCCGGGCTCGGGGACGGCGATGCTCGGGCTCGGTGACAGCGGCACATGGTGGTGGTGAGGGAGAACGATGGCGCCGGGCTCGGGAGGGCGCGAGGGACGGCGGCGCTAGGGTTCGCAATGTAAGGACTTAGAAAATTTTCGCGCTCATGTGTAGATCTGAATCAACCCTCGAGCTAGGTTAAATGATTTTGAAGCATATCTCGTGATGATCTAATTGTTATCTCAACCGAGTCTCAGGTTGGAGCCCGTCAACGATGATACTCATCGGTGACGGGCCTAATTGTTATCTCAATCGGATCTTAGGTTGGTGCCTGTCACTGATGAGTGCCATCGGTGACGGGCTTCTGTTGGGGCCTGACAAAGATATCATAGGTTATCTTTGTCGGCCGTGATTTGAGCCCGTCTACGATAGGTATCATTTGTGACGGGCTCGATTTTTTTAATCTAACATGTTTGTGCGAGTATTTTTTTATCGGTCTCTTTTAGGCTCGTTTGAGATGACTTTGTTGTGATGGCCCGTAAAACCTAGACATGTAAGAGACCATCACAGATGAGAGGATCTATAGTAGCGTGATTTGAAAGTTTTTGAGTAAAAATCTTACGATAAATTTTTAGCAGTTTCAAAAAAAGAGCTGCAAATTGGACCAAGATCGTAAAGTTATCTTGCACATGTCCACTTGATCTTATCTTGCAGTTGTTGCTCACTGCTGATCGTAATGAAATCCAGCTTCTAGATAGGCGTTGATGCAATCGCGGTCCACCATATAGACGAGACCTCTGTGATGGTGATGGCACGGAGAGGCAACAGAAGAGAGCTAAGCTAAGCTATGGTCTATGGAGATGAGAAGAAAGGAGATGATCTAGTCCAAGTTCCAAGTAAGCAGCAACACCTGGTCTAGATTCAACGGAGCGAGCACGCGGTGATGCTAAGCTATCGCCATCGATCATATTAACATTCTTCTAACCTTCTCCTGCAGGCTCAGTCCAACAGATTTCCAGGAACTAGTTAGCTTAATTAATTGTTAATAATCAGTATGCATGCTCTAGCTCTGACGGCTGACTGTTTACGTTTAGCCGGTCTAATCGGTAGATCGCCACACGATATTAGTTAATTATAACCTGCCTAGCTTTACCGATACTTGGATTTATAAAAGTCTATGCTACAACAACTACACATGGGAGACAAATTGTTGACTGAATCCGTGCTATTCTCCCAAATGTACTCTCCGGTGTGGCTCGGTGGAGTTACGAGCACTACTTGGAGAAAGGGGTTTAGTCCGGTTAAAACGAGACTTAAAAATCGATATCTTTAGTTCCGAATGATAACTCGGACTAAAAAGGGATTTTAAGTTTTGATTGATAACATCAACTGAGACTAAAGATAGTATCGCCACGTGACTGGCTTCATTATCTTTAGTCCGTGTTAACCAAGATTAAAGTTTTTTTTTGAATTTTGCTCCTGACTAGTTTGCTGTTTGTTACACATATATATATACATATATATGCAATATGCATATATATGTATAAATTCATAATACACATATATATAACACATATACATAACACACAACATCAAAATTATTTTTTCAACGCCACATATCGACTACAACAAAATACAACAACAAAATCATCCACAAATTCACACAAAATATCTAAAAAATCTACAACAAAATCATTCACAAATTCAAGCCAATTCTGCTTGTCACTCGTCATTGGCTCCCGCTCGTTGCTGGCTCCTGCTCGTCGCTTGCTCCCGCTTGCCGCCGCCGGTGAAAAGATGGTGCCCCGCCGCCGCCGGTGAGGAAATGGCGCTCCGTCGTCGCCATCTCCCCCTGCCGTCGTGAGAGCTGAGGGGAGAGGGAGAGGGAGAGGGAGCTGAGGAGAGAGGAAGAGAGATCTGAAAAATAGCTAAGCGTTGGATTGGTGGAGAAGACGATGCGCGTGATATATATATATATATATATATATATATATATATATATATATATAGTCCTGGATCTTTAGTCCCTAGCCACCAAACGGGACTAAATATAATTTTTCGCTATTTTCCAAATTTTTTTTGTCCTGGTTAGGGTTAACAACCAAAAATAAATAATTTATTAAATAAATATAGGTTTAAAACAATAATAACTAATGTATTAAAATTTAATCAAATAGAAATAATCCTAGACATTGCACCTCTCTATGTGCTCCTCTAGATATGGTCTTCTTTTGCCATTCTCTATTTTTCCTTTTCATCTGCTGATGACCAAGACAGGAAAAATTCGACTTTTTATTTTTTAAATATTTTTTATTGACTTAGGAGCACACGAGAGGTAACCACAGAAAATTTGATCCTAAACAAGTAAAGACGTGACCGGTGGAAAATTCAGAAGACGCGCTCAGAATCGGGAAAAAAATCTTTCGGGCTTGAAAAGGCAATCTTCTGAGCCGTTTTTAGGGAAAATAAAATCACCGAACGCGACGAAGCATGGACAAACACATCCAAAAATTTTTCTCATCGATTTTCATATATGGAACGTCTCGATCGGATGGCCATTTTAAAAATTGACTCCGAGTTAGAGGACGAAACAGGAACAATGCACGCAAAAACTTGTTACACGCGCATAAAACTAGACGCAGCGGCTAGGGTTTGATGAAAACAAAGGGGAAAACACACGAACTGGACTCTAACACGATCTAACTAGTAACAAGACCTTAACTAGGACACAACTCGACACGACGAACTCTAAAACTGAAATATGCGATGGCTATGGCACGGAAGGTTATAGTGACAATACAACGAAAGGTATCCGAAGAAGTGATGTTTTTATCAATATTGTAGATTACTCCGATTTGTAAATTATCACCAAAACAATATATTACACCAAAACAATATATTGAGAATCACTTGTTAATAATAATATGGTAATTTATAATTACAATGTAAGGATCAAAGCTTCCTTCTATCTACAATCACCCACCTTCACACAACACCACCCCCTTTTCACTTATAGATCCTCTCAAAATAATTTTAGGCCATTTTGATCATGCAACAAATTAATTTTATTCCTTTACAACAAAATCATGCGTTAAAAGCACCTTTTTCACTTTAGTCCCGGTTTATAACACCAACCGGGACAAAAGATGGGATCTTTTGTCCCGGTTGGTGTTACAAACCGGGACTAAAGATGGCTGCCGACCTGACAGATTCTGACAAGAATCTAATCAGGACTAAAGATCATCTTTAGTCCTAGTTTGTAACACCAACCGGAACTAAAGATCCTAGAGAGCTGATGTCTTTTTAATCTGGGATTAAAAACGTTTTCTAGTCTCGGTTTCTATTAGAGCAGGGACAATTATGGATTTTGGCGGATCAACCAAAGATAATTTCTTCAGTAGTGGAGGGTACGACATTATTCACTACGGTTTAAATGTTGGTGTGATCATATTTTACCCACGCGCATGCACTTGGTAAAAAATACATGTAATGATCATATTGGAGATATTCTCAGTATTAGATTATTGATTACATGTTAAGGAGGGTACACTCTTTTCTTCTTGTGTGTGCGTACCGAGTATAAGTGTAGCATTAGTAGATCCTCATATATGTATCGGGTCATCTGTGATGGTTACGTACGAGCCGTCACAGATTCACTTATTTGTAACGAGTTCTACTCGAGCCGTTAGAGATGTCAGCTCCTCATTTAAAATGGCTTTATTTTAGGAGCCGTTACAAGATGTGCCTGACGAGGAGCCGTTACAAAGGACTTTTAGGTCTAGTCAACCCCATCTTGAAAAAATCTCAATAAGATCAGCTCGAGCCTCCCCATCCCCTCATAAATGTCTCCTTTTCCCCTCCCTCCCTCCCCATCTTCTTCGTCCGGCCCCCGCACTCTCCTCCCGCCGGGATAGCAGCCCGTCCTTCCTCGCTTGAGCGCCCCACATCCCTCCCACTTCTTCCTGTATTGGACGCAACGACAATAGGCAAGGGGGTGCGGTGGCGGTGGGGTGCAAGCATGGGTGGAATATCCGCCGTGCCCCTTCCTTCACCTCTACCGCTTCCATTGACACCACCGTCTCCATGAAAATGGGGCGTGGCGGATCTGGCTGGACATCATCGACGCCGTCTTCCCCTTCCTCCCACGATGCGACATCGACGCTATCGGCTCACTGCCTTCACCACGTCTCTTTCTCCACCCCAGTGTAGCGGCCGTCGCTTCCTCCATCCGAGAATTCTCCACCACGACGACCAATTTTTTTAGATAAAGAAAGCTTTTATTGAACTCAGTCAATTACACCAAGATGATACAAAAGCACTAAACACACTCTCGACCTATGCATAACTAGGATACACATAGCCAAACACACATACCTAAAAGTTTATAAGAAAAGAAAGTACTGAAAATATTATGGGCCACCAATCCTAAGACTAGATCACCATGCATGCACCTGGATAAAAAAAATCCCTGATCACCTGCTCCAAGCATAAACACCTCGTAGTATCTAGATCCAGCGAACCCGGCTTGTGTAGTATAACCCAGGTGCGCAACCAATGGATAATTAAATAAACAACCTACACAGGAGAAAAAATAACTTTTCTGTCAAAAACCATATCATTCCTGCATAACCAAGTGATCAACAAATAGCAGCCGAGCCGACCCTAACAGAACATAGTTGTAGATCTTTTTGAACTCTCGAAAGCCAACTAGTAACCATATGTGGAACACTATATGGTGCATTAATTCTTGACGCGACATATATTGATGTGACCATGGCTACTATTGATACAACTATTGCTCACATCACAGGTCAATTGGAAGACATCAAGATCAAGTTGTCGAAATGTGGAATCCAATTCGCCACCTGCTACTGTGCTGACTTCAAACGGCCGCCAAATATGCATACAAACTTTGATTTGAGTCCATGATTACTTAATAGAAAGCTCTCGGAGTCCTCTTTCCAACGGATCTAGCCTCACTCCAAATTCCATCTCAGTCAGTCACAATAGCAAAAACAAGGTGTTACGTCACCTATAATAGACATATAGACTTGTAACTTCATCTGTAACCCCGGTCCAAGTAGGGCCCAAGTGGGGTGTGTCCCAACCTGGTGGAGCGTGACCCTAGGAACCCCTAGATCGCCCTCTTACCTAGTTAAATAGCTAGCTATCCTTTTAGGGTTTCTCGGGTTTTGTTTAGATTAAAGTTTAGCCATTGCTAATTTTTTTGGGTAAAGCCGTGATCGGTTAGATCACTGTTTTCTCGTTACGGAATACCAACTTATCGTTTGTATTCAATTCCTATTTGTAATTCAGATTGCTTTTATCTTGTTCTTCTTGTTTGTTTCTTCGATTTGCTCGCAGGAATAAGGTTAATCTGCACCAACAAGATTAACAATTCACGGAGAAGTATATGGATCGCTAAGGTGTAACACAACAACGTCTTATACGGTTGTAGTCGGGTCGTCAATGTTCCTCCTAAATTATAGTTATCATCAACTCAATGAAAGATCATGCTAATCAAAGCCGTGAGCTTATCAAGTGAAGCTCAGGTCTATGATGGTGTGCACATATCTGCATATTTTTCGTGCAATTGGAAAAAGGAGACTATTTGACAAGCTAATATGTTTGGTTTTTAGAGGAAAGAACGTTATACGTATATACAAGTTGCAATAAAGTGAATTTCATTCTGATCTACATACTGGGCTCTTTTATTTTTCCAGCGTAAAGAACACCTTTTTTGATTGGCTTGAAGCTTCTGGTCACGACTAGGACACGCACTGCGGTCCATGGGATGGCTTAGCTAGCTAGCAATTCCTTTTACACGGCGAAGATAATTCAGCCGCTTTGATTGATTGATTGATCCATCCCTAAGAAAATTAAAGAGGACCAGCAATTCCGATCATGTCGCTGTCGTTTTCCTGTCAAAATAGGCACCTCGGTGCCAACTTAAAAAGATGGAAAACCGCTTTGTCCAATCTAAACCGGACGCTGTTTTGAGCAAAGCTCTCATTCTTTTGGCAAACTGCAAACAGTATTTGAGTACCATGCATCAATCGATCACTTCAGCTAAGTGGTTGAGCTGAGCTGGTACACTGCACTAAAAAAATAATTTCATGAGAAAAGACAAATAATTTATTTATACTTTAACAACCAATATCAAAATAGTTGGTGGTGTGTAAAAAGGGAAAGATATTTGCTATTGAACAGTCGCCTAGAAATGCCCAAACCATCAGTTAATACTTCTAATGGCTAGGATTGCTTTGATATTTGTGAAGGCTTAAAACCATTTTCTACTTCTTTTTCCTCACACCCCATTCCCACCTCCATGTTAGCGTCGTCATCTTCTCTATCACAAGTTCGTTGGCAATGAGTCATCTACAACCAGATTTCCTCGCCGCACCACTCCTCCTCTGTCTTCAGCGGCTTGAGCCACTAGACTTGGACCATATTACCCCTACTTCCTAATCTCTTCGGTGAGATGTCCCGATCCCATCTCCCCTCTCTCGTCTTTAGCAGATCTCATAGTTGGATCTGCATCACCATCCCCTACTCCCAATCACTATAGTAGATTTATCACCGGCTTGCCGCTAACGTTGAAATCCTCCTCTACCTCGGCCAAGCTCGGCCAAGGTGACGCCACCGCCGTCACACTGTTCAGTCGTCAACACCATCTAGATCACCACCACCACGGTCATCTCTCTAAGCCCGAAAATCCTTCCTCTTTCTTTCTTCCCCAACCCTACCCCCCAAAACTTAATTCCTGCACTGCAACTCTCAACGGCATCGGTGAAAAAGCCACTACCAAGAAGGATGACGGGAGCACGAATCGTAGTGCAAAATCAACCGTGAGCAGATTGAACTCATTATTTTTGGTTTTTCAGTTGCCTAAAAGTTAGCAAAGGTGAAAGGGCTGATTCAATGTGTTCTGGGAGAAAAAAACAAAAAGATGCCCATAAAACATGTAGAAAGGACAAGCGAGAAAGAAGAGATGTTTCATGGCAACGAGAGGCATCTCACGTCTGCTTTGTATATATGCACATTTATAAAGTACTCTGGATTCCTTCCTACTTTTTTTTTGAAAAAAAGATTCCTCCCTACATGTATATATCACAAACAGATGTTCACTGTGCTATGAAATTTCCAGGAATTTGGATCTTGGGTGACTAGATGTTGGAATATAAAGATGCCATTAAACCAGGGTTACCATGAGATCATCGGGGATCGAAACAGACACACAACCATGAATAAGTCACCCGAGAGCAAATTAAACATATGATATGAAGTTAAGCCAGTGAGAGCCTCGCTCTAGGGAAAATAATTTACTTTTTCAGCCTTTCTTTTCTAATTTGTCAAAAGTTAATTTCGAACTTTCTGGGTCTAAACGCTTTGGTTTTGAATACCTATGTGGAGTGGCAAGGCCCAATGAACCGTGCCAAGAAAGATAAAGTCGTGTCAGACAATGGTTCGACCACACTGTGTATGAAAAAAATTAATCAACATATTTTTTTATAAATTAATTATGGTCTTTATCAAATTAAATACGTGTAGAGTATAGTCTTTAGATATATTTATTAGATTTTACAAATATAATTATTGATGATAGCTTAAACATTGTCACTGTAAATTTTGCTATATGCATAAAAAATTTAATAATAAATAATAAGTTCAATACAATTATTTGAATAAAATTGTTTAGCATATCGTGACTCTATATATGTATAATTAGGTGTTCTCTCAACAAATCTGAGAAATGTCAAACGACTTAATTATATGCTGGTTTTGGCAATTATCAAGGGCCTAATTTTTTTAATTTTAGGAAAAACTAAATACATATAAAATTTTTAATGTATTAAGCTAGGAAAGCGACGATTCCCACGCGCCTAAGTAATCTCTAATTAATGTCCCCTTCGTCCCTAGCTAATTAATAAATTAATTAATGAAAATAATCGGTACCCTCCAAAACCCACCCACCCATGTTCGCCGCCGCGCCATGACGCCCGCCTTGACGACGACCCACCCAACTATATATCGCCGCCTCCCTCCTCCCGTCGCCTCATCTCAACTCATCTCATCTCTCCCAAGAAGCCCACCCATCTCTCTCTCTCCCTCCCTCGAACGATCGATCCAGCTTTGCTAGCTACGACGACGACGATGGTGGTGGTGGTGGCGCCGATCGCGGTGGCGTCGGCGGGGCTGGGGATGCTGGCGGGCGTGGCGATGGCGAACAGGAGCAGCAGCAGCAGCAGAACGACCGCCGGCGGCTCGTCGCCGTCGTCGCCGGCGGCGGGGCTGCGGTGGGGGGCGTCGACGACGGCGGCGCCGCGGTGCGCGACGTGCGGCGGGACGGGGCGGGAGGAGTGCCGCCTGTGCACGCGGTGGTCCGACGCCGAGGGGGACTGCTCCGGGTGCCCGGCGTGCGCCGGCACGCGGCGGGCGCCCTGCCGGAGCTGCGGCGGCTCCGGCACCGGCCGCCGCGCCCCCGTCCGCATCTCCTCCGCGCCGTCCCGGATAGGCCTCAAGGGTTGACTGGTCGTGATCGGATCGAAGCTTTCGCCGCCGATGGATCAGGATCAAACATTCAAAACCCAGGCTCGCCGGCCGCCGGCGTCGAGCTCGCCTCTCGAGCTAGGCAGGCTTAGTTGGTTCTTGATTTCTCCCGTTGCTGGGAAGGAGATGAACTGTAACATGGATGACGCTCAGAGCACTAGATTAGCAGAAGATTAGTTAGCTGATTAATTAGTAGTAGCAGCTAGTTCAATCAAGGCTCTGTGCCTGTCTGATCTGTTCAAGCCAGCCACTGATGTTGCTGTTGAATTGCTACCTTAGCTTGATCCAATCTCACTGTCAAAAGTGGAGGAATGAAACAATATGTGAACAGTGTTCATCCATCAGCAACATCTTAATTTGACAGAGTTACAGAGTGTTCAGTTCAGCTATGCAATATCTATAATCCAGTAATTTACCAAGTCAAGACTGCTTACTAACTTACTGCATGCTTAGCAACTAGTAGAAAGTAAATTACTTCCCCCACTTGCACTTGCATACATAGTCGAGTGATCAAGTTGCGAAGTGTGAACTGACTAATTAAACCGAGTCGTCTGCATCAATAGACAACCCGGGGAACAGCCCAACAGCATCTGGTCCTGTGAGATCTTGAAAATGGTATGCCAGAATCACATTCCAATTCCACCATTAGTGGCACAAGAAGAATCCCAGCTACCTTCCACTCTGAAAAGGAGAAAAAGTTAATCTTGTACACGATCCATATTTTTTAGTTAAAAAATTAACACGGATCGCAGAAATAAAAAGGGCAGAATCTTTTCCTCGAAACGCAATGGGTAAAATCTTACGTCCGCCACTGTTCAGTCCATTGATGCTGGACGTGTCCAGGCAATTTCTTCTTCAGGGAACAACCTGGAAAAAAGAAGCAATATATCTGGATCATATATATCCACTGAATTAGGTGAGCTAAACAAGTCGGAAATGTTCAGTTCAAATGGACGCATCGGCCAATTCAGGCGACGCATCATTATTAAACAGTGCTGATGATAGCTGCTGAATCAGAAGCCGACCTTCAACCAACCAACCAACCAAACCACATCGATATCAAATCGATCATACATCCATACGTGCTTCTCCTGAGTAATCCTGATTAGCATGCAGTTGTTTTCCGTATTGAAGCGGGTACTTGTACCTACGCACGAAAGGTTCCCCGCACTGCATGCATAAGATATATCATATCGATAGCTGAAATTTATGCATCAACAGATCATCTGATTTTTCTGATAACTATTTGAGGATATCAACAAATGAATTAACTCCTCTAAACTAAAAGGTTGTTCTATAAAAGCATTCCAATAAAATTATATACATATAATTATAATTTTTTTTTAAGAAACACATCGTATCGTTTAGGTGCCTGTGCAGCATGCAAATAAAAGTCTAGAATCCAGAATCAGAAAAGGAACAGGGAAACAAGTTTTGCAATATGAGCTGTCAATACTTATTAAAATTTGATTACTGTTAAAGGCACACCTAGCGGGCCTTCAACAGTCCTTTGTCATTGTTTCTATCTTGAACCAATGCCACGACTTAGTTCTTGGGCGGCCAACCAATTGGCTCCATACAAGACTGTATGGGATATGTTGTTGTCTCTGAGCAACTCCGTAGGTGCGGCTTAATTCGATCCCAGCCGATTGACTCTAATCGTCTCAGATATTCAATTATTCTTAAGGTTTTATAACCTAAACATGTGAGAGACACGTGAACCTTTTCGCAAGGCCTTGAATCTGGCATAGGCTAGAGAAGCGCTGGCTCATGACTCACACGGCTTTGACAACTTGCATTCCATGTTAAAGGAAATTGGCCTAGTGAGAACCCCAGGCCATGATGCTGATAACTACTAATATCTTTTTGGATATCTTGATTCAACTTTTGAAGGTGGTATGGCTAGATTTAGCTCCTAAAATAGTTTCAGAACAATATAACTTTGCTCTGCTTTTTTATAGGTTTTATACTTACTAATGAATCGTCAAACTAGTGCCTTGATGACTATTTTGATGTTCAAACTTGAAAAAGTCACTTGTTTGCAACAGGAGGTAGTACTTTATTTTTGAAACGAGGTTGTATCTAAATCAATCATGTTGTCGATGCAGTGTATATATACATCATACAACATGCGAGAATCGAGAAACACTAACGTGTGTGCATGCATCTACTATGAAAACAAAATAAACGCACGTGCGTTCAGTTAATCTGGACTGCAAGAAATTAGAGGGGCTGTTTGTGCAGAATCGATGCAATTCTTAATCATCAATTTTGAGTCTACAAATAAATCTCTATTTATATTTTTATCAAAAATAGATAACATAAATGTGTATCTTCAGTGGAAGTCGGGCCACGTCAGCTCATTTATTTTTTGGCTCCCAGCTGAGAGTGCACAGGCGAGAGTCGCTGATAGATCGCTCCTCCTTCTCCCCCGATTTTCTCATCTGTATTTTCTCATCTGTGTGCCGCTGATAGATCGCCACTCCTCCTCCCGCGATGGCTGGACGAGTTGGACGGGAAACCGCCGTGGCCGGCGTGGCGCGCGCCGTCACCGCCACCGACACAATAGTAGTAAGTAGTAGCTAGTACTAGGGTATAGGGTGGCCTGCGTGTGCGTGCCAAGGTGGCTTCTTCTCCAGCTTGGAACTCCAACTCTCCAAGCAAAGCAAGGATCATCCATTCTCTTCTCGTCTCTTCTCTTCCCTTCTCTTCTTGTGTCATGCAGATGGAGGAGTAGTTTGGTTGGTTCGTTGAGGGATAGAGGGAGCTGGCATTTCTTCCCCATTCCCATTCCCACCTGCCGTTCCATATATGTACTTAGATTGCCAAGGCCTTCTCCTACTCCTGCCTTGTTGCCCTGCAGCTGCTGCTGTTTCTTGCCACCAATGGCGGTGTCCTCGCCGTCTTCCCCTCCGGAGAAGAGAAGGAATTGGCTCCGTGGAACCGAAAGGTTGCT
This sequence comes from Oryza australiensis, assembly GCA_019925245.2. Lineage (NCBI taxonomy): Eukaryota > Viridiplantae > Streptophyta > Magnoliopsida > Poales > Poaceae > Oryza > Oryza australiensis. The sequence continues at coordinate 503,421 of JAIFGZ020000728.1, read as the reverse complement.
TCTTGCTACTTTCTACTCTTTGGGATGGCAATTTGGGCGATTTTTGCCACAGCGATCCCAAGAGCCCCAATTCGGATTCGGATTCGGATTCGGCTTGGCCTATTTGATTCGCTTGCCAAGTGTATGCCTTTTACTCTCCAAGTGTCTGCTTCAGCAACTGATCTGTTGCTGCTGTGCATTTGTGCAGCAGATCATCGGCGAGTACCTCGGCGAGGCGCGTGCAGCTCTCGCCGCCGCCGCGATGCAGGATGGGGAAGGTGGCGACGACTCGGCCGTGGCGGCGCTTGGACTAGTGGAAGCGGTGCTGGAGATGTCGCCGCACATGGAGCTGGCTCTCGCGCTCCGGGCGCGCTCGCTCCTCGCGCTCCGGCGCTACCGCGACCTGGAACACCTCAAGCTCCTCTACGATGCCGCGCTCCCTGACGACAAGCTGCTTGGGCCGACGTGGCGGCCCCAGGGCGGCATTCGCTTCAGTGAGATCGCCGGCACGCACCGCAAGCTGACACCACGCATCCAGCAGCTCAGCTACCCTCTGTTTTGGAGGGTGGGTTGGTTCATCCCTTGGAGTCTCTTTTTTAGTCTTAATTGGTCAAATATAGCTCCAAATGTCATTGGGTGATTCATGAAAAAGTTTGTACAGAAATTATGCAGTTATTTTATTCTGTTACATGGATGACGCACCTATCAAAACGCACGCTAATCACTGCGCTAGATCAACCTTTCTCTAACGGTCCATCTATAACTAATCAATGTGACTCGTCATTGATAACTTCATCTTTAACAGACTTAACTGAAGCCCGTTCTAGATTAGGCTCAGGGATATAATCTGTCAGAGGCAAGGTCTCATTTGTGACGGGTTCATATATAGACTCAATACAGAACATCTCTTATTTGTGATGGGTGTTGAGTTTGTACCCGTTACAACTGAGGTACTTACCTATGACAGGTGTTAAAATTTTCTACCCGTCATAGATGACATGAGAAAAACAAAATCGCTCTCCCCTTCCCAAGACCCTCCCTCCCTCGCCCTTATTCCTGTTAAATATTTAGTCATAATTCAGCATAATTTAATCCAGAAAAACAACCGTGGTAAAAAGGTCGAGAAAGGTTCTAGCACTAATTTGGTGCAGAAGAAGAACCTTCAAGCATTACACAACATAAAGAAAGTCAAACCTGATGTGAAACCCAAGGCTTTAACCAGTTTTAAGAAAAAAAGGTAAGGAAAAGGCAAAAAGCAATTGCTTTGTATGCGGTGAGCCGGGTCATTGAGCCAAGGATTGTCCTTATCGTAAGGACAAAAAGGCTACAAATATGGTTATTAGCGATGAGGAGGAAAATCGGAGTATGGTAAATTTTTACCTACAGTTCTTTCTGTTTTTCATTCACCTGAGTGATGAGTTGATACTGGTGCTAATATTTATGTATGTGTTGATATTTTCTTATTTTTTCTTATCAGGTTGGGAGTGGTTCCTCCTTGATGATGGGAAACGGTTCGCATGCAGCTATTCATGGTGTTCGTACGGTCGATTTGAAGTTTACTTCAAGAAAGACCATGCAGTATGTCCCTTCAATAAAGAAGAATTTTGTTAGCGGCTATCTACTTCTTAGAGATGGTTTTAAACTTGTGTTTGAGTCCAATAAGTGTGTCATATCTAAATATTGAACATTTGTTGGTAAATGTTATGACAACAAAGTCTTGTTTCGCTTTTCTTTGGATGATGCATGTAATAATATTGTAAACCATGTGAACAACAATGATGAGTCCAATGTGTGGCATTCACGGCTTTGTCATGTGAATTTTGGTTGTATGACACGCTTAGCTAACATCAGCGTAATCCCAAAATTCGCTTTGGTCAAAGGTTCTAACTGCAATACTCGTGTTCAAGAGAAACAACCTCGTACTCGTGTTCAAGAGAAACAACCTCGCAAGCCTCACAAGACATGAGAGACGAGAAATTTGCCAACTCTAGAACTTGTTCATTCCGATCTGTGCAAAATGAAGGAATGTTGACTAAAGGGGAAAAGAAATACTTCACGACAATTATAGATGATTGTATTAGATTTTTCTATATGTATTTATTGAAAACAAAAGATGAAACATTGTATTACTTTAAAACCTATAAGGCTAAGGTAGAAAACCAACTTGAAAGAAAAATCAAACGGTTAAGTTCTGGTCGAGGTGGAGAGTATTTTTCAAATAAGTTTATTTCATTTTGTGAAGAGTTTGGAATTATTCATGAGAGGACGATTCCCTATTCACCCAATCAAACGGGGTTGCCAAAAGAAAGAATCACACTCCAACTGAGTTAGTGAATGCCATGTTAGACATTGTGGGGCTTTCCAAGGAATGATGGGGTGAGGCTATATTGACTGCGTGTCATGTCGTGAATAAAATTCCTACTAAGAACTAAGAATAAAGAAGTAACAACATTCGAAAATGGGAAAAGAAAAGAATGAATCTCTCATACTTGCATACATGGGGATGTTTGGTGAAGGTCAATGTGTCTATAGTCAAAAAGTGCAAACTTGGACCAAAAATCGTGGATTGTGTGTTGCTTGGTTATGCTATCCACATCATGGGATATAGATTCTTAATTGTAAATTTTGGAGTACCTAACATGTGTGTTGGTACAATTTTTGAGTCCGGAGATGCTACATTTTTTGAGAATGAATTTTCCATGAAAGATGCACCTAGCACTTCTAATCAAGAACCTATTTTATCCCCTGAGTTCTTTTGCGCTAATAGAACACGATGAACAAATGCATGTGTGGAGATTATGAGTACCATATACCCATACGGCTGGTCTATCCGACTGGATATAGGAGATAGATTATGATTATTGCATATGTAATGGGCCATGATTTGGGTATTACGTCTCCTTATGCATTACGAAACGGTCTATAATCTTGGTTCGGTAATATTGTAAAGTAGATTAGGAAATTGATGTCATGTCCGGCTAGATTTTTCTCTTTGTAACCCTGACCCCCAACCTATATAAGGTGGGCAATGATCTCTTCAAAGGAATAGCGGACAGATAGAAACAATAAGCAACAACTCGATCGTCAGATCAATACAATACTCAGCGGATTGAATCCCCAAAACAGGAGTAGGGTATTACTTCTTATCGAGAAGGCCTGAACCTGTCTAAACCTTTATATCTATACTCATCTACTTTAGGTCTTGTGCGATACCCCCTTTTCTCATTGCCGATCTCTAGAATCAATAGTTGGCGCGCCAGGTAGGGTTCATGTCAAGTTTTTCCACCGCCCAAGTACGATGTGATCAGCTTCAGGAACCGACTACTTCACCTTCCCACCAGGGCAGTCCTACCATTTTGGCAGATTCGACTTCATCACTAATGACTTCGGCAAGATCCCTCTCCTCGACTCGGATTCAAACCAGTCGGAGAAGGCTACATCTATTCGGCTCCGTTTGGTTTGTCAAATGTCGCCGAGATCTATTCCAAGGTTCTCCCTTCCGGGTCGGCTTCAAACCACCTGGAATAAAATCTTGTTTTCATGGCCTCCCCAACAACGCAAAGACGTATCCTCGTATCGCCATGCGGCCCCAACTGCTCGCTGCAACATTCGGATCCAGACCCGTTTCCCCCCGTAGGTCCCAATCCAAACAAGCCTCGTCATCACTTGGATTGGGCTTTATGGAGGTGGGCTTCATGTTCCAACCACTTGGATCTTGCTCTGATACGAAGATCGCCGACTACCTCAGCTCTTCCAATGATTACAATGACTTCGACATTGAGAGTATGGGTAGCTCCGAATTCGACGACGACTATACCCCGCTTCTCTTTGGTGTGTTCATGGTAGACCCAGTCACCGACAAAGAAGCATGGGCTTGACTAGCTAGGGAAGTAGAGGAGGAGCGTGCAAGGCTTGAAGAGGAGCACAAACGCAAGGAAGAAGAAGACCAAAGAAAGCGAGATCTGGCTTTAGCTAGGTGTACGGCTCGTCATGCAATTATCCAGACCCCGTGTCTACGACACTAATGTCTTCGTCATGCCCCAACAAAATGCAATCACAACAGTCACCTTACTTGACACCATTATCGAGGTGGCTCCACCTAATATGACATTAGTCTTAAACAAAGTCAAGACCATGATCACTGCTACCATACCGCAAGAAGCTGGAGGCAGCTGTCGGGCTAAGAAATCTACTGCAGAAACACCTACATGTAGTCGTCTTCCACCTCTATGTTCCAGAGATTATCGGGCACCCAAGCACAGCAAAGGACACACATGATCAAATCTGCATGATCACGAAAATGAAAGATGACGTCCAGACCAGTCGGCTGACTCACACGACCGACGTCGCGCACCGCCCCCTCACAACAGGAATCATCACGGCGACCCTAACTACAATAACTACCACCGACAACATATATCAAGCGATTTAAGGAATACACTCAATCGGTGTCATCATGAATGGGAGAGCTGTGCCTACCATGAAGACCGAAGATATTCTCCTGATAATAGTGATGATGGTGTTCCTGCCTTCACAAATCTACGTCGAGTGGATTTGCCAACTGGTTTAAACCGACTGGGATCGAAAGTATGATGGCAAAACCGACCATGAGTCATGGCTTATCATCTACACCCTGGCCATCCGCACAATAGGAGGAGATAGCAAAGATATGATAAATTACTTGCCTGTAGCACTCGCCGACTCAGCTAGGAGTTGGTTGGCTGGTTTACCAAGGGGCTCAATCGACTCTTGGGGCAAACTTCGAGATCACTTCATTGCCAACTTTCAAGGCGCCTTTGAAAGACCAGGGAACCACTTCGACTTGTATCACATAATTCAGAAGCCCGATGAGTCCATAAAATATTACATTCGACATTTTTCTGAAATCCGTAACAAGATCCCTGATGTCACCGACGACGTCATCATCGCAACCTTCCAAAAGGGGATCCGCGATGAGCAACTCATTGGAAAGTTTGGATGCAAGCCCCCGAAGACGGTCAAGAAGATATTTGAGATGGGTAATTCTTATGGTAAATCGGATGAGGCTGTCAAGACATCGTGCCAAAAAAAGCAGTCTGGAAGGAGCTGGCACGGTAAGAAAGACAATGGCAACAACAACAAAAAAATATCGCAAGTGTAAGCTTGAGGTTCTGGTGGCCACAACTTCCAACTATTAGCAACAACGTCTACGTGTTAGTACATACGACAAAGTTATGAATGCCCATGTCCGCATCATCCCAATTCCAAGCATGCGACTTAGGATTGTTTCATCTATAAAAAGTTAGCTGAAGAATATGTGGCCCAGCTTACATCCGCTGCTGGAGAAGGGACTTCAGGGCACAAGAAGGACGATGGAGACACTGGCACAAGAGCATTTCAAGACCATCGAGCCGAGCTAAATCATATCTTCGAAGGTCCGCTCGCATATGAGTCCAAGAGAAAGCAAAAGCTTACCGACCGGGAGATCAACGCGATTGTACCGGAGGTACCCCAATATTTACGTTGGTCCGAGGTGGCAATCATGTTTGACCGCTCGAATCATCCTGACCGAGTGGCTCACCCGGGGTGGTTTCCCCTAGTGCTGGACCCAATGGTTAGTAACATCAAATTGAAGCGCGTCTTGATTGATGGTGATAGCGCACTCAACATCCTCTTCGCCAAAACACTAGATGAGATGCAGATTCTAAGATCCGAGTTGAAACCGAGTTCTGCTCCATTCCACGGGGTAATCCTTGGGTTATCTTCAACACTACTTGGGCATATTTCTTTTCCAGTCACCTTTGGCACCCGACTGGTGAGCGGTTACGCTATGTCTTCTAGTCACACTTGATACTGGGGCTGGGGTTGTCCTTATTTCTTCAACTGGTGAGCGGTTACGCTATGTTCTCTAGATTCATTTTCCTGCCTTGCAAAATGTGGCCGAGTACGAAGCTTTACTTCATGGATTGCGGCTTGCTGTGTCCTTAGGGATACATCATATGCTAGTTTGTGGAGGTTTGCAACTAGTGGTTAATCAAGTTATGAAAGATTGGTCTTGCCAAGATGATAATATGGCGGCCTACCGTCAGGAGGTTCGCAAATTGGAGGACAAATTTGACGGTCTGGAATTGTCCCATGTACTAAGACATCACAACGAAGCTGCAGACGAGTTGGCAAATTTCAGATCTAAAAGAGAGACCGTACCCATGGATGTTTTCATTGAGCACCTTTATTAGCCATCTGTTGCGAAAAAGGAAACTTCTGAAGAGGACGCATCAAGACAGGTTTCAGCGATTGATGTCGACTGGAGGACGCCCTTCATCAAATTTTTCACCAGCCAAGAATTGCCAAAAGATAAAACTGAAGCCAAATGCATTCAACGTCGCAGTTGGGTTTATACACTTTTGGAGAAAGAACTTTATAAGCGCAGCCCGTCTGAAGTACTATTGAGATGCATCCTGACTGAGGAAGGATAACAACTGTCGAATGATATCCATTCAGGAATTTGTGACAGTCAGGTTGCGGCGTGCACCTTGGTGGGCAAAGCATACTGGCAGTGTTTCTTCTGACCGACTGTTGTTACTAATGCGGATAGAGTAGTTCGGACCATTAAAGGATGTCATTTTTTGCCAGGCAAATTCATGTTCCTACTCAAGAGTTGCAAAGTATTCCCCTCTCATGGTCCTTTGTGGTTTTGGGGCTTGATATGGTTGATCCACTTAAATAGGCACCAGAAGGCTTTACACATTTGTTTGTTGCTATAGACAAGTTAATCAAATGGATTGAAGCCAAGATAGTTGCAACAATCATAGCGGGTAAAGCTAGGGATGTCTTCTTTAACATTGTGCACAGGTTCAATGTTCCTAACAAGATTATTACTGACAATGGGAGTCAATTTGTTGGAGGCGTTTACAAAGATTTTTAAAAAGATTTTGGAATCAAGATCTGCTATGCATCGGTTGTGCATTCAATGAGTAATGGGCAAGTTGAGTGTGCTAATGGGATGGTTCTTCAAGGTGTCAAGGCTCGTGTTTTTGACAGGTTATGTCCTTATGCTGGCCACTTGGTTGAAGAATTATCCCTAGTGTTATGGTCCCTTCGCACAACTCCAAGCAGAGCTCTGGTCAAACTCCATTTTTCTTAGTATATGGAGTTGAAGTGATGTTGCCGAGGAGATGGAGTACGAGTCCCTTCGTATACGCAATTTCGATGAGAAGAAGAACGATGATACGCGTATTCAGGAGCTAAACTGACTAAAGGAAGCCCGTGACATTGCTAGCATCCAGTTGGCAAGGTATCTTCAAGGACTTTGATGCTATCACAATCGCAATGTTTGTTCAAGGGCATTTATTGTTGCGGATATGGTTCTCAGGAAGATTCAGACGACTAAAAAATAAGCACAAGTTGTCTCCCTTGTGGAAAGGACCCTTCATAATTTCTAAAGTCACTTGCCCGAGGGCTTATCGACTTAAGTGTGAAGATGGTTTGATGTTAAAAATTTCTGGAACATTGAGCATTTGTGTCATTTCTATTCTTAGATATTATCATGTATCTCATAATTTTTCTCTCGACTACCAACATCAACTAAGTTGCTTTCTTGAGTTTCTAGTCGAGGGCTATCAATAATAATCATGGAGCATAGTATTGTTCTTCTTCAAATATTTTTATTTCATCGCTTATCATTGGCTTGTTCTTGACTAAGCGATATCATTAAGCATAAACTTTTTTATCTACTTGATTGAGTTTTAGGCTCAATTCTTGTGGTTATATTTTTTGCTTAAGTTGATCACTAGCTTAGAACAAAATTATGAATAAGACAAAAGATTATATTTCATAAGTTACAAGCTATAACATACCTCAAAAAATTTACTCCCGAAAGCTTGCAAGTACATCAACAACTATTTTTTAGGTAGATTCTTGAGCTTCATCTATTAGCTGGAGTGCTTGCCCGTTCGAAGTGCCATCGACTAAACCATCTCCGACTGCAGTTATATCCACTCGGGGATATAATGACTTGGTCATCGCTATGGCTTGGCTAGCTCCCATGGTAGCTACTTCATTGATGTTCTTAAAGTATTTCTCAAGAGTAGCTCTTAGCTTGTCAAATATTTCAACTACGTCCTCCGAGCTTGATCTAAGGCCATCTTGGAAGATGGTGTTTATTATTGGAACAACAACATTAGCAATGTCATCTCTGACAGCCTCAGCTCTTTTTACTTGCTCGACAAAGACTTCAAATTGAGTATGGGTCTTCACCTTGCGAGCTGGGGTTCACAAAAATAAATAATATGGATTCTTGCAGCAGGATAAACTACAATGAAAAGGATTATGGGAATTACCTTCTAGTTCAGCTTTAACTTTAGATTTCTCCTTCCTCAGCAATGGATTCTTCACCTTTTTTGGCCTTGTCTACTAAGGAGTGTATCTGGGCGTTTTTTGCTAGAGAAAGAAAATAGGACAAGATGGATAATGTAAAAGTCATTCGGTTGATTAAATTAAAGGTGAGTTTATTTTACCTCCAATCGTTCCTCGAAGTTCTAAGTTGGTATCCCTTAGGGTCTTGATTTCGGCCATCAGCTGGGCTTCTTTTGATTTGGTCACATCTTTGGAATCTTTAAGCTTCTGCTCAACCTCCTTTAGAGTTTCTAGATGTGGCACCAGTTTCTCTAAGGTCTCAGACTTTGCTTGGGATCGACGTCAGATTCTCCTCACAAAGGACAAGAGTTTTGTGTTAATTATTTCACAAGCATTTGAAAATAACAAAGATATGAACTTACATTGAGCAGTTTGGTGCACTCGTTTAATCCCTTAACGAGTGTGTCACACTCTTTGGCTTCCTTTTGTTTGTTAAGTACAATGCATAAGCTATCCTGTCGGCATCGTGCCATTGGATCTTGACTGGCGGCAAGGAGTCTTCAGTTGATTTTATTCTCAAAATATCCTCGTCTTCGCCAATCAAGGGTTCTGTTATAAGGCTGTCAGCATGCTACTAAGGAGTATTGATGAAGGTGAGGCCATAGATACATACCAGTGATTATTTCTGGCTTTTGGCATGAAGGACCCTGTACAGGGGCTTTCTCAGGAATTTCTTCGCTTGCAGTAGCACCACTGGCACATGCATCGCCTTCCTGGTGCCCAAGTAGGGCCTCTTTAGTCTGTGGTGATCCAGTTTTTGCGTGTGCCGACTGTTCTTGGTTTGTCGATTGGTTCCCAGTTGGGGGCTCATCGTCTTGAGTTGTACCCTCTTCTTCGACCGACTGGTTTCTAGTTGGGGGCTCCTGGGCCTCTTCATTTCTTCTTTCTAGCTCGGTGGTTTCTTCATTGTCGGCTCTAGCCATTTGGCTTGATTGGACGCTGGTGGCAGTTTCATGTCCAGTTTGGCCGGTTGGGTCGATGTTCATGGTTTTCTAAATAAAGATAACAAGAAGATAAAAATTAACCATATCATGCAATCTTCTATAGGCCTTTAGTTGTTCAACATAAATTGAGGAAGAGTTAATTAGATACCTGTAGGATGTCCTTGTTTTCAGGATGGATCCTATATAGGAGAAGCTAGCGAAGTGGATTTCTTTCTTGGACTGGCTCTCGATCTGATTCCGAAGATGAGATCACGACCATTTTTCTTCCTTTTTTCCCAGCTCCCTTGGTCTTTTGCTCAGCTGCAGGCCTCTTGCTTCCTTGCTACGGCTTGATTGAGGGGCCACGTGCTGAGTGAACCTTTCTAGGAGAACGTTGAATGGCAGCTGGCGAGTTGGAGATGATAAGCTTGTTTTCCTGCATAAGAAGAGCATAGTTAAAATCAAAGGTTGATTGCATACAAGGAGTCGATATCAAGAGACTATAAAAGTTTTCAAGATACTTACTTTCGGAGAAGGGTTGAAGATATGATATGGAGCTACTAGCAGTTTGTGGGAGACGTCAATCACAATTCCTGATGAGAAAATCTTGTACATCCTTTTGCATAGCAGTGTGTATGGAGTCAGTTTGGCCCATATATTTGTAAGTTGGATGAGTTCTTTCTTTAAGCAAAGCCCATCTATTCTTGATGAAGTACCGGTGATTTGCCTTCTTTTCAAGTTGGATTCTTTCAAGGATATAATTCGGGCCACTAATTCATTCACTTGATCGATAATGGGGCTATCAGACAACGAGCTCTACTGGGATTAGGTTCTGGCTGTAAAACCAACAAGAGTGTCAGCCCTTGTTTGTGGATTTTAAAGGAAGATCAAAGTATTTTTTTCCGCAAATCACCCCTAAGTTGGAAACCAACCCCCTCGACTACACATGGATTTTCCTTGGTAGGGTGGGCTTTTAGGAAGAACAGGTGGCGGAATAAATCAAAGTTCAGCATAATGCCAAGGAAGGGTCCGCAAACATGGATAAAGATTGCGAGGTGAAGAACAGTTGGGGTTTAGGCGATACATATTAATGCCATAGAAATCAAGGATGCCCCTAAAAAAGGCTGAAGTCGGGAGACCAAAGCCACAGTAGAAAAACTGGGTGAAGACAACGACCTTACCGGTGTTTGGAGTGGGGAATTCCTCCCCACACGTCGAGTGCCACTCGATGATCTCTTTCGCTAGGAGCATGCCGTCATCTACCATTTCCTTCAGCAATTTCTCTGTGACATCTAATGTAGTCCAATTCTCAAATGGGATTTCTCTCTCTTCCACCATGGATGGATTGGGGAAGCTTTAGGCTAGGGTTTTTCTTGTGGAAAAGTTTGGGGGAAATGTGGATCCAGTGGTGCAGATCTGCTCAGAGATTGATTTGGGAGTGATTTTGGTGGCTGGATGTGAGGCAGAGCTTAGCCCTAGCTCTGGCGGCGGTAGCAGTGAACAAGAGCGCTAAAGAGGATTTTTTGGAAGATGAAGCGGCGAAGAAGATGACAAACAATACCATGTCGATTTTTTAAGAGTTTGCAACCCATTTCCAGGTGTGGCTTGTCATGTGCCTTTAGAGACTTTGGCATATTTGCTTTGAGCAATATACGCGTGATTAAATGCCCAATACCTTTACAATCCTTTTTATCAGCTGTTACACAACTTTTTTTATAAAAGTTGGTACAATGCAATTTAAAAAGGTGGTAAACAGTGAAGCTTATATATAACTATAATATTAATTTTTTGGTATAAAAGTTAAACACTATTTGGTTTTTTACAAAGCAATTGATTGGATACATCATTGCTTTAGGCCATATATGTATGTATTTTTCTAAAAGACAAATATTATGACTTAGGTTGATTATAATATTTTTTGTCATTAGATAGGTGGTTGCTAAATCTATTTATGAGTATTATTGACTCAGATTTTACACCACATATGCCATATATTTTAAGGTGTGGTGAAGCTGTGTGTCTTATAGGGACACCATTTGTTCTTGCAAAATTTGCATGGTATGAAGCCAATACCTTGAAAATCCTTTACTTGTTGCATAAAGGCTTCTTGTTCAACTCATTTGCTATACAACTTTTAAAGATGACCAATGGCATATTGCTATTTGGTATTATTTATAAGATGCAAATATGTGGTTATGCACATTATATTTTAAAGCAGTCGGTATATCATTCGGGTCATGTAATTCGAGGGTTCACACCACATATGCTATAAATCAATATTAAGTCACTCGGTTGACTAAACTTATTTTTGGTTAAAAATCACTTGGTTTGTTAAATTATTTTTTATTCCTTGACTATATGCTTAGTTTGTTCAACTAACCACAAAATCGGGGCTACACCTAATTAGGTGCATCTAATCGATGCACTGGGTATATATTCTTTATTATTTTTCTAAATTTCTTTAGCCCTTCACAACCTTATGATTAGGTAAAAGCACTCGGGAGACTATGGTGAAGGTAATCGAAGCACTCGACTTTGGATTATTTTGATTTGAGAGAAGATAATCTTTTTGACTATAAAGGTCTCAAGGGCTACTGTGGAGATTATGGGTACTATATATCCACACGGTTGGTCTATCCGACTGGATATATGAGATATATTATGTTTATTGAATATGTAATGGGCTATGATTTGGGTATTATGTTTCCTTATGCATTATGGAATGACCTATAATCTTGGTTCGGTAATATTAAAATTAGATTAGGAAATTGATATCGTGTCCGGTTAGGTTTTCATCTTTGTAACCCCACCCCTAACCTACATAAGGTTGGCAGGGATCCCTCCAAGGGCATAGCAATAGATAGAAACAATAAGCCACAACTCGATCGTCAGATCAATACAATACTCGGCGGATCGAATCCCCGAAATAGGAGTAGGATATTACTTCTCATCAAGAAGGCCTAAACCTGTCTAAACCTTTGTCTCTATACCCATCTACTTTAGGTCTTGTGCACTACCCCCTTTTCTCATTGCCGATTTCTAGAATCGACAGCATGTGAAAAATCATGAGGATGATAACAATGTAGCTGCTTGAAAGAGTAAGAGACAAAGGACTGCAAAGTCTTTTGGTGATAACTACATTGTATATCTTGCGGATGACACTCCTAGAACCATAGAAGAAGCATATTCATCTCTTGACGCTGACTATTGAAAGAAGCGATACACAGTGAGATGGACCCAATTATGTCTAATTGTACTTGGGAAGTCATCGAGCGTCCTTACGGGTGTAAACCTGTAGGATGCAAGTGGGTTTCCAAGAAAAAGCTTAGGCCTGATGGTACAATTGAAAAGTACAAGGCAATGCTTATGGCCAAGGGTTGTAGGATACAAGTGGGTTTAAGAAAAAGCTTAGGCCTGATGATACAATTGAAAAGTATAAGGAAATGCTTATGGACAAGGGTTATACCTAAAAAGAAAGCGAGGATTCTTTTACATTATTCACCAGTTGTTCACTTGACCATGATTTGAGTACTACTTTGCTCTGGCAGCTTCTCATGGTCTTCTTATTCATCAGATGGACGTTAAGACAACTTTTCTTAATGAAGAGTTGGAGGAGAAGATCTATACGGATCAACCAGATGGGTATGTATTAGAAGGTCAAGAGGGAATGATGTACAAGCTGTTTAAGTCCTTGTATGGCCTTAAACAAGCACCTAAGCAGTGCATGAGAAATTTGACAAAACTCTAACATCTGCTGGCTTTGGTGTGAATGAAGCTGACAAATGCATGTACTATCGCTATCATGGGGAGAGGAAGTGATCTTTTGCTTATATGTCGATGGCATAATGGCTTTTGGGACTAGCCTCAATGTGATTGAGGAGGTTAAGGACTTTCTATCCAAAAGTTTTGAGATGAAAGATTTGGGGGTGAGTGATGTTAGTCTTAACATTAAGCTACTGATAGGAGATCATGGTGGGGTTACACTCGTGCAACCCCACTATGTAGACAAAGTCTTGAGTCGCTTTGGTTGTAATGACTGCAAGCCAGGTCCTACTATTTATGATCCTAGTGTTTTTAAGGAAAAACCGAAGAATAACAAGGGATCAACTGAGATACTCTCAGATCATTGGTTCACTGATATATTTGGCTAGTGCAACAAGGCCTGACATCTCATTTGCTGTGAGCAAATTGAGTTGGTTATTTCAAATCTGGAAGATGATCACTCGCGTGCTCCGAAAAGAGTAATGTGTTATCTAAAAGACACTGTCAGCTATGAAATTCATTATGTTGGGTACCCGAAAGTACTAAAGGGCTATAGTAATTCAAACTGGATATCTGATGCTGATGAGATAAAAGCCACAAGTAGATATGTGTTCACACTTGGAGGTGGTGTTGTTTTCTAGAAGTCTTGCAAACAGACTATCTTAACGAGGTCAACAATGGAAGTATAACTTATAGTATTAGACACTGACACTGTTAAGGTTGAATGGCTTCATGAGCTCCTGATAGATTCGCCGGTGGTTGAAAAATCAGTACTAGCTATCCTGATGAACTGTGATAATCAAACGGTGATTATTAAGGTGAACAGTTTGAAGGATAACATGAAGTCATCTAGGCATGTAAAGAGAAGACTGAAATATGTCAGAAAGCTGAAAAATTCCGAAGTGATAGCATTGGACTATGTCCAGACTGCTAAAATTCTGGTAGATCAGTTCACTAAGGGTCTATCATATAATGTGATAGACAGCGCATCGAATGAGATGGGCTTGAGACCCACTTGAGTTACACAATAATGGTAACATGTCCTATGTGATCGGAGATCCCGTAAATTAGGATGACAAAACAAGCTATTGGGTGATTGGGAGGAGAGACCCTTAAAGGGCTGATTTCTTTTATGTACTTCTCTTCTTATCTGTATGGCAGGTTAGTGCATAGCTTAACATGATCCGAGTGGTTTTCTTAAAGCAGAGATGTTGGCCTACAGAACATCTTAGAAGGAACACATCTATATGATTCCAACTGCTAGTCACAGTCTATGAGATTTAGGTGATCTCTACATACTCATGAAAAAGGCATGGAGTACGACTTATACACTCCAAACAGAGCGGAGGCTAACGACAGCCTAGTATCAGTTAAGGAATTGAGTAAAGCCTAACTGCAAAAGACTGACAATTCAAGGCATAGTCCATTGTTCAATTGTGGTCAGGTGTAGCTCCTTTTATAGGTGGAAGTTCAACTCAACAGTCTCCATCGAAACATTGGTATAGCAAACAGGTGTAGAACCAAGAACATTTGCTGTGAGCACTAAAATTTTGTGGGGATTGTTAGAATTAAATAGGCTAGGCCCAATTTAATCCTACTAAATTCCACGGGCCCACAATTAATGTTAAGGGATTAATACCACCTTGGAAACCAACATGGAGGAACCTCGACTTAAATAGGCTGCTAGATGAGAGCACCTGTTGAGCAGTTGAGGTGATGATGGGACTGCCACACACGCGCGCGCATCGAGCCGAGCCAGCCTGGCCGGGTCAAGCCATGGCCGTTATGATTTGTTTTGATGAACAAAAGCATAACTGATAGGCGATGTTATTTCAGTAACAGATGAAGCAGCGAATCGTATCTCTTCTCACGAAACATCTCTCTCACACACAAGTCATCTTCCACATTTGGAATAGACATAGCTCTCTATTCGTTCTTCCACTCTATTGATTTCCGAGTTTTTCTTTGTTCCTGTGCTGTGCATCTCTTTACTCGGTTCCGAGCACCTACGCGCACGGGTACTCAGAACGAGCAGGCATTCGGAACTCCGTTCGCTTGAGTACCTGCATGGGTAGACGAGCAATCAAGTTGTTTCGATTGTTGAATATTTAGTCATATTTTGGCATAATTTAATCCAAAAAAACAAAATACTAGACATAACAAGTGTACAAACGGATGATCCAATGATAGTACTAAACATGAACATGCTAATAACAAGATAAGCATCATCTAGTAACATGTTTAGTACTAAAAGGATGAAAGTAGCATACCTGGAGAATGCTCCTCTAGATGATGAGGTATTGGTGTTGATGTTGCCTCTGTTGCCGTTGCTGTTCTCTCCTCCTCCAGTGTCGTTGCCGTCGCTGCCACTTCATCCATTTGTACACTTGTCATCTCTAGTATTTTGTTTTTCTGAATTAAATTATGCCTAATTATGACTAAATATTCAACAATTTCTTCCTCTCATCCTTCTTCCTCCACACACTTCTTCCCCTCCACTCCAATGCAAGCGCTGACTCCCCTATCGTAGGTCGTTGCCTCCTCCGTCCTGGCCACCGGTCGCCAAGGCCTCTGCCTCTCGACCGCTGGCTGGTGGATCCAGCCTCTATGAGGTTGGGGGACACGGTTCCAACCACCGGGCGCCCCATCCCCCGACCATCGGTAACCGGATCACATCCTCCACAAGGTCGGGAGACGCGGATCCAACTACCAGGCACCGTCTCATCCATTCCCATGAGTCGGATGCTGCCTGCGGGCATCGGATCTGTCGTCCACGAGGTTGAGGGACGCGGATCCGGCCACTGGGCACCATCTCCTTCGTCCCTGTGTGACGGCTACATCTCCGACCGTCGGGCGCTGGATCCGTCCTCCACGAGGTCGAGAGACACATATCAAGTCACCGGGCGCCGTCTCCTCCATCCTCGTGAGCCAGTTGCCACCTCCAACCATCGGCCGCTGCCTCCTCCACCCCCTAAATAGTGAAAAGGTCATGTCGTGCAGGTCGATGGGTGGTTCTTCAGTTTTCTTGCAGGGTGGCGTTCTTCGGTGTTCTCAAAGTTGTGGTGCGTGTTCCTGCGGCAAGGGGAACTTATTTCTTTGGTGTTCTTTGCTGGCGATGTGGGCTCGCGTGAGTTGATTTCTTATGGAATGGTTAGTTTGTAGGCTCTAGGAGTATGGAATGGGTGTTGGTATCTTTTACGGTCATGGATAAATCCGCAAGCACATGGATACCACTGTAGCACTTCACCTTAGAGTATTCCAAGGGTATCGAATCACAAGGAACGAGTGTGTATATCTAGGAACATAATTCAATCCAAGGACAACAACTAATGGTAGGATTAGGCTATAGAGGATTCCTATGGGTTAATTGACTAGACTTAAGTTAAAGGTAAAACCCTACAATTGCTTCGACACCGGCTTTCCCCTCGTCTGCCAACAAACAAAGATAACGGCTAACCTAGACACCACGTATATGCTATTGATTACTACTCTAGCCTCGTGCATGAACTTTCTTTTTCATCCAGAGTCCTAGAACTAGAGCACTCAATATAAATACTAAGCGATGAACCGCAATGATGGGAATATATCTCACTTAAGCTAGGAAATTAAATACCAAAAGAAAATCTCATACACTTACTTTCTTAAAATAAGCATTCGCCGAAGTACAAGAGAGAAGAGAGTGCCGACAACTCCAGCACAACTCCGGACATTCCCTTCACTCTCTACCTATTTTCTCCACACTACTAAAGTGATGCCTAAAATATGAAAGTGAGTTGTACTCCACTTTGTTGTGCGTTTGAGAATGAATTGAACTCCTCCTTTTATAGCTTCCTAATGATAGTTATATGATGGTTTGGAAGGTCAATGCACTGGTAACCGTCATTAGGGAGGTCCGTGATAGTGCCACGTGGAAGGTGGAGATGAGGGGAGCCAGGATTGGTTTGGCCGAACCAAGGGTTCGGCCGACCCTTGGGCCCCACCTCTCTCCACCACCTTTCTCTAGAGGCTGCCATGTGAGCTCCTAAGACGGTGCATAGTGGATTAGCCCCAAAATATGTCGGTTTGAGCTATCATGTGGGCCCTTCAATCCTTGTGCTCGCATGTGATTGGCCGGAGATACAATTTGTCGCATGACAGGTGTTTTTTCATCCAAAAATCATCTGCTGTTAACGACCAAATTTGGCAAACAAATCCCTATGTTCAAGGTCGAATTTGAAGCGGAATTGGATTGACGGAATGATCTGAGGCAGAGGCTGCGTCGGCTATATTCAAATCGGCTGAGTAACGATTGGCTACGAGGTCAATCGGCTGAGGTTGGATCGAACAAGGATAGCCGATAGCCGATGCTGAGTCAGAGGAGAAGATAAAACCGTTTCTGATGAAAGTGCTTGAGGGTAAAAAGAAGATTCGGTTATCAGTTTGCGCATTAAAAGATATTGCCATCTATGGATAGATTCCTGTAACGGCAATTGTATCATAAATTAGGAATTTGTTTAAATTGTTTATTGTAGTACGGCATGGGTCCTTCCCGGGATATTGTCGTATTTTAAATAGTAGTTTAGATAGAGTCCAAGGTCTGTACAGATAATGTTATTCTTGGGTATAAATAGGACCCGAGATCTCTGTAAAAAACATTCAATCACAATCAATCAAACAACTTTCGGCGCATCGCCAAACCTTTTCTTCAGACGAGCAATTGATTTGGCTCCGGGCTGCATCGTTTCGATCCCCAAATCTAGGTAAATGCTTGTCATTAGTGGTGTGTTCTACTGATTCTAATGCTTCCATCGTAAAGACACATTAGATTCAGGGGTTTATACTGTGCTATTTGTCATATATCGCATATAAACTGGAGCAATGTTTAGATCTATCCTGCCATCGGCCAGTTCTATCAAGAACCCGCAGCCAATAGGGCTAGATATAAAGGTTGAACTAGTTTATATGCGGTATCCACCATCTCGAGAGGTTAAATCATCTATAATAGATTAGGTTGTTCTTTTTATACTTAATGTTGCATCAACATTGAACTATTAAGTTATTTTTAGAACTTCCAATGATCCGTTTAGTTAAATTTATATATGTTTATAGATAGTGCTGGGGTTTCAGCCGGCCTTACCTGCCCTGATATATTTTTAGTAAATTTATTACTAGATTTATGTTAGGATTGCCTCTTATATTAAGATCCCATTCTTGTCGGACATCATAAGCCGAAATCGGCCTGCTAGCAACAGCCGACAGCCGATTCCTAGGCTAAGTATATCTGGTTCAAGAATGATATATTTTCGTAAGAATCATCGGAGTACTAGCCAATCCATAGTTAGCTTTTCAATATCAGCTAGGTTATCAATACATATATTTATTATCCTTTACTGTATTTGGGTTAAGCAGCTGATGCTGTCTCGGTATAGCCGATCCATTCCAGTCACTTGGCTTAAATATATTTTAGGATAGCATATATATGCTCATGGATTCCCTCAGCCGATCCAGTGGGGATCTAACCTAACACTTAATGCACATATTTTGTTTTTCTTGTTGGTTAACAGATCAAACCAACTGACACGCCTTGAACAGCATAGGTAGCCAAGAAGGACCTGCACTGGAGTTAAGCATATCTCCCAGGCCAGCGCGTGAGAGAAATTTCTCATCAACACCTGCATACAAATATTTACCAATACTCGTGGAAATGGTTACTAGTAAACCCCTACCACTAAGTTTGATACTATATTTTGCATTCTTTTATGCAGGAGTTGGCAGTCAAAGTTGGTACTTAACGACCATCAACAATGGGTCGGTATGGCTGGCGGCGCTCAAGGGGTTGATGGGTGAAGCATGGCTACTCAGTGGTCACTGTCATGTGCTACGACCATCCCAAGCTGCTCTTCGACATCATCTTCCATGATGCCATCCACTATTACGGAAACACGCAAAAGGTATGAAACTATAGGTGCTAAAAATGCTAAAGCCAACTCCTATAGACCTTTTCTTACCTCTGTGGGGGAGAAAAATATAGAATCGATACCTTTTAGCAACTATAGATGCCGGTTTTTTTAAAAGGCACCTATAGTTGTGGTGCCTCCGCTCCTCCGCGGTCTCACGGCCATTGTTATCCCTCCCGCGCCGCTATAAAACTGTCCCCGAGCTCCTCCGCTCCTTTTCCCCGTTCTGTCGCTCTCCCCGAGCACCCAAGCTCCCTCCCCGTGTTTCCCTCTCTCCACCGCTCACCGCCAAGTATAGATGGCCAAACGGCCCGCCCGGCCCGGCACGGCCCAGGCCCGGTCGTGCTCGGGCCAAGATTTCTTGGGCCGGCACGGCCCGACTTACACACCGGGTCGTGCCGTGCCGGCCCACGTGCTTCACCTATGGCCCAGGCACGGCCCAATAAGGGTCGGGCCGTGTCGGGTCGGCCCGAAGGCACGGCAGCCCATCGTGCCTTCCTTGAAATAAGTCTAATTTCCCTCCCTTCTCTTTGGGCTGTGACATATATATAGCTAAAATAAGTTTATTTTACGGCCTTACTCTTTGGGCCGTGACATATTATAAGTCTATTTTTCCTTTCTATTCTTTGGGCCGTGCCTTACATATGATTGAAAATAAGTCTGATTTACATCCCTGAACTTTGTGCCGGGCCATGCCGGCCCACCGTGCTGAGGAAGCAGCCCAGGCATGGCCCGACTATCGGGCCGAGCCGGCACGAGCACGACCCAAGTTGAGCCGTGCCGTGCCTAGGCCAGCCAAATTACCGTGCCTTGGGCCGGCCATCGCCGGCCATATGGCCATCTATATCGCCGACCGCCGGCCGCGTGCCACCGCCGCTCCGGTTGCCAGCCGCGTGCCGCCGCCGCTCCGGTGGTCGGCCCCGCGCGTCGAGCCCGCCGCCGCCTCGTCACATCCCGCTAAGCCCCGCCACCCTCCGCTTCGCCGCTTCGCCGCTGGAGCCCACCGCCGCACGGCCCCGAGCGCGGCCGTCGTCCCTCTCCACCGTGCGCTCGCGTCGTCCCCGTGTGCAACGGTGACCTCCTATCTCCACTCTCTCCCTCTCTCGCTCGCCCATGGTCGTGTCGCTCCGCGCAGCCGCGCCGCCGCTCGCCACCGCCCGTCTGGCGCGCCGCCGCCGCACCGCGCCCGTGCCCAAGCCGCCTTCGCCCGCACCACCCACCCATCCGATCCGACGAGAGGCGATCGGGGCCGTCCCATCCCAGCCGCCCATGTGGCGCCATGTGGCCGCCACGTCGGCGACACGCGAGCGCCAGGTGGCACGCCGCCCGCGGCGCTTGTGGACCGACCGTGCACCGCATCGCCGCTGGCGTGGCTGATGTCAGCCCTTGGCCCGTTGACGTTAGCCCCAGCCTTTGATGTCAGCCCTCGGCTCGCTGAAGTCATCCCGGCCATTTTTCTTTGTAAAAATAAAGTAAAATTATGTAATAAATCAATTTAATTTTTAAAATTTATTTAAATGGTCTAAAACTTCTAAAATTCATATCTAATTCATACAAACTCCAAATTGGGCCATTCAAATTGCAAAATTCATCTAAAAATAAGCTCTACATGTTTGTTTACTTTTCATTTACTATTTATTTGGTTTTTATTTGGGTTTTTCTCATTTTGCATGCCAGCGTGTAGACTTCGTCGTTCCGGGAGTTCGCGCTCGTGAGGAAAAGAGTCCAGAAGATTTGTTTGAAGAAGCAAGGCAATTCATTTTATTTTGATCATATTGCTGTCCCAGCTTACAAAATTACTTTTATTTAAATTATTGCAGTTTTGCTTTATTAATCCTCGCATTTATCACTGTTTTATTTAGCCTTACCTATTCTCCATGTTAAAGCGCTATTAGTTGTATTGTTATGATCCTTGTTAACTCTGGGAAAAATAAAAATAGTGAGCACTTTATAATGTGGTACTCACTAGCAAACTTAGGAATATGCTTAGATCTGCTTAAATAGAAATAATTAGATGTTTTCATAATTAGAATACGGAATAACTTGTAAATAATGGAAAGTTTGGTTGTTTAGTTGTGGCAATAAATGTCCCCTTCAAGATTCCCCAAACATGTCTTCTATTGGACACGGGGTGCTTGGTTTTTGCTAGTCGCACCTCGGTCGTCATAAGGATCGGTCTTCGGGCCTCTGGTGCAAAGCATATTTCGTACTATCACATGTCTAATGGGTAAGGCTTAACACGTCATCTAGTACAGTCATGAACAAAAAAGACACGGATAGGGGCGAATTAGGTCCTAGCTAGGGCTGACGTCTTTGGCAAGTGAAGGCTCAGAACGAGTTTGAGATGCCTGGGGGCATAGACTGTTTGCTCGACCCAGGGCACCTGCTGGGAAAGTCTATGTCGGTCTTATTTGTTTAGGGCAGTACTAAGCGATGAGTTATGTCATGGCTTCCGTCCATATGCCATGGTGGCATGTGGCATGTTGCAACATGTGAGGAAGACATGTCTGGTGAGTAAAGATGTACTCCTCTGATTAGAGTTTAGTCTATTCGAATAGCCGCGCCCTCGGTTATGGGCAAGCCGAGCAATGTACCCAAGTTAGAGTTTAATTCAATTTGAAACTGAAATAATTGGAGTTAGCACTTGTTGGCCTGGGTTAAGGCAAGATCGTGTTGGAGTGCGGCTTGATAATAATTTGACTAGAGATAGGATGGCATTTTATTGAAATGCCTTAAAATATTCAAATTCTTTGAAATGTTGGTTTTCTGCAAAATGGCCCTATATATGAATTCCTTGTATTCCCTTGCATTATTTTTGAATTCTCCCAGCATGGCTTGTTGAGTACGTTGGTTGTACTCATCCTTGCAAATCTTCCCTCTTTTAAAAGTGTAGTGCTTCTGAGTTGAAGACGGTGTTAGATGACCAAGACTCAGACCCTAGTTGAGTTTGCTTGTGGAGTGAAGCTGAAGCCCCGCTAGGATCATCGTTTCTTTCCGCTGCTTCTTTCCTTCGAGTGTGAGGACTAAGTGCCTCTTCTATAAGTATTTTATGCTTTATTTTACGTTTGGATCTGTGTATTAATTTATCATTTTATGTACCCTAGTTGATTTCTGGACAACGAAAATAGTCTGGAAATTTGGGATAAATTTTTGGGCGTGACACGGTCCCTTCCTCTCCTCTATGCAGCGGTGGAGGCTACCTCTTCCACTCCCTGGCCTGGTGTGGCAGCCATCGGATCCGGCCAGCACGAGCTCGGGGTGAGTCTAATTGGAGTGAATCGTGAATCAATTTTTGTGATTTGTGTGGGAGACGTTATTGGTTGATGGATCAATATTGATGAATCATAAAGGTGTTCTTGGATGCTCTAGGGGGTGATGGGGAATTGCTCGATGCATCAGCTCTATTGCTGTCACTTTTTGCATTTTTGGAACCTCAAAAGTGTCGGTTCCTAAACCAACACCTTTGAGTTCTCATCTTTGCCGCCTACTGCGTGTTGGTTGAAAAATTCGACACCTATGGCCGGTTCTCAACTGACACCCATCAGCTTTTCTATAGTAGTGATTGACACCACAGTAACCAAGCTGTTCTTAGGGAATTTTGTGCCTGATTCTTTATTCTTAGAGATTTATGTGTGTGATGAATGTGATGGAAACTATCAAAGGCCATAGAAAGTTTTGTTCTTAGAGATTTATGTGTGTGATGAATGCGATGGAAACTATCAAAGGCCGTAGAAATTTTTGTTTTCTCAGCTATATCTACATTAGTGACAGGTGTCATGAGAAGGGCTCCATTTTTATTTTTTTTGTTTGATTTTTCACATCTACAATGGGTCAAAGGTACAACACGGGTGGTGTACTCATCTATGACGAGTCACAGGATACAACCTGCCATAGACATTTGTTACCACTGACGAGCCTTTCATCCATCACAGATGAATTGAGTCATCACTGACCATTTATTTGTGATGAGGGGTTTACCTGTTACAGATAAGGGTTTAGATCCGTTAGAGCTGACCTGGTCTGACGTAGTAAATACACATCATATTACAATGTCTTATAACACATGCTCAAATACAAAGTAATTTTAGACAATTCAGCAAGGGTGAAGACATGATAAGACAATTCATTCAAGAAGCTGGAATTAATATGGATCAATTACATGGGTGTGCACCCCTGGCGAAGGCTCCGCTTAAATACAAGTTCAACCTTGGAAAGCCTCTCGTCAAGCCAGATCTCGTGAAAAGGCTTCCAACTCAGATGTACCGCTTTCATCAGTGGTACATGCAACAATCCAACAAGGGTGAAGACATGATAACATGCAAATATTCAACTGACTACTTCTTCGATGGAGATGACTACCTTTATATCCGATTCGAAGATATATTCGACCTGTACCAACGTGATGCCCTTGACGTCTCACTTCTAACCGCGTGGGTTTTGTAAGTATCGCCCGGTTATTTCGTTTCTTACCTCCTCGAATTTAGCTGACTAAAATTCTTTTTAACCGTTGTAGAATGGCGATCCAATACTACAACAAGCACGAATGCACCAAGCATGGATTCATGGATCCACGGAAAATCAACGGCCCATTGGTTGATCGGTTTCCTAATGACACAAGTGGACAACATATACAACGCGCTTGTGAAGCAACCCTTCCGGTCCTTCATCCTTCTGCCCTATAATACTGCGTAAGTTTTTTCTTTCTTTCCGAACCAATTTCAATCCCGTGCATACATAAAGTTTCATATGTGTCATCTAAACTAATTTACAGATTCCACTGGATTCTATTAGTACTTGACATTGGTCAGTCAAAGATCCATGTCTTTGACTCAATGGATAAACCAGAGTCCACGTACTCCCATATATTTGAAATGTTTAACAGGTAATGCCATCTTACTTTCTATTGCATATATGCGGTTCTCGGATAATTACGTGCTAACTTTCAACTGCACGTAGGGCATGGGAACGATTCCGGGGTAATGTTCGCGGAAATTGGAAAAATAAGCTCTCTGTGCGGATGAAGTTTTTAGTGAGTAATATGCCTCCTCCTAATTTGAGTTGAATCATTATTATGTTCGAAAATATGATATACATATTAAATATGTCGTCGTTTCTCTTTTAGTATGCAAAACAGTCGCAGGCACCAACCTATGTGGATATTACGTCTGCGACTATATTCACCGCTTTGTGACCGAAGTTAAAACTGTCGATGATCTAGATGTACGTATAACACCAATTCATACATTACGTCTCGATTTCTTATTCACTTCATATATTTATTTCTCATTTATTGTAATTAATGACAGCTTATGCGAGTAAGAGACGACCTCCCCACGAGACTTTCATACAAGCCGCTCGTAAAGATTTGATGGGATTTATTAACGAGCAGTCGTTGATCCCGCGGGAGTTCTTCATTAGTTTTAGTAGCTAAACCACAAGAAAGTAGATTAGATTAGAGACAATTTTTTATAAGCTAGCTAGGAAACATGTATTAATATTGTACATATTTTGATAATATATGTATATTTTCTTTCTTAAGTTCATTTAAATGTGTGTAAATTATATATTTATGTGTATTATAATATATGTGTAATATATATATAGCAAGACTACTGTAGAATTGGCAAATTAAAAAATTAATCTTTAGTCTCGGTTTAAGCCACCAACCGGGACTAAAGATTGCGGAGCCGGCCACGTGGCTCCGCCACCTTTAGTTCCGGTTCGTGGCTTAAACCGGGACTAAAGATGCATCTCTAGTCCCGGTTATTTAACCGGGACTAGAGATAGTCCACCTCTAGTCCCGGATTCGTAGTCCTGGTTTGACAACCGGGACTACTGAAGGTTACGGACCGGGACTAGTGTGACTTTCTTCAGTAGTGTTTTTAGGACACTTAAATATACAATTCATGCGTGCAAGGCTCATCCATGCCGAATAGGAAGAAACCATGAATATTTGTTAAGTCAGCTATCTGGTAGGATCTGATCAAAACAAAACTACTCAAAAGCTCAATCAGAGATATCAGAAAGCTGGCCTACTGCAAAAGAGAACAATGGCTATTGTCTAAACAAAATAAGCAAGGTTTGGCACAAAGCTACAAAAGTTGATTAATCGCAAGGATAAAATGGCCTTACTTTCAAAGAAAAAAACAACTTTACTCAAAATGGTCTTACCTCTCTATACTTAAATGGTGTTCCGTAAGGTATATAGCATCTCATTTATACTTTTGTCTTGAGTTATATATGATAATTTATTGTTGTCGAATAAAAATTGGTTTTTAGAAGCGCACCATTACATGATCCTGCCTAAAACAGGATACTCCGATCCGGCGTTGCCAAAATAGTATTGATTTACATACAACTTGCAAATTGCTACGAAATATGGCATAGCTGGCTGCATGGAGCTTGAACAAGTGTATGGCCCACTTGCGACAGAAACGGAAGCCAGTAATTATATCACCGATGTCGGAGATTTTGGCAACGTGGTATTTACAAGTTGCATGTGTTGGCATGCAATCACTAAAAATGGTTAGCTTTGTGATAATTCAGAGAAAGCATCCGCTGTCTGTGTCCAAGAATGTAAACAAAACGGAGCCATATTCGTATACCTTTCTTTAATCAGCATGCGTTTTTTTTCTATTTTATTTTGGTGTCTACGGTGGAAACCGGTTTGCAATCATCTTTAATCTCAGCTTATAAACCGAGACAAAAAAATGAAACTAAAGATGCCTATCTCTAAAATAAAATAACCAAAACTAAAGATGAAAACGCCACGTAACTGCACATCTATCTTTAGTCCTGGTTGGTGTTACCAACCGAGACTCAGTTTTTTTCTTTTTTTTAGTTTTTTCTGCTTGCATATTGTTTTTCACACCAACCGGGACTACAATTTTTTTCTTAGTTTTTTCTACTTGCATATTGTTTTTTCAACGCCATAGATAAAAACAACTTTTTTCAACACCACATATCAAATGCAACAACAAAATCATCCAATAATTCAAAAAACATCTGAAAAATCTACAACAAAATCATTCACAAAAGCATCCGTTGTCGACGCTCGTGACAATGATGATGGCGGCAGAGGAGAAGATGAGGAAGGGGCTGATGGTGGTGAAGCGGTCGAGTGACCCCTACAGCGACTTCCAGGAGTCCACGGCGGAGATGATCGTGGAGCGGTAGGTGTTCGTCACAGCGGAGCTGGAGCGGCTTCTTCGGTCATACGTGTCCCTGAATCCACTAAGCCTGCACCCCATCATCCTCTATGCCTTCTCCAACACCTAGGTCGTCCTCCGCAGCGGCGTCGACGGTGGCGACGTGTGGCGGCGACGATGACGACGACGTCGATGACGATGGCAAGATCAGGACGTATACGGCACGAGACTACTGTGATGAAAGAAGAAAAGATCTGAAAACAGCTAAGTGTTGGATCAGTGGAGAAGACGATGCGCGCCAGGATATATATATACACCTGGATGTGTAGTTCCAGTTGATGCCACCAACCGGGACTAAAGATCCAATTTTTAGTTCCGGTTGGTGGCATCAACCGGGACTAATGATAATTTCTCGCTATTTTTAATTCATCTTTAGTCTCAGTGGTAGCCACTATCCGGGACTAAAAATAATTTCTCAATATTCCAAAAAATTTTCCCTGCTAGGGTTAAAAACCAAGACTAAAAATTAAACAATCCATTAAATAGGGCCAAATTAATTTTATTAAATAGGTTTAAAACAATAATAAGTAATGTATTAAAATTTAATCAAATGTAGGTTTAAGACAATAATAAGTTTACCTGTTAATCCTAGGCATTGCATCTTTTTATGTGCTCCTCTATATATTATTCCTCTTTTGTCCTTTCTTTTTTTTCTTTTTTTGGTTGTCGTTGATTTTTTGGAAAAATTTAACTTTTTATTTTTATTTTTTTCTTGACTTAGGAGCACACAAAAAGTAAGCATAGAAAATTTGAGCTTAAACAAGTAAAAGATGTGACCGGTAAAAAATTCAGAAGACACGTTCAAAATTGAAAAAAACTTTTCGGCTCGAAAAGACAATCTTTCTGACCAGTTTTTGAGGAAAATAAAATTTATACCGCTTTGAAAAATCCGACACCTATGACCTATTCTCAACGGGCACCAATCAGCTTTTCGTAGTAATGATTGACACCACCGGCAAACAAGCTGTTCTCAGAGAATTTTGTGTTACTTAGAAATTTATGTGTGTGATGCATGCGATGGAAACTATCATAGGCCATAGAATTTTTTGTTTTTCTCAGCTGTATCTACATTAGTGACACGTGTAGTGACAGGTGTCGTGAGAAGGGCTCCATTTTTATTTTTTATTTGATTTTTCACATCTATAATGAATGGGTCAAGGGTACGGATGATGCACTCACCTATGATGTCACAGGATACAACCTAGTTATAGACGTTTATTATTACTGACGAGTCTTTTACCCATCACAGATGAATTGAGTCATCACTCACCATTTATTTGTGATGAGAGGTTTACCTATCACAAATGAGGGTTTGGACCCGTCAGAGCTGACATGATTCGACGTAGTAAATACACATTATATTATAGTGTCTTCTAACATATGCTCAAATATGTGAAGTAATTTTTTAGGACACTTAAATATACAATTCATGCGTGCAAGGCTCATCCATGCCGAATAGGAAGAAACCATGCATATTTGTTAAGTCAGCTATCTGGTAGGATCTGATCAAAACAAAACTACTCAAAAGCTCAATCAGAGATATCAGAAAGCTGGCCTACTGCAAAAGAGAACAATGGCTATTGTCTAAACAAAATAAGCAAGGTTTGGCACAAGCTACAAAAGTTGATTAATCGCAAGGATAAAGTGGCCTTACTTTCAAAAGGAAAAAAACAAGTTTGTTCAAAATGGTTTTACCTCTCGATACTTATACGATGTTCCGTAACATATATTGCATCTCACTCATACTTTTGTTAGTTATATATGATACTATCTATTATTGTGGAATAAAAATTGGTTTTTAGAGACGCACCATTACATGATCCTGCCTAAAACAGGATACTCCCATCCGGCGTTGCCAAAATAGTATTGATTTACATACAACTTGCAAAATTATTGCAACGCATAGCTGGCTGCATGGAGCTTGAACAAGTTTTTGGCCACTTGCGACAGAAACGGAAGCTAGTAATATCACCGATGTCGGAGATTTTGGCAACGTGGTACTTACAAGTTGCACGTGTTGGCAGGCAGTCACTAAAAATGGTTAGCTTTGTGATAATTCAGAGAAAGCATCCACTGTCTGTGTACAAGAATGTAAACAAAACAGAGCCATATTCATACGCCTTTCTTTAATCAGCGTTTTTTTCCTATTTCATTTTGGTGTATACAATATGTTCTTTTTCTATTTCATTTTGGTGTATACGATATGTCTCATTTCATATTGATGATCACCGGATCGAATCAGATGAATTTATATGCAAACTGTATAGTATCAACTATTTAAGAAAGCGAATCAATTATCTTCAGACATCTGCCTGCAGAGACACAGACGGGTGGCCGTTGATGAGCCTCTAGTTTTCTCAATGATCTGACGTAATCAACAGGTTGATCTGATCAATTTGACTATCTGCTGTCAGATCATGTATTTGCCGAAAACATGCAGGATCTCATCTTATCGATCTCTTTGTGACAGTGCATCACGGTGCTACTAAAAATACGGACATGAGGCAACCACGTTGCATGTTTTTACCCATGCGATGGCTTAATCACCTTTGATTTTGTCTTGTGGCTCGATCAAATCTTGCTGAATCAACCTTGCTTTATGCTGCAAATTGCAAACTTTGATTTGCAGATGATCACTAGTGATTCTATAAACGAACAAATCAATCGAGTCAGCTACACTGCAGGAAAACCATTTATAGTTCCGGTTTACAACTCATTTAATCCCAGGTTATAAGCCGAGATATGAAAGTAGAATTAAAGATGTCAATCTTTAGTCTCGGTTAAAATAATCGGTTGATGTTATCAAACAGGATTAAAGACTTCTTTAAAAAAAATTGCTCCCGCTGCTTGTTGCTTGTTTATATATTATGCATATATAAGTGTATATATATACATAATATATATAGATTAGATGTTTTTTAAATTTTTTCCTGCTGCTTGTTTATATATTATGCATATATACGTGTAAATCCATATATATGCATAATATATATATATAGACTATAGATTTTTTAAAAAAATTGCTTCTCTTGCTTACTGATTGTTTATATATTATATATGTGTGTGTAAATACATATATATGCTATGTATATATATACATATATATATGTAAATACATATTTTACACACATATATATGCACTTAAGTAAAAATATACATATTTTACCAAAATATATATACATATATATATATATATTTCAATCCTTCTTAATTTTTAATGTTCTATATGTATATTACAAAATCTAAGCACTAGGGTGGGTTGACGAATTGGATTTCCATCGTAGTGGAACTCTCCTGCAGGATCAATAATCTAATCATTAATAAATCTCATCAGTTCTTCTTGAACAACCTTTATAAATTTACCGTGAGAGAGTCTGTTCCTTATGTAAATAATCTATCATTTAAAAAAATGAGAAATAAATATATGAAATTAATAAGAAATCGAAACATAATGTATGAATGATTTTTACATACATCCAGATCCTTGTCAGATTTGATTTGGTAAACTAGACGATGAGTATACTCATAGAAGTAGTAGTCGCACAAGTTCGTTCCCTGCTTCCCTGCTTTGCTAGACATGTCATTCACGCAGAAAACTTGCGTTACATTATTGGTTAGGACGAATGGTTTGTCTGAGTATCCAACCTTGTTAAGGTCAACCGTTGTGATCCCACTGTCATCAATTGTTACGTCTTCACTAGTCTGCCTAACCCATTGGCACCGAAACAGAGGGACATTCAGAGGTCCATAGTCAAGTTCTCATATGTCGTCAATGCCATCATAATACGTGCTACTTGTACCATCATATCTCATGGCATCGATACGAACAACACTGTTCTAGTTTGTGCTCTCTCTGTCTTAGGCTCTTGTGTAAAATGTGTACCCATTGATTTCATATCCTTGGAATGTCCTGATCAAGTAAGATAGTCCCCTCGCCAAAAAGACTAGTTGTTGGTCAATCGTGTCATTACCCATGAGATGTTGTCGCAGCCAAACAGGGAAAGTATTAATGTGATGACGTGTAATCTAGGCATCGGACTTACCGATGTTTTGGAAGCGTCCCCTTTTCCCGTAGTCTCTCTTCATTGCTTGATTTGAACATCCCGATTGGATGAAGGTCTTTAATAAATTTTATGCAGAACTCAATGACCTTCTCTGTTCCATACCACTTGACGATGCTTGCCTCCGGACAAGAATGATTATGAACATACTTTTTTAGAATGCCCATATACTTCTCGAAAGGGAACATGTTGTGTAAGTATACAGGACCAAGAATACGGATTTCTTTGACAAGGTGACATAGAAGATGCGTCATTATATTGAAGAAGGAAGGTGAAAAGATCATCTCAGAGCTGATAAGACATTGCACCATATCATTTGCACCACATCATTTTGAAAGGTTTCTAATATGTCTGGATCGATGATCTTCTGCGAAATTACTTTAATGAAGGCACATAGCTTTGTAATTATTACTCGGACATTATCAGAAAGGATATCCCTAATTATAACAAGAAGCAACTGTGTCATCAACACGTGGCAGCCATGAGACTTTAGGTTTGTGAACTTCTTCCCTTCGTGCTTTTTATTCCCTTTATATTCTACGAGTTTCCAGATGGTACCTTGATGCTCTCCAAGCATTCAAACATACTTTCCTTCTCTGCCTTGCTCAAAGTATAGTTGGCTGGACTTAAGTAATGGCTTTCTTTCTCCTTTGGTTCTGGGTGAAGCCTATCGTGTTGTTCCATATGCTTGAGATCATTACGTGCTTGAAGTGTATCTTTTGACTTCCCATATACACCTAGGAAGCCCAGTAGGTTGACACAAAGGTTATTAGTGAGGTTCATCACGTCGATTGCGTGGCAATCGTCCAAGACTTCCCACTAGGGTAATTTTCAAAAAATAGACTTCTTCCACATCGCCACGTGACCATCTTCACTTGCTATAGGTTGGCTGCCAGGTCTCTTTCCAAATACCACTTTCAGATCTTTCACCCTAGCAAACATGACTTTTCCGTTACGATGTTTTGGCTTGGTACAGTGGTCTACCTTCTGTTCAAAATATTTGCCTTTCATCCAAACAGGGTGGCTTACAACAAGAAATCAATGATGGCCCATGTACACAAACTTCTTACAATGTTTCAGATACGTTCTTTCAATTTCATCCATACAGTGGGTGCAAGCCTTGAACCCCTTGTTTGACTCTCCAGATAGGTTGCTAAGTGCAGGCCAATCGTTGATGGTTACGAACAGCAATGCTTGTAAGTTAAATTGCTCCTGCTTAGCCTCATCTCACACGGAGACACCTTCTTTCTTCCATAGTTGTTTCAGATCTTCGACCAATGGTCTTAGATACACATCAATGTCGTTACCAGGTTGCTTTGGGCCTTGAATAATAATCAGCATCAAGATGTACTTCCGCTTCATGCATAGCAAAAGGGGGAGGTTGTAGATACACATCGTAACAGGCCAAGTGCTATGGTGTTGATGATCGTTAAGTAACGATTCTGACCGTCACAGACCTCGGAAATAAAAGAAAAATAGCATCCTCTACTGGCATTTAGGTTTAGAATTAATAGAGTTCCACATGTCCTTGGACATTAGATGCTTGCAGGAACATTTATCACTTAATCGAAGCAAAGTCGAGCTTGTATGGCGAAGAAACACAACTCCAACCAATCAGCGATTGCCACGTCAGATTTCCACAGATCGGAGGGCCCACAAGTCGGATGAAACCAACTTAGGATGGGACCAAACCACCGGGAACCGCCTTACGGGCCCACATGGCAGCCTCAGGAGAAATGCGGTGGCGAAAGACGGTTGTGGGGGTTCGACCGAACCACCCTTGCAGCCCATTCCACCGACATTTGACGTGTCACTTCCCCATTGGTTCCCCAAGTCGGTAAGGTGGGTATGGCGGTTGGAAACCGCCATACAACCGTCATTGGGAGGCTATAAAATGCGGAGCTTACTTCGGTTCAAGACACACCACAAGAAGATCTTACAAGTTCTATCTTAGTCATATAGGCTAGTGGAGTTAGTAAGTAGTTTAGAGTTCTTTTCGGTTCCCGAGTTGCCTTCGGAATTCGGGTATGTCCTTAGTACTCTTCTTCCTTTGTACGACTTTGAGCTTAATAAAGATATTATCTTCTAGTTCATATGAGTGTGGTACTTTTTATGCTTTAATAGATAAGAGTTCTATTATTAGTTTAATTCATAGTCTTGTTATGTTTAGGCGAGTAACTCTATTGTCATGGATACGGTCCAATGAGCAATTAGGATGTAGGTTTGCCTTTATCTTGCTCATGAAAGGTAGAGGTATTTATGATAATGTAGGCATAGTGGTTAGATTATTTCATAGACATTGGTTATGACGACTTTTCACGGGTGAGAGGTAAGCGGCAGGTGGTGACAGCCTTGTCCGTCCTTTGTATTCCTCCACGTTCGGATTTGGTGTAAGGCGAACGGTAAGAGATCGCTTCGTGGTGGCAGGCCGAGACACTGGATGGCGGTACCCCCGTAGTCCTGAGAGCATAGAAATGGGTTTATGCATGACTAGAATAATTAATTAAACTATGTACTCTGACTAGAAGAACTATAGGAACCTAACTCTAATTGTTACTCTCCACTTAGCACTAGTGTATTATTTATCCAGGACTTTTCTATGTGTGTCACGCAACCTTTATCATATTATTATTTTACCCCTGTCTGGACTAAGGTATCTCATCTATAGCTTATGAATATCCATGGCATCTTAGTATTCTCTTCAAGACCACAGTCTTCCTTTGGGATAAAATAAATAACGATATCCTTGGAATACTCCCTGGGTGAAATGCTACAACGGTATATCCGTGCGCTTGCAGATTTATCTGTGAACGTAAGAAATACCAACATATGGTCGCTGCTCATCCCTCCAAATAGATTCATGGCATCCGTACATAAATCGAACTTTATGTTTCGTGCATTCTCTCCGAAGTATTTAAATGTTATGTCGATGTTTCGTCACTGCGACCCATCGGCGGGGTATCTCAGCATCCCATCTTGTTGACGTTCTTTTGTGTTCCAACGCATCATTCTAGCATGCTCTTTGTTCTTGAACAAACGCTTGAGCCGTGGTATTACAGGAAAATACCACATTACCTTAGCAGGAACTCTCTTCTTCGAAGGTTGTCCGTCAACTTTGCCTGGATCATCTCGTCTAATCTTGTATCATAGTGCTTTACAAACCAGACATACTTCTAGCTTCTCGTACTCCTCACCGCGACAGAGGATACAATCGTTCGGACATGCATGTATCTTCTGTACTTCCAGTCCTAGAGGGAAAACTACCTTCTTAGCTTCGTACGTTGTTTCGGGCAATTCGTTTCCCTCCGAAAGAATGTTCTTTACGAGTTTTAATAACTCACCAAATGTTTTCTCACTCACACCATTTTTTACCTTCCAAAGAATTCCAGCGTGGTACATAATTTTTTGTGTCTCTGTTCGCAACCTAGGTAGATGGACGTTTTGTGGTCCGCTAACATATGCTCTAATTCTATATCTCCTTTTAACCTTCGTAGTCTTCCCTTACGTCGCGCAACATCTGACCAAGATCATCCGCACCGTTGTTGTCTTCAACAGCCCCGTCCGCCTCGCCTGTTGTAATTTCTTCAAATCCACCGTATTGATCCCACTCCTGAATGTTATCGTCTTCTGCTTCATCTTCTTCTATTGCAATCCCAACCTCTTCGTGTGATGTCCAACAATTATTGTTAGACATGAAACCTGACTCAAACAGGTGGGCATGAATAGTTCTTGATGTAGAATACTCCTAGTTTTTGCACTTTTTGCATGGACAACATATAAAGCTCTTATACTTGTTAGCATTGGCCACACTCAAAAAATAATATACGCCTTGAATAAACTCTATTGACCGTCGATCCACGATATACATCCATTGCTGATCCATCTACGTGAAATATTAAAAAATCATAAAAAAATCCACGAAAGTCAACCCAACTAAAGAATCATACAATAATTATATATAAATAATCATACAATAATTATATAATAATCCCACATACTTGATGTATTGTACTTAATAAAGTTTAGAATTATTTTTAAAAGTTTTTTAAAAGTTCTAAGTATATTTTTAATGTATTATACTTATTTCTAACTATTTTAACGATTTTTAAATTAACTGTAGTTTTTTAATCTTAGTTTTTTAATATTTTATCTTTTCTATTTTTCTTTATCATTTCTTTTATAACATTTTTATCCACAAGTTTCTAATAATAAAAGTAATATAATTTTCCCTAAATAATTTTTCTCTCTCATTATTATTCATGAACCTTTTTAAAGATAAAAATATACCTACAAATGTAATATGCTAAGCATATATCATTAGAGGATGGAGTTACTAACATTTTAGATTACTTCGATTTGTATATTATCACCAAAACTATTAACAAAAAATGTTGTCAGCATCTCTCTTTCTCCTCCAAACCTTTGTAGCAATGGCTTAAGCTGGAGGAGGAAAAACAAATAAAAAAGACCTTCACTGTAGTACCGGTTAGTAATACTAACCAAGACTAAATATCTAAATGATCTTTAGTCCCGGTTAGTATTACCAACTGATACTACAGTGAAGATTTTTAGTCCCGGTTAGTGTTACCAATACCAACCAGGACTAAATATCTTCGTCGGCCTGACAGCATCTAACAAGAAATAAACCGGAACTAAAAATGATCTTTAGTTTCGTTGTATTTTTTAATTTAAAAAAAAATATTTTTTTATCTCGATTCCTATTGTAACCGAGACTATTATAAATTTTGACAAAGACCGCTTGTTAGTAGTGCCAGGTACTCCAATCAAGAACGGGAGCCTCCAGTTACATTCATACGTGGCATTAATCCATATAGATAGTACCATATTGTTCCGTTATAATCGATCAACGTGTCCTCTCTTGCAAATTAATTAGTGTATTTTTTAGATACAAATTAATTTTTAATTACCAGCTTAATGAAGAAATATATGGCTCGTATTTGCAATGCATTGGATTTTATTATTGAGATGGTGATATGCAAGAGCAAAAGTAATCTGAAACATGGGCCTCCATATCGATCAGGGCAGACTGCATATTGGGCCGACCAATCCCAAAGCCCCGTTTTTTTTCCTGCACGCACGTGTTTGATCGTTGTTTGTTACCTTCTGTTTTGAAAAATGAAATTAGTTGCTAGCATCTGTTTACTCCGTTGTGCAATCTGTAGGTTCAATTCACAAGTATTTACTTAATTTGTACATTTCCCCCATATTTCTCTTGTTTTGCTACTATATTGAAAATAGCATAAGTGAAGTCCTACATTGTATGTTCACCTTATGGACACTACTTAAAAAAAGCCACATTAGTCCCAGTTGGTAACCCTCAATAGTCCCGATTGTCAAACCGGGACTACGAATCCGGGACTAGAGATGGGCGATTCTCAGTCCCGGTTAAATAACCGGGACTAGAGATGCATCTTTAGTCCGGTTGGAGCCACCAACCGACTAAAGATGGCGGAGCCACGTGACGGCTCGTCATCTTTACTCCCGCTTGGTGGCTCCAACCGGGACTAAAGCATTTTTTTAATTTTTTTATTTTTCCTCATGTTGCTTGTTTATATGTGCTTTTTTGTTGGTATTTCGTTGTTTTTTGTTGCCGAAATCAAAATTCACATATCAAATTAACATCCTCAAATCACATCATAAATTCGCATCACAAATTCGCATCACAAATTTTTTCACAAATTCGCATCACAAATCCACAACACAAATCCACATCACAAATCCACATCACAAATTCACAACACAAATCCACATCACAAATCCACATCACAAATCCACAACACAAATCCACATCATAGATTCACATCACAAATCGAGTAATGAACATCACAGATACACACATATATATCAAATTAGAACATCATAAAAATCTCTAAAAATCTTCAGATCCGTCGCTCCTGGAGAGGACGAGGAAGAGGAGGAAATGGAGGAGGCACTGACACCACCACCCGAGCCGCGGCGTCGCAGCCACCTCCGAGCCGCCGGGCCACCGCCATCTTCGAGCCGCTACCACATCCCTCCCACCTCCTCACCTCCTCACGTCCCACCACCGTCGCCGGAGCGAGAGAGAGCTGAGAGAGGGAGAGAGAGCTGAGGGAGAGAGAGAGCTGAGAGAGGAGAGAAGAAAACAACTAAGTGTTGGATCGGTGGAGAAGACGATGCGCGCCTAGGATATATATAGCACTGGATTTTTAGTCCCGGTTGGTGTCACCAACCGGGACTAAAGATGATTTTCCTCTATTTTCAATTCATCTTTACTCCGGTTGGTGGTACCAACCGAACTAAAGATGATTTCCCGCTATTTCTAATTCATCTTTAGTTCCGGTTGGTGGCACCAATCGGGACTAAACATAATTTCTCACTATTTCTAATTCATCTTTAGTCCCGGTTGGTGACACCAACCGGGACTAAAGATAATTTTCCGCTATTTTTCCAATTTTATTTGGTCCTGACTAGGGTTAACAATTAAATAATTAGTAAATAGGGCCAAATTAAATTCATTAAATATAGGTTTAAAACAATAATATTAAAATTTAATCAAACATATATAATCCTAGACATTAATGTGCCTTCTAGATAGTGTTTCTCTTTTGCCCCTCTCTATTTTTCATATTCTTCTGAAGTTGTTGTTTTTTTGGAAAAAATTAACTTTTTTGTTTTATTTTTTTATATTTTTTATGGACTTAGGAGCACACGAGAGGTAACCATATAAAATTTGAGCATAAACAAGCAAAAGACGTGGCCTGTGGAAAATTCAGAAGACACGCTCAGAGTCGGAAAAAAGCTTTCGGGCTCGAAAAGGCAAACTTCTGAGGCTTTTTTGGGGAAAATAAAATCGCCGAACGCGGTGAAGTGGCGAACGAACGCATCTGAAATTTTTTTCTCATCGATTTTCATATATGGAACGTCTCGATCGGAGTCCGTATGTGAAAGTTATGGTCGTTTTAAAAACTGACTCCGAGTTAGAGGGCGAAACGGGAACAATGCGCGTAAAACTTGTTAAATGCGCATAAACTATATTGTACACCACACCCTTTAAAATTACAAATCCCCTCAAATTAATTTTATATATTTGTATATTTTTATTAGGTTCAGTTAAAAAATAAACACATTCATGGTGTTACCAACCAAGACTAAATATCAAAATTATCTTTAGTCTCGGTTGGTAACACCAACCGACAATAAATAGCATCTTTAGTCCCGGTGGTGTTACCAACCGGGACTAAAGATGGTGTCGAGGTGAGAGGTTGTCGAGTGCTTGGGCATCTTTAGTCCCGGTTGGTAACACCAACCGGGACAAAATGGCATCTTTAGTCCCGGTTGGTGTTATCAACCGGACTAAAGATGCCCAGCGCTCTGACAACCTTTGACAATATTTGAACCGGGACTAAAGATGATCTTTAGTCCCGGTTCGTGTCATGAACCGGGACTAATGCTTCTAGAAATCCGTAGACTTTTTAAACCGGGACTAATGTGGTTTTTACTACTTCAACCAATGATGATTTCTCCAGTAGTGATGTTTATGGAGGCAACAGTTGTTTCAAAGCATTCGTTTCACGTTATACTTCATTTTTCTAGCAATAAGAATGGTTATCTCTAGCATTTTCAGATTATTCACTGTCGACGTTTTATATTGCCAATGTTATGAAATGGTCGGTAGATAAACGATGAAGAATAATAAATTAATCACAGGGGACACAAGATTTAACGTGGAAAACTCTCCTAAGGCAGGAGGGAAAAACGTGCCAGCCAACAAATCTTTATTATATTGGATGAGGTTACAAACGTCGCGGATTTACAATGATCTCGATTTCATATCCCGAACAGCGGCGTACAGGAAGTATATATAGAGGTGAAACCCTAAAGAGCGACGACCCCTCAGGCGTCCCTGGGTGGAGGAGTGAAACCCTAATGGGCCACTTCGGACTCCGCTTCGCTCCGGCCCAAGCCTCCGGTGACGGGCCTCCGCTTCACTCTGTCCAAAGTCGGCCTTTATATGTGGGTAACCGAATTTGGATCACAACCCAACAGCCAATAATAAAGAGGTAGCACACAAGACCAAAGAATGGATGAATGCATGGGGACAAGGGTTTAGACAACTTCAACCTCAATGAGAGATAATACCCTAATTCTATATGATGGATTGAATCCGTTGGATTGTATTAATTTGTGTGATCTTGTGATCTTGGTGGTGTCGATCCTGTGGACCCTATGTGTCGGTGCCCTTGAGGGGGCTCCATGCCCACCTTATAGGTTGAGGGCTGGGTTACAAAGAGGGAAACATAGCTGGACACGACTTCAATTTTCTAATCTATTACTACCTTCGTTCCAGAATATAAGAAGTCTTAGATTTGGATACGATTATTAAGAAAGTAGGTAGAATTAAATGGGAGAGATGCTGCGATTGGTTGAGAAGTAGGGGTAGCTGAAAAAATAGTGTAGGGTTATGATGGTTGGGAAGAGAATGTTGATGAAGAAGTTGTTATATTTTGAGAAAAATTCTAATTTTTAGAAATTGTTATATTTCGGAAAGGAGAAAGTATAAGGTAGTTATCTGACTAGGGCTCTATACACTGCCTTGAGATACAAGGCAACATGACGACCAAGTCCTATTGTATTACATAATACATGGATCTGGCTCACCTCCTATCTTTATTCGGATATACAGGCCGTATGGGTATTGGTATCCATATTCTTCATATTCATCATTGATGTATCTTCAGCATGTTCTTTTCAGATTATTCACCTGATTATTGTATTGGAAGGTTTATTTGCACCATACTTCAAAATTCCATTTTTTTAAAAAAATAAACGTTCCTTCTGCTGCATTATAGAAAACCTATTTTAAACTATCAATTTGCTAAACATGTGTAGACAAGTTTTTTACTTGAAAGTAGTCGAATTTACTTTGGTCTGTTTACTAACGAGAGGATTTAATTATAAGGTACTCTCTATACGACACCCGATGGAATATTGCATGGATCTCAATCGATTTTTGGGTGGTGTGGTTAAAGGTCAATGCCTAAATGTCTTGCATATTCTTTCATCCCGTTGATGTATGCATATGTACATGTTTATCAGCGTGCACTTAGGCCTTGATCTAAAATTATTTATTCACTTAAACCATACAAACCTAAAAGTTACAATGTAAAAACAGCACATTTACACTGTAACTACTGCATAAATACACAGTGAAAACAACATATACATTTTTTAACTTCATGAAACAATTAAGTGTGTTTTTAGATGATTCGACTCCATATGTTTGTTATGTGTATATATGAGAAAGGGGCCTGGTGGATCAGACGGTGTGTGGCAAAGGATAAGCATAATAGCCATTAATTGAATGGGTTCTGCTAAATATTGATCGATAATTTCTTTCCGGAACGAAAATTCATCATATATATTTTTCTCTATGGCACAAAGACAATCTTGTCCTTTGGCTAGTTGTTGTCTATTGGTTGACCAAACTGCTGTTGGCCTCCACCCAAGTTCCACCATACATTATCCTTATGACATGAACGCCTAGACACTACCTCTGCTCTTCGCTAAATCCCACTTTTTTTTCTCACTATTGGCATACTCCATGACTCTACCTCCTCTAGTTCTTACTGGCTACTTCGTTTCCTCCTGATCTGCTCACCACTAGCTTCGTCGTTGCATCCTTCTTGATCTCTTGCTAGTGTCAACTTTCCAATCTCCTCCGCTCATCAATATCTCCATCCCTACATTATTTGCTCATTGTTGATAACGTCCTCGCCAACTCTGTAGGTTGTAGCTACCAACTCCACTAGCATTGCAAAGCCCTAACAAAACCATCGATATAGCTACCATTGGTGGTTCAAGATGTTATTGTCTTGGTAAATTTGTGATGTGTGGTACTAAAGGATAATAGGTTTGTTGAACCTAAAAGGACCTTGATGTTACCTTAATGTTTCGGCAATAGAAATTGGGGGTATAGTCAAGTTCGCCAAACACGATGGGTTAGGTGGAAAAAAGGGTTTAGACAGGTTCAGGCCCTCTCGTGAGGTAATACCCTACTCCTGTTTCGGGGATTCGATCCGCCGAGTGTCTTTATTGATCTCGTGATCTCGTGTGTCGTATATCACATCTACTGCTCATATCCCTCAAAGGACACCCCTTACCCCCCTTATATAGTCTTGGGGGTGGGTTTACAAGTCGGAAACCCTATCATATTCTAAGTCGGTCTCCTCAATCTTACCAAACTATGACTATGATCTGTTGCCTTATCTCATCGGCAACGTAACACCCAAGTCATAGCCTGTTTACATAATCCTTAGGCATAACCTATCCCTATTACCAAGCGGACAAGCTTACCATGAGGGTATCTGATTGTCATAATTTTCACAGTAGCCCCCGAGTCCTTCGCAGTTGACCAGATAACTTTGCCTCGAACGAAAATAACGCACAGCCCAACAACTCCTTGGCCGAGTGCTTCTGGTGCCGAGTGGTTCCATCATCTCTGCCTGAATCTCCCGAGTGCTTTATCATCCAATAAAAAGACTGTAAAGGGCTGAAAAATATCTAAAAAATTCTCAAAAATAAAAACCTAGGTGCATCTAATTAGGTGTAGCCCCCGACTATATGGTTAGTTAAAAAATAAACTAAGCATATAGTCAAGAACTTACATAAACACTTAGCTCAAGCTAAAAAGCGTTCATAAAAATCGTATCTTCCCAGATAGCACGCTGCATCTTGCTCAACCTTGGAAATTTATATGATCACGTGACTCTTGCAGCTAGTAAAATCAAGTCCCAAGCCCAGTTTGATGTTTTTGCTGAGCGGGTTCGAAGGGCCGAAAGTGTGAGGGATGACATTGCCAACGCAGCCACGCCCATCTTGTTGGCGCTATACAAGCATGGGCTCGGGTCAAGTTCGCTGGATGCTGTTGAAGTCTTCGACAAGCTCAGGATGGTCCCAGAAAAGTACATTGCAAATATCTCTGATGCGGCCGTCATGAGTGCGGGCTTCGCTCTTGCTCAAGCTAAGTCACTCCATCCTCCAATAGACGTTGACTCTGTTGGAGAGGGCTTCGTAGACGGCACCACAGATGAACAAGCCCTGCAGCTCATAAATGATGCACAAGAATCGGCGAGAAAAGTGGTTGCTGATGTCATCGATAACTTTCAATCTTGATTGCTTTGCTGACTTTGTATGTAATTCTGATGTGAACTTGTAAATATTTAGCTTCTTATGTTCATGCCTTGATCTGAGTCTTTATATCCAATTTCTTAAGTAATTTTTGTCCGACTGTCACCAAGCCTAAGCTCGATTAGGTCATCAAAAAATTCTCAGTCCTTATCTATTGAACTCGAATCAAAACACTAAACAATCATAAACTAAAAGTGAACAAGTTATCGAAGAAAACCATGCTTTATTGATGTATGTATAGCCCCCGACTGTCAACCCAAGAAGTCATCTTGCTTGGAGTTGGCAGTCGAGAAGAACATGAAGCTCAAAAAGGTTCAAGTATAATATCGTCAAAGATGCTCAATATTCCAAGAATTATCCACCATGGTTCCATCTTCTCGCTTTAGTCGGTATGCTCCTGGCCGAGTCACCTCAGCAATTATGTAAGGTCCTTCCCATAACGGAGATAATTTATGACGATCTTTGGTGGTCTGAACTTTGCATAAAACCATATCACCAACAATGAAAGCTCGCGCCCGAACGTTGCGATTATGGTAGCGTCGAAGTCCTTGAAGATACCTTGCCGACTTGATCAGGGCTGCTTCACTGGCCTCCTCCAGTCGGGTTAAGTCATCCACTTTGTCTTGATCATAACGCTCGTCGTTAAAGCTGCAAACTCAAAGAGATTCATACTCCATCTCACTCGGCAGCATTGCTTCTGCTCCGTAAACCAAGAAGAAAGGAGATTGACCCGTGGCCCGACTGGGTGTAGTCCGTAATGACCATAAAACCGAAGGCAACTCTTGAACCCATCTGTCGGCATAAGGATTTAGCATGTCAAATACTCAGACCTTGATGCCTTGAAGAACTATGCCATTGACGCACTCGACTTGTCCATTGCTTTTAGGGTGTGCGACTGATGCACAGCAGATTTTGATGCCGAAATCTTCACAGAATTCCTTGAAAACGCCTCCAGTGAATTGAGTCCCATTATCGGTTATAATTCTGTTTGGGACACCAAATCGGTGCACGATGTTGAGGATGAAGTCTTGTGCCTTGTCAGCGGTGATCGTAGCAACCGGCTTAGCCACGATCCACTTGGAAAACTTATCGATCGCGACGAACAGATGTGTGAATCCTCGTGGAGCCTTCTTGAAAGGACCGACCATATCCAGGCCCCAAACTGCGAACGGCCATGACAATGGAATCGTTTGTAGCTCTTGGGCTGGAACGTGGCTTTGCCGAGCAAAGAACTGGCAACCTTCACATGTGCGAACCACCTTGTCGACGTCGGAGACCGCCGTGAGCTAGAAGAAACCTTGCCTATAAGCTTTGCCCACCAAGGTGCGTGCTGCAGCGTGACTGCCGCATACACCCAAGTGGATGTCTTATAATAGTTGTCGTCCTTCTTCGGGCGTGACACATCTCATTAGGACTCCAGAGGGGCTTCTCTTGTATAGTGCAGAATCAACCATGACGTAGCCCTGATAGCGACGTCGGATTCGTTCCGCCTCATCCCGGTTTTCCGACAGCTCTTACTGAGTTAGAAACTTGATGAGTGGAGTTCTCCAGTCGGCGTCGAGCATGGCAACCTGGTTTGTTGCTTCTTCATTAGGAGTTGGTGTGGTGGCAACAGTCGGCTTGTAAAGATGTTCTACGAAGACGTCAGTCGGGGCTGCTTCTCGCTTGGACCTGAACTGCGCCAGCTCGTCTGCTACCTCATTGTTTTGCCTAAGGACGTGGGATAGCTCCAATCCATCAAACTTGTCTTCGAGATTGCGAAGTTCTTGTCTATAGGCCTCCATAGTTTCGTTTAGGCAGGACGAGTCTTTCGTTACTTGATTAACTACCAGCTGAGAATCTCCTCGCACAATCATGCGTCGTATCCCGAGTAACACGGCGAGTCGTAGTCCATGAAGCAAAGCTTCATACTCGACAACATTGTGTGAAACGGGGAAATGAATATGAAGGACATACTGCAACCTTTCCCCAGTCGGGGAGATGAGCACGACTCCTGCCCCCAAGCCAGTGATCCTCTTGGATCCGTCAAAGTGCATGGTCTAGTATTGTAGGTCTTCCCTTGGTACATCTTATTGTCGCTCGGTCCACTCGGCCAGGAAGTCTGCCAGGGCTTGGGATTTTATAGACGTCCTCGCCTTGAAAGCTAAGTCCAGTGGCATTAATTCCAGAGCGCACTTTGTGATGCGCCCAGTAGCCTCCCGGTTGTGGATGACATCGCCGAGTGGAAAGGAGGTAACGACGGTGACCGAGTGCCCCTGAAAATAGTGTGCTAACTTCCTCGCGGTTATCAGAACACCATATAACAATTTTTGTACCGGGGGTAGCGAATTTTGGCTCCTGCCAGCACTTCGCTAACAAAGTAGATCGGTCTTTGAATCTTCTGGGCTCGTCCTTCTTTCTCACGCTCAACGACGAGGACTATGCTAACGACCTGATGAGTTGCCGAGACATACAGCAACAGGGGTTTCTGAGGCTGAGGTGAGGCTAGGACGGGCGGCGTCGTGAGAAACTCTTTGAAGTCTTCGAAGGCTTTATGGGCTTCCGTGGTCCATTGAAAGTCGTCGGTCTTCTTTAGCAGCCTGAAGAAAGGCATACCTCATTCGCCGAGTCTAGAAATGAATCGGCTTAGCGCTGCCATGCAACCAGTGAGCTTCTCGACGTCTTTCTGGATACTCGGGGGTTTCATGTTCAAGATAGCGTTGATTTTCTCTGGGTTTGCTTCGATGTCGCGATGAGACACCATGAAGCCGAGTAGTTTGCCTCATGGCACACCGAAGGTGCATTTCTCCGGGTTCAACTTCATTCTGAAGGCCCGTATGTTTGCAAAAGTTTCCTCTAAGTCGGCGATCAGGTCTTCCTTTCGCTTGGTCTTGATGATGACATCGTCGACGTAAGCTTCCACGTTTCTCCCGATCTGCATCTGAAAACATCTCTGGATCATGCGCTGATACGTGGCTCCGGCATTCTTCAGGCCGAAGGGCATCGTGATGTAGCAGTAAGCTCCAAACGGTGTGATAAATGATGTTTTGAGGCAGTCGGACTCATTCAAGCTGATCTGATGGTAGCCCGAGTAGCAATCCAGAAAACTCAGGAGCTGGTAGCCGGCTGTTGAGTCTACGACTTGATCAATACAAGCCAGTCCGAAGGGATCCTTAGGGCAAGCTTTGTTGAGATCGGTGTAGTCGATGCACATGCGCCATTGCCCTGTCTTCTTCCGAACCAAGATCGGGTTAGCCAGCCAGTCGGGATGGTAAACCTCTTTGATGAACCCGGCGGCTAAGAGTTTTGTGAGTTCTTCCTTGATAGCATCTTTTTGATCC
Organism: Oryza australiensis; assembly: GCA_019925245.2. Taxonomy (NCBI): domain Eukaryota; kingdom Viridiplantae; phylum Streptophyta; class Magnoliopsida; order Poales; family Poaceae; genus Oryza; species Oryza australiensis. Next base: position 458,648 of record JAIFGZ020000728.1, on the reverse strand, counting down.
TGAGCAAAGTAGTGTAATCGTTGTTTAATAGGTTTCGCGTCATCTTTGACGTGTAAAGAGTGCTCGATCACCTCCCTAGGAATACCCGGCATGTCAGATGGTTTCCAGGCAAAAACATCTTTATTATTTTGGAGGAAGGTGACGAGCGCGCTTTCCTATTTAGGATCTAGCTCGGCGCCTATTACAGCGGTTTAGGAAGGATCAGATGGATCAAGGGAGATTTTCTTCGTTTTGGCATCGCCTTGTCCCGACTTGGCTATCTTCTTCGTAGGGTTCACCTACTTTAGATGTTGATGTAGCCAGTCGGATTTCTTCCTGGCCGCGTGATCTCTCACGAGATTGAGCCATATCGCAGCTTTCTTTGTTGCAGGTGAAGGCTTGTTTGACGTCGCTGCGTAGGGTGATGACACCGTTGGGACCGGGCATCTTCATGCAGAGGTAGGTGTAGTGTGGTATCACCATGAACTTGGCGAGCGCAGGCCTTCCAATGATTGCATGGTAGGCCGTTTCGAAGTCGGCCACCTCAAAGGTGATGTTCTCCATCCGGAAGTTCTCCCAAACTCCGAAGGTGACTGGAAGGGTGATGTGCCCGAGTGGCATAGACGACAGCCCCGAGATAACTCCGTGGAAGGGGGCTGAACTCGGCTTCAACTCGGATCTTGGGATCTGCATCTCGTCCAACGTCTTGGTGAATAGGATGTTGAGGGCGCTGCTCCCGTCGATGAGGACGCGCTTGAGCTTTATGTTTCGGACCATCGGGTCTAGTACCAGGGGATACCGCCCCGGGTGAACCACTCGGTCAGGGTGATCCGAGCGGTTGAACGTGATGGCCACCTCCGACCATCGTAGATATTGTGGGACTTCAGCTTGTGCTGCGTTGACCTCACGGTAGATCAGCTTTTGCTTCCTCTTGGACTCATAAGCCTGCGGCCCCCCGAAAATATGATTCAGCTCACCCACGGGGTCTTGAAAGGGCTCTGAGTTGCCAGTCGGGTTGTTCTTCTTAGTTCCCGATGGGCCGGCTTCGTCAGTCGGCTTCTTGTTTAGTTGTGCCGCGTATTGTTCGGCGAACTGCTTGTAGATGAAGCAATCCTTGGGCGCATGCTTGTGATGTGGATGATGCGTGCACTGAGCGTTCATGATCGTGTCGTAGGCTGCAACCCGGGGACGGCGTTGGGAATTGAAAGTTGTAGCGACCAGATCCTCAGGCCGGCGCTTGCGATCTTTCTGGTCGTGATTGTTGTTCCGTTGTCCTTCTTAGGATGCCGGCTACCTCCCGACTGCTTGTCGTCCCTTTTATCGTGCCGATCCTGTCATGCCGCCTTGATCGCGTCATTAGATTTTGCGTAGGAGTTCGTTATCTCGAACATTTGTTTTACCGTCTTCGGTGGCTTACGCCCAAATTTTTTGATCAGCAACTCATCGCGGACTCCCTTCTAGAAGGTGGCTATTATGATGTCGTTAGTGATGTTGGGGATCTTGTTGCGCTTTTTCGAGAAGCGTCGGATGTAGTCCTTCAGCGGCTCGTCTGGTTTCTGGATGACGTTGTAGAGATCGAAGTGGGTCCCAGGCCTTTCAAAAGTGCCCTGGAAATTGGCGATGAAGTGGTCCCGGAGCTCACTCCATGAGCTAATCGAGCCTCTTGGCAAGCTCGTGAGCCAGTTCCTGGCTGAGTCGGTGAGGGCGACGGGCAAGTAGTTGGCCATGGCCTTGCTGTCTCCTCCTGCTGCGCGGATGGCTAGGGTGTACACGGTCAGCCATGACTCAGGGTCGGTCTTTCCGTCGTACTTCTCAATTCCTGTGGGCCTGAAACCACTCGGCCAATCCACTCGACGCAGGTCCCAAGTGAACGCAGACACTCCGTCGTCATTGTAGTCGGGCGATCTCCTTCGGTCTTCATAGGAGCGCTGCTCACGCTCTCGATCGCGTCGGTCAAGGACTTACCGCAGATCACTCGGCGGGGTTCTTTGCAGGCTGCTACGATAGTTGGAGTCATAGCTGCGACAGATTCGGTTGTGGACAGGTGGTCGACCGTGTCCTCTTTCGCGAGAGTCGGCTGATTGTTCCTGATGACGGGGGTCTATTGACCTGGCGGCCATCTTGGTTTGCTCGGGCCTCCTGTAGTCCTTCGACCGTAGCAGCGGAAGTCGGCTTTCGTCAGGTGTTTCAGCGACGGACTCAGTCGATCTTCGCGCTGAGGAGGAGGGAGAGCAGTTGGCTGTAGACGCGACGATGGTCTTGATCTTGTCCAGGATTGGTGTTACCGTAGCGGGTGCCGCTTCGATAACAGTGTCGAGGAGGGTGAGGATGGCAACGGCGTTCTGTTGAGGCGTCTGGAAGATGTTGGTGTTGTCGACTCGTGTTTGAAGTATGGCCTCTCGAGCGGATCGTTCAGTCGCCCTCAGGTCTCGCTTCCTCCTGTCGGCTTCTTCCTTGCGCCTATTATCCTCCTCTGCAAGCTTGCGCTCTTGCTCAAGCCTGGCTTGTTCTTCTTCTGCAATTCTGCGGGCCATGGCCGAGTCGGTCTCGGCCACCTCAGCCATGAGGATGTTGAAGAACTTTGGCTCGTAATCCTTGTCGAAGTCGGAGTCGTTGGCCTCGTCCGTGGAGATGTCGTAGAGATCATCAAAATCTGACGAGCTGCGGTACTCATTGAGTTCCGTGGATGAGCATGATCCAAGCGGTTGGAGGATGACGGCGACTTTCCTTGAGCCCGGATTGCTTGAGTCTGGATCGTTCCAGTCCGGGTCGTGGCTTGATGATGATGGTTCTCCCGAGTGGATCGGTTCCAGCTCGGAAGAAAGGAGATTGCCATAGATCTCAGCGGCGTTCGGTAATCCAAACGGCACCGGGATGATTTCTCCTCCCAAGTGGATGGATTCCGACTCGGAGGTCAGAAGGCTGCTATAGATCTTAGCAGCGTTTGGTAACCCGAATGGCGCCGAGAGAGTTTCTTCTCCCGAGTGGATGGATTCCAACTCGGAAGTCAGAAAGTTGCAGTAGATCTCGACGTCGTTTGGTAGCCCGAACGACGTCGGGTGGATTCCCCCTCCCGACTGGTCCAAATCTGAGTCGAGGAAGGAGAGCTTGCCGAATCTATCGGCGGTGAAGTCGTCGATGCCTAATGAAGATCCCATCGCGCTTGTCGGCGAGATGGAGAAGAAGCCTTGACGCGCTGCCCCTACCTGGTGCGCCAACTATCAAAACTTGGTTTCGGCAATAGAAATTGGGGGTGCAGTCAAGTTCGCCAAACACGATGGGTTAGGTGGAAAAAAGGGTTTAGACAGGTTCAGGCCCTCTCGTGAGGTAATACCCTACTCCTGTTTCGAGGATTCGATCCACCGAGTGTCTTTATTGATCTCGTGATCTCGTGTGTCGTATATCACATCTACTGCTCATATCCCTCAAAAGACGCCCCTTACCCCCCTTATATAGTCTTGGGGGTGGGCTTAGTTAAAAAAGTCAGAAACCCTATCATATTCTAAGTCGGTCTCCTCAATCTTACCAAACTATGACTATGAGTTGTTGCCTTATCTCATCGGCAACGTAACACCCAAGTCATAGTCTGTTTACATAATCCTTAGGCGTAACCTATCCCTATTACCAATCGGACAAGCTTGTCATGAGGGTATCCGATTGTCATAATCTCCACAGGGGCAAATAGATATTCCTGAACATTACAATACTTGTAGCAGAATTAAATTCTCCATCGAAGTATCTGGTCCCAAACACTAGAGACTTCAGTCGACACATTCTGCTTGATAGAACTTGTTGACCGGATACTCTAGTCTTTAAGTATTGGATATTCCGGTCCCTTGACAGCACCCTCTCAAGGAGTGTATGTCAAGGACAATATCACGTAGAGAGGAATAGATGGAAGGATAATAAGCAGCAAATGCCTATGTAAACTATGGTAATAAGGGAGGATATGAAATCACAAAGAAATAAAAGAGAGACAAAGAGACTTGGTTTTTACTCATGTTTGAATCTCAATGCTCCTACTCGGATCACTTTCGATCCCAAGCCTCACCAAGCTAATAATAGGGAGAAGGCTTTAGTCTCCAAGCTATCACCAAGGAATAGTGGGTTTTATCCTAACCACCAAGGTTCAAGGAACAAACACCCACACCTTCCTCCGATGAAACTTGCTCTACTAAGCCAGCCCCTAGAAACAAGCTCAGGCTTCAATAGATTACCTCTTCCTTTGCGGAGGTGAGGAAAACCTTCACAAACTTCTGATGGCTCAGCACAACCTTGGGAGCCAGCCGGCGACACCTAGCCTCTAGGAGACCTTGATCTTTAGGTGTAATAAATGTAGCGACGACTTGCTTGCTATGAACTCAAGTGCTCAAAGAATGGAGTGAAGCTCACTTGCTCACAATCTCATTTCCTAACTTTCTCTCAAACCCAAATCTCTTCTCTTCTCAAATCTCTTCCCAGATCTCAATCACAAAGACCTACCACTAAGGTAGGGGATTTGGGAGGACTATTTTGCTATGGATATGCCTACTCTTGGCCAAACTCAGTAGCCAAGGATGGAGGGGTGGAGGGTTTCAAATACCCAAGCCCTCAAAAACTATATTCGAACACCGAAATATCCAGTCCGGAGGCTAATCAGTTCTTGCTGCTAGACATAGAAAGTATATCAAAACTCTAGCCACAAGTATTGGATACTCCGGTCCAGTTTTTCTACCAGACCAGCATGATCCTACCAGAGTATCCAGTCAAAAACACTAGAGACTCCGCTCCTGTGTGACAGCTCAGACAACACCCACAAAAGTAGGCATAACTCCTTGCTCTGGAGTTTATTTTTTTGATGATCTTGGGCTCTATGGAAAGCTTATTAAGAGGTCTACCCAACCCAACCCAACCCAACCCAACCCAATCAAGAAAGCATTCTAAAACCACTCATAGGTTAGGTTAAGGCTTTGGTTTCTCTCAAGGTAGCTTTAGAATAGGTCACTTTGGGCACCGAAACATGATCAAACACATCAATGTTGCATCCCTCTTAATAGTACAACATTCCAATACTCAAATGCACAAAAAAAAGATATACTACTAGGAATGCCTTCATGCCATCTTCTTGCTTCAATTTGAGGGTGGCCAACGTCAACGTCATTTCATCATCTGGACTATTCACCTACAACTCATTAAGCATATTAGTCCCAAGTAAATTATACCTTTGTCTTGACCAATACCCACTTTAAATCACATCTTCTTGATCCTTGGCACTTCATCTTGAATTCTTAAATGATTGATATGGATTACTTATAGCTTCAAATGGTCTCTCTGGTCCATCACAACAATACCTTCATTCGCCCTTCTCCACCGGAATCGGTCCATCGACGCCAAGCCTTTGCTTGCCCTTCACCACTGCATGGTCCATCGTAGACGAGCCTCGCCCTCTCTTCATCGTCTTGCCATAGATAGCCTCTTAATATCCCGCATCGTGAATTCCTTCACTTGCATCTAGATTCTCACATCATCTTTATGTTGATCATCAATTTACCTTTCTTCTCTCTTCATCAACACATAATTCAATCCTTTGACTTGATGCCAAAACTCAACCTAATCACACCAACTCATGAAAATAGTTAGTTTCAAAAATGGGTTGTTATTAATCACCATACTCATCTTCTAATCTCATCTTACAAGGTAATTCTAAGGCACAAATCTTTCAGATATATTTTGATAATTGGGCATAAAGTGACCTGAATTCACAATAAAAGATTAAACAACAAAAAATGGGATATACAAACATTTCTACATCATAATTAAGAGGGCTAGGTTAAAATAATTAACTAAAAAAATCATACTCCCTTCTTTTTTAAATATATAATACCATTGATTTTTAGACATACGTTTGATCATTTGTCTTATTCAAATTTTTCATGCAAACATAGAAAATATAAGTCCTGTTTAAAGAATTTAAACCTTTAGTGATAAATCAAGCCATAACAAAATAACAAAATAAATGATAACTACATAATTTTTTAAAAATGAATGGTTAAATATATATTTACAGTCAACAACGTCATATATTAAAAAAAAGAGAAGTTGTACTCCCTCTATCAAAAATATAAGGCACATGTATGCTCACAATATAAGACGTACATGCATACATACATTAATTAGCATCTCTTTCTCCTCTAAATTTGTTTTATTTTAAATCCTCTATCATTAAAGCTCTTCAATCACATTGTGTGCATGTATAGATCAAGGAAACGTTTAAATTATTTCTTTAGTCTTAAAGTCAGTGATAATTATGTTTTATATTTTATATTTTCAGATGAAAGGAGTACCAAAGGCCATTCACAGTCAGGGCTACGCTATGGCGTGTCTCAAGCAATCATTTTAGTCCAAGAACCGGTCAATCTATTTATACCACAGCGCAACATGACCTTGAATAAGACCTTGGCAGCATAGGGGCCCACGATTCATTGTCTTGACAGCACCAAGCACCAGGAACACAGAACTTCGTCGAGATCCGCGGCTCTTCACAGGGGGCCGACACGTGGCTGCGAATCTCCAAGCTGGCGCATCGAAGCAGAACGCCACATGCATATACGCATGGTGAACGTCACTAATAAAACTTATTTTTTGAATCACGTACAGTAATAAATAGATCGTGATCTAAAACTTTATCGCTTCAATAGTTTGATTCAAAAATAATTAAAAAAAGACGAAAAAAGAATCTATATTTGGCTACCCTATATCCAAAATAGGTTATCAATATATCTATTTTGTTAGACACTATTTTTAACTATTTTTAACTTTTTGTGATGTATTTTGGGTTAAGTTGTTATATTGAAAAGCTGTTGGAGACAGACTAAACAATTTCCATGAAGTTCCATCTGAAAATCTAGTATCACAAATATAATTAGTGCTGCCTTCAAGATTCCAAGAGCCCGGCCACAGAACAGCCCAAAGCCACAAAAAGCTAAGCCTAGACTCGACAGTGTAAGCTATATAGGTCAGCGACTCACCTAGCTATGACATTTTTCCTTGATGCCTCCAAAGGTTGATAACTCATCACCCAAACATGAATCTACACAAGAATTTTTACTGCTGTGATGTGCCAAAAGTAGTGGCTTTGGAGCATGAAAGGGCAAAAGCAAAGGGGGCTAGGTGAAGATAAAGGAAAAGGAACAGTCCAAGGTGGAAGTGGGCAAGACACCCTTTTGTCTTGAGGCTGATCATGCATGTCATGCATGGTGACCAAAGGCTATTTTCTCTCTTTCTTTCTCTTCCATTGGGCTGCTGCTGGCCAATAGTGGGAGACCATGATGCATAAATCATTGTCCAAAAGGAGGGAGTCTTTGTCCCCCCAACTCATACCCAAATGTAAAACATTATTAACATTGATGAGATGTATAACATGAGTATATTATGAGTAAACTTGTTGTACCAGTAGAGATCAGTAGCATGCAGTTAGTGGAGAGCACAAGGACCAAAAAAAGCTGGTGGCCTAGGTAGAGCTTACATGGATATGCATGCATACAAATGAACATGGTGGGCAGCCTCTGCCTCTGCCTCTGCCTCTGCCCTGACATGCTCCATTCCCCTTTGGTCCCAGCTTTTCTCCCACACAAAGTAAAGCCACAAATTCTCATGCATCAGGCATCAGCCCTTGGATGCACTTGTTGGATCTTGTGCATTTTTTTAAATAATCTTTTTACCCTTGCTTAGAGCAATTCTCCTTTACCAATGCCCAGCAAAAAGCCACTGCACAAAAGTGTGATTTTTTTTCTCATGCTCTTCTCAGTTATCCTGCACGATTTTGGTTATCCCCTGCTGAGTTTGGGCCATTGGTTGTCAGTGCCAACACAACACACATTTCACTCATGTGACTATCATACGTAGTTGTATGAGATATGCCAAAAGTAGGCTATGAGGTGAAATGTTGCTTCGTGCTTAGTTTCAATAAATCTGCAGTTTCCAACAAGGAATGACTAGAAAACACTGCATATAACATGATGCACATGCTTACTTCAAATTGAGGAGGAAAGGGTATATATTAACTGTTTTGAGATTGTACATTTATATATAAGTATAGTTTTGATAAATGCTAGAACCGAGAAGCCAGATTTTCACTTGACCGCCTCTTAGTCACATGACTCACATCTCCTAGCCTATTAATTAGGTAAAGATCTAATATATGGACACTGTGCTTCTTCGACCTTCAAGTTAGGCTGTATTGAAAACTTTTGCTCCCACACGCAGAATAGAGTGACGAATCTAACGTATAATTAATTACTCCTATAGAAACACTTAAAAATAGATTAAAATATTTTTTAAAAAACAATTTTTTTATAATTTTTTTTCAAAAATGTACTGTTCAGCAGTTCAGAAAATGTGCACACAGAAAACAAGAAAATATAATTTAGAAAATATAGTACAGAACACAACCTTAGTAATCGGTGTCGAACAAGCTAGCTGGTGAGCCTCCTCCTCCTCCCTGTTGAGTACTCCCTCCATAGAAACAAATCCAATTTACTCCCCAAACTATTTCATTGGATCACTTAATCCCTAAGCTATTTTTCGGCTCATTTTACCCCTAAACTATTAAAAATGGTTCAGTTTACTGGTTATTTATATTTCTCTTCTCGTTTATCTTTATACGAGTACGCTTTAACGGCATGAACGCATAACAGTGTGACTGTCGTTTATGCTTTGCCGAGTGCCACTAAGAGGCACATGACAAAATTTGCTATTTGTCGAGCGTCAGAGTGGGGCACTCGGCAAAATGGGTTGTTTGCCGAGTGCATGCGTAGGGCACTCGGCAAAAAGCTGATATGTAGTGTGTGTTTTTTTTGCTGAGTGTCCACTCGGCAAAAAAAGGGTTTGTCGAGTGCCCGATTAAATGCACTCGGTAAAGATTCGAGCATTCGGCAAATTAGATGTTTCCCGTAGTGAGTCGTATTTTAAGCTTATATTGTGTAGAGCCATAAATGACACCTTTATCAAAGTTCTAAAATAGTTACAAAATGTTTCATTACTATTTGCTTGAAATTTAAAACCTCTATGTTTAAATTAGTCTAAGTGCTTCTAACCTATGTAAAAAGTGCTTTAAAGATTTCAAAAAATGTTGAGAGATAAGTTATAATGCATATAACAATCCAACCAAACTTCATTGCAAAATATGACCAATATAGAGAAAAAAAGACAAATATCATTAGGGAGTAAGGTGAACTATTTTCTATAGTTTGAGGTGTAAAATGAGCTGAGAAATTGTCTATAGGTTAAGTGCTTCGACAAAAAAAATTGGGGCAGTAAAATGGACTTTTTCCCCTCCATACCTGAAAGAATATCTTTTTGGCTTCAAAATTTGTCCCACAAAGACTGTCCTTTTAGAGTGGGATCCACTAAACCCCTTAATACTACTTTATTTTTTTCATGTTTTAACCATTAAACCGTGGTACTCCCTCCTCCTCGTTTTCTCCCCTCCTTTTCAAAGATGAATCGAAGAAACAGAAAACATGTCAAGAGAAGGTAGCCAAAAATAAAGAAAAGCCATCGGTCACTAGATGAGCATCCAGAGAGACAATGGTTGATGGCAGTTATAATTTTTGTTAAATAGTCAAACTGATATACATAGTTGGTCCCATATACACTTTTTTCTTTCAAAACAATCAAATATATCTCTACTACTTTAAAATAAGTTTTAAGGAGTCGTCCTCCTTCGCCCCCTCCCCCACTTCCTTCTAAAAACTGCCTCCCTCTCATAAAAACTGATTTCTCAAAAAAATCTACCATAAAAACCTAATCAACCCACTATGTCCTAATTATTTCAGTGAACTGAATAAAGAATTTGAACCATTACAATACATTAGTATAACTAGTATGCTTAAAAGCATAGGAATCATGGACTGCTTAATTAGTCATAATCATCCATATACTACTTAGGTCTCATTCTAAAAAGCTTATGGATTTTTATGTTCCTACATGGTACGATATGATTTTTTGGAAACTTATTTGATAGGTATTTCTTAGAAAAGTTTTTTAAATCGACTTTTCAACTCTATAATATTTAACTCATTCGTTTATCGCTCGAATATCTGTTATAAACTCAATTTCATCACTCCATCAGCTAGCGATCAAGAACCGGCAGGAGAGACAGTAGACACAGGCTTAGGTTTCATGCATATAATCGACACGTCTACATCTGCGCCACGTGTGCTGCATTTGTACTGCCCCTAACATTAGGATCTTGCACGAATCCGATCACTGACAACATGCCTGCATATGTTGACGTCACCTCCTTGCATTGCATGGCCCCAAATACCGGCAGCTTTATCCCATGTAGAGGCGATGCGATATGATGATCATTTCATGCATGCAGATGTGTTGCAGTGATGCTCCGGCCGTTAGCTACTAGCCTAGTGAAGTATTGGAGTCATATCAACCGGCCAAATCTTTTTCTCGCCACTAAGGTATGTTCTCTCTGGGAGAATGCAACCTAGCTAGCAGTGTAGTCCAGCATGCATCAGCTATAGCAAGCAGAGATCCCCAGGAAAAAATTGAAAATCATGCCTGCAGAGAGAGGGGGTAGTGTGGTCTTGATTCTCGCCAACTTTGATGATTTGATGCAAAGCTGACTGACGACTGAGTTAACAGCTTGGGCAATGTAATATCTGCCTGTTTGGGCAACACAATGTAGCATAATGCATGAATCTTCATAAGTACATCTCAAAAATGCTTGCTTCAAGAGCACCAAAACTAGCTTTGGTGATTTGATGCAAAGCTGACTGATGACTGAGTTAACAGTTTGGGCAATGTAATATCTACTAGTTTGGGCCGGGCAACCGTGTACACTAGCTACAGCTATCTCATAAGTCCATCAGTCCATATCTCAAATGCTTCAATGGCACAAAAACAGGCTGTATATTCAATACGGGCCCCTAGATAAAAGAGAAAGATCAAAGAACGCAACAAGACCCAACTTTTGTCTAACCACATTAGTACTCGAAGAATCAAAATGAGATTAATTATGTAAGCTAAAAAAACATACTACTATATACTAAGAAGTACTAGGGTTTAATGAAAATAAGAAAAAGGAGAAGATGTTGCTCAAGAGATCTATCAATCAATGAAATTAAGACAAATTTAATTAGTTATGCTTGATTGATTATAATTCTATATATAGTACTAGGTGCAATTTAATTTGAATCCCATGTATATATATCGGGCCTGGTCGGCTGCCATTTTTGTGTCTCAAATATCAAATCTTATATATTGATCTGCAAGATTATATGCCTGGACTCATAAAAACATTTAAGTGTCTTTGATAGCTCTAAGGTAACTAATTGATGCTCACCCTCAACATATTAATTAAGCAACCATCAAGAAATGAAATCCTCTGTTCCCCTTTGCTTGCCACGTATGCGCGATCCATGCATTTGAGCTGTGCTGCCCCTTCATTATCTCCCATGCATGACCCCAGCACACCTATCACACTGGATTCTCTGTTCAAGTAGGTGCTCACTGAATAGCGCGTGTTATACAATTATTCTCTTTTAATTTACTCCAATTAACGTACGTGACTGTTTTATGTCTAGATAGTTTGTTCTGTTGACTACATAGCGATAACTATCTGCCAAAAAATTCAGATAACATGGAAATAAACAGAGAAAAGAATATAGAGTACTCTCTCTCTGGGTATGTGTTGATGTGCAGTTTTATTGACCTTTATTTTATGGTCTCAAGGATAATGCACATTTTTCCATTATTTTCTTCTCACCATTCTAAAATATAAGTTTTTTTTTAGTTTTGGCAAAAATTAGGCTGAGGTTAGAAATGATTGTGATTGTTTCATATGAGAAAACAAATGAAGAAATATTTACATTGTCATACAAATTTTGAATTAACGAATATTTATATTTTAGAATGGATGAGTATTAATTTATATATCCCATCTATATTATTTTAAACATCGATATCCATTGGCGGTCGAATGAAATGGATTATTCTAAAAATAAAATTAAGGGTGTGTGTGTATATGTGCAACAACAGCTAATATAGTAATTGATTAACAATCCCAATACAAAATGCATATGCAGCTACCAGAGCTGCAAAAGGAGATCAAGAGAATAGAGATCGATTAAACGAAGGTCCAAGGAAGAAGCCCGTTCACCTGTAGCCGAATAGTTTTCTTTGCCTCTCCTCTTCTCTCTCTCATCTTCTTCATCCTGACCATTATTTTTCTTTTACAGAGCGGACAAAGCTAGGCCTACCAATAAAGCTCTCTCACTACTACACGCTTACACAGGCCATGAAACTTCTCTCTCTTTAATCTCTCTCTCTCTCATCTCTCTCACAGCTCGAGAACACATGTGCATGCATGCCAAATAATTTGCGCCATTGCCAACCCGTAAAGCTATCGAGAGACAGAGAGAGAGAGGAGGCAGGCAGCAGAGGCATGCAGCATGTGGAAGAAAAGGCAGCCATGAAAGAACATCTTGAGCTCACCCCCTATGCCCCATTGCGGATTTGGTCGGCAGATCCTCCCCTCCCTCCCTTGCAGATCGACCTCAGATCGATCAGCTAGCCTCACAAAGCCAGCACAAAACCACACCAACGTTGGTGCCTGTACTACTAACTCCACGCTTCGGTTAATTAATTAGTCGCGCGAGCAAATTAAAGGAGGAGAGCAACCCTAGATCGAAAACACTTATGCTACGACGACGATGACGACTACGTCAAACATGGCTATTCTTATGCATAGTTTGACTCAGTTGGACACGTCGCGGTCAGAGCTTTTTGTCGAGAGAAAATGCGTCGTGTGAGTTATACCGAGTGTTACATTTGACAAAGTTTTCGTCGAGTGTATTTTGGTTTTTGTCAAATGTCTCAGGCACTCGACAACCTTGAGTTTTTCAGTAGTATATTATTATGAGTAGTCAAGAAATTTTTAGAGCCCGAACAAACCTAACTACGTAGGATTTGACGTGTTGGTCCTACCATAGGTAAAAATGTAAATTTGGTTGGGTGCAGGGCATGCAGTGCAGCTGTTGCATCCACAAGGGCGCATGCATGTCTGGAGATGCCTTTGCTGTGGTCCACCAACACCAGTGTGTTTTTGCAGCCTAAAACCAAGGGTGTCCCGTACGCTGAGTACAAAGGGATTAAGGGAAGCAGCTCTCAGTTCATTTGCAGCCTACTCCGAGGGCATTTCGGTCACTTCACACTCACTCCCTGACTCACTCACCTAGAGTATAAACACCCATACGCTTTGTTGCTGGGCTTGAAGAAAGCGGCATACGTATATGCAAGATTGCTACCTCCTCCATGGATCAGGAGCAAGGCGAGAGAGAGCTCCAGCTGCTGCTACCGGCCGCGGCTGCGGTGGCGGCGGCGCGTGTTCTCCGAGGCGTTGGTGACCCGCCGGCGGCGGTGCTGGTGGCAAGCGGTGTGGACAGCAACGCGCCGCTGGACCTGGACCTGTCGATGAGCATTGGGCCGACGAGGAGGCAGCCGGTGCCGTCGTCGTCGTCGCCACGGCCGGCGAGCGAGGGCAGGAGGGCGGCGGCGGCGGCGGCGGCGGCGGTGGCGAGGCAGCAGACGCAGACGCAGGTGGCGGCGGTGGTGGACGTGCGGGTGGTGAAGCAGCAGACGGCGGAGCAGATGCGGCAGGCGTCGGCGCACCGTGCGTACGCGGAGCGCGTGAGGGAGATGGCGAGGATGGAGCTGGAGCTCGCTGAGAAGGAGTTCGCCCGCGCCAGGATGATCTGGGAGCGCGCCCGCGAGGAGGTGGAGCGCGTCGAGCGCATGAAGGAGATCGCCGCCCGCCGCCTCGGCATCGGCCCCGCCGCCTCCGCCGCCGCCCTCGAGATCACCTGCCACGCCTGCATGCAGCGCTTCCACCCCTAGGTACTCACAAACCTAGCTAGCTACCTAGCTTCATGCACGTACGCTTCGTCGTCGTCGTCCTCGCCGATGCGGCTGGTCGCCATTGTTGCTGTAACAAACTCTTCAGTAGCATATGCCTAGCTTGCTAGCTAGCTGCTGCATGCAAATTCCCTGGCTGCCACATGTCATGTTCAGTTTGGGATCGATGGTGATCATCTGGTTGGATGCATGCATCGACACAAGGCTTCTTCTTCTTGCTTCTCTCTTACTCTTCCATGTGTAAATGCTTGATTAATTTACAGCTAGCCTGCATTAAAGTAAATTAATTAACATGGGCAAGAACAACTGAGTTAAATTAAGTTAGTTAGATAGCTGCTTGGCTCTTGCAGCTAAGCTGCTATGTTCACGGTATATATAGTCACTACCAGAAACTTACAGTAGTATGGAGTAGTATAATGCGGAGAGAAATGGGCTTCTTGATTAAAAAAATGAAATTTACAGTAGTGAGTGGGGACCGGAAATATCCTTTTCATTTCCCTGGAAATTTCTAATAAATTTTGGTTTCAAATATATAGTGAAAACCGATAATTATCCCAACATTAGATCTAATTTTTTTATTTGTGCTGACCAACCAAAAGAGTACAATTCTTGGAATCTCCGGCCCAGAAGTTTCTTTTAGAGTAGTGTTGTTGTGAAGTCTATGTAAATAGAATTCTCTTCAGTTTTTAATATACAACGCTATTAATTCTTTGGAGTACATTTGACTGCTTATCTCTTGTTCAAAAATTTTATGCAAGTATGCGAAATATAATCCATACTTAAATATCTCTGATGATAAAATAAATCATAACAAAATAAATAATAATTACTTATTTTTAACCATACGAATGATAAGTATACGTCCAAAAGTAAATATTGTTATATATTAAAAACCAGAGGGAGTAATGATTATTTTTGCTGTGATTTCTACCATAAGCGAAAACGGTCTATATTTTTTTATGTTGGAGTAACTGTCTAAATCATTGTCGGATCATTTCTACTACCAGTTTTACTGATAGTATTTTACTTAAGTACTAATAAGGGTATTTATGATTTTCACCGGATATAATGAATATATAGTTGTTCGTTTAGACGTAGCCCCTGTTTAGTGGAGCTGGAGAGATTCCAAAATGAGATGGAAGAGGTGTGTGGTTTCAACCTCAAGGTCCCGTGTTCAATTTTTTATACGCTCACAATTTCTTCTAAGACAAATGTTTGGAGGGAAGTCTCTCCCTCCAAATATTATTTTTGGAGAGATTCCAAAATAACAACTGTGAGGATCCAGCTAGTGAGTATAGAAAAGCTAGGCTTACCTAGGTTCCGACCACTAGTTTATTTCTAGATTCTATAGCTATTGAAAGTCTAAAGCTTTTGAATGAGCTATAACACTCAACTCTTGATGTTTTGGACAACGACACAATCTTCGAAAGGTATCTTTGACTATGATTTTCCATTATAATATATAAAAAACAAGTAAAAATTTAAGTTTATTAAAGTAATTTCTAAAACTAATCTATATGTCGTATTCCATTGCCCTTTAAACTAGATATTTTAATACTTATTGATAGTCGAAGTTTTAATTATTTGACTTTAATCTTATTCAAAAAGCGTCAGGAATTATGAAATGGGAGCAAGTACCGTATTTTTTAAGACATTGGCAAGCTAGAGCAATATGCAACATAGATGAGTGAACGAATCAGAGAAGGCCAGATCACATTCTTCACACAGTGGTAATGCCAGACGCCTAGAATTTGGGTGTCTGGTTGGTGCCCTAAGCCATGTGCCAGTGGTGCCTGACGGTTGCCCCGAGCCACTCAGCCACTGCATGCATAATAGATGTTGCCCAATCACAATATATGCTATACAGTTTCAGCTCTTGTCGAGAGGAAACAATTCAAATGATGCTCTATGTATACAACAAATGTACGCACTATTCATGTCGTCAGCGTGCGAAAGGATCGATGTCAAATCATCGAAGAAAACATGTTCAGATTTCTGTAGCAGCACAGCTTCTTTGATCCAATGCTAATGAGGAACAGCAAGGATCAATGGAACTGTACAGAGAAAACAATTACTACTATAGAGCAAGAGCAAGCAGCAAAATGCAGTGTAGGGTGATGGACTAGACATCACAATGAACTGCAAATGAGAGAGCAACTACTACATAACAGTACACCAGTACTACTGGTATACTTATGACAAAGGCATATCTGTATCCACACAGACCCTGCAGCTCAGTGCAGCAAGCCCAGGTTGCCCCTGAACGAACAGTGCCAGGTAAAAGGAGGGTAGCTGCAGGCACTAGCTGTGCCCTGGCCTGCACGGAGGAAGACGACGACGGCGATGACGACGACTACGACGATGTTGATTCGTCGACCGGGAATACGGTGGCAGACTGGCAGTAGTACCATGAATGCGACGCCATGATTTCAGTGAGCACAAAGCGCTGTAAGGTTTTTGAAATCCTGCAGGGAGAGGCGTTTTGTTCGTATGCAAGCGTCATTCAGATTCAGGCATGCAGCTAGCTAGCTGGTCTAATGATTGAGAAAGCATGATATGATATGATGATACCATTAGGGTTAAGGTTATTCAGGATCAACACCGTTGCAG
The DNA here is from genome assembly GCA_019925245.2 of Oryza australiensis. NCBI lineage: Eukaryota > Viridiplantae > Streptophyta > Magnoliopsida > Poales > Poaceae > Oryza > Oryza australiensis. Next base: position 442,151 of record JAIFGZ020000728.1, on the reverse strand, counting down.
CATCTCTCTTGCTGTTGCTGTTGCTTTGATTCATGTGGCATTTGATCAAAGAGAGACCAATCAGATGCATGGCCAAAAGAACAATCACAGGCAGTAGTACTGGCTGAAATGATACCCATGTGCTCTTACTTTCTGATTTCCAGCTCTGCTGTCGCTCACCAGTTGGGGGTCAATCAGTTCGCGTTTCAGCTTATATGATCAATGCAAAGCTCCTGACTGACTCTGACAATCTTGGCTTGCATGACACCTGAAAACTGCTAACTAGCTACCGAAAGAAAAATCGCTTAAAATCACGAAAGAAATGTGACGCAAATATCTCCGAAGTAGAATTTTGCGCGGCATCGATCGATCTAGCAGTGTCTCATTTTCAGTTAAAAGTTCAGAGAGGTATCAAGCTAGTTGAGGAATGCAAACTTGACACAACACACTGGGTGCTTTGTCAATTGTCATCCATAGGTCATCTCATCTGATCATCTCCTAGGACCACAGGCAATTGCCACAAAAGGAGCTCCAGACAAAAGTTACCACCAGTGTTCTCATTGCAAAGGTTTCCCTACACATATGTATCCTGGCTGCTGACTTTCTTCAGAAGGTACAACATATGGGTAACGTCAACGAGGGCATGATGATGCTACTTACTGTTAAATCACATCCACTCTGTGTGTTTTTCACAGCATCACCTTTTTAACCTCCCCATGTCTTTTGATCCCTGCATGCAAAGATTGCTGAATCATGCATATAACAGCATTATTGCCCTTATCATTGATGTAAGATGGTTTGGTAACCACATTGTGGTACCAGATAAACCTACTCTCTCCCTAGTTATTCTGCAATGTGAGGCACAGCTTTTTGTTCCCATTTCTTTTCTTTTCTTTTTTTTTTGTAAGGACGTGTTGTACTGAATTATATATTGAGTTGAACAGAAAAAAATCAATTTCCATAACTAGACAGTACAGGCAAAATTGTGTAATTTCCAAACAGTATTATCGTAAAAATACTATTTGAGTATGTCCTGCTGGAACTCATCTTTTATGCTTGGTTGCGAAACTGCTGTCAAAGGACAGGCAAAGTTGTTATGGCAAACAATTCCACTATTTAAAGCTGTTTATTCTGTACAATGGCATCATTTCAGCAGAGTTGGAGTCATCAGTCATCACAGAATGAAAAATCTGGCATCATTTTCATCACCTAACTGAAATCTCAAAATGCTGCGATTTATGCTAAAAAAAGAAATAAAATTAGACAAGGTAAATGATGCAATTAGACTATTGTGTTTCAGTGTGCACTTTGAAAATTCAGAATCATTGATCTTTATTCAACAAGAAGGTATAGGGGAAACATGACAACATACATGATCCAAAATAGGAGTTTCTACACTGAACTAAGGGATGACCATTTGCTTAGCATGTAGCTTTCCTATCAAAAGACAAGGGAAAGAAACAAAGTCAGCTAGCCTGAACTAAGATTCTCAGTAGACAGATCCATCCATTGCATGTATATATACAGTGAAGTGAAGTACCATCCTACTATTCTATAAACTACAACAAAGAAGGAAAGATACCGAAACTTCGCGCAAATGCGATGTTCCAATTAGTATATATTTTATCCCATAATATAGGAGGTTTGTCCAAACTCCAAAGTATAAATATATATTTCAGAAGATATGTTTCAGAATAGTCTTTACTGGTAGTAGAATCAATTTAAGATGATGTTTATCTTTTTTAATCCAATAGATCATATATATTTATAGTAGCATCTCAACGCCTGAGATCACTTTTATTGGTGATAATACTGGCACTAGAATAATAAGAAAAGGCAACGACGATCTGCTCATGACAGCGAAATGGCAATTGATATCCGGTAAAAACATGACAAGAAAAGCTGAATCAGAAGCAAGAACAGATAACCTGTCCCCAATTGAGAGCGAATAAACTACAAACAAGGCACAGTGATCTGCTCAATGGGAGCGAAATGGGGAAACTCTTTTAAGCATGTAGTTAAGCATGATGAGGCACAGCAATATTGATCTCTGCAAATGAGTGGCGTCCACACATGAACAGGCAGCAGAAGAGGCAGAGCCCAGCCCTGCATGTGCAGTTGCATGCGAGAGCTTTGCATTGCACCAAACCAAACCAACCATTGCCTCTGCTTCTGCTTTGTTTGCCTGCCTCTGCCTGGGGGCCATATGCCTGCATGTGGCATGCACAGCTACAGCTACAGCGCTGTTCAATCTCTGAAAGGCTAACTACATGGAGACAAAGCAATTTCATGAGCTAAACACACTGATGGATGTGAAATGTGATGAGTATACCCAGCACACAACAGTGTCATTGACTGCATAAGTTAATCATCTCTCAGAATCTTAACAGACAGCATGTTAGAGTTGGAAACAGCTTAATCACAGTGTGCATGATTATCTGCTTACTTAACTGAGGGTGATGGATCAACTACTACTGGTGGCAGAGATGGTGACACAAGGGCTGATCTGATCTGATCTCTCTGTGCATGTTTTTTTTTCACTGCAAAGTGTGATGATGGATAGGGCCCTTAAAAGGCACAGCACCTGTGATGATGTTTGCTGGTGTCATGCAAACTGCAGACCACGGCATAGTGGAAGCCACAGTGATGGGCTTCAGTAAAGTGACTGGTCATCAACTAATCCCTGGTACTACAAGTAACAGAATTAGGGGATGATACATGTGCAATGTATGTGGAAGCTGGAAGGCAAAAGAAACTGTTTCCAACATCAAGCAGATGTTATGTCTCTTATCACCTGTAATTAATTGGAGTAATGAGTACAAAAAAATTAAACATTTGCATTGATAGGCATGTGCAAATGTGCAATGTTGTTCCAAAATAAGGAGCCAAGACTTCTTAGCCTTTGTAACCCAACCCGAAGTTAAAAAATTATATTACAACTTTACAGTAGGCTGAGCAACCGGAAAATATATAGCAACTTTACAGTAGGCTGAGCAACCAGAAAATATATAATAAAAATCATGTATGCAGTAAAAACCTGAAAAAATTATCGTGAAATGTACAAATAGATATATCTTTGTATGAGATTTGTTTACATCACCATGCATGAGTCAATTTTACTCATGGTTAAATACTCATAATGACGTGAATAAATTTTATACGTCTATTTTTTTAATTCTGTGATATTTTTTAAGTTTTCACTATATATTTTTTCAACGCGGGAAAATATGTAGAATGCTTGATGCCATACGTGCTGCACTGTTATTGATAAAATCCTCTCCTTACGGATTTGCACCCAATAACACGATTAATCAGTCAATCGAAAGTTGACAGAATCTTAATATTATGCACATGAAAAGCAAAGATGTCGTTACTTCTCGATTATTTGAACAAGAAAAGCGCCCATCACAAAAACCATACAGATGGCTGTACCATGGCCGGTTAGACAGGGACTAGACACCAGGGCAAGCCAATGACGTGTCTCTTAAGTACACCAATAAGAACAATCACAAATATTAAAGTGCAAGTCATGAGGGTTGCAACCCGTTGCGCTTGCATGGAGCATGATCCATTACTACTGGCCATCTTGTGTGTTTCAAGTGAGAGATTTAAAACCCACCAATTGGACTCATGTTACAAATCACTATAATGCACATTGTCTTTTTAGTTTTCCTTACAATTTGACTTTAGCAAATATATCTAGCTTTGGTAAGAAAGCCAAAACCGAGGCTCCAACAAATTATCCAACAGAAATTAAAAAAAAACTAATTGAGGAAGCCTTGGTTACAACCACGACTTTCCATGCATAACCAAACTTTTAGTGTAGCTACCAAAGCATCACAATACGAATTTTTTTATATCTTTTTACTAAAAGATTTAAAAAAATAAATTTCAGATTCAAAAATTTACACAAATATACTTCTTCCGCTCTCCTATAGGACATGGCATATAAATCGTCTTAGGGATGGGCGGGGCATGTGACTGGCAGGCGTGAAGAGGGGCGTGCCGCTGTAATTCTGTAGGCAGCCTCTTCTCGCCCTTTCATAGGGCGATTTATCATTGGGAGAGGACCGCCTACAAATTATGCACGGTGCACCCTTCTCCTCATTTACCACGTCATATAAATCGTCCTACGGTAGAAATATTTATATGCCCCGCCCTCACCTAGGGCAATTTATTTCCTGTAGTTGTTTTTTGTTTATTAAAATATATGAATAAATGGTGTATGAATCGAATATTGTTAGGATTATTTTTTATTTTCATTATCATTGTTGGTATCATGTTTTTGCTGTAATTTCGTTGCCCTTCTAAGGAAAGCAACACCTGTTGACATATGAATGTTAGTTGGAGGAAAAGCATAAGAGGATGGTAGATAAAGAATGCATAGAGAAGGAAGACATTATAGCAGGAGTAGAGAGCAACTTTATTAATGGAAAAGAAGCTGAACCATTAGTTTTTTATTTGTGACACATAGACCAATAGAACCATTCATGACGCATACATGAGTTATACGAAATTATCGGTCCCGACAAATCGAGCTTGAGCTTGTCTACGGACCCCTTTTATGTCGTTTAGCACGTATTGCAATTTCATGCTCCTTCATTCGCATGTACTTTGTTTGCGTTTTAGCTTCAGTTACTCTTTCGCCATCATACGTCGGATTGACCATGTCGATCCACGAAGTGAATACGCACCTCCTTGGATTGGCCTGAGGAATAAATCTAATTAGTCAATGAGAATAGGTATATTATGGAAACGCTAGTGAAAATGGAAGTAGGTAGGGATGTGACATACAACGAAATTGTTGTCTATGTTTGGACAAACAAAATATCTCCTTTCAAATGTCTCTTTTGCAGAGGATGTAGCCACCTGACGGCGATCTCTACAACCGCATTTTGGACGCTCAGACCATTCAGGTAGACCTAATGGATTGTTTCTCTAGTCTAAGCTAGCAGAATGCACCTAGCACTCGTACTCCATCCATGCTTGAATGAATTGTGTGGTCGTTTCAAGTTGCGTTATTCTTGCACCAAGGAAGTTACTCTCACCGTATCGATCGACTTTACGAAACCACATTTCCTTACGTCTTCTTGTTTGCACAAATTCATTATGACAGATGCATAGCTAAGTGTATGAAAGTAGTGATTGATAGGAGTGAAATCTTAACGGTGCTTACAATGAAATTGTCGTCGATAATGTTAGGACATACAAAGAATTTTTGTCCTATAGTTTGTTGTCTTATAGATCTTATCACCTAGCAACGGTTCCCACAAGCGCACTTTGGATGCTCCTGCAATCTAAGGAGTCCCAAGGGATTTACCTGTCATTCTAAGGCTTCTGCAGCAATTCATCGTTCATGCTTATCCTTCCTCCTTAGGTAGTCTGATAGTGTTTCACTACATGAATACATGTGTGTTTCATTGTTTTCTGGATTCTTTGATCTACCCACTTAACGAAGCCGCACAACCTACAGTAAGTCTATGAAAGATGGTATGATTGTGCACAAACAGCTAGTGTTGTATGTATTTAGTACAGGTAATTGAAGTAGGAACAAATGATTCATACCTGATAAATGTTTGGGCATTGAAAGAACCTCTTATCATGAATTTCTGAAGTAAAGGTTGTCATAAGTATACATCGATCATTGCACACACACAACGGGTGGTCACACATAGTGGAAATAGACCAACGAAAGGATCCCTTCACCAATCAAGATGCTCATGAAATGGAGCTTCCATTCTCTCAAAATCAATGTGAATGGGAAGGAAAACATTAGGACCAAAAGAACTTGCTTATGTGTTTTACCATGGTCTGTCTATATATAGTGACGTAGCAACTGGAGGAACTGTAGGCACCAAAAGTATATTGTAACTATGCTATGGTAACCTGTGAATAGACATGATGAGCACGCGCGACTACTCTTTACTTTACCTATCCATGCTACGCCAAAATTTGATCGCAACTGGTCGAGCTCGCATAGTGTCCGTGTGATAACTTGTACCACACTAAAGTTGATCGTGACTATTGAGCACTATATTGTGTGCGTGTGTTAGCTCTTTGGACAACGAAATGACGTAGGCGCTGAAAGTACATTGCTATGCTAACCTGTGAATAAAGCCCACTTCTCCTTTGGTTCCTTCTCAATCCACTCAGAAAATCTAGAAATTTCTAATGCTTTCATCCTCTTCATTCGTGGTTGATCACTTGTAAGATGACCAAGTGCTTCTGGAGCTTCATCATTTTTTGGGCTGCGACTTCGATCTGTTCTCATCTATTTGCTTAGCAGTCAACTCATCCAACTTGTCCCATAACTCATTGAACTTATTCTGCCGGTTTTGTGAACATAACCTCTTGAAAAGGTCCATCAGACTCTTGTTCATGAATTGTTTGTAGAAGTTATCATCCATATGCCTCATACACTATCTGCTCCTAACATCTGGCCACTTCACTGCATCGTACTCAGAGTTGCCATGCTTCAAATCATTAATAGCCCGCATCATGCACGCATGGTTGGTCATGTACCAAGCAAACATCCAGACTTCCCCTGACAACGTGTTCCTTCACTCGTTTTAGGAACCAATACCAGTTGTCAGTGTTCTCACTAGCAAAAAAAGCAAAAGCAACTGGTAACAGTTGGTTGTTCCCATCAACACCTATGGCTATCAAAATTTGGCATCTATATTTACCGGTTAGGAATGTGCCATCAATGTATAGGATGGGGCGACAGAGCACAAATGCTAAGATGCAAGCTGCAAAAGAGTAGAATGCTCTCTGTAGAATGCTTGCATTGTGCTCATCATTCTCGGGTGATGGATAGTGCTGAAGGTCGAAAAAGGTGCCTGGATTGCTGAACTGAATGGTTGCTAGCAATCTCGGCAAGTTATCATAAGAAGCTTTAAACGTACCAAACCTCATCTCTGTAGCCTTCTATTTCGTTCTCCATGCCTTTGCATAGCTGATGATGCACTTGTCTTTTTCTTCTCTATGCCCAATGATTTACTTTGGTTCAAAGTTTAGGTTCTTCATAACTTGGCCATACACCCATCTGCTACAAATGTTGATGTAATATTACTGTGGTATTTCTTTACTCCTTGTAAGTGGCACAGATGCTCCGTAACAATTGAGACCTGCCAATAATCTTTTCATTTACCCTTGTATGCGTGAACCCACTATGGACAACCCTCCCTCTCCTTCACACACCTCAACTCATACACAGTTTTGCAAGACTTTTTTACCCTGAACTCCCTCTCCAGAGAAATAGCAAAACGCTTCACCGCCTCCTTCAAATCCTCCAATTCAGCATAATAAGCACCTTGCACAACCTCATTCTCCTTATACTCCCACGGCACGTGATGGCCCTCCGAGATAACAAGGCGAGAAATTCTTCGTTGCAAAAATCTGAAGGCATATGAGTATCCTCATCTGACAATGCATATCCAACATCCTCCTCGTTCTCCTCATCCTTCCTATCCATCATATCCACAATACTACCAATCATCTATACCTCGTTAGCCTCCCCAGTTTCTTGCAGTTTAGGATTGCCTTGCTCTGTGACTTCCACTTCCATACTTTCGGCATTACTAAGCATACTTGATCTCTCATCTTCCCCCATATCCACATCCACTGCGTTCTCCTTCTCGTACACCTGAAAGAGAAGGGCAAGTGGCCAACAACATTCACATGCCATCTCAACATATCTTCCCCATGTATCGGTGCAATTCATAGGCATAAGTTCCCAAATATAGCCTACGGGTTGACGGTTAACCATAACATAGCCATGGGTCTGGGGATCTAGTTTAAAGCCTCTGGACATCCAGTTGCATACGACCCCAAAACTCCTTTCGATAGCCCTATCAATGCCCTTAGCCACACACTTAAACTCAAACAGATATATCCCATTCTGACCATATCTAACATTTCCTTCACTGTAATACAAGTCGAATATTAGCTTACTTGACTTATCTGTTCATGTGTTAAAGTCTCGTTATAATACATTAAACTAAGCGTAATCGCTAACTATGTTGCTACATGTATAATTAAACAAACAGGTCATAAGCATTACAACATATGTACATACTAGATCTACACTCCTAACATCGTATTCTAGTACTAACAGAAGGTTTCTATACTAATTAATAACTTGCAATAATATTATCCCTATAAATACTTGCAATGTTTTGAAATCTTAATGGCAAAAATATTTTACCTCCAATCAAGTACATAATCCGGTAAAGCTCTGCCGCTTCCTTCTTACCCCTCCCCTCACTCCTCTTTCCTTTTTTTCGAATTTTGAGGAATAAAATGAGAATTTTGGATGGGAGGGGAGGCTTTTATAGCCCGAGCAGATAAATCACCCTCTCCTAGGGCAAGGAATATGTTTTTGCAGGCGACCCCTCGCCCGAGAGGGACGCCTGTGGGATTTTGTAGGCAGCCCCTTGCCTGACAATAAATCGTCCTAGGGGAGGGTAAGAAGGGGCCACGTGCAAAAATGCCATGGTGCGTCTCTCTATTGCTGTCATTTTACATTCCACATCCTTCCCTAGGGCGTTTTATATGCCCCGCCCTACGGGACGGTGGGAGGCATATATTTTTTAAAATTTTCATTCAGGAATTTATTTTTGTAAATCTTTTAGAAATAAAATATAAAAAAATCATCCCGATACAACCTTGACTCCAATAGACTTGCTGCAGAATAAGAGGACTCCACCGGGACACCAACAACAATGCTATGCTTTGTGAAAATATGTTTAAAACTCTTGGTCTTGAGCTTTGTGATAGTATCTTCAGAGCTCTTGGACTTCCACAAAACGAAGCTCTCTCCATATACTACAATGCTATGCACTTGTTTAATTTTGGTTAATGTACTACTTCTCTGCTTTACACAGTAGAAATAACAAACCTTTAGTTTCTATAATCTGTGAAGGGGCTCTTTTGGCAGGGGTATCACGATTACAGTGGAATCAACCGTTGAATCTATTATTGTCCTTGTCTTTGAATACCCATTATCCTAACGATAATCAGAATAAAACTCTACAATTCAGAACCAATACATTACTCAAAATTTCAATTTATTCTTGTTCTAAAATAAATTTAACTAATCATCGACGTGTTAAAATATTACAATATATACATATGTTGATAGCTAAACATGAAATGCAATTGATTTGAGTTGAACACTTCATGTATGGATAAGTTATATATTATTATTTGGAATCATATATAGTCAACATGGAAAATCTATCACTTTTTAACTGTGATACTACTTTACTTTTCTTCTATAGTCCAAAGGCAAATTCAATTATTATCTATGACAAATTAAAGCACACATTTGGATTTGGGTAAGGTATCCACAGATAAGACTTACATGATAATAATTACAAACATTGATTTGATGCACTCTAGTGGCATTATGGTTTCTGCCATAAAAGCTTGGAGGTTTTCATTGAACGATCTGCAAACAAAATCCAACATTAGGCTTTCCTTCCAAAAATGTTCTCATTAGATAATTAACAGTTGGTAACATGTCCTTTTTTAGACAACATCTGAACCGTAAATGGAGGAATTGTTATGTTAGGTCAAAATGTATCATTGTGGTTGTGGGAGACAACATCACACCACGTGAGAAAAAAGTCACGTGAGTCAATAAAGGCAATAAATGACAAAAGTTCGTCACACGAGTTACAGAGAGTTTTTTTGAAACGAACGCACTCAATCCACTCTAATATTTTGGTGTTTTTGAACTTTTTCGTTTCAATGAAAAACATCGCACCACATGAGAAAAAAGCCACGAGAGCCAATAAAGGCAATAAATTACAAAAGTTCGTCGCACAAGTGACAGAGAGATTTTCCGAAACGAATTCTCCCGATCTACTCCAATATGTCCAAAACTCATTTTTGGTACTTTTTGAAATTTTTCCTTCCGGTGAAAAACTTCGCACCCACGTGAGCCAATATCGGCGATAAAAGACAGAAGTTCGCTCGAAAGGAATACACCATATCCACTCCAAGATGTTTTTGTGCTTTTTGATGTTTTTTGTTTCGATGAAAAACATCGCACCACGTAAGAAGAAAAGCCATGTGAGCCAATAAGGGCAATAAATGACAAAAGTTCATCACGCAAGTCACAGAGAGGTTTTTCAAAACGAACACTCAATCCACTTCAATATGTCCAAAACTTATATTTTAGTTCTTTTTGAACTTTTTTGTTTTGGTGCAAAACATCGCACCACGTGAGAAAAAAGCCACGTGAGCCAAGAAAGTCAATCAAAGTCAAAAGTTTGCTGCGTTAGTCACAGAGAGATTTTTCGAAACGAACACACCCAATCCACTTTAATATGTCCAAAACTCATGTTTTGATGATTTTTAAATCCGTTGTCCCAATCTATTACTGACGAATTTACATGAAGTTTGCTTTGTCATTAGATTTTTTATATCTATTTTAAAAAAAATAGAAGCCCACATCGTGTGGCCAGGTCCCAGCTACCCAAATCGTGTGGCCAGTCCCAGCTAAGACATAGGATCTCATAAGTCCGGACGAATTAAATAAAAAAATACACGCTAACATGCCCGAATAGGATTCGAACCCACGGCATAGGGAGCAATAGCCACGAATCAATGCTACCACCGTACTACGAGATTGCTTGTATTAGAGCATCTCCAAGAGATATGCTATAATTACCAGCTAAATCTTATAATTTAGCAATTTTGTAAAATACAAAACTTGTCATTGTTTCCCAAGAGTCTTGGTAATTTGCGTTTGCTAAATTGAAAACGCGCCACGTCAGCTAACTGTCCGGCGTTATTTGGTGAGCCACCGAATAAAATCTCGAGGCAAACAAATAGAAAACCTCGCCACCGAATCAAACCAGGGACGCGCGCTGGGAACGAATATATTTCGCCAAATCATCACGACCGCGCTGAGTAATCTAATTCCAGCATTGCCGCGTGCGTCCGACCAACATCACGGCCGCCCTTGCCCTCGCGCGTCGCCGGCCACCGGCCGCCTTGCCCCGCGCCGAACGCCCACGCCCCACGCCGTCGCCGTGCCGCGGCCCCTCCGTGCGGCGCGGCCGCCACCCCGCACCGGCCTCCGCGCAGCCCCCGCGGCCGCGCCGCCTCCCCTTCCCCCGCACGAGCCACCGGTGGTGCTTCCGCGCCCTTGTTCGAGAAGAAGAAGGAAGAAGGAAAAGAACAAGGAAGAGAAGAGCAAGGAAAAGGAAGGAAGAAGAGATGCATCGGTCTTTATGCGATGAACGAACGAGGAAAGTTCTCAGCGTGCGTGGGAAGGGCTGCTGACGGGAAGAAAGGCGCGCACGCGCGGGCTACAGACATGACGACGATTTTCGCGGGCGATGGCAAGCGACGCCATTGGCTTTCTATGCCGAGCGAGAAAACAGGGATAGCTACTCTGCTATTTTTTCAAACAAGATAGTATATCTGTTGAATGTTGATTTTCTCTGAAAAATTATATATTTACCATATAGAAAAAATATAGCACATCTCTTGGAGATGCTGTTAGATTCCAGCAGTTGCTTTTACCTATCATTAATTTTTCGGTCCAGTGAAAGCGCTAAAAATCAGACCCCCGGCTTGCTCCTCCATGTGCGCAACACGGTCCGCAAGGGCGCGCCCAGCCCATATGGGCCCAGTCGGCCCGGCCTGCTCTTTCACGTGCCCCACACCCAGTAGGAAAATTGAAAAAAGTGGCTCGGGATGCGAATTTTTGTATTTTTAATTTTATGTTTTAAAGATTTGTAAAACTAATTTATAGATTTAAACAATTGCAAAAATGATCCTCCGTCGTTCTTTGGGAGGACGATTTTTAAAAATTTAAAAAGTGCCCTTCCAGAGAGCGATTTTTGTGACGTGCCGTGAGCCATCGATGTTTGAGACTTTTTTTGAATTTGTAAAAAATGTGAGGGTCTAAATGCAAAAATCGTGTGGAGGCAGCCTGGCAGCAACACAGGACGGAATTTTTGCACTTAGACCCTTCAAATTTTTGCAAATTTAAAAATGTCCAAAACATCTACGAGGTCAATTGCGTCACAAAAATCGTTCTCTAGGAGCATGAGTTTTAAAAATCGGTCTCTCAAAGAGCGGCGGGGAACCATTTTTGTAATTGTTTGAAACGAAAAATTAGTTTTGCAAATTTTTTAAAAGATAAAATTAAAAATACCAAAAATTTCGGGATGCAGCACTCGAACCGGAGACCTCAATGCTTCCAACAAAACTCCTCAACCACTACGCGGACTTTCTCCTCAATGAATGCTACAAGACTAAAATAATTTTGTTTTCCGTTTGTGAACAATATGCAGTTTCATTTATCAAAACCATTTGAAATTTTTATGACAAGTTTGTAGACCCAAAATAAGTTGTCATGTTGGTTTGTAGAATTTTTGAACCAAATTTAGATATTTCTACAATTATTCTATAGGTCGAAGGTTCAATTATCCAAATTTAGATATTGCTACAATTATTCTATAGATGGAAGGTTCAATTATCCATAGCATACAATTGAATTTTTTACCTAACACTAAGATATAGGTTATAAAGGAACATATAAACCTAAATATATTTTTTGCAATTTTTTAAAATCTTGATCGAGGTACATGTAGTTCAAATAAAAATTATTTTTAATAAATATGTAGAAATTCATTTAATCGTTAGAAAATAGTATGACTTTTAGAAAATTTTGAAACTCATACATAACAACAGGCACACAGTCTACTCTATGAAAAAAATTATGGGGTACGTAATACAATATCTCTACAGGTTCATTGATAGAGATCCATTATGCAATTAATTAAAAAAATAAAAAAAATAAGGTCCCAAACATTTATGAACAATATATAGTCTCACTTTATCAAAACTGATCAAAATTTTTATGGTAATGTTATAGACCAAAATTAATTTGTCATATCAATTTGATATAATTTTCTAACCAAATTTAAATATTATTATAATTTCTATAGTTCAATTTAGAAATGTAAGATTTCAATTATCTATAGCAACTCATTGAATTCTTCATCTATTTTTTGGATACGGGATAGAGTGAAACATAGGAGCACACATATATTTTTTTGTTGATTTTTTAAAACCTTATTGGGGGTACTCGCAGTTCAATTCAGAATTAATTTCGAAAAGCACACAGAAATTCATTTAATTGTTAAAAAATAATATATTACTGGGAAAAAATTTAAAACTCCTCTGGAACAACATATACACAGTCTAATCCATATAAAAAATTTATAGGAGTATGTAATAAAATATTTCTATAGGTTCATTCACAAAGGTTCATTATGGAATTATTTAGAAAATAGAAAAAACATAAATGGATAAGCTTCTGATTTCAGAGTATGACAGTTGACCATTGTAGTGACTACACTGCAAATGTGTCATTGTTTCTGGAAGCGACTCAGGCACTGCTTGGATCATTGTTTTGCTTATGATTTTTCTAAAATGAAGGTCACATTTTTGGTTTTAAGTTTTGAGATGATGTGTAACACTCAATTTACCGCAAAAGCAAATAAGCAATATAACCTTCCTGATACTGCACTGTTTTCTAACCCTTATAATAGCTAGCTTGACCTTTCATTGGGTGATATGTGACATCATCTGTAGCCTGTAGGGAACCAAGGGGCCTCTAGGTGGTCATGTTTTTCTCATTTAAATCATCGTTTTGCAGGTTATACTTCATTGCACCACTCGGACGACGGACGGCATCATTATCAATTCTACAAGAAGGGAGCATGGAGGTGATTCTCAACCTCTTTTCAGCTCTTTTGACTGTGTAGTGCTTACATAGTGTATGTTTCTGAATGCTAAAATGTTATGAGGATGTTTCTGACTTATTTATAAATTTGTATATGCTTTAGGTGTACATGCATCATGTGTAGATAGTGATCGAGTGTTTACAAGTTCTCAATAACTGAAATATATTGATTCTTAAATTGCATATCTTTGTATGTCAGTATCATATTTAGTTGGTTGTAATCAAGGCTTGGGCTTAGGTTAGGGTAACTGAGCTGATCCCCTCGGTCTTTGAACTATTTTCATTAGTACTAATGAGTATGTAACATTGAACATGCCCATCGACCAAGTTTACTCTAGATTCACTCTCTGCATGTTCCTTGGAATTGGCCAGATTAGCTTAGTAGTTAGTACTGCCTACTAGCAAGGGTGAGGCATTACCTTGTGCATGGATGGTTCGTCCTGTCTGGTGGAATGGAAAATGTGAACAGTATTTAGTTTTGTTTGCTAATCATCCCAAGTTTTCAGGAAATACGGAATACTGTTAATCTTTCAACTGACTGGTATGAATTTATCATTACACATTATGAGCAATATTATTCCTCCGTTTGTATCGGTAATCAGCCCATGTCCTGGAGTTCTGAAGTTCTAAACCATCTTCTATTTTACTATTAACAATAGGTAAAGGGGTCCCACTCAGCTTTGTCTTGGGGAAGAGCACAATGATCCTTGGCTTTGCTGAAGGCTTTCCAACAATGCTGAAGGGTGAAATTGCGATGGTAATTCTATAGAATAGCTAGTTTAAAGCAGTCAATCAAAAGAACAGCAACATTTTAACAACGAGCCATTACTCTTCTTTTGAGTGCAACAATTAAAAATGCACCTGTGATAATACACAAACATTTATAATTCTCCCTCATTACTTTTTGCAGTTCAAAATGAAGCCTCAGATACACTATGCAGAGGAGGATTGTCAGATGGCTAAAATTTTAACTCTTTTTGTCAGAGCCTAACTGAGGAGCAGATTGATGTTCAAGGTGGCATATTATCTTTTGTTTTCATTAGTTGTCACTTGTTTTTTTATTATGATATGAAAATCATGTGAATATTACTATAATGCAATAGTATTGTGGATATTGTTAGTGTCAATTGTTATTTGGATATTACTGTAAATATTATTGTATGCTCTAAAAATAAGATTAATTAATTTTCTATTGGGCTAGAAAAGAAATCTAGCTCAAACTAAGATGGGCCTTCAAATGGCTGGGCCTCCTATTTTTAATAATTTTATATTATATTTCAGTAAAAAAAAGGCCTTCAAATGGGATAAGCCCAATCAGAAATGGACCATTAAATAGGTTAGGCTCAAAAACAGCCCACGAATGCACTAGATCCTCTTGGGCTGACCCATGAATTATGACAATTCCACGCCAGTTGCCACGTCATTCGCCACGTGGCAGCGCATCCTCTCGCCGGTTTATTACGTTTTCATCATGGTTTATGACGATTTCGATTTGTCACTAGATTATGACGTTTTTGTTGGTTTGTCATAGAAGGTGTTTAGAGACGCACCTTCTATGACGATGTAAAATTCGTCAATGAGGCGTCATAGATCATAAACAATGACAAAAAACATGTTTATGACATAATCCAATTATCACAGAAGACAATATTTCTTGTAGTGTTAAAACATCGCACCATGTGAGAAAAAAGGCCACGTGAGCCAATAAAGGCAATAAATTACAAAAGTTCGTCGCGCGAGTCACGGAGAGATTTTTCGAAACGAACAGACCCAATCCACTCCAATATGTATCAAATTCATGTTTTGGTACTTTTTGAAATTTTTCTTCCGGTGTAAAACTTCGCACCGACGTGAGTCAGTATCAGCAATAAATGACAAAAGTTCGTCGTGCTAGTCACAGAGAGATTTTTCGAAAGAAACACATCCAATCCACTCCAGGATGTCCTAAACTCATGTTTTGGTATTTTTTGATCTTTTCCATGGTCCGATGAAAAACATCACACCACGTGAGAAGAAAAGCCACGTGAGCAAATAAGGGCAATAAATGACAAAAGTTCGTCACGCCAGCCACAAAGAAATTTTCCGAAATGAACGCACCCAATCCACTCCAATATGTACAAAACATATGTTTTGATATTTTTTTGAAATTTTTCGTTTCAATGCAAAACATCGCACCACGTGAGAAAAAAACCACGTGAGCCAATAAAGGCAATACATGACAAAAGTTCGTCGCGCGAGTCACATAGAGATTTTTCGAAACAAACGCACCCAACCCACTCCAATATATCCAAAACTCATGTTTTGGTACTTTTTAAAATTTTTTGTTCCGGTGAAAAACTTCCCACCCACGTGAACGAATATCGGCAATAAATGATAAAGTTTAATGCGCGAGTCACGGAGAGATTTTTTCAAAACGAACACACCCAATCCAATCCAACATGTCAAAAATGCATGTTTTAGTGCTTTTTTGAACTCTTTCGTTTCGATGAAAAATATGGTACCACGTAAGGGAAAAGCCACGTGAGCAAATAAAGGTAATAAATGACAAAAGTTCACCACACGAGTTACATAGAGATTTTTCGAAACGAATGCACCCAATGCACACCAATATGTTCAAAACCATGCTTTGGTGCTTTTTGAACTTTTTCGTTCCGATGAAAAACATTGCACCATGTGAGAAAAAAGAAACGTGAGCTAATAAATGCAATAATTGACAAAAGTTCACCGCGCGAATCACAGAGAGATTTTTCGAAATAAACGCATCCAATTCA
Source organism: Oryza australiensis (assembly GCA_019925245.2). Taxonomy (NCBI): domain Eukaryota; kingdom Viridiplantae; phylum Streptophyta; class Magnoliopsida; order Poales; family Poaceae; genus Oryza; species Oryza australiensis. Next base: position 425,630 of record JAIFGZ020000728.1, on the reverse strand, counting down.
CTTCAATATGTCCACAACTCATGTTTTGGTACTTTATGAAAATTTTCCTTCCGGTGAAAAACTTCATACCCACGTAAGCCAATATCAGCAATAAATGACAAAAGTTCGCCGCGCAAGATACAGAGAGATTTTTCGAAAGGAACACACACAATCCACACCAATATGTCAAAAACTCATGTTTTTTTGTATTTTGAACTTTTTCGTTCCGATGAAAAAGATTGCACCACGTGAGAAAACAAGACACATGAGCCAATAAGGTTAATAAATGACAAAAGTTCACCGCGCGAATCAAACATAGATTTTTCAAAATGAATGCACCCTATCCAGTCCAATATGTATGAAACTCATATTTTGGTGCTCTTTTGAACTTCTTTGTTCTGATAAAAAACATCACACCACGTGAGAAAAAAGGCCACGTGAGCCAATAAAGGCAATAAATGACAAAAGTTCGCCGCGCGAGTCACAGAGAGGTTTTCGAAACGAACGGACCAAATACACTCCAATACGTCCAAAACTCATGTTTTGGTGTTTTTTGTACTTTTTCAATGCACCACATGAGAAAAAAAGCCATGTAAGCCATATAAAGTCAATAAATGGAAAAAGTTCGCCGCACGAGTCACAGATAGATTTTTGAAGACGAACACACCCAACCCACTCCAATATGTCCAAAACACATGTTTTGGTACTTTTAAAATTTTTGGTTCCGCTGAAAAACTTCACACCCACGTGAGCCAATATCGGTAATAAATGACAAAAGTTCGCCACGCAAGTCATAGAGAGATTTTTGAAACGAACACATCCAATCGAGTCCAATATGTCAAAAACTCATGTTTTGGTGTTTTTTTAACTTTTTGGTTCCGATGAAAAGCATTGCGCCACGTGAGAAAAAAAGACATGTGAGCCAATAAAGGTGACAAAAGTTCGTCGCGCGAGTCATAGAGAGGTTTTTTCGAAACAACCGTATCCAATCCACTCTAATATGTCCAAAACTCATGTTTTGGTACTTTTTTAAATTATTCCTTCCGGTGAAAAACTTCGCACCCACGTGAGCTAATGTCGGCAATAAATGACAAAAATTCGCCGCACGAGTCATGGAGAGATTTTTCAAAAGGAACATATTCAATCCAATACAAGATTTCCAAAACTAATGATTTCGTGCTTTTTGATCTTTTTCGTGGTCTGATGAGAAACATCGCAACATGTGAGAAGAAAAGCCACGTGAGCCAATAAGGGCAATAAAATGACAAAAGTTCATCGTGCCAGTCAATAAGAAATCTTTCAAAGGTGAACACACCAATCCACTCCAATATGTCCAAAACGCATGTTTTGATGCTTTTTAAATTTTTTGTTCCGATGAAAAATATCGCACCACATGTGTGTTAACGACCAAATTTGGTAACCTAACTCTCGGGTTTGAAGCATAGATTGAAGCGGAATTGGAGAAGATGCACGATCTGAGAAGAGACGGAAGCAGAATCGGCTAAGTCCGAATCGGCTACGGAGCCAGTCGGTTAAGAGCGAATCAGACTAGGACAGCCGATAGCCGATTCTGAGTTAGGGTGAAGTGGGACCAATTCCGATGGAAGACGTAGAGATAAGGAGTTGGATTCGGTTCGCAATTTACGTGTTAAAAGATATTGCCATCTATGGATAGAGTCCTGTAACGGTAATTGTATCTGTAAATTAGGAATTTGTTTAGATTTCCTATTGTAATGCGGCATGGGACCATGTCCTGGGATATTGTCGTATCATGTATAGTAGATTAGATAGAAACCGTGTCTTGCACGGGTAGTTTTATTCTTGGGTATAAATAGGGCCCGAGATCTCTGTACAAAAAATTACACACAATCAATACAATTTTCGGGCTTCGGGCTGCATCGTTTCGATCCCTGATTAAGGTAAATGTTTGTCATTAGTAGTGTATCTCATCGAATTTAGTGCTTTCATCGCTATGATACTCTAGATTTCAATGATTTATGCTGCGGTAGTTATCATATATCACATATAATCTAGAACAACGTCTAGATCTGTCTTGACATCGGCCTGTTTCTGTCAAGAACCAGCAGCCGATAGAGCTAGATCTAGGGGTTGGCCTAGATTATATGCGATACCACCGTCTCGATGGGTTTACATCAGCTATAATAGATCTGATTGTTCTTTTTATACTTGATGCTGCATTAATGTGACCTATTAAGTCGTTCTTAGAGCTCTTATGATCTATTCGACTAGATGTATATGCTTAGAGACAGTGCTGGGGTTTTAGCCGGCATTATACATTTTAATATTCTTTTGGTATGTTTATTATCAGATTTATTAAAACCGCCTCTTATATTAAGATTTTGCTTTGGTTAAATGCCCTAAGCCGAGAATCGCTGTTAGCCACACCAACTGCCGTGATCTAGGCTTAGCGCATTTAGCTTAGAACAATATCTTTTCATAAGATGAATCGGGGTACTAGCCGATCCATAGTTAGTCCTACGATATCGGCTAGGCTATTAAAGCATATATTTATTATTCTTTTGTATATTTAGATTAAATGGTTAATACTGTCTCGGTATAGCCGATCTATCCCAATCACTTAGTTTAAATACACTTTGGGATAACATATATATGTAAATTGACTCCCTCAGCCGATCCAGCAGGATCTAACTTAACCCTTAATGCATACATCTTTGTTTTTCTTGTTGGTTAACAGATCAAACCAACTGGCACGCCCTGTATTTCACAGACAGCCGAGAAGGACCTGCATTGGAGCTAAGCAGATCTCTCAGGCTAGTGCGTGAGAGAAAATTCTCATCGACACGCTTCTTGGCACGCCTGGTGGGACTATCTCTGTCAACTCGGTTAGGACGCATCGATGCAACTGACAAGATGGTCGACATCAAGAGCCCCAGCGTTTCTCAGGAAAACATTGTGCCTGTAAAGATGGAACAACTGTTGGCTGAACAGCAAGCTGAGTACAAAAGGATGGTTGAAGAGCTCTAAGCTAACTACCTACAGTCGTTCACCCAGACGAGGTCTGGGGCTGTGCACCAGAAGTATAAATTCAGCATGGACGAATTCAAGGCGTCCTCCTCTAGCGGATCAAAAGACAAACAGAAGGCGGAGGAGCCGACTCAAGAGCAAGATGATTCGGGTTTGCATACTTTGCAAGACCGAATTGATTCGGCTGTGCACCATGCACTGGTTAACCAAAGCAGCATCCTTTGTCAACACCCTCAACGCCAAGATAGCTGACCAACTGCAGCGGGGGCCGACGTACTTCACGGACAGCCAGTTTCCTGGTTACAGGACATTGGCCACCCAAGACCGGCCGATCCCACCACCGGCGCAGCCAGGGGCGCCAGGAGGGGTCCTCAACCAGCCGAACCCGTCCGGATCGGCTTCGAGACCGGTGGTCACCATGCTGAACCGATAACAACCACTTCCCCAGGACCAGATCGCCAATATGTTCAACAACAATCGGCAATTAGAGCCGGTTGCCCAGATCGGCCTGAGAGGACAGTACAACGCCGGTGGCCGATAGCTGTTCCCGGATCCACCGACACCACCACCGGCGAATCGGCCACCTCCCGCTGGCCATCCGCACCAGTACCAGTATCAGGGAGGCCATCAAGATCAGCACTACAGGCCCCATACACCGTCACCGCTGTATCGGCAAACACCCGTGCCATATGATCAATATGAGCTGATACAGCAGGACAGTCGGACATAGGCCGATTTGATTGCGGACGTCATGCGTGATCAATTCGGCCTCAAGTCAAAAGACTTGGGAAACATGTATCGGTACCCCTATCCGGAGCACTTTGAGCGGGTTCCACTGCCCAAGCGATACAAAGTCCCAGACTTTTCAAAATTCTCAGGGCAGGACAACGTGTCAACCTACGAGTATGTCAGCCGATTCTTGGCGTAGTGCGGTGAGGCATCAGCTACAGATGCCTTGAGAGTTCGATTGTTCCCCTTGTCTCTTTCGGGATCGACCTTCACCTGGTTCTCTTCATTACCCTACAACTCGATTCAGAGCTGCGCCAATCTAGAAAAGTAATTCCATAGCTACTTCTACACCGGCAACCATGAAATGAAGTTGTCGGACCTCATTAGTATCAGGCAGAAGCACAACGAATCGGTTCAGGACTACATTCAACGCTTTAGGGAAATGAGGAACCGATGCTACAGCCTTGTGCTGTCAGACGCCCGACTAACCGATTTGGCCTTCCACGGCCTGATCGCGCCGATCCACGAGCGCTTCTCTGCTCAAGACTTTGATAGCTTGGTGCATCTTGCGCAGAAGGTGACGGCCCATGAGGAGAGGTTTCAAGACACCAGGAAGGCCGTCAAGAACGAACTCAAGTCATCGTCGAATCAGCCTCCGATTCCAGCGACGATGACGCAGAGGTCGCGGCAGCCGAATGGGCCAAGAATAAAAAGGCCATCGTCTGTCAATGGCTGCTGAAAACGGCTAAAGAGGAGAAATATGATTTCGACATCACCAAAGCCGATAGGATCTTCGATTTATTACTCAAGGAGAAGTAGATCCAGCTTTCCGAGAACCACGTGATCCCATCAGAGGACGAACTGAAGTAGAAGAAGTACTGCAAGTGGCACAACTCTACATCCCATGCCACCAATGATTGTAAAGTCTCCAGGCAGCAGATCCAATCGGCAATAGAGGCTGGGAAGCTCAAGTTTGCCGATTCCACTCGGCCGATGAAAGTAGACGGCAACCCCTTCCCGGTCAATATGGTTCAAGTCGGCTCCAGGCAAGCTGATCGGCAACGCAGAATGACATACAGCTTAGCCGAGACATTAAAAGGGGTCAAGGCAGAGGGCAAGCCGACTGGAGATCAAGCCGCGCCAATCAACATGGTGCGCCCCGTTGTCCGATCGACTGACCGACGACCAATTCACACAGACAGCCGACGTCGCTTCTGATAGCAATCTTGGCGGGAAGAAGAGGCTCGGTTTGAAGGATTTCATCGACAGGGGCCAGAGACGCGAAGCCGCCAGTACGACGGGGATCACAGCGGTGCCGATCCTCATTGGCATTGTGAATTTTTTAGGCACTGCTGGGAAACTGGGATGAGGCTGCCGACGCTAGACAATTGCCCGGCCTGCAAATGATTACAGCGAGGACGAACACAGGGGCCCGCCAACCACCAGCCCAACTCAGTTCGTCCCGAGGGCCATACAGCTCAACCAGCGCCGGCAGTCCGTCCACGATCGGCTAGTGCCGATCCATCAAGACTTGTTCGATGAAGAGGACAAGAACAATGACTACTACGACGAAAAAGATGCCGATGATGAAGAATCAACCAATCCCCAATGGTGCCCCTCTGACCTCTTCACCAAAACGCAAAAACAAAGAATTCAAAGGCTGAAGCGTGAAGGAAGGGAAGAGGAAGTGCGACAGATGATCCAAGAACAACGCCGTTGGCTAGGCAAAAGCAAAAAGCAATGGAGGCCCAAAAAGAAAACTACGCCAGCCGACGAGGAACAAGCTAGAGAGAGCTCAGCCGATCAAGCCAGGAGAGCAGCCAAGGGGAAAGGAAAAGTTTCTGCATCGGTCAATATGGTATTCATATTGCCAGTCGAATTCGGCGCCCCTGAGGCCGATGCAGACAACATCGAAGACGCCTTGGCCAAACTAGCACTGTCCCCAGATCAAGCAATGTTCGACAAACCAGAGGGGACCGAAAATCAACATCTCAAGCTGCTGTACGTAAAAGGCTTCATCAACGGCAAGCCGATGTCGAAGATGCTAGTGGATGGGGGAGCTGCAGTAAACCTGATGCCTTATGCAACATTCAGAAAATTGGGTAAGGGAGCGAAAGACCTGATCAAGACTAACATGGTACTTAAGGAATTCGGTGGCAACCCATCAGATACCAAGAGCGTGTTAAATGTCGAACTGACCATCGGCAACAAGACCGTGCCCACGCTTTTTTGTCATTGACGGGAAGGGGTCTTACAGTCTGCTGCTCGGGAGGGACTGGATACATACCAACTATTGCGTTCCTTCCACCATGCACCAGTGTCTACTTCAATGGGACGGCGACAAGATAGAGATTGTACCACCTGACAGGTCAGTAAGCGTCGCCAATGCCGATTTACCACTATGGGAAATCGATGGCATTGATTGTTTATCCGGGAAAATCTGGCAAGCCGATTTTCTAAAAGTGTTTGATTTTGCCATACAGCCGATTGGAGACGACGAGCCACAATTACTGCTTTGAGCAAGACGTCATGGAGGGCTCAAGCGTCTACGGCATGGACATCGCGGACGAAGACGATGGCAAGCTTAGGCAAGGTTTTACGTCGGCCGACGAATTAAAGGAAATAGACATAGGCTCTGGAGACAGGCCTAGGCCGACATATATTAGCAAAAAATTATCTTCTCATTGTAGATCCCAACTTATTAATTTGTTAAAGGAATATAAAGATTATTTTGCTTGGGAGTACTTTGAGATGCCTGGTCTTAGCCAATCTATTATTGTTCATCAACTGCCAATCAAGGCAGGCTATCGGCCATTCAAACAGCCTCCCGGGAGGTTCAAAGCCGATATGTACGATGCAATCAAAGCCGAAATAACTCGGCTGTACGATGCTGGATTCATTCGGCCTTGCCGATACGCCGAGTGGGTCTCAAACATTGTCCCAGTATTGAAAAAGAATGGTAAATTTAGGGTGTGCATCGATTTCAGAGACCTAAATAAGGCTACCCCCAAAGATGAATACCCGATGCCTATAGCCGATTTGCTCGTGGATGCTGCTTCGGGCCACAAGATCATCAATTTTATGGATGGCAATGCAGGATACAATCAAATCTTTATGGCCGAGGAAGACGTTCACAAAACAGTTTTTCGATGTCCTGAAGCAATCAACTTATATGAATGGGTTGTTATGACATTTGGGCTGAAAAATGCTGGGGCAACATACCAACGGTCCATGAATTATATCTTCCATGACATGATCGGCTCTCTGGTGGAGATCTACATTGACGATGTTGTTGTCAAGTCCAGGGAGATAGAGAACCACATAGCCGATCTGAAGCAGGTTTTGGAGCGGACAAGAAAACATGGCTTGAAAATGAATCCGTTGAAGTGCGCGTTCGGTGTGTCGGCCGGACAGTTTCTGGGGTATCTTGTTCATGAAAGAGGAATTGAGGTCACACCAAGGAGCATCAATGCTATCAAGACGATACAGCCTCCGAAGGACAAGAAGCAACTTCAATCATTGATCGGCAAAATCAACTTCATCAGGCGGTTCATAGACAATCTTTCACAAAAGATGGAACCGTTCTCACCACTGCTTTGGCCGAAAGCCAATCAAGCATTCACATGGGGGGAAGAGCAGCAGAAGACCTTGGACAACATCAAGGATTACTTAAGCTCGCCTCCAGTTTTAATGTCTCCACAAAAAGGGATACCGTTTAAGCTGTACCTGTCAGCTGACGACAAGTCAATCGGCTCAATCCTAATAGAAGAGATTGAAGGCAAGAAAAAAACTATCTTCTATCTCAGCCAACGGCTGTTGGACGCAGAGACAAGATATTTACCAGTGGAGAAGCTATGTCTGTGCCTATATTTTTCTTGTACGAAGTTAAGGCATTATCTGCCATCCAATGAGTGCACAATAATATGTAAAGCCGATGTAATCAAATACATGCTATCGGCTCCAGTGTTAAAAGGGCAAATTGGAAAATGATTTTTTGCCCTGACAGAGTTTGATCTGAGGTATCAGGCACCTAGGGCAGTTAAAGGACAAGCTATAGCCAATTTTATCATGGAACATATAGACGACTCAATCGGCTCGGTTGAAATTATGCCTTGCACATTGACATTTGATGGCTCGGTGTGCACCAACGGCTGCGGTATCGGATTGGTCATTATTTCGCCTAGGGGGGCAAGCTTTGAATTTGCCTTTTCTATCAACCCCCATGCTATAAACAACCAAGCCGAGTACGAGGCCGTGCTCAAAGGGTTACATCTGCTCAAAGAAGTGGAAGCCGACACCATCGAAATAATAGGAGATTCACTGTTGGTCATCAGCCAGTTGTCAGGAGAATATGAATGCAAAAACGATGCGCTGGTGGTCTACTATCAGCAATGCCGAGAATTGATGGATGATTTTCGGCTAGTTACTCTAAGATATATCCCCAGGAAGTAGAATACAGAAGCCAATGATTTAGCTCAAGGGGCATCGGGCTACAGGCCGATGATGAGAAACATTGAAGTGGAAGTTGCTGCCATCACAGTCGATGATTGGAGGTTTGATGTCTACAGCTATCTACAGAATCCTTCTCAATCGACCTCGAGGAAATTGCGATACAAGGCGTTAAGGTATGTTTTGCTCGACGAAGATCTTTATTATCGGACGATCGATGGAGTGCTGCTAAAATTCCTTGGAGCCAATCAAGCCAAAGTAGCTATTGGAGAAGTTCATGAAGGGATTTGCTGCACACATAAATCGGCTCATAAGATGAAGTGGCTACTTCGGAGAGCAGGGTATTTCTGGCCGAGGATGCTGGAGGACTGTTTCAAATATTATAAAGGTTGCCAGGATTGTTAGAAATTCAGTGCCATACAAAGTGCACCAGCATCGGCTATGAACCCGATCATAAAGCCTTGGTCATTTAGATGATGGGGCATTGACATGATCGGCCAGATCAATCCACCCTTAAGCAAAGGGCATAAATTCATTCTGGTAGCAACAGACTATTTTACAAAGTGGGTGGAGGCAATTCCTTTGAAGAAAGTCGACTCCCAGGACGCAATCGAGTTTGTAAAAGAGCATATCATCTACCGATTTGGCGTCCCACAAATAATTACAACAGATCAGGGATCTATCTTTATATCAGATGAGTTTGTTTAGTTTGCCGACGGCATGGGGATCAAATTACTTAACTCTTCACCGTACTACGCACAGGCCAACGGGCAAGCAGAGGCTTCAAACAAAAGTCTGATCAAGCTAATTAAAAGGAAGATTTTTGAGTACCCAAAGCAATGGCATAGCCGATTAGCCGAATCACTTTGGACATATTAGATGACATGCCACGGATCTATCCAAGTCCCTTCATACAAGTTGGTCTATGGACACGAAGTAGTACTTGTAACGTCCCACCCTTCCCGGGCTAGGCCCGCCTACATCTGGAAGCTCTTTGGGACCTTAGACTGTCCTCACAGACCAATACTAGTCTTTTCTGCGCACTTTGTGCTCACTCATGTGCACCCAGGAAGAACTTTGGCATAGCCGATTAGCCGAATCACGTTGGACATATTAGATGACATGCCACGGATCTATCCAAGTCCCTCCATACAAGTTGGTCTATGGGCACGAAGTAGTACTTGTAACGTCCCACCCTTCCCGGGCTAGGCCCGCCTACATCTGGAAGCTCTCTGGGACCTTAGACTGTCCTCACAGACCAATACTAGTCTTTTCTGCGCACTTTGTGCTCACTCATGCGCAAAGTTCTTAGGAGACGAGCTTCCGAAAAAGAAGTTGCAACTTGTTGGTATGAGTATTCTATTAATTCTATTAAGCCCTGGACTAGGATGTTGCATCCAGGCCCCCATAGAAGACCCGACGTCCTCGTCGGTCAACCCCAGGCCAGGAACCTCCTCTCTTGGCCACGTCCGTGCGTCCAGTGCCGACACATGTGCCATACCGTGTCCTCTCAGGGCCCACGCACCATGCACACCATGCCCTTCCCGAGCTACCGCCTACATCTGGAAGCTCTCTGGGACCTTAGACTGTCCTCACAGACCAACACTAGTCTTTTCTGCGCACTTTTTCCTCACTCAGGAAGAACTTTCCGGTCGGTCACCCATCCCAAATTGTCCCAGGCCAAGCACGCTTAACCTTAGAGTTATCAGGAGATGAGCTTCTGGAAAAGAAGTTGCAACTTGTTGGTATGAGTATTCTATTAATCCTATTAAGCTCTGGACTAGGATGTTACAATACTGCCATGAGAAAATGTCATCGACACAAGACGGATTTAACTGCAAGATCAACTCACAGCCGATGATTACTATCACTTGATGGTGGATGAATCAGAAGACCTCGTTTTATCACCGATGAAGGCCTTGGAAAAAGTGACAAGGGATAAGGAACGAGTAGCCCGCCATTATAACAAGAAAGTTGTGCCTAAGTCTTTTGAAGAGGGTGAGCTTGTTTGGAAATTAATATTGCCGATCGGATCGAGAGATAATAAATTCGGCAAGTGGTCACCAAATTGGGAAGGGCCTTTCAAGATCCACAAATGCGTCTCTAAAGGAGCTTACATGTTAGAAGGTTTGGATGGAGAAGTATTTGGAAGGGCTCTAAATGGCAAATACTTCAACTCATGATTCGGCTCTGTTTGTTTCAGCCAATTCGTGCTAGCCGATGTCTTGTTTTGAGCAAGCATCACCTTTAGGTTATTTTCAAGCCAAGTTTTTCCCTAGTTTCCTATAATCGGCTGATGTTGGCCGACAGCAGCGATAACAAAGTGCAATTGTGTTAAGTTCATAATTTTGTCGACATCGAAGACATCAACAAAATTTGGGGCATATATATACAACAATCACGATCAAGAAGGCAAATAGACATCAGACATCAGACATCAGCAAAATTTTCAAGTTTTCAACGCATTTTGAAGCTTTCGAAATCGATAATCGGGATGTTATACATACATAAGACTTAAGCCGATTGCAGAAAGGTGGTGACCTACGTCGATTGCACAAAATTTCTTCAGTTCTGAACCTAACTCTATTACATCGGATCGGCAGCTTAAGCCGATTATATAAAATCTCTCCAGTTTTGAGCAAGTCTATTACAAGGCCATGAATGCATCTATGGCCGAAATGGCAGTAGTTTGGATTGCCTTTATCTTGTCGATTACTGCTTGATTTTCGACATTGGAGCCGGGGATTACTCTAGCCAATCTATGTAGTTCTCTTAGATGCTTGATAATGGCCGTCAATTTGCTTGTTTGGTCTTCAGTAGCCTTCGGCAAATCGGCCAGCGCCTGTTCCTTGGCTACAATGTTGGCTCGGCATTGTTCCAGCCGCCGCATCAAATCGGCTTCTTCGGCCTTCAAGCTAGCAATCCGAGCCTGAGAAGTGGTTGGACCGGCCTTCAGTTCATTCAACTTCGCTTTTTTGGCCTCCACGTTCTTGACAGCGTCCTGGATCTTCGTGGTTATGTCGACTTGGGCAAGCCTTTCGATCATGCGTTGCATTGCGCGCCCAAGCCTTGGCCGATGCAGATCGATGCAGACAGCAGCAGAAACCTTGGTGGCTAGATCTTCAGGGAGTTGGCCCTCAATCTCAAAGAATCGAGACTTGGCCAACCCGCATTCTTCCATCAGCCTGTCTGTGTCGATGTCCAGCCGACAACGTATGTCTTGAAGTCTCTCTTTGAGTTCGTCGGTTGGGGCTTTGTCTGGACTGGTGGCTTCCCCCTCTTCATCACCAAGAAATTCATTAATGTCAAAGGAGAGCAGGTCGGCCAAATGCTGCATAGAGGGAACAACAGGGCTAAGCTGTGATTAAAATGGCCGATTGTTCAAGGTATTATGAGAAGAAAGATAGGGATCAACTCACTCCTGCTGCAGGCATTGGGTCGGCTTCTTTTTCAGCTTCGGCCGGGTTGACGGGAATGGTGTCTTCTTCAGTAGGGCCGCCGATTGGAGTTGTTGCACCAGCTCGTTCGTCGGCCAACTCTGTGACGTCCCCAGCCTCTTGGCCACCTATGGCCGACGCCGTGTGTTTGCTCAACACCTGGGGGGAAGCCGATGGATATGAAGAAGGCTGCAAGAAAAGACAAGTATTAGGTGTCAAGTCGGCTGAGGTCAGTAAGTTAAAAGGTGAGCTGAGGAAGATGGTTACTGTTGAGGCGCGGCGCGGAGGACGACGAGCCAACTTTTTGACCTGTGCAAGATACATTCGGTTGAGTACAATATGGTGTTATGTTAAAAAACCGAATATAACAAGACAAAGAATTACCGGTTGTTTCTTCGCAGGAGGGCTTGGAGCTGGCGGATTGTCGGCTGGAGGATTGAGCAAGTTGTGGCTCGAATTGCTTGATTCGGCTGCTGCTCCGATAGCCGCTGACATCTCTTCATATGCAACCTCCTCGTTCAGGACTTGGTTGACGCTGGGATCCACTGACGGGAGGCTATCGGCTGGCATGATCGGCTGCTTCTTCTTTGGTTTCTTCGCAGGTGGAGCCGATGGTTTTGTGCTTGGAGCATCTCTTTTTTGCCGAGCCAGTGGCTGGCGCGTCTGTCCATGCAGAAAAGTCTTTAGTTTGGGCGCGTCCCAGCCGATGGCTGATGGAGCCAACCCGCACCCGTTTGGCAGAACGCCTGGGCGGTATTCGATGGGGATGCCAGAATTGCTCACCGTCGGCCGTTCAGATTCAATCACCTGTAAGAAAATAAAAGAAAAAGTTTTTTTTGAGTGTTAGCGGATTAAATCGGCCGATGATTTAAAAGGAAAAGTAATTTGAAGTGAGAGACTTACTGAGGAGATTTCATCTGGCAGCAACAGAGTGATGGAGTGGGAAGACCGCTCGTGAAAGATATGGTGTTTGATCTCGACCCACCAACGGTCATAAGTTGTGCTTTTCTTGTAGGCTAATACCATATCGCTGACACTGCCAAGGGGAGGACCGGCTAAGTTCATCAACTTGCTCATGATTGGGGCCTGGTCCACTATTCCCCTTGTCTCAATCTTATCAGCATAATAACAGCCGATGGTCAGTTGCCCAAGTCCGAGTTGCCTGGCAGCCGACACAGGGTAATAAAATTCATAACTCTGGGTCACTGATCGGCCCTGGTGGATCCCAGTCGGCAGGATGCAAGGACTGATGATAGTTGTGAACAAATCTCTACACTTGGGGTAGTCGTCCGAATTGATCTCTTCCAGGTTAAATTCGATAGGGAGCTCGAAGAGTGGTTGATCCATATAGAAATACCAGATGCGGTTGTTCTTTGCAAATCCGTCATAGAGGGATACGAACCACTCGGCGAGCAGTTTGGTCGATTGCTTTGACTTGACGTGCATGCCTGCAGCTTCTCCATAACTCTGACACCTGGTGGTGGTTATCTCATTTCCCTCATCGTCTTCAATCTGCTCTAAACGCGGGAAACGTGCTTCATTCAAAGGTGGCCGACCTTCTATTTTTTGAGTCATCAAGACCAGCCAGATATGAAGGAACCACCAGGGACCCCCGGTGTTGACAGAAGCATTGGCGGCTATTTTAGCAACTGCTTGCTGGAGGGTTTGATATAGGTAGCCGAGGAGGTACTTGCCCAAAGGGATTTTTCTTTTCTCCACCAAGGCCTCGGCTACGATCTGCCAGTTGGCAGTCGGCTCACAGCTCGAGCCGCAGAATAGGAATTTCTCTAACCACATCATGAGAAATGCGGCATGTTCCCTAGGGCCGACTAGTCCTTCCTTCATGTTCATGGCCTTTGTTTTGAATCGATGTTGGCCTTTCCTAAACAGTCCTTCAGGGTTAGCCGATGACAGGATATCTAGCCCAGTGGTCATGACTACGTTGGCCAGGGTGACTGTCATTGGGCCTTGTTGAAACATGAAGGCGTTGAAGGTATCATTCCAGAAGTAGGTTGTGTGTGACATCAGTGGTTCATCTTTTTGCATATCGGCTATTGACAGAGCTAGACACTGAGCTATTCCTACCTCTTCCCAGTGGGTTTGCTTGGCCGATTGCACCCTCTTATACCATTCAGGCCAGGATTTGTCCACGGATGGCCAAGACTTAAAAGTTCCAGACCAGTGGCTCTGAGAAAGTTTCTTCATGTTTTAGGGCATCCTATCGGTTTCGGCTATTATTATCTCAGTGGGGTCCTTGTTGCCGATAGGCCCTAAAAAGTATCTATTGCTCTGGACAAGGCTGGGAATAGCTATTTGATGGGACAAGTGCTACAATCGAAAAGAAGAACAGATTCATAAATCGAAAACCCTGGAATGCAGATCTATAAGTTTAGATGGAAAAGAAAGGGTTTTGAGCCGATTAGGGCGTACAGCAGGGAACTCAACAGGTGCGGCGGCCGATGCGGCAGCGGCGGTGGTGAAAGAAGCCATTGCGTGAGCGAAGATCGCCGGGGAAAGGAACCGCCGGTGCGGGTCTTAAGAGCCGTACGGGTCGCCGGAGAACTCGAAGGTTGCTGAGATGGCTGTTTGTTTGTGATGGCGTGACACGTGTGGTGGCCGTGGAGGCGGTATTTAAAGAGTTTTGCAAACGACCGAAACAGAGTCGTGCTAGGATTGCGCCTTGGATTTGAATCACCTAAAATCCGCAACATTAAATATCGCGGAATTGGGGGGCATGTGTTAACGACCAAATTTGGTAACCTAACTCCCGGGTTTGAAGCGGAGATTGAAGCGGAATTGGAAAGATGCGCGATCGAGAAGAGACGGAAGCGGAATCGGCTAAGTCCGAATCGGCTACGGAGAGAGTCGGCTGAGAGCGAATCGGACTAGGACAGCCGATAGTCGATTCTGAGTTAGGGTGGAGTGGGACCAATTCCGATGGAAGACGTAGAGATAATGAGTTGGATTCGGTTCCAAATTTGCGCGTTAAAAGATATTGCTATCTATGGATAGAGTCCTGTAACGGCAATTGTATCTGTAAATTAGGAATTTGTTTAGATTTCCTATTGTAATGCGGCATGGGACCATGTCCCGGGATATTGTCGTATCATGTATAGTAGATTAGATAGAAACCGTGTCTTGCACGGGTAGTTTTATTCTTGGGTATAAATAGGGCCCGAGATCTCTGTACAAAAAATTACACACAGTTAATGTAATTTTCGGCGCATCGCCTCCTATTTTCTTCAGACGAACACTTGATCCGGCTTCGGGCTGCATCGTTTCGATCCCTGATTAAGGTAAATGTTTGTCATTAGTAGTGTATCTCGTCGAATTTAGTGCTTCCATCGCTATGATACTCTAGATTCAATGATTTATGTTGCGCTAGTTATCATATATCACATATAATCTAGAACAACGTCTAGATTTGTCTTGACATCGGCCTGTTTCTGTCAAGAACCAGCAGCCGATAGAGCTAGATCTTGGCGTTGGCCTAGATTATATGCGATATCCACCGTCTCGATGGGTTTACATCAGCTATAATAGATCTGATTGTTCTTTTTATACTTGATGCTGCATCAATTTGACCTATTAAGTCGTTCTTAGAGCTCTTATGATCTATTCGGCTAGATGTATATCCTTAGAGACAGTGCCGGGGTTTCAGCCGACATTATCTGTTTTAATATTCTTTTGGTATGTTTATTATCAGATTTATTAAAACCGCCTCTTATATTAAGATTTTGCTTTGGTTAAATGCCCTAAGCCAGAATCAGCTTGTTAGCCACAGCCGACAACCGACTGATCTAGGCTTAGCGCATTTAGCTTAGAACAATATCTTTTCACAAGATGAATCAGGGTACTAGCCGATCCATAGTTAGTCCTACGATATTTATTATCCTTTTGTATATTTAGATTAAGTGGTTAATACTGTCTCGGTATAGTCGATCTATCCCAATCACTTAGTTTAAATACACTTTGGGATAACATATATATGTAAATTGACTCCCTCAGCCGATCCAGCAGGATCTAACTTAACCCTTAATGCATACATCTTTGTTTTTCTTGTTGGTTAACAGATCAAACCAAGCGGCACATCTGTATTTCACAGGCAGTAGAGAAGGACTCTTGGAGCTAAGCGAGATCTCCCGAGCCGGTGCGTGAGAGAAAATTCTCATCAACGGTGTGAAAAAAGCCACGTGAGCCAATAAAGGCAATAAATGACAAAAGTTTGCCGCGCGAGTCACAGATAGATTTTTTGAAACGAACACACCTAATCCACTTCAATATGTCCATAACTCATGTTTTGATACTTTTTTGAAATTTTTCCTTCCGGCGAAAAACTTCGCACCCATGCGAGCCAATATCGGCAATAAAAGACAAAAGTTCACCACGCGAGTCACAGAGAGATTTTTCGATATGAATACACCCAATCTACTCCATTATGACCAAAACATATGTTTTGGTGTTTTTCTAACTTTTTTGTTCTGATGAAAAACAAGGCACCACGTGAGAAAAAAAAGTCACATGAGCCAATAAAGGAAATAAATGATAAAATTTCGCCGCGCGAGTCACATAGAGATTTTTTGAAATGAACACACCCAATCTACTTCAATATATCCAAAACTCACTACTTTGGTACTTTCGAGCACTAGAAATAATATTTAACCAATTAAATCAATAATCGAATTAAAATAAATCCGAGAAAAATCTTTTCTCTCTTCGTCCTTTTCCTGCCAAAATCTTGCTTTTGGGTCGTCGGCCCAGCCTATCGGCCTGCCTCTCTCGCCCGCGCGTGCCTACCTTTCTCTCTCCTCTCTAAAGCCGACCGAAGGCCGAGGCCCATTTGCTCCTGCGCGCGCATCGCCAAAAGTCCACATCCCGTCCCTCTCTCTCTCGGGACACTGATAGGTGGGCCCACCTATCAGCCCCGTCTTCATCCTCCGACCGTACCGCGCCTCACCACGCGAATCCCGCCTCGCCCCGTCTCTCCTGCGAGCCCTAACTTGCCGCCTTTACTCCCCTACATCCGCCACTAGCCGTTGCCGCCCCCATCCGTCGCTCTCGCGCTCGTAATGGCCGGATTTAACCGCCGTCCATTATTTTCCCCATTTCCTCCACGTGCGAACTCCGGTGAGCAAGTACTGCCCCTCCCGGCCGATTTCGAGCTCCCTGAGCCATATAAAAGTAGGCCCTCGCCCCTCCCTTCCTCCCCACCTCACTCTCAAGCTTTCCCGTGCACTCTCTTGCCCTAGCGCGAGCTCCCGTGTTCCACAGCCCTCTGCAGCCATTCGGTCGCCGATTCCCGCCGTTTCGAGCCCCACCAGACCTCCGCACCGCCACCCTCTTATTTGCCGGCGTCTGAGCTCCCTCGGCCGCCACACATCCCCACCTCCCGCCGTTCGCTCGTCTAGCGTTGTCGTCTTCCTCCGCTCCGATGACCTGCGGTGAGCCCCTCCCCTCCTTTTCCCTCGATCACGCGAGCATGCGTCGCCGCTCCCGTGTGTGTGGCTTCGCCCGCGTTGCCTCGCCACTCCATCGCCCCACGCCACCGCTCCGTTGGCGCCGGCCATCCTCCGACCACCGTGCACCATCGTCGACAGCCGCGCCACCGGTCGTCCCCTTCCCGACCGACCGATCTACCTTCAGTAGATCGGCGACGTCCGATCCCCGTGCCCGTGTCTGCCACGTGGCCGCCACGTCGGCGCCATGTGCGCCACGTGGTGCGCCAGCCGCCGCTCGGCCCGTGAACCGATGCTCCCGCGGCCGATGACGTCAGTATTCAGTCGCTGGCGTCAGCCCTAGCCGCTGACACAATCCTTGGGAATTATTGCACAATAATTCATTAAGGATTTTTCTGTTTTAGTAATAAACATAATTAATCTTCAAAAATTCATATCTTTTCAATCCGAGCTCCGTTTAAGTCCATTAAAATTTCATTAAATTCATAAAAATGCCAAAAATCCATTAAAAATGGTTTTGTTCCTTGTTCAGTATATTTCAAGCATGTTTTGTTGAGTGTCTTGTTTATCGTGTAGATTTCGGTAGTTCCGGAGACCCGGTTTATCTCAAAGTTGTTGCAGAGTTTCCCCAAGTCAAAGAGCAAGGCAAGTCATGCTTCATCATTGATCATATTGTACATATTTTTGCTAAAATATCTTATTTTCCTTAGAAACTGCATTTATTTTATAATATCATTTTATGGGAATATTATGCCTTTTGTATTAGTACTCAGCCTTAGAACTTGGTCACCCTGAACCTTTGATAACTTGGGTATTAATATGATTAGATATTGTTCTAGGATATGCTTAGCGCTGCTTAGATCAACTAGACACTAAAAGGGTCATCTCACTTAACCATGCAATAGACTCAATATTGTTGGATTTAAACTTGAGACAGTATGGATCTAATGATCAATTAAAATATGACAATGGTGGGTTGTGGGCACATTGGTTTTGGATAGACGCATTGGTGCGTTTTGAACTTTTTAGTTCCGATGAAAAAGATCGCACCACGTGAGAAAAAAGCCACGTGAGCCAATAAAGTCAATAAATGACAAAAGTTCGTTGCGCGAGTCACAGATAGATTTTTCGAAACGAACGCACCCAATCCACTCCAATATGTCCAAAACACATGTTTTGGTACTTCTGAAATTTTTTGTTCCGGTGAAAAACTTCGCACCCATATGAGCCAATATCGGCAATAAATGACAAAAGTTCACCGCGCGAGTCACAGAGATATTTTTCAAAAGAAACACACACAATCCACTCCAATATGTCCAAAACTCATGCTTTGGTGCTTTTTGATATTTTCGTTCCGTTGAAAAATATCGCACCACGAGAAGAAAAGTCACGTGAGCCAATAAAGGCAATAAATGA
Source organism: Oryza australiensis (assembly GCA_019925245.2). NCBI lineage: Eukaryota > Viridiplantae > Streptophyta > Magnoliopsida > Poales > Poaceae > Oryza > Oryza australiensis. The sequence goes on along the minus strand of JAIFGZ020000728.1, from coordinate 407,158 downwards.
CAAAAGTTCGCCGCGCGAGTCATAGAGATATTTTTCAAAAGAAAAACATACAATCCATTCCAATATGTCCAAAACTCATGCTTTGGTGCTTTTTGATCTTTTTCGTTCCGATGAAAAACATCGCACCACAGAGAAGAAAAGTCACTTGAGCTAATAAAGGCAATAAATGACAAAAGTTCGCCGTTAGAGTCACAAAGAGATTTTTCAAAACGAACGTATTCAACCCACTACAATATGTCCAAAACTCATGTTTTGGTGCTTTTGAACTTTTTTGTTCCAATAAAAAACATCGCAACACGTGAGAAAGAAGCCACGTGAGGCAATAAAGGAAATAAATGACAAAAGTTCGCCACGCGAGTCACATCCCAATCCACTCCAACATGTCCAAAAGACATGTTTTGATGCTTTTCTAACTTTTTCGTTTCGAAGAAAAACATCGCAACTCGTGAGAAAAGAAGCCACGTTTGTCAATAAAGGCGGTAAATGACAGAAGTTTGCCACGTGAGCCACGAAGAGATTTTTCGAAATGAACACACCCAATCCATTCCAATATGTCCAAACTCATGATTTGGTGCTTTTTAAACTTTTTCGTTCCAATGAAAAAGATCACACCATATAACAAAAGAAGCCACGTGAACCAATAAAGTCAAGAAATGACAAAAGTTTGCCGCGCGAGTCAACAATAGATTTTTGGAAACTAACTAATCCACTCCAATATGTCCAAAACTCATATTTTGGTACTTTTGAACTTGTTCATTCCGATAAAAACATCACACCACGTGAGAAAAAAAGCCACATGAGCCAATAAAGGCAATAAATAACAAAAGTTCATCGCGTGAATCACAGAGAGGTTTTTCGAAATGAATCGACCCAATCCATTCTAATATGTCCAAAACTCATGTTTTGGTGCGTTTTGAACTTTTTCATTCCGATGGAAAACATCGCATCACGTGAGCCAAGAAAGTAAATAAATGACAAAAGTTTGCCGAGTGAGTTACAGAGAGATTTTTTAAAACTAACACACCCAATCCACTCCAATATGTCCAAAACTCATCTTTTAATGTTTTTTAACTTTTTCGTTCCGATGAAAAACACCGCACCACGTGAGAAAAAATCCACGTGAGCCAATAAAGGCAACAAATGACAAAAGTTCACCGCGTGAGTCACACATAGGTTTTTTAAAATGAACACACCCAATCTACTCCGATATATCCAAAACACATGTTTCGGTACTTTTGAAATTTTTCGTTCCGGTGAAAAACTTCGCACCCACGTGAGCCAATATCGATAATAAATCATAAAAGTTCGTCGCACGAGTCCTGGAGAGATTTTTTAAAACGAACACACCCAATTGAGTTCAATATGTCTGAAGGGGTAGTTGGTGGCATCACCGGGGCGGATGACAAGAGCGCCAACCAACCGGTAGTAAATATGCATTTTTAATAGTATTTGTTAACACCAAAAGCATAACAGATAGTTTGTGGTTGTGGACTGAAGGGCAGATTTTGATGTATTGCTGGCTATAGCGCGCACCTTGTACCAATCCATCAAAGTCATGAAAGCATCGATACCTTATACTTTTTCTTTTCATAGATAGAATATGTTCTTATCTTGTTAACACGAAACGCAGCCTTTAATGGGGTGAGAAGGCTTCGCATATCCCTTTAATGAACTACTGCGAATGTAGGTTTAGATAAACCTTACAATTGAAAATTCCCGCAGAGCAAGCTCTGACCTCATTAATATGGAAGTTATGGGTTGAGAAGCAAAGCAAGAGAGATTGGGAAGTAATGGAGAGCGCGGCGCAGAGCCTTGTAAGCAATGTCGGGACACTGGTGGGGCATGAGTTCAACCAGCTGCGCGGCGTCGGTGTGGAGGTGGCTTGCCTTCGGAACGAGCTGGCCACCATCAACGCCCTCCTCCGGATGCAATCCGAGGCCGACGAGGCCAGCGTGGACCACTTCGTCCGCGAGTGGATGAAGCAGCTGCGCGAGGTGGCCTACGACGCCCAGGACTGCGTCGACCTCTACCAGTTCCGCATCCGGTGCCGCTCCGGCGGCGGCTGCCTAGTCGTCTGGACCAATTGCAAGCGCTTCCTCACCACCTTCTTCGCTCGCCATCAACTCGCCAACGACATCAGCGCGCTCCGCGCACTTGCCTCGTCCATCAACAAGCAACATGGTAGCTACGGATTCAGCCTCGACTCGCTGCGGCGCAGCACGGCGGATGCAACAGCTTCAGGCGCCAAGCAGGTGGCGGCATCGGTGCGTGCTGCGGTCGACAACAGCATCGTCGACGCCGATGATCATAATCAGTTCTTCGACAATGGCCAGGCTGACGAGCTAGCCAACAAGGTGAGTGCACTAAGAAATGGAGTTGATGATGACAAGGAGCGCAAGGTGTTCTCCATCGTGGGGTTCGGAGGCCTCGGGAAGACGATGCTGGCAAGGGAGGTGTGTCGGCGGCTGGAGGCGGTGTTTCCCTGCCAAGCGCAAGTGGCCGTGTCGCAGACATTCAGCGGCAAGGACCTTCAGGGATTGCTCAAGCGCGTGCTTCGGCAGATCACGCAGCCTACCGACCGAGCGACTTTGATTTTCGACAACGAAGAGACTACTGGCACCCAGCAAGCTTCTAGCTCGCAGCCTAAAAACATCGACACCATGGATGTCGACGACCTGGCAATCGAGATCAATAAGACGCTCGACAACAAGACTTTGATTAAAGAGACTACTGGCACCCAGCAAGCGGCTTGCTCGCAGCCTAAAAACATCGACCTAGACGTTAATATCGACACCATGGATGTCGACGAACTGGCAACCGAGATCAATAACACGCTCAAAGAAAAGAGGTACGTAACTACCAGTAACACACACACACCCCTAGTGTTACTAGTTTTTTTTTTGCATATATTCTTTTAGTCGGTACAAGTGATTTCTTTTTCTTATTTATTTCAAGCTATACCGTAGGTTGGAAGTTGATTCCCCCTGTCATTAATTAGCTAGCTAGTTACCATTCTTGCATGTCACATGTAGATGATGCTTGCCCTTTTTTAACTCCATTAATTTGACATTATGTAATACCTGCCTTGTCTTTTACAGTACTAATCTTTTTTAAATTTTATTTTAAAGATTAATACTATGTAGTTCTTTAAAGTAAATGTAACAATGTATACATAGAGTAATTTAAATAAATATTAGAAGTAACTATATAATGTTTAGATGTGATAGTTACATAAACATTTGCTCCAAGTAATTACACATGTATTATTGTATACTCAGAAACATATATAATTATGTTTCATATAGGAACCATATTGAAAAGTTTAGAGGGACTCACAATATTAAAGTGTTTTTATGTAAACAATACAAATGCTTTTGCTATTAAGTAGACAACCAGTGTGTTGCACGGAATATTATTATGAATTGCATAATGGGCTAGGCTTTTTTTACCTAAGTTGCATACAATGTCTTAGGTTAGAGTTTGTGTCAAATGTGTAAAGTCGGTTACAATATAGGACTTACTAGAGTTTGTGTCAAATGTGTAAAGTCGGTTACAATATAGGACTTATTAGAGTTTGTGTCGAATGTGTAAAGTCGGTTAGGTGTTAGAAATAGAGTAAGAGTAGAACTCTATCTCATAGGTTCTCTTTTAAATAGAGAGACACACCGGTTATAACCATAAGACGATAATAGCATAGGTATGGGCACGACAATAGCATAGTTTACACAATGCATATCGATAGTAGCTTAACTAGTTAAGTGGTCCACAGTAGATACAATTGTGTTACTACGGTGTATGTAGATCACCCAACTCTTGAATCAGATACTTTTCCTTCCCCCATGCCCCTTCATGCAACTATATTAATGTTGTATACTTTTCGTCTCTGTACTTTTTGGTGCATGTTTTGTCTTTTTACAGTACATGTACGATTATACTTTGGTATAAAATTCTGCATGTAAACTTATGTTGTTATCGTGTGCATGTACTTATATAATGCTTATCTTATAATTTGTCTCATGACATTTCCTATGGTATATTTTCACCTTATCGATTTAATGAGGTTACATATAGTGGTGGCCGACATGAAAGAGAAGTTTAATAAACATCAACTAAAAGTGATTTACATTTTTCTCATGCAAGAATTATTAATTACTAATTTGTGCGGACAAAACCTTCTAACTATTGCATATCTACAAATCTAGGTACCTCATTTTGATCGATGATGTATGGAGCATAGCAGCTTGGGATGCGATCCGGTCCAAGTTTCCAGACAACAAATGCGGCAGCAGAATCATAGTTACCACTCGTATACATACCGTGGCAAAAGCATGCAGTGATGCTAGTGATTACATCCATCATATGAAGAAGCTAGACGATACAGAATCCAAGCAGTTGTTCATCAGCAAAGCATTTGGCTCTAAAAATGCAGTTGTTCCTGAGTATTTGGAAGGTGCAATGAAAAGTATCTTAAAAAAATGTAGTGGGCTACCATTGGCCATTGTTAGCATTGCCAGCCTATTGGCAAGCTATAAACCTCCAGAAGGAAAAGAAATGTGGGAGACAATTAAGAACTCAATTGGTTCACAGATGGAAAACAACCCTACCCTCGAGGGGATGACGCAAATACTCACACTGAGTTATAACTACCTACCTCATCACCTCAAGGCTTGCATGATGTATCTTAGCATTTTCCCGGAGGATTATATGATCGATAAGGATCGACTGTTGAAGAGATGGATCTCCGAAGGGTTGATTGTTGAGAAGCGGGGATTGAGCCAGATGGATCTTGCGGAAGGCTACTTTAATGAGCTAGTGAGTAGAAGCATGGTTGACCTGATTATCAGTAAGGACACTTTGCATCAAGGGACCAGAGAAGACCAGTGCCGAGTGCATGACATGATGCTTGAGATCATGGTGTCCAAATCCCTGGAGTCTAACTTTGTTAGCCTAGTAGGTGGGCAGTATGAAGGGATGTCTTATACTGATCACACGATTCGCCGTCTCTCCATACATGGTGGAGTAGAGGCAGGCAAGGACTCTTCATCATCCAAAAATATGGCAGCGCATCGTGGCACGGGGGGAGATAGCATCAAGGGAATGATGATGCAACATGTCCGATCACTAAGCATATTTGATCATGAAGTGCACAACATTCTTGCTCGGCTAGGCGAGTTCACCCTGCTAAGGGTACTTGATCTAGAAGACTGCAATGGCCTAACAAACAAGCATATGAGTTGTATCTGCCAGATGTACCTTTTAAGGTTCTTGAGCTTGAAAGGTACAGATATCAAGGTGATGCCATCAAGAATTGGTGATCTCGAGCATTTGCAGATGCTTGATGTACGTCAAACACAGCTCGAGGATCTGCCAAAAACAGTCACAAAGCTAGAGAAGCTGGAGCACCTGCTATTCTACAAGGGTGATTCTGGTTGGATGCTGCCCCAAGGGATCAACAAAATGAAGGCACTACGCCAGTTAAAAAAAGCAGCTGTGGTATATGATGCCAAGGTCGCTGAGGAGATTGGTGAACTGGGTCAATTGCAAGAGCTAGCTATCTTTGTCGACTCGAGAAAGAGAATGAATACGGATGTTGTCACAAAGCTTGCTAGCTCCCTAAGCAAGATGTACTCCCTGCGATGGCTCGACATCGGCAATCTTAATGCCGGTAAATGGCCTTTTGTTCCAATAATGGAATTTCTACATCGTATAGAGTCACCACCACAACTGCTCCGGTACCTTAGGATCTGTGGCCACATGCACAGTTTGCCTGACTGGGTAGGGTTACTCCGTGATCTTGTTGAATTGGAGTTACGGTGGACGCATCTTGATGGTTTCCAACTATTCAACGTCCTCTGTAAGTTGCCCAACCTGAAGCGGCTATTCCTGGGAAGTTACTTTATTCGAGGAGATCATATGGTTGCACGCAGTAGACAGCCCTTTCGGCAGCTCAAGGAACTGATTCTGGGTTATACTGCTAGTAATTGCGGAACATACGAGTTTCAGGAAGGATCCATGCCAAATGTGGAGATGTTAGTTGTATATGCCGGCGACCAGGGTAAAGAAATTGTTGGCATTGAGCACTTGAAGAAACTTAAAGAGGTTCAGTATATTGGTACACCAGACAAATTGGAAAAGGTACTAGGGCCAGTATATCAGCTGAATAACAAGCTAGACGTGTCCAAACGGATAAGGATTAAAGTGAGGTATGACTGGTAATATTTATTTGTTTTTCCAGATTAAACGCTTCAGTCAGCCGGCCTCTGTCTCCACTCTAGACCCAGTGCATTTACGGGTTTGTGATTGATCCATTCCACGCCGACCCGTTAAGGGGCCACAGGCCAATTTGCACAACTTGTCAGTTGCGTATCTATTTGGTTTTCTTTGTTTGAGGCAATCTATTTGGGTTTCCCACGCCAGTCGTTTGCACGTCTTTGAATAGCCGTTTAAAGAGGCTACATATATGTGGGTAGTGAGTTTCAACATGTAAGATTCAAGTTTATTTTATATATATTACATTTGTAATATGGTACGTGTCTTTGCATGCACGACCCTGAATCGCCAACTGTAAGTACGTATTTTTTTCACACACATTTGATATTAACTATTACCTGTGACTTTTATTTCTTGTAATATAAAGGTACCTCTTATCACAAGATTATACCAAGTACCACTAGCGTACTTACATAGTACTACCTGTTAAAGTATAAGCACATGTGGTTTTAATTTACTTCATGAAAAAATTATGAAGTTGACATGTAAAGTAACATGACCATCTCATATGGTATGATCTAGACATGTATTGTACATTGTTGTTGCCAAAAACAACAGTGGAGTCTGAAGGACTAGCAGTGGGTAAGTCCGAAAGACTTCCTATATAGGAATGAGTGTATTGGAGATTGAACAATAAAGCAGTAGATTGTATTGATTGTTGAAAAACTAGATGAATACCCGCCGTGTTGCTGCAAAAACTTAAGTTGTATAATATGTGCAAATAAGCTACAATATACACTACACCAGCATCAGCTATCTTTAACGGGCATTAACCCTTATCTCTATCGGGTTGGGCCTCCGTCACTGTGCAAAGGTCACTAATGTGAGAAAATCTCTTTAACGGGCACAAGACCATCACGGATGCACATTATCTATACCGGACCATAATAAATGCCCGTTACAGATGAGTTTGAAAGTCAAACCAGTGGTGTTGAACGCCCGTCACGGATGACATATCTCAATCGGGCCTAGTTCTAAGCCCGTCATAGATGACAACTCATCTATAATGGGTTGTATTTACTAGACCGTCACCGATAAAGTTGACCAACCACGAAGTCAAATGTAGTCCCGGTTTGTTGCCCGTCACGGATGACCTATCTCTAACGGGCTTAAGTAAAGAGCCCGTCACGGATGTCCTATCTCTATCAGGCTTTTAGGTTGAGCCCGTTACAGATGTCCTATCTCTATCAGACTTTTTGAGAATGCTCGTCAGGGATGAGTTTATTATCCAAAAAAATAAAATTTGCTTTTTGGCTGGGCGCGGTTGTGGACGTAGTCAATGACGAGGTTGGTCTTGAAATTTTTCTACAAGGTGCCCACTTGCGGATAGCCTGCCGCTTCAGTCTTTCCTCAGCCTCTTCTGGTTACTCAAAGCTTTTCTTGAACTTTCTCCAGGCCTCATCTTTTTCTTCCTATGGGACCCGATCGATGTGGTCCGCCAGAATTATGAAGTTCCGCCTTCCTAGGATTCCGCAGATTGTTGCGAACTTTTTGACAGCTTTCTCAAGGGCCGTAGGAAATCCCTGTTTGTCCACCTCCGTTATTCTATACACTTCCTTAGGGTTCTTATTCTAGGACCTTGGAGCCCGGCTCGTTGTGGTCCCACTTGTAGTCGCCGACATTTTCTATTGAAGAAAAATAATATTACTAAACTGTTACATATTACTAAACTATTGGAAAGTGAAAGTATTAGATGTGACCTCAGTTTTGCTCAGAAATTGTGCATCTCATTTGCAAGTATAGATAAAAAAAAGAACAAGTGTAGATAGTCTGTTCTTATAAAAAAGAGAAAGTGTAGATAAAAAAATAACAAGTGCAGATGGTTTGTTCTTATAAAAAAAGGACAAGTATACTGACCCAAAAAAACAAGTGTAGATGGCTATTTTTTTGCAAAAAAGAACATGTGTAGAACCAAAAAAACAAATTAACAAGTGTGGATGGTCTATTCTTATAAAAAAACAAGTGTACTGCCCCAGAAAAAAGATAAGTATAGATGGTTGTTTTCTTTTGCAAAAAAGAACATGTGTAGAACAAAAAAAATAACAAGTGTAGATGGTCTATTCTTATCAAAAAAGAACAAGTGTACTGCCAAAAAAAGACAAGTGTAGATGTTTGTTTTGTTCCAAAAAGGAACAAGTGTAGTTCTCAAAAAATTAATAAGTGTGGATGGTCTGTTCTTATAAAAAAAGAACAAGTGTACTGTCCCAGAAAAGAACAAGTGTAGATGGTTGTTTTTTAAAAAAAAAGGAAATGTATTGCCAAAAAAAAGATAAGTGTAGATGGTTGTTTTTTTGCAAAAAAAGAAGTGTAGTGCCCAAAAAAAGAACAAGTGTAGCTGGTCTGTTCTTATCATAAAAAGAGAACAAGTGTCCATGGCTGCTTTTTTCCAAAAAAGAACAAATGTAGATAAAAAAGGAATAAGTGTAGATGGTCCGTTCTCATGGTCTAATGTTGAGCATTCATCACTAGCCAGGAAGAGGAGTGGAGAGAAGAAAGGTGAGGAAAGGAACAACAGATGAATAGATATAACAAATTATAAAAAAGATTCATTGGGATTAATTTAAAAGAGCTCTCTTTCAGCTCTTAGCTGCATACCCCTGCCTCTCTCTTGCAAGCTACAAAAGAGATCTTTTTCTTTTCTTTAATTAAAAGAGATTCACAGATGAGCACTTGAGCAGGGCAGAGAAAGAAAGAGAAGAGAGAAAGAAAGAAAGTGAAGTGAGAAGAGAAGAGAGAAGAGAAGAGAGAAGAGATTCAGAGAGGATTTTTTTAGAACTATGTTCAGAGAGATGAGGGGCATCAGAACAAGTGTGAGATTTAAGAATCATAGCAGTATAACAAAATAGCAGTATAGCAGTATCAACAAGATATGATCACTATGTGCAAAACAGAATCAGTAAATGGAAAACAGTGAAACAACAGAATCAGTATTAGCAAGATAGCAGTATAGCAGTATCAGCAAGATATCATAGCCATATCATTCTGACAACTGAGTATGCAAAATGAAAATGTTTGCCAGCATATGACCTATATAAACATGAGCACCCTACTGATATGGATTACAAAGTAAAGTAGTTTAAAAAGAGGCCCCAAGTTGTTATTTTATTCATCTTAGCAGAGAGACATTAGTGTGCTATTTTTAGTTTATTCTAGTACAAAAGAGCAAACCATCACCCAATTTAAGCAGAATATGCATCACCAGCCTTAAGAATAAAAAAGCATGCTCAATAAACAGAAACATATCTAAAATCTGCTATAGAATACTTGTACTTCAAAAACAAATCCCAATAAACCTAGTCATCCACAAACATAAACATAACTAAAATCTGCTATAGAATAGCAGCATACTCTACAAAAGTACATGACAATCGCACCAATTTAAGCAGAATGTAGTAGTATACACTAGAAAATATCTCAATCGGGCATCCGCCCGTCACGGATGACTCTCATCTCTGACGGGCCTAGATTATAAGCCCGTCACGGATGAGTATAATAAAAAAAATAAATTTTGTTTTTTGGGTTAGCCTCTGGCCTTTGCCCTCATTCGTGTGCCTTCCCGTAGGTCACCCATCCTGAATGCTCTTACTCGTGTGCCTTTCCGATAGGTCACCCATCCTGAAATTGCACAAGGGCCAGCACAATTAACCTCATAGTTCTTTGGAGATTGGCTTCCAAGAAAGAAATTATAGTTTGTTGGTATAAGTATTCTATTAATCCTATTAACCCGTGGACCACGATGTCACACCCTAGCATCCCCAATTCATATACATTCATTCACATACACAACCATCAATATATTTAACACAACCACATTCATATAACATCCCTTTTGATCACATATTGAACTATATAAAATTTGAATTTTAAAATATAAGAAAATCAAATTTTTTTGGGTAATAAATGATTTCAAATTGAAAAATTATCAACAACAAAGTTGTATAACTCATCAAGATCTATAACTTTTACTTTGGTCTTTTTGCTATATAACATTTTTTTGAACAATTTGAATTTGAATTTAAAAATATGACAACTTCAAATAATATTTTCAAATACTAAATGATTTCAATTGAAAAAGTCATCAACAACAAAGTTGTATAACTCATCAATATCTATAACTTTTATTTTGTTCATTTTCTATACAATATTTTTTTAATAGTTTGAATTTGAATTTGAAAATATGACAACTTCAAACCATATTTTGAAATACTAAATTATTTCAACTTAAAAAGTCATCAACAACAAAAATGTATAACTCATCAAGATCTATAACTTTTATTTTGGTCATTTCTTCATCCGGCAAAGTGATAGTAACATTGTTCATAAAATTCACATATCTCTCATCTCGTTTTATAAACTATAACACAGATATGTAAATTTTGTGAACAATGTTACTAATACTTTGTTGGATGAAGAAATGACAAATATAAAAGTTATAGATCTTGATGAGTTATACAACTTTGTTGTTGATGACTTTTAGTTGAAATCATTTAGTATTTGAATATTGTTTGAAGTTGTTATATTTTCAAATTCAAACTGTTTAAAAAGTTGTATAGAAAAATAACAAAACAAAAGTTATAGATCTTGATAAGTTATAAAACTTTGTTGTTGATGATTTTCGTTGAAATTATTTAGTATTTGAAAATGTTGTTTTGAAGTTATCATATTTTCAAATTCAAATTCAAATTGTTCAAAAATACGTTATATAGAAAAATGATCAAAATAAAAGTTGTAAATCTTCATAAGTTATATAACTTTGTTGTTGATAATTTTTCCATTTTAAATCATTTAGTATTTAAAAATATTGTTTCAAGTTGTCATATTTAAAAAAGTCATCCGTGACGGGCTATAATTTAAGCCCGTCAGAGATGACAGTCATCCGTGACGGGCTATAATCTAGGCCCGTTAGAGATGAGATGAGAGTCATCCGTGATGGGCTATAATCTAGGCCCGTCAGAGATGAGAGTCATCCGTGACGGGCGCTAACTTGGTGCCCAATTGAGATATGTAATGTTATCTCAATCGGACCTAAACAATGGCCCGTCACTGATAAGTGTCATCCGTGACGGGCCTGAGTTTTATGCCCATCTAACATGTCTGTGCAACCATATCTCAATTGGACGATTTTTCGGCCCGTCACAGATGACTCATCCGTGACGGCTCACTAATTCTAGCATGTTACAGGCCGTTACAGATGGAAGGTTCTGTACTAATGATAGCAGTTTTAGGTATGCATTATATATTTTTTCTTGGGGGGCAAAACATGAACCGAGCAAACATAAACCGAGCCCCTAGTTCCACTAAACCAACAAGCATCACATAGCATCACAAATCGACAAGCAATTCAATAATCTGCCACTAGTGATGAGAGGAGAGGAGAGGAGTACTAACCGGTCTTGGGGTCGAGGACGACGACAACGTGCACCCGGGCTCGGGGTTGAGGATGACGGCAACGGGCGGCCAGGCTCGGGCTCGAGGATCGCAGCAACGGGCGGCCGGGCTCAGGGTTGATGACGGTGACAACGTGCACCCGCGCTCGGGGTCGAGGACGGTGGCAACCGGCCGCCAAGCTCGAGGTCGAGGATGGCGGCAACGGGAGGTCGGGCTCGGGGTTGAGGACAGCGACAACGGGCGGCCGGGCTCGGGGTCGAGGACGGCGACAACGTGCACCCACGCTCGGGGTCAAGGACGGCGGCAACTGGCGGCTAGGCTCAGGGTCGAGGATGGCGGCAACGGGTGGCTGGGCTCGGGGTTAAGGATGGCGACAACGGGCGACCGGGCTCGGGGTCGAGGACGGCGGCAGCGGGCGATCGGGCTCGGCGGCGTGGAGGAGGAGGCCAGGAGGCGTGGAGGAGAGGAGGCGATGGATCTGGATCTGAGAGATGTGGAGGAGAGGAGGCGGCCGCCGGACTAAGTAACCCTAGGTCATCTAAGATCTCTAACGGGCAAAGTACTAATGCCTGATGCGGATGACAACTATCCATGACGGGCTCTTGTAAGAAGCCCGATGTGGATGAGTGTCATCTGCATTGGGCATTAACACTAGTCCCGATACTGATGAGACATCCGCATCGGGCATTAACATTAGACCCGATAGAAATTAAAATATGCCATATTAACGAGATGTATTATTAAATAGTGTAAATTTGCCATTAAATTTTAAAAAAACCAATAAGAAATTAAAATATGCCATATTAAATTAGTTTACAATTGTTATTACATTTTAAAAATTTATTGTAATTAACGTATGCATTATTTAAATATTGTAAATTTGCCATTAAATTTTAAAAAACTCATAAGAAATTAAAATATGCCATATTAAATTAGTTTACAATTGTTATTACATTTAAAAAATTTATTGTAATTAACGAGATGCATTATTTAAATAGTGTAAATTTGTCATTAAATTTAAAAACCATATAAAATTAAAATATGCCTTATTAAATTAGTTTCTGGGAATATATTTTTAAAAAATATTATAATTAACAGATGAATTCTTCGTTTATATACAATTCTTCGTTTGCCATCCCTAACAACGTGTAGCTTCTTGTTTGCGGGGTCTTTTATATAGAAAATCTGCTCGACCTGCTTGGCTAGGACGAATGGTTCGTCCGTGTATCCAACCTTGGCCAGATCCACTAAAGTGAATTCTTTCTTGTCGACTTTAACTCCGGTTCGGATATTCACCCAGCTGCAACGAAACAAAGGGACTTTGAAGCTCCTGTAGTTCATCTCCCAAATCTGCTCTATGCGGCCATAATATGTGTTCGATCCGGCTTTATCCCGATATGCATCTATACGAACTCCACTATTCGCACTTTGTGCTTTTGCCATCTTGTGTGACGGTGTAGAATGTGTATCCATTGATATCATACCCTTGCCATGTGTCAACATCCCAGCTTGGGCCCCTTGCCAACCTTCGTATTATCTTAGTTGGGTCATCGGTCGACCGTGCGATACGATTCTTGAACCATTCATTGAAGCGAGTAGTATGTTCTATGTTGATCCACATGTCTGATCGACCCATGTTGTCCTGTTGGACCTTCGCTAGATGCTCCTCAAAATATGGAGTTACTTCAGCCATATGTTGTAGCACAGCGAAATGAGCCTGCATATAGGTAGCTTGATCGGGAACAATTTTTTTTCTGCCTATTGTGCCAAGGCCTGCCAACCTTCCTTCGTGGCGAGACGTAGGAACTCCGATAGGATCAGTCTCGGCCATAAAGTCGATGCAGAACTCAAGAACCTCCTCCGTCGTGTACCCTTCAATGATGCTCCCCTCTGGTTTTGCTCTATTTCGAACGTATGACTTAAGAACTCCCATATACCTGTCAAACGGGTACATCTCCCTTAGAAAAGCTGGGTCACATTTTTGTTTGCTTCACTAGATGAACAGGGAGATGAACCATGATATCGAAGAAAGATAGTGGAAAATACATCTCTAAGTGACACAAGGTATTGACAATATCAGCCTGCATTTGACTAGATCTTCGGGATCTATAATCTTCTGGCCGATTGCATTGAAGAAGGCACAAAGACGTTGGATTGTGTGACGCACTTTGGGTGGTAGAATACATCTGATAGCAACTGGTAAGATCTGTGTGATCAGCATGTGACAATCGTGAGACTTCATTCCAACCACTTTTAGATCCTCCAATTTAACGTATTTACTGATCCTTGCTGAATAGCCCGAAGGAACCTTAATATCAGATAGGCATGACAACATTGTGATCTTTTCATTCTTCGACAATGTGTGGCAAGCTGTTGGGAGGTACACTCTTCCTGTCTTTTCATCCGTAATAGGCTGAAGCGCACTGCGAATGTTCAATTCGTATAGATCTAGGCGAGCATTCAAGCCGTCCTTTGTCTTTCCAGGCATATTAAGCAGCAGCCCGAGCAAACTGTCACAAACATTCTTCTCTACGTGCATTAGATCAATGCAATGTCGGACCTCAAGGTCTTTCCAGTATGGTAGCCGCCAAAATATGGATTTTTTCTTCCATATACCCTTATCATTTTCCTTGCCACATTTTCTTTTCTTCCCAAACTCATTAGTTATGTCTTTGACCAGGTCATGGACCTCTTCTCCAGACAAATCCTTGGGAGCAGTTCCAAGTTCTCTCCTACCGTTGAAAATTTTCTTCTTTCTTCTAAATACGTGGCGTAGCGGGAGCCATCTCCTATGACCCATGTAAACCATCTTTTTGGATCTCTTCAGCCATTTGCTGCGTGTATGTTCCATACAGTCGGAGCATGCCTTCTTTCCTTTCACGGTTTGTCCAGAAAGATTGCCTAGTGCGGGGTAGTCATTAATGGTGCAGAACAGTAGAACTCGTAGCTTGAAGTTCTCCTGACCATATGCATCCCAAGTGTCCGCGCCTTCTTTTCAAAGAATCTCAAGATCATCGATAACAGGCTCTAGGAATACATCGATATCATTGCCCGGTTGTTTCGGACCTTGGATTAACAAGCACAACATAATATATTTCCTTTTGAAACACAACCATGGCGGGAGGTTATAGTTCGCAATAAGGACGGGCCAAGTGCTGTGAAAACTGCTCATATCTCCAAAAGGATTCATGCCATCCGTACACAAACATATCCTCATGTTTCTGGGGTCGGCAGTAAAGTCTTTGTACATTCGATCAATATTACTCCATTGAATCGAATCCGCTAGGTGCCTTAGCAAACCGTCGTTTGTTCTCTCTTCGGCATGCCACCGCACTAATTTTGCTTCCTTCGGGTTGGCAAATATTCTCTTGAAGCGATCAATGATGGGTAAATACCACACAACCTTCGCTGGACCACCTCGCTTTGACTTTTTTCCCTCCCCCGCACTTTTCTTTCGCTTGTATCGAGAAGCCTTACACACACGACAAGCTTCTAGGTCCGCATATTGCTTGTGGTACAATGTGCAATCATTTGGACAAGCGTGAATTCTACGAACCTCTAACCCTAGGGGACACAGAACCTGCTTTGCTTCATATGTCATTTCGGTCAATGTGTTCTCTTCAGGAAGCATAGCCTTCAATATTCCCAAAAGTTCTGTAAAACTTTTGTCTGTCCATCCACTACTTGCCTTCAGCTTCATTAGGTTCAAGGTAGCTGATAATTTGGTGTGCTTTGCCTTGCATTCGGCATATAGAGGTGTCTCGGAGTCACTGACCAAACGGCTGAAATTCATCGAATCTCTCTCGTTGTGAGCTTGCTCCTCAACATCACGTAACATCTATTGCAGCATATCAAGATCCACATCAACCATTTCACCGCCTAATGGGGATGGAATAAACATGTCACACTCATCTTCATCTTCATGAGTGTTGGCACCGATGCTGTCTGCAGCTGCACCATTATCCGATTCTGTCTCTCCATGCTTCACCCAATATGTGTAGTCCTTCATGAATCCCCGTTGTATCAAGTGAGAGTGTACCTCTTCTCCACTAAATAAAATCTCATTCTTGCAATCTCTACATGGACAACACATGTATTTGCTATTTCTTCTTCTCCTATCCTCCTCCGCGACGTTCATAAAACTTAAAACGCCATCTCTATACTCATTGCAATGACGCTTCAAAGTTGTCGCATTCATCCAACTTCAATCCATCCCTACAAAATTTAACAAAACATTAGTTATCATACTACTAAATTATAAAAAAATCAACCTTTATACTTACTTCTAATATATTCCTGTTTTTTAAAAAAATAACAAAAATTTGCCCCCTTCAACCTCCCACTAAAAAAGTAAATAGTGGGATGAATTCAGATAGTGGTTGATGGTGCATTTATAGTGTGTCCAAACTATATCTCAATCGGGCCATTTAAACGACATCTGTAATGAGGCAACGACATCTCTAACGGGCGTCAATCAAAGCCCGACACCAATATGAGTCATCGGTGACGGGCTATAAAGTCATTTCAATCGGGCCTTATTTTTGAGCCCGTCACCGATGACCCTCATCTCTGACGGGCTCGGTATTATGACCCGATTGAGATATCCTAGGTCATCTCAATCGGGCTTACATATGAGCCCGTCAGAGTTGAGTTTCATCGCTGACGGGCTATTTGCAATTGGGTATGTACGAGTACATCTACAACGGTGCAAATGACGACCCGATTGAGATGACTTCGTTCTGACGGCCCAAGTACTCCAGGCTTATTTGAGCCCGTCACAGATGTTGGGATCTGTACTAGTGATATTTCCTTTAGAAAAATGACTTTCTATGTTCTATATATAATTTACACCTGGTCACAAATATAGTGCAAGCTGGACATATTTTATGTAATTGTTACTTATGAATTTTGAGCCTAAAATAATTGAGATCATATGAGCCTAAAAAATTGAGATCACATGGTTTTATGAGAGAAGAAAGAAAATATATTTTGTACCATAGATCTATCATCCAAAGGCTAAAAATAATTAGGATGATGTGGCTTTATGAGAGAAGAGAGAAATAGCATTAACTAAACTTAATGGGGATAAACTATATAGGTATATAGGATTCTCCCTTATTACCGACTATGGCGTCCCTTTTATAGGCACAATGTCTAGAGTTTCCCTCTTTTCCTTCAGGATTTTTTTCTCTCGTAGGAGATTACAACATTCTCCCAGTAATGCTGACACTTGGAGGGGTATTATGGCCAATTTTATTATTTATAGTAATTAATAATCTATAAATTAAATATCTTGTAAATAAAAGTTTCTATTTAGCATAATAGGATGGACGCTAACTCTAATAACGTCCAGGTGTGGACGCTGCTTTTCATAGTGTCCAGGTTTATACGTTCTTCACCTTAGCATCCAACATCATGGTTGTGGAGATTATGGATACTGGATATTCATAAGGAAAACTTATCCGAATAGAGATAGGGATAGGTTATGTTACCTAATTATGTAAACCATCTGTGACTTGGGCGCTACGTTACTGATGAGATAAGGTAACGGCTCATAGTCATAACTTGGTAAGATTGAGGAGTCCGACATAGAATATGTTTAGGTCTCCAACTTGTAACCTTGCTCCCCAAGACTATATAAGGAGGGTAAGGGCGTCCCTTGAGGGAGAGGCGATACACGAGTTTCAGAGATTAATAATACAATCCGATGATCGAATCTTCAGAACAGGAGTAGGGTATTACCTCACGAAAGGGCCCGAACCTGTATAATCCTTGTTTTTCCCATCTAACCCATCGAGTTTGGCATCTTGACTGCACCCCCAATATTTATTGCCGAAACCAAGTTTCGACAGTTGGAGCGCCAGGTAGGGGTTCGCGTCAAGATTTCTTCTTCGACTTCGCCGACGATCTCGATGGGATCTTCATCAGGCTCCGACATCTTCGCCCCTGGGCAGGCTTTCCGTTTCGGAAAGCTCGACTTCATCGCCAACAGCTACGGCAAGCTTTCACTCACCGACTCGGATCCAGACTAGTTGGGAGGAGAAAATTTTTCAGCACCGTTCGGGTTACCAAACAGCGCTAAAGTTTTGTCCAACCTTTTGACGACCCAATCGAGAGATCAAGACGACTCGGTGCCGTATGGGCTACCTAACTGCGCCGAGATCTACGCCAACCCTCTAACCTCCGAGTGGAGGCCGATCCAGTCGGGAGGGCCTTCGTCCTCGCACTCGGATTGGAATGATCCAGACTCGAGTAACCCAATCTCACGAGAGATTGCTGTCATCCTCCAACCGCTCGGATCATGCTCATCTACGGAGCTCAATGAGTACCTCAGCTCTTCTGACTTCGACGACCTCTACGACATCTCCACGGACGAGATCGACAACTCCGACTCCGATAAGGACTACGACCCAAAGTTGTTTAACGTCCTCATGGCCGAATTAGCCGAGATCGACTCGGCTATGGCCCGCAGGACAACAGAAGAAGAACGAACCAGGCTTGAGCAAGAGCGCAAGCTTGCGGAGGAGGAGAATAGACGCAGATAAGAAGCCGACGGGAGAAAACAAGACCTGAGGGCGACTGGGCGTACCGCCCGTGAGGCTATACTTCAGACACGAGTCGACAACACTAACATCTTCCAGACGCCTCAACAGAACGCCGTTGCCGCCCTCACCCTCCTCGACACTGTCATCGAAGTGGTGCCCGCGACGGTAACACCGATCCTGGACAAGATCAAGACCATCGTCGTAGCTACAGCCAATTGCTCTCCCTCCACCTCAGCATGAAGACCGACCAAGTCCATCGCTGAAACGCCTGATGGAAGCCGACTTCCACCACTATGACCAAAAGACTACAGGAGGCCCGAGCAAACCAAGACGCCTGCCAGGTCAAGAGACCCTCGCCACGAAGCAGTATGGAGGCATCAAGAACAATTGGCCGACTCTCATGAGAGAGGACATGGTCGACCACCTGTCCACGACCGGATCCGTCGCAGCTACAACTCCAACTATCGAAGCGTCCTGCAAAGATCCCCGCCGAGTGATCTGCGGGAGGTCCTTGACCAGCGTCATCGGGAGCGTGGGCAGTGCTCCTATGAAGACCAAAGGAAATTGCCCGACTATAACGATGATGGAGTACCTGCGTTCACTTGGGACCTACGCCGAGTGGATTGGCTGAGTGGCTTTAAGCCCACAGGAATCGAGAAGTACGATAGAAAGACCGACCCTGAGTCGTGGCTGACCGTGTACACTCTCGCTATCCGCGCAGCTGGAGGAGACAACAAGGCCATGGCCAACTACTTGCCCGTCGCTCTTGCCGACTCAGCCAGGAGCTGGCTCACGAGTTTGCCAAGAGGCTCTATTCACTCGTGGAGTGAGCTTCGGGACCACTTCATCGCCAACTTTCAGGGTACCTTCGAAAGATCCCGGACCTATTTTGATCTCTACAGCGTCATCCAGAAGTTGGATGAATCGCTGAAGGACTACATCCGCCGCTTCTCAGAGAAGCAGAACAAGATCCCCAACATCACTGATGATGTCATCATAGCCGCTTTCCAGAAAGGCGTCCGCGACGAATTGCTGATCGGCAAGTTTGGGCGCAAGCCACCGAAGACGGTGAAACAAATGTTCGAGACAGCAAATTCGTACGCGAAGTCCAATGACGCGATCAAAGCTTCAAGATAGGACCACCTCGACAAGCAGTCGGGACGGCAAGAGTGGTGTCCTAAGAAGGACAACACTAACAACAATAATGGCCAAAAAGACCACAAGTGCAAGCCCGAAGACCTGGTGGCCACGACGTCAAATCAACAACAGCGCCCTCGGGTTGCGGCCTTTGACGTCATTATGAACGTGCAGTGCACGCATCACTCGAATCATAAGCATGTGGCCAAGGACTGCTTTGTCTACAAGTAGTTTGCGGAGCAATACGGAAAGCAGCTGCGCCAGAAGCCGACTGGAGAAGCCGGTCCATCAGGGACCAAGAAGAGCGAGCCGACTGGCAACTCGGCGCCCTTTCAAGACCAAGTCGGCGAGCTAAACCACATCTTCGGGGGACCGTTGGCCTACAAATCCAAGAGGAAACAAAAGCTGACTGACCGTGAGGTCAACGCAGCACAACCAGAAGTCCCTCACTACCTACGATGGTCGGAGGTGGCCATCACGTTTGACCGCTCGGATCATCCTGACCGAGTGGTCCACCCGGGGCGGTATCCCCTGGTATTAGACCCGGTGGTGCGCAACATCAAGCTTAAACGCGTCCTCGTCGATGGCAGCAGCGCTCTCAATATCCTGTTTGCCAAGACACTGGACGAAATGCAGATTCCAAGATCAGAGCTGAAGTCGAGTTCAGCCCCCTTCCATGGCGTTATCCCAGGGCTGTCCTCCACACCGCTCGGGCATATAACTCTTCCAGTTACCTTCGGAGTTCGTGAGAACTTCCGAACCGAGAACATCATGTTCGAAGTGGCCGACTTTGAAACGGCCTACCACGCCATCATTGGAAGACCGACACTCGCCAAGTTCATGGCAGTGCCACACTATACTTACCTTTGCATGAAAATGCCAGGCCCAAACAGCGTCATCTCCTTGCGCAGTGACGTGAAGCAAGCCTTCGCCTGCGACAAGGAGAGCTATGACATGGCCCAATCTCAGGAGAGATTGCGCGGCCAGGAAGACATCTGACTGGCAGCATCAACATCCGAAGAGGGCGAAGTCCCCACAAAGAAGATTGCCAAGTCGGGACAAGGCGACGCCAAGACAAAAAAGATCTCCCTCAATCCATCGGATCCGAGTAAAACCGCTATAATCGGTGCCGAGCTCGATCCTAAATAGGAAAGCGCGCTTGTCAACTTCCTTCAAAATAATAAAGATGTTTTTGCTTGGAGACCATCTGATATGCCTGGAATTCCTAGGGAGGTGATCGAGCACTCTTTAAACGTCAATGATGACACTAAGCCGATAAAACAACGATTACGCCGTTTTGCTCTGGATCAAAAAGATGCCATCAAGGAAGAGCTCACCAAACTCCTAGCCACTGGGTTCATTAAAGAAGTTTATCATCCCGACTGGCTGGCTAACCCAGTTCTTGTCCGGAAGAAGACAGGGCAATGGCGCATGTGTGTTGACTACACCGATCTCAACAAAGCCTGCCCTAAGGATCCATTCGGACTGCCTCGCATCGACCAGGTCGTGGACTCAACAGCCGGTTGTCAGCTCTTGAGTTTCTTGGACTGTTACTCGGGCTATCACCAGATCAGCTTGAAGGAAGCCGACTGCCTAAAAACATCTTTCATCACGCCGTTTGGAGCTTACTGCTACATAACGATGCCCTTTGGCCTGAAGAACGCCGGAGCCACTTACCAACGCATGACCCAGAGATGTTTTCAGACGCAGTTCGGGAAGAATGTTGAGGCCTACGTCGACGATGTCGTCATCAAGACCAAGCAGAAAGAAGACTTGATTGCCGACTTAGAGGAGACCTTTGCAAACATCCGGGCCTTCAAAATGAAGTTAAACCCAGAGAAGTGCACCTTTGGCGTGCCATCAGGCAAACTGCTCGGCTTTATGGTGTCTCATCACGGCATTGAAGCCAATCCAGAAAAAATCAACACCATCCTGAATATGAAGCCCCGAGTAACCAGAAGGACGTCCAAAAACTCACTGGCTGCATGGTGGCACTGAGCCGATTCATATCCCGACTCGGCGAGCGAGGCATGCCCTTCTTCAGGCTACTGAAGAAGACTGAAGACTTCCAATGGACCCCGAAAGCCGATAAGGCCTTTGAAGACTTCAAAAAGTTTCTCACGACGCCGCTCGTCCTAGCCTCACCTCAACCTCAAGAACCCTTGTTGCTGTATGTCTCTGCGACTCACCAGGTTGTCAACACAATTCTCGTCGTTGAGCGTGAGGAAGAAGGACGAGCTCAGAAGATTCAAAGGTCGATCTACTTTGTTAGCGAAGTGCTGGCAGGCGCCAAAATTTGCTACCCCTAGGTACAAAAATTATTATATGGTGTTCTGATAACCGCGAGGAAGTTGGCACACTATTTTCAGGGTAACTCAATCACCGTTGTCACTTCCTTTCCACTCGGAGATGTCATCCATTACCGGGAGGCGACTGGGTGCATCGCAAAGTGGGCTCTGGAACTAATGCCGCTGGACTTAACTTTCAAGGCGAGGACGTCTATAAAGTCACAAGCCCTGGTGGATTTCCTGGCCGAGTGGACCGAACGACAAGAAGATGTACCTAGGGAAGATCTACAATACTGGACTATGCACTTTGATTGATCCAAGAGGATCATTGGCTTGGGAGTGGGAGTCGTGCTGATTTCCCCGACTGGGGAAAGGCTACGATATGTTCTTCATATTAATTTCCCCGCCTCGCACAATGTCGCCGAGTATGAAGCCCTGCTTCATGGTCTACGACTGGCCATTTCACTCGAAATACGATGATTGGTTGTGCGAGGAGATTCCCAGCCGGTAGTCAATCAAGTGATGAAAGACTGGTCCTGTCTGAATGAAACCATGGAAGCCTATCGACAAGAAGTTCGTAAACTCGAAGACAAGTTTGACGGACTGGAGCTAACCCATCTCTTAAGGCATAACAATGAAGCAGCAGATGAGTTGACACAGTTCAGGTCCAAGCGAGAAGCAGCCCCGACAGATGTGTTCGTTGAACACCTCCACGAGCCGACTGTCGCTACAAAACCAACTCCCGACGAGGAAGCTGTGGTTCGGGTCGCCATGCTCGACGCCGACTGGAGGACACCGCTCATCAAGTTTCTAACTTAGCAAGAGCTGCCGGAAGACCGGGATGATGCGGAACGAGTCCGGAGTCGCTGTCAAGGTTACGTCATGGTAAATTCCGAACTGTACAAGAGAAGCCCCTCTGGAGTTTTGATGAGATGCGTCACGCCTGAGGAAGGACGACAACTACTGCAAGATATCCACTCGGGCATATGCGGCAGTCATGCTGCGGCGCGCACCTTGGTGGGCAAAGCTTATAGGCAAGGTTTCTTCTGGCTCACGGCGGTCTCCGACGCTGACAAGGTGGTTCGCACATGTGAAGGTTGCCAATTTTTTGCCCGACAAAGCCATATTCCAGCCCAAGAACTACAAACGATTCCATTATCATGGTTGTTCGTAGTATGGGGCTTGGATATGGTCGGTCCTTTCAAGAAGGCGCTAGGAGGATTCACGCACCTGTTCGTCGCAATTGACAAGTTCTCCAAGTGGATTGAGGCTAAGTCGGTTGCTACGATCACCACTGACAGAGCATGGGATTTTATTCTAAACATTGTGCACCGTTTTGGCATCCCAAACAGAATTATAACTGACAACGAAACTCAATTCACTGGAGGCGTTTTCAAGGATTTTTGTGAAGACTTCGGCATCAAAGTTTACTACGCATCTGTCGCGCATCCTAAAAGTAACGGGCAAGTCGAACACGCTAACGGCATGGTCTTTCAAGGCATCAAGGCCCGAGTGTTTGACAGGCTCAAACCTTACGCCGACAGATGGGTTCAAGAGTTACCCTCGGTCTTATGGTCACTGCGGACTACACCCAGTCGGGCTACCGGCCAAACTCCTTTCTTCCTGGTGTATGGGGCAGAAGCCATGTTGCCAAACGAGATGGAGTATGAATCCCTTCGAGTCCGCAGTTTTAACGATGAACGTTATGATCAAGACCGAGTGGATGACCTGACCCGACTGGAAGAGGCCCGAGAGGCAGCCCTGATCCAGTCGGCAAGATATCTTTAAGGCCTTCGGCGTTACCATAATCGCAACATTAGGGCACGAGCCTTCACTGTTGGCGATTTGGTTTTACGCAAAATCCAGACCACCAAAGACCGTCATAAACTATCCCTACAATGGGAAGGACCATACATAATTGCTGAAGTGACTCGGCCAGGAGCATACCGACTCAAGCGTGAAGACGGAACTATGGTGGAGAACTCCTAGAATATTGAACATCTTCGAAGATACTATGCTTAAATTGCTTTGAGTTTCATGTTTTTCTCGACTACCAACTCCAAGTAAGACGACTTCTTGAAGTTGATAGTCGGGGGCTACATGTGTATCAATAAAGCATGGTTTTCTTTGGCAATTTGTTCATATTTGATTTATCATTGTTTAGTGCTTCGGTTCGAGTTTAATAGATAAGGACTGAGATTTTTTTGAAGGCCTAATCAAGCTTAGGCTTGGTGACAGTCGGATGAAAATCACTTAAGAAATTGTCTATGAGTACTCGGATCGAAACATTAACATAACTAAGTCAAATATTCACAAGTTCACGACAAAAGTTATATATACAATGTCTGAGAATACAAGATCAAGAGTCTTTACAAGCCTTCAAGACTTGAAGCTATCATCTACATCCACTGCTATCATCTTCGCCGCGTCCTGAACGCTCTCAATCAACTCCACGGCTTGCTCGTCGGTGGTGCCGTCAGCAAAGCCCTTCCCGATTGAGTCGACCTCTATCTGAGGATAGAGGGGCTTGGCTTGCGCGAGA
Source organism: Oryza australiensis (assembly GCA_019925245.2). NCBI lineage: Eukaryota > Viridiplantae > Streptophyta > Magnoliopsida > Poales > Poaceae > Oryza > Oryza australiensis. Next base: position 382,988 of record JAIFGZ020000728.1, on the reverse strand, counting down.
GCAAAGTCTGCTCCCGTGGCAGCCGCGTCGGAGATGTTACTGAAATATTTCTCGGGGGCTCGCCTGAGCTTGTCGAAGATCTCGACAGCATCAAGCGAGCTCACCCCGAGTCCTTGCTGGTACAACGCTTGGATGACTGGAGTAGCGGCGTTGGCAAGATCATCCCGAACGCTTTTGGCCTTGCGGACTTCTTCCGCAAAGACATCAAATTGCGTCCGGGTCTTGACCTTGTGAGCTGCAAACAACAGATTTTCACGAAGATATTCAAAAATGAAGACAAGAGGCAGAGTGCTATCACAAAAAGAGCTTACCTTCAAGTTCTTGCAGTGCTTCTTCCCTGTCAGCATTGGCCCTTTCCAGCCGGGCCTCCAAATCCAGGACTTTTGACGAGCGCGCTGCAATAAAAGGATACATCAACATCAAGATTAAAAGATGGTCGAGTATAAAAGCTCAGAAAGGCTAAGTTGGACAAACTTATAGCTGATCGAGCCCCGCAGGTCGAGATTCTCGTCCCGGAGCTTGGCGATTTCTGCACGCAAGATAGCTTCTCTTGAAGCGGCTTCCTCCCGAGCGGTTTTGAGCTCTTGCTAAATATTTTCCAAAGAGTTCAGGTGGGGAACCAGTTTCTCGAGGCAATCAAACTTGGTTGCCGATTGGAGATAAACTCTCTGCACACAAGTTCAGAGTCAGCCAACTAAAAGAAGCCATGAAGCCATAAAGACGAAAGTTGGCACTTACATTGAGTAGCCGAGTTGCCTCGGTCAAGCTTTCCACGAGCTTGTCCCGCTCTTCGCTCTCCCTCTGCTTGTTCAGTATTATGCCTTGCTTTATGCCCTCGGAGTCACGCCACTCGATCTTCACAGGAGGGATCCAAGTTTCTGCTAACTGCAGCCTAGGGATCTCCTCCTCCTTGGCTGAACGATTTCAAGAGTATAAACAAAGATAGAAGAAAAGGTAGATGGGAGACTAAGAGTCAACAAATTATTTTAAAGCTTACCAGGTCGGTGGCCGAGTCATCAATTGGGGCTTCCCGACTGCTTGGCTTCTTTTGGCTTGCGTCCGACTGGTTTCCGTCGGGGGCCTTGGGCGCGGTCGGGGCTTTCCTCCAGGCCGGCGGTTTCAGCCAGGGCTTCTGGTGCGCGAGTTCGGGGACTCATTCGCCGACACCTCCCGATTGGGAGGTGGGGGCTTTTCACTCGGGGTAGGGCTTTGAGGCCTTCCCTCCATGGACTTTGGTTCTTAAGCCGCCGCCGATGGCTTCGCGGCTTCACTTCGCCCAGTCGGATCAATGTCCTGGGGCTTTGTGCAAGAAAGAAGATAGAAGCAACAGGACAAAGATGGAGAAATTATAACCAAAATGCAATTCTGGTTGAGAGACATACTTGGTTGAGCGGCGGATTCGGGCAGTGGGCCTGGTGGACGGCTTCGGGGGCGTAGCTCTCTTGCCGGCAACATCAGCTTTGATCTTGACGCCGCCGACTGGCTTCTTGGCAGGCCGAGCCAGCGCATCATCAAAGGGTACTTTGTATGGTTTGGATATGATGGAAGCATTCTCCTGCAAAGAAGGATTTCTTCATACATACATAGAAATGCAAGACTAAGAATAAAGGAAGGATTACAAGAGCGAGTCGGCTTACGGGGAGGAGGACGGTGCAGTGCATGCGGCAAGACCGGCGGCACATGGTTGCGCTCGACCACGACCACTGAAGAGAAGATTTTGTGCATCCTCGTCTTCTGGGTTTCATAGCTCAGAGCGTTCGAGTCCTCCTGATTGGGGTCTTGGTCGCGCTCATACTCAAAAGCCGGCTTAGATCTCTCTTTGATGGGAGCTAGCCTACTTTTGATGAAGTGATGGGTGATTTGCTCACCCAGGAGGCCCCTATTCTTTATTTCAAGGATTTTGGCTAAAAGACTATTTGCCTCATCCATTTCTTGGGCCACTGGGACAGTGCTACATTTGGACCGAGGGATTGGGGGAAGACCAACGAAGTCAGGCAGAGCAGGAATTGGGTTTGAGATATAGAACCAATTGGCGTGCCAACCTTTGTTGGAGGATTTCAAGGGGAGTGAGAAATACTCCTTGCGGAGAGTGCCGCGAAGCTGGAAGCCGGCCCCAAATATGAATAAAGATAGAAATGTGGAGGATAGAGTTGGGATTCAGATGGTAGATTTGAAGACCGTAGTACTCAAGAAGACCACAGAAGAAATCGGATGTTGGAAGACCAAATCCGCAGTAAAAGAAGGAAGTGAAAACTACGATCTCACTGGTATTTGGAGTGGGGTACTCCTCTCCGGCTGCTGGACGCCAGCCGATGATCTCCTTGCGCGGGAGAACTCCATGCTTCACCATTTCTTTCAAAGTTGATTCCTTCAGATCCGAGACCGCCCACTGCTCGAAGGAGATTTCTCTCTCCTCCGCCATGGATGCGATTTGGGGGAAGGATGGATCTGGCTCGGGAGAGGGGGATTTGGTGAAAAAGTTGTGGAAGCTGGATACGGAAGGTGGATTGAGGCGGAAAGATAGTTTTTGGATGGATGGATTTGAGCGCACGACGGTTTAGGGTTTCTGTGAAGAACCTGTGAACGGGAGCACGAAAGAGGAAATTTGGGAAAACGAAGTGGCGGGGATGACCTCGAGGCTTTGAGAAAAGACTTAGGGTTTTTGCTAAGTCATCTCATGATTGGGCCGAGCCCATGAGAGACTTACGGCCCAGCTAAGGTGTGGCTTGATGCGTGTCCTTCGGGACTTAAGTGGATGAACTTAAGCAGATTTGCCCTGGCAATATGCACGTGTCTCATCGCCCAATACCTTTAAAATCCTTTCATACCGCGGTTTGCACAACTTCATGAGAAGTTGGCACGATGCAATTTGAAAGGCGACAAACAGTTAAGTTTTTCATGTTGTCCTGATGACAGGGACTGTTTGGTTTTTAAAGCATTTGATTAAATGATTATTCAATGCTATTTTTCCATCTTGATGAAGATCTTTTTAGATTAAGACCAATATTATGGCAAGAGCTATTTTGGTCATGTTTTTCAGATGACTGAAGAACTTATTCTGAGTTTGATAACTTAGATTGTTTTCCCACGAGGGTTAATTAAGTCATTTGTTCTGGGATGACTCGGGCAAATTGACTCGGTAAGCATGAGCTTGCCGAGTGCTTTGATTTTATCCATGAGGGTTAATTAAGTCATTTGTTCCGAGATGACTCGGGCAAACAAACTCGGATAAGCATAAGCTTCCCGAGTGATTTGATTTTTTACCCATGAGGGTCAATTAAGTAATTTGTTTCGAGATGACTCGGGCAGATTTACTCGGTCAAACATGAGTTTGCCGAGTGATAAATAAAATATGATTTTTTATAGTTCTTGACTATATGCTTAGTTTCTTCTTAACTAACCACATAGTCGGGGGCTACACCTAATTAGGTGCATCAGGAGATGCACCTAGAAGTTTTTTTTGAATTTTTTGAGATGTTTTGCCGCCCTTCACAGTCTGAATGATGAAGCACTCGGGAGATGCAGGCAAAGATGATGAAGCCACTCGGGGATGAAACACTCGGCCAAGAAGTCACTCAGCCGGGTGTATTCCGGATATTCATAAGGAAAGCTTATCCGAATAGAGATAGGGATAGGTTATGTTACCTAATTATGTAAACGGTCTGTGACTTGGGCGCAACGTTACTGATGAGATAAGGTAACGGCTCATAGTCATAGCTTGGTAAGATTGAGGAGTCTAACATAGAATATGTTTAGGTCTCCAACTTGTAACCTTGCTCCCCAAGACTATATAAGGGGGGTAAGGGCATCCCTTGAGGGAGAGGTGATACACGAGTTTCAGAGATTAATAATACAATCCGAAGATCGAATCTTCAAAACAGGAGTAGGGTATTACCTCACGAAAGGGCCCGAACCTGTATAATCCTTGTTTTTCTCATCTAACCCATCGAGTTTGGCATCTTGACTGCACCCCCAATATTTATTGCTGAAACCAAGTTTCGACAATGGTGCCGTCGCGCCACCTACCCTGCAAAAGACCAAAAAGAAAACCGATCGTATGCCAATAAATCTTGTCAACACAAACAACTTGGGTATCTCATATATCTCATAGACGACGCTCTTGCCTCCTAGGCAGGGCTATAATCGCTTGACAAATTGACATTCTCTATTCGGTCACCCATGGCTCGCTCTGAAGCCGGCCTCTCTACCTATCTCCTTGAAGCTTTTGTTTCCACCAGTCATCTGTTTACACCCGAAATTGGCATCTAGTGATTGAAACAAGGAAAATTGCCAATATTTGGAAAGTGCCGGTTTCCTTCGGAGAGGCCGGTCTAACCGCCATGTATGGGCCGGTCGAGACCGGGCAGTGGGGCCAGTCAGACCCAGAGGCATGTGGCCAGTCTGACCGGCAGAGTCCGAAACCAAGTCGATTTTGTCGGTACTCGGGTTTCCTTGTTCCATATGGCATGTTTCGCGTTTCCAAAGGAGTTTATCCCGAAGTGGACGTGGAGAGGACCTGTAGGAGGCAAGACCAACCCCTATTTAAGGGCCAAGGCCGGTTCAATTGGCAACAACAACTCACAAACCAATCTAATCTAGCCAATTGTATCATTCTTTTACTTTTTCAATATATTTTTTATTAGTTCATCCATCTTTGTTGATTTGCGCCGTAAATCGTCCGTCGCCGCTGCGGGAGTGCGACACCTCTTTGTAGGTTTGTCTTGAAAACCTTCCGTTTGCCCACGAGATGAGTATTTATCAATCGTTTCATCTAAATCGGCTGCGTTAGCCGGTTTAATCCACAAACCCGTCTTGGTCTTAGTCTAGTACTTTGCTAGATCGAGGTGGTTGGCGACTCCAAAAACCACCGCAAGGCGTTTAGGTGATTCAATCGCATTCGTACCTTTGCACAAAAAGGTGCCAACACGATTTTTGGCGACTCCGCTAGGGAAATTTACACGACGCCAACTCGGTTTCGACACCGCCATGTCAAAGCAAGCAGCGTAAGCGGTGGACCCATATAATGTCGTCCATATAACATTGGATGACTTGGATGGAGAAGCCCGCAAGATTATGGAGGAGCGGATCAAGGCGATCACGCAGGAGGTTTTGGATCAATCGTGCACCAAAACCCGCCAAGGCGTCGTCATCAAGCCCGGGAGTCCGCTCAAGGTAATCCGTGACGAGGTAAGCGCTGATAATATCTCTATTCCTGTTCAAAAGCTTGGAGCAAATACGGTGGATGAGTCTGTCACCACCGCCATTAATAATAGAGTTAAATCTGCTATGGAGGCTTGCTTCAATAGGATGTTTAGGGCGCACATGGGTGGTAAATCCGGTTCTCCCGTGACCGATTTACCACCTACCTCGGTTGCGAGTGGGACTCAACACCCTATAAATCACCGACGGGGCAATCGCACAAGGCCCCGAAGGTAAACCTTCTTGCTTCCGGTCGGCCGGCCCTACGGCGATCGGCCGTGCACACCACGTCGGTCTGACTGGCCATAGGGCCGGTCTGACCGGATCGCCTTACGTTGGTCCGATCGGCCCTACGGCCAGTCTGACCGGCTCGCCATATGTCGGTCAGACCGGCCAACAGGCCGATCCGACTTCCTATCACGCCAGTCTAACCAGCGGCTACATAGCCGGTCAGACTGTGTCGTATATGTCCGGTCAGACCGGGCCTTTGGCCAGTCAGATCAGCGCTCTGGTGCCGGTGCAGGAGTTCGACCCGATCACGGGCAACTTGGTTCTGTACCACGTTCCTGCACACGATCCTCCCATGGCTACTGTTCATGCACATGTCCCTCCGCACGTCCCCAACCAATATAATGATCCTAATAGGGGATACCCGCGTGACACGGGGCATGGCCAATATGACAATATTGCATCGCGTCGACCACTTTTTAGGCCGCCGGTTTTGCCTGACCCACCAAGGCCTGAAAACATGGAGGAGCAAGTTAGGAACATCATTAGAGAGTCATTTGGAATTGAGCCCAGGAATCGTGCTAGGGTTTACCAAAAGCCGTATCTTGATTACTTCGATAACATCCCATATCCTCGTGGTTATAGAGTCCCTGAGTTCACCAAATTCAGTGGGGAAGATAATAGGACCACATGGGAACATATAGGCCAATTCTTAGCGCAATATGGAGAGGCTAGTACTTCAGATGCTTTTAAATTACGCTTATTTTCTTTATCACTGTCTGGTACTGCTTTCACATGGTTTACTTCTTTACCGGCAAATTCCATTCATACTTGGGCTCAATTAGAACAAAAATTCCACGATTATTTTTATACTGGTGAAACTGAGCTTAGACTTTGTGATTTGACATCGGTTAGGCAAAAATATAATGAGTCTGTTACTGATTATATTAAAAGATTCAGAGAGCTAGAAACCGATGTTTTAGTCTGAGCATAACTGAGAGAGATTTGGCTGATCTTGCCTTTAGTGGGTTGCTTGCTCCCATTAAAGAGAGACTAGATGGCCAACATTTTCTTGATGTTAGCCAGGTGATGCAGAAGGCTCTGGCTCAAGAAAGCCGGGTCAGAGATGTTAAGAAGTTGGTTAGGCCTAGCGATAAAAAACCTCATGTTAGTATGATTGATTGCCTTGATAGTGATTCTGATATTGATGAGGGTGATCATGATATGTATGTCGTTGAGTGGTCTTGGACAAACAAGAACAAACCTTTTGTTTGTTCTATCTTGACGCCGACTCCTCGCAAGGATCGACAAAGTGAGATTAAGTATAGCTTTGATGTGGCCAAGTGCGATAAAATTTTTGATTATCTCTTGCAGGAGAAACAGATTAGACTGCCTAAGGGCCATATCATACCTTCAGTAGAAGAATTGAAATGTTGCTCTTATTGTAAGTGGCACGATTCTTATTCTCATTATACTAATGAGTGTAATGTTTTCCGTCGACAGGTTCAATCGGCCATAGAGGAAGGATGATTGAAATTCACTGAGGGCCCAAAGATGAAGCTCGACAGTGATCCTTTCCCCGTTAATGTCATTGACTTCAATGGCAAGAAAGTGTTGATTTGGCCGGAGCAAGCCGAATCCGCTAAGGGGAAGGAGGTCGTCATCGGGGATCCCAGGCCTAAAATGCTCGTGCCAAGACACCCAAGGTTGGGGCATGGAAGAAGAACGAGGACAAGGCTTCGGCATCGAGGAGGCCCCACAAGCCCAAGGTGACCTTTGACATGCTCCTTAACAAATACGAAAAGAGGAGCGTGGAGAAGGGACATGTTAAGGGCAAGAGGCAAAGATCGCCTCCTACGGAGCGATTTGGTCACTCTTCGAGGGCATTGGAGCCACCATTCCCCCATTGCCCTCAAGTCATGCCATGGGGGCCATGCCTAATGCCGCCGCCAGGTTATCCTTTTCCTTACTTCATGCCTTGGGGGGCACCTCCACCTATGTACAACCATGTGCCTCCAATGCAAGGTCATCAAGGATGGAGAAAGGATAGGAGATCGCCGCGTGAGCATGTGTCCACTTCGAATGGAAGCCGGTTTTCGCCAAAAACCGGTTCGATGGGGAGAAGAGGGCATACAATTGTGCCAAGGTCGAGGAGAGGGCTTCGGAGGCAATCACCATCAAGATAGGGTCTCACGATGTGCCAATACCATCTGACGAGGAGACTAGGATGGTATTTGGCCACCGCACCGAAGCCGAGAAGGGCACTGCATAGGAGGACAGTTAGACCGGACGCTCTGGCCGGTCTGACCACAGTTCTGTGGCCGGTCGGACCGAGCCCTGCAGCGGTCGACCGCATCTGTGGCGATCGACCGAGGCTTTACAGCTGGTCGACCGTGGCTCTGTTTGTCCGAAATAAGTGCATCCAGCGAGTCGACCGGGAGCACATGATCGGTCCGACCGGCCGCCAGGGCTGGTCTGACCGACGTTCTGGTAAGGGGGTTCTGATGTGGTTTCCTCTTCACACAATAACAACGGGGGACATTACATGCCTCTCGGAACAGAGCCGAATCCAAGGTGGATGCCTAAGGATTTGACGGCTACCCAGAAGAGGAGATTACAGTGTCTTCGGGCTTCTGAGCTAAAGGAAAAAGAGGCCGAAGAGCGGAGAGATATGGAGTTCGACGAGTTGCGACCACCACCCATGAAGGAGTGGAAACGTAAGCCATTGAGTGCTGAGAAGCCGGTCGTTGTTCAGAAGGATGAACAACCGGCTGTTAAGGCGTCATTCAGTGAAAACATGGATATCAACATGGTGTGCATGTTGCCCATGGAGTTCTGCGCAATGGATAAGGCCGAGGTTGCTCAACTGTCACTAGGTCCAAGAGACGCGGTCTTTGAGAAGCCCGACGAGTCTAACCGTCATATGAGGCCTCTCTACCTTAAGGGCCATTGATGGGAAGCCGGTCTCAAGGATGCTGGTGGATGGAGGCGCTGCGGTGAACCTGATTCTGTATTCTCTCTTCAAGAAGCTGGGTCGTGAAGAAGCTGAGTTGAAGAAGACCAACATGCTTCTTAACGGCTTCAACGGCGAGTCAATAGAGGCTAAGGGGATCCTGTCTGTGGAGCTCACGATGGGTAACAAGACGTTGCCTACCGCCTTCTTCATCGTCGACGTACAAGGTAACTACAGTGTTATTTTGGGATGTTGTTGGATTCATGCCAACTATTGCGTTCCTTCTACTTTACACCAATGCCTAGTACAGTGGGACGATGATGATGTTGAGGTTGTTCAGGCGGACACATTGGCTGAGGTTGCAATGGCCGATGTTTCTGTGGGATGGAAGCATGGGGACATGCAGTGCTTGTCAGGGTTAGATCTTTCTAGCTTTGATTTTGTTAGTGTTTCCAAGGACGGTTTTATACCTATTTCTGTAAAGCTGGCTAGTTTAGCACGGCTTGGTGATATTACTTTATATGATGAATAAAACAACCAATTTGGAGTGGTTACAAAAGAGAGTTCAAGAATATCGGTCAACAAAGAACAATATTGGAGAAACTATAGATGATTTTGACGAAGTAGAGAAGCTCGGTCAAGGGTTTACATCAGCCAACCCGTTAGAGGAGGTAGATATAGGAGATGGAAGTGTGCCAAGACCGACCTTCAGAAATAAGAACATGAAAACCGATTATAAGGTTAAGATAATCGAGCTGCTTAGAGAATATGTTGATTGCTTCGGATGGGAATACCATGAGATGCATGGACTTAGCCGTGATCTTGTTGAGCATCGGCTTCTGATAAAATCAGGATTTAGGCCTTATAAACAACCTCCTCATCGTTTCAACCCGCTTATATATGATTGTGTCAAAGAAGAGATAGACCGATTATTGAAAGCGGGGTTTATTAGGCCATGCCAGTATGCAGAGTGGGTATCTAACATAGTACCAGTAGAAAAGAAAGGGAGCGGCAAGATTAAAGTGTGCATAGATTTTAGAGATTTAAATAAAGCCACTCCTAAAGATGAGTATCCTATGCCTATAGCCGACATGCTAATAAATGATGCTTCGGGTCATAGAGTGATTAGTTTTTTAGATGGCAATGCTGGCTATAACCAAATTTTTATGGCAGAGGATGGTATGTATAAGACAGCCTTTAGATGTCTAGGGTTTGTCGGGCTGTTTGAGTGGGTAGTTATGACATTCGGGTTAAAGAATGCCGGCGCAACATATCAAAGAGCGATGAATATGATTTTCCATGATTTGTTAAGATTTATCATAGAAATCTATATTGATGATATTGTTGTCAAACCGGATGATATGGATGGACATATAGCCGATTTGAGATTAGCTTTTGAGAGGATGCGTAGGTATGGTTTGAAGATGAACCCACTCAAAAGTGCTTTCAGTGTGCTGGCAGATAAATTCTTAGGATTCATGGTGCATAAGAGAGGGATTGAGATTGATCCTAAGAAGGTTGAGAAGATTCAAGACTTCAAAGCGCCCACATGCAAAAGGGAAGTCTAGAAGTTGCTAGGTAAAGTGAACTATCTGAGAAGATTCATATCTAACCTAGCGGGTAAAATCAATGCTTTTGTTCTTATTTTACGCTTGAAGAAAGAAGCCAATTTTACTTGGGGGCAGCACAACAGGAGGCGTTTGAGGGTTTGAAGAAATATTTGTCCACTCCACCTGTGGTGTGAGCGCCTAAAGCCGGAATTTCGTTTCGGTTGTATATTGCTGCCGAGGACAAAGTTATTGGAGCCGTTTTGACACAGGAGGAAGACGGTAAGGAGTACATAATCACATATCTGAGTCGCCATCTTCTACATGCTGAAACGAGGTATGTCTTTGTGGAAAGACTTTGTCTTTGCCTGTACTATGCTTGTACCAAGTTGCGTCATTATTTGTTATCTAGTACATGCATAGTTGCTTGTCAGACGATGTTGTTAAACATATGTTGCAAAGGCCAATTATAAGTGGGAGAATTGGCAAGTGGGCGTATACATTAATTGAGTATGATTTGGCTTATGAACCATTGAAATCTATGAAAGGCCAAATTGTAGCGGATTTTATAGTAGACCATCATGTAGATGTTGCTTATAAAGATGAGGTCTATTTGCTTAGCACTATGCCTTGGAGAATTTATTTCGATGGCTCTTCGTGTAAGGAGGGTCAAGGTATAGGTGTAGTTTTGGTTTCGCCCGGTGGTCAGTGTTTTGAGGCATCGGTTCGCTTAGAATATCATTGTACCAACAATCAAGTCAAATACGATGCTTTGTTATTCGGTTTACAAGTGATGGAGATCATTGGAGCTACACACATAGAGGTGTTCGGTGATTCAGAGTTAGTGGTGCAACAAGTCGCCGGGATCTACAAATGTTTTGATGGATTACTGAACAGGTATTTGGATCAGTGTTTGGATATTATTGCCAATTTCGATGATTTTACCATTAAACACATTGCTAGGGATGAAAATTCTAGGGTGAATGACTTAGCTCAACAAGCATCTGGTTATAGTATCAAAAGAGATGTATTTTTCATATTAGAGAAACCGGTGTTTGATTATAATTCTTTGGGCGAAATTGGCGGGAGAGCAAGCCATGGGCGGTCGACCGGTGCCGCCGCCGGTCGGCCGCGTGTGGTCGTGGTACGATCGGCATTGTCGCCGGTCATTGCGTGTGGTCTGCGGTTTGACCGGCGTTGCCTGGCCGGTCAGACCGAGTTTGCAGAAGGTGTTGGGGGCACGGTAATCATAATCCGGAGGCTGAATTAATTGGAAATTCGGACATGTGTGTCCTGGAAACAGTAGATGATTGGTAAATTCCTTTGATTCAATATTTGAAAGATCCTAGTCTTAAGGTTGATCGGAAAAATCGGCGGCAAGCGTATAAATACATTTTGCTTGATGAAGAGTTGTATCGCCGAAATATAGATGGAGTGTTATTAAAGTGTTTAGATAACGATCAATCTAAAGTCGCTATGAGAGAAGTTCATGAAGGAATTTGCGGGACTCATCAATCGGCCCACAAAATGAACTGGTTGCTTAGGAGGGTGGGGTTCTATTGATCGAGGATGATTGATGATTGTTTTAGATATTATAGAGGATGTGAGGCTTGTCAACGGTTCGGCAATGTTCAATTGACACCAGCTTCGATGTTAAATCTTATTATTAAACCATGGCCATTCCGAGGGTGGGCTTTGGATTTTATTGGTCAAATTTATCCACCGTCTTCAAAGGGACATCGGTTCGTGCTAGTTGTGACAGATTACTTCACCAAGTTGGCCGAAGCCGTACCGCTCAGGAATATGACGCATACAGAGGTAATTGACTTTATTCTGAAACATATTATACATAGGTTCGGCATTCCTCAGACATTGACTACGGATCAAGGGGCTTCTTTTATGTCTAAATAAGTAAAAAATATTGCTGAATCCTATGGTATTAAGCTATTGAGTTCTTCTCCTTACTACTCTCATGCTAATGGACAAGCCGAGTCTAGTAATAAGACTTTGTTGAAGCTATCAAGAAAAAGATCGAGGAACATCCAAGGAGGAGGCATGAGGTGCTTTCTGAGGCATTATGGGCGCATAGGATATCCAAGCATGGTGCACCAAGGTGACCCCTTTTGAGCTAGTTTATGGACAAGAAGCCGTTTTACCAGTTGAGGTAAATCTTGGCTCTTTTCGATATATAAAGCAAGACGATTTGTCAGCTGAAGACTACAAGTTTTTGATGGGAGATAATCTTGATGAAGTAGTCGACAAACGTTTGAAAGCTTTGGAAGAAATAGAGAAAGAAAAGAAGAGGGTGGCTAAAGCGTATAACAAGAGGGTGAATGCAAAGACGTTACAAGTGGAAGATCTAGTATGGAAGACGATTTTGCCTTTGGGTTCTCGATCTAAAGAATTCGGTAAATGGTCACCAAGTTGGGAAGGACCTTATCGAATATGCGAAATCGTTCAAGGGAATGCGTACTTTTTGGAGACACTTCAAGGAGAGCGGTTTCATCGAGCTATCAACGGTAAATATCTAAAGAAATACTTTCTGAATGTTTGGCAAAATGCTTATGGAGTTTTGTGGTCGGTAATTAAGTTATCGCCCTAAGATAACATGTCTTGTGCTTTTAGATTCACGATGTTCATCATAAAAGGCAGGGGGCATGTGTTTACACCTGAAATTGGCATCTAGTGATTGAAACAAGAAAAATTGCCAATATTTAGAAATTGCCGGTTTCCTTCGGAGAGGCCGGTCGGCCGTCGTGTATGGCCGGTCGGACCGGGCGGTGGGCGGCGAGTCAGCCGGAAGCATGTGGCGGTCGGCCGCGAGAGTCCGAAACCAAGTCGATTTTGTCGATACTCGGGTTTCCTTGTTCCATATGGCATGTTTCGGGTTTCCAAAAGAGTTTATCCCGAAGTGGACGTGGAGAGGACCTGTAGGAGGCAAGACCAACCCCTATTTAAGGGCCAAGGCCAGTTCAATTAGCAACAACAACTCACAAACCAATCTAATCTAGCCTATTGTATCGTTCTTTTACTTTTCAATATATTTTCAATTAGTTCATCCGTCTTTATCGATTTGCACCGTAAATCGTCCGCCGCCGCTGCGAGAGTGCGACACATCTTTATAGGTTTTTCTTGAAAACCTTTCGTTTGCCCACGAAATAAGTATTTATCAATCATTTCATCTAAATCGGCTCCGTTAGCCGGTTTAATCTACAAACCCGTCTTGGTCTAGGTCTAGTATTTTGCTAGATCGAGGTGGTTGATGACTCAAAAACCACCACAAGACGTTTAGGTGATTGAATCGCGTTCGTACCTTTACAAAAAAAAGATGCCAACATCATCTTTGCCAGGGAATAGGCGTACGGTGACTGCATTATGCATCTTAATGTCTTCGTCATTGAAGAAGCACACACATTGCCTCACTCAGATGGCATATACATGCATGTTGACTATATTCATAAGCACGGTATCGTTCCTATGCATTTGGGTTTCTATTCACATGCAAGAAAATAAAGATTATTTTTCGTCTACTTACCCCTGTATTTGCGTATTACAAGCAGAAGAAAATTAAACATTATACATTTACATGCCTAAGACCTTTCATAGTTTCATATAGAGTATTTCAGATTTGCATGTATGCTTCCAAACTCATGTCTCACTACAAAAGGATATCACAACAACGGTACCAAAGACTAGATCATATGACTGTAAGAAATTCTGTTTTATACAGAACTGGTACATGGAACAGATTCAATCATACATACATAGAAACCAAGCAAACAGAAAAGAATCATAGAAGGTCTGAATACACATATATATGCTTCTAAACTAAAACATATTTGAGCTACAAACGGCGCCATTAACTGCAACCTCAGGCAAAAATTGTAAGTTACATAATATGAAGACTCTCAGAAGTACTAGCCTAAAAACAACTTACACGTGACTCAGACAACGCGCGTTTCACTGGATTCCAAAAGAACTGATGGTTCTTATGTCAGTCTCGTCTCAATAGGGTTTCATACATATTAAATGAAGTATCATATTAGGCCAGTTTCAATGGAGTTTCATTTAGAGTTTTATATATATTTAATAGCCTACCACATCAGTCTTTGCAAGAAATTAGAAGGAGAGATAATGGAAAGAGTTTTATCTTGGTGAAACCTTTCAGGCACTATTTCCAAAAAGATAAAACACATTTGAAATCTTCACTAAGAGTGTATTGTATTTCATCCCGTCTTAGAAACAGTGTGAAACCCCCACTGAGAGCCTCTTTCGTTTCACCTTGTTTTGGACAATGAGACACATTAAATACTAAAATGATCCTATGAAACAGCGAAATAAAACTATTGCATTGAGAAAGCTTGTTTCGTTCACTCTTACCAACGTTCTCACGTCTTAGAAACAGTGGGATGAAACCTTCTATTGAGATTGACCTTAGCAGATTTATTGTTTTGCATGAAACGGGGAGGAGAGGGAAAAGGTTTCATGGGGATGAAACTATACAACACTATTTCTAAAACGTTGAAAACCGGGTGAAACCTACACTGAGAGTCTTCCTAGTTTCATGGGCTGTTTCTTATTGGTCGCTTCATGAAACTGTGGGACCGGTGGAAAAAAAAGCTAAAATAACTCATGAAATTATGTGATAAAATTGTGCATTGAGAGAGAAACTTGTTTCATTGTCTATTTCATGGTATTGGAAACTGGGAGGTGAAATCTTACATTGAGACTAGCCTTATATGGGTAATAAATAGCAGATAGCGGGTCCATAGCGGATTAAGGTCTTGGTAGCGGATCACAGATAGTGGGCGCTACAGCGGATGCTAAGTTCTGATAGTGGCATTAGATAATCACATGTAAATTTGAGAAAATATAGACATTTATTTGCACACTTGCACTTGAAGAGTTTGTCTTTCCAACATAACTTAAATTCAAGACACAGACATGGTCTTAGTACATGCACGAGCCAGCCAACAGAAGTGTACAGGACTCACAAGTTCACAACGAGAATACAAGATCATGGGAACCAGCAACTGATGAACCTGTCATTCGTTGTCGTTCTCACCAACCTCATCAAACTCATGGTCACTTGAACCATCAGCTTAAGGAATATTTTCAGATCTTACAGTTGATCTTGAGCTTCAGGCCTTCAACACAGCAATGAGTACCAACCACTAAGCACTAACTAGTAGCAACAAGCTAGCAAGCAGCCACCTCGACGGAGAAAACAACCAGCCGGCAAGCTCAAGACCTAATAACCTGCACAGAAAAGCCGTCAAATTAACTCAAATAGATGGACTGCGACGAGCCGGCGCGGGCGCTGTGCTGACGAACTAACCTTTGGTCGTCGAATCGAACCGGTGAGGTGGGAGGTGCTCTTCGGCTCCGCGGCAACCGCCGCCAGGCATCCAGCTGGCTGGCTGGCGAATCCGTGGAGCGCCGCCGCACGACGCAGGCTTCATGGTGTTGGTGGTGGCGTGCTAGATGTAAATGCGTGGTGAGAAAAGGTGGGCTAGAATTTAAGGAAACATATATATGGCCCATACGTTATTGCGGCCCGCTGTATCGTTTTCGCGGTCCGCTATTGTGGCTCGCTACCTGCTATTGCCACTACAGCCGCTACAGCCGCTATTTATTAGCTAATGTCACTTGGCTGCAACCTGTGTTGCAGGGACTGATTTCCCAATTTCTGTGCTGACATTAATATGTTTTCTAAAACCTGTTCATGAGTATAGGCATCCAGTTATTGAATAGCTAGTGCATCATCATCAGCGGGGAGGGGATTCGACAGCGTGCAGTCTCAATTTCTCAGGCCGCAGAAAAGGGCTAGACAATCATAGGGGAAGCACGGTCTTGCCGGAGAGGGATTCGGTGGCTGAGACGATCGGTGGGGGTAGGGATTCTTTCTAATAGAACGGATCTGACTTTGGGTTCATTGGGCTCACAGCATCGCTGGACGCTTAGGGAACGACGTCCACCCTTGCACACTGGAAACAGCATCCGCACCTGGACGCTATTAGAATCAGCGTCCATCCTATTTTGCTAAATACAACTTTCTATTTACTAGATATTTAATTAGTTGATTATTAATTACTATATATTAAAAATTCGGGTATTACGGTCTTTTCATAGCTTTACCCTCAATTGGGCCCTAGGTGGGTCGATTCCTATAGCTGAGCTTTTGAGTGCTTCGGACTAGTGGACCTTTGCCTAGGTCTTCAGTTTCGCCCCCAGCTTCGTTTGCTTCGCCAACTTCGCCTTCGGCTTCGCTTACCTCGCTTGCTTCGCCTGACGTTGAGTCGATGGTCCCTTGGCCTCTCGTCAATAGAGGTCGAAGGGAGGTATGGGGACAGGGTTTGCAATTTCGCGAATTTCGGCACGAAAGCCACGAAATTTGGTGGTTTTGCGGGGTGTGGCACGGCATTCACGCGGTTTCGTTTAAATAATTTCGTGAAAATTCAAAAATTTAAAAAAATTTATTTTAACAAAAAAAATATTTTTATAAAAAATATAAATTTCGCGATGTTTGTTGCGAAAACCGCGGTATACGATGCGGTTTTCGCGCGGTTTTGTGAAATCCGCGGCACGACGCGGTTTTCGCGAAATCTGCAGACGACGCGGATTTCGATTTAGTTCGAATTTAAATTACGGTTTTCACGGTTTTCGTGGCTTTCGCGGTTTTCGCGCGGTTTTGCGGTATGCACGAAATCATTCAAATTCAAATTTTCTTGTTCATTGCCGCTTTTCGCGAATTTCGGCGAAATTCGTCGTGCCGCCGAGGCGGCATGGCATATGCCGCCGGCATTGCAAACCCGATGGGGACCGGTCTCCAACCTATTTCTTTCATCCCAAAATAAATCAAGCTCATATCAGATATGACACATCCTAGTACAATACATCTGGATACATACTTGTGTCTAGATTAATAATCTGGATACATACTTATGGCTAGATTTATCGTATTAGGATGTATCACATCTCATACGAGATTTGTTTATTTTAGAACAAAAAATATATGATATAATTACATATGAATAGATCACATAAACATAATATATACCTCGTTCGTCCCATAAAATAACAGAGAGACTAGAGAACGTCATCCTGTCCCCAGACAGGATAACTTAACAAGCCAACCGTTATTTTCTTATGTTCCATCAGATAAGACTAACCAACGCAGGCCTTCCATGTCAGTCGCCGCTATTCCCCGGTGCCTCACCACGCGTCGTACCACTATCAACCTGTGATACTGCTCGCTCTCCTCATCATCCACGTCACGCAGGGGCGGATCAGAAAAAATAGTCACTGGTGTCACTCTCAAAATTTAACACTAACTGATTGCCGAATGTACAGAGCTATAGGCTAGTAGATTATAATAGATTAATAGCACGCATAACACACTAAACAAGTTAGGTATTTTTTTAAATACAGTAAACAAGTTAACAATATACTGTGATATTCTTTTCCGTTCAGATGAATCATAAGGAAGCTCATCCAAATTTACCTCTTTCCGTGATAGCTAGACGAGTGGAATGATTAACATTTGGTGCATCATTGTCTCTTCTTGCATTTCTTATAGAACCAGAACCATCCACATCACTGGCCGGTGGTACTTTTCTTTTATAAAACCGTTCCATTGTATTTTTTCCTATCAAGTGAAAGAAAATTGTTAAGAAAATAAAGTAGATTAACTATATTCATATTTGATTACAACTAGTATGAGTAAAATTAATTAGCTTATGTAAGACATCTTGCAAGGTACAAAACAAAAGAAAACACTTTACCTTATATTTTTGCTTGAAGCCTAGAAAGTATATTAGAATGTAATTGAAGAAGAGCTCCTCTAGCTCACCACTTAATTCAGAAAGAAAAACAAGATCTCAACATAACCCTAAGAGCCATGAAGTTGGACTCCACGTATCACAATACCAAAGTCACCACTAGTCCCTAGAGTAGAGATTAGAGATTCAAGGGCTCAAGGTGATTAGAACTTTGAAGCAAAACAGATCGGATAATTAGATTGGAAATACGGGGATTTTGATTTATGGCGAGCCTTACCGGTGAGGCAATGAGCGAGATTGCGAGAAGCAGAAAAGGCGTTGTGTTTCACTACTCCTGTGTGATGGAAGGGCAAAGGGCACCTGTGCTGCACGGGAAAGTGAAAGAACGATATAATCTTGCAAATTGATTGGGCTGTTGGTTGCCTGATTGTTTATCTTCTTGTTTTATGGGCTTAATTAGATCAGGCTACAGTGGGAGGTGGTGGGTAAGTAGGCTGCAGCCTGCAGGCTGGGATTGATTAGGCTCACTGGACCGGTGTCATTGGAAATTTTTACTGGTGTCACCTGCTGAAATAGACTGAATTATGAAGGGGTTATGTGGGTTGGGCAAGAGGGCGTCGGTGTCACCTGACACCAGCCCAATACTGTAGATCTGCCCTTGACGTCACGGTGCTATTACCAACGGCCACCGTTGCTGCCACCGCCGTGTCCTGTAGGAGGTTGACCTACTAGTTGATGGCAACGAGCCGGTGGTCTAGGTGGCTACTTCTGCTAGCTCTCCAAGAAATGGAAGACGAGGGCACAAACATGCAACGAGTGAAGAAGCCGATGATGAAAGCAAGAAGTGGAGCAACACCTTCTTCCGTTGATTGCTGCCACTACTCGGGAAATGATTTTTCTGAACGAACCCCCCAATAGGTTTCACGAGGGCCATAAGAGGCCGCGCCTGGAAAAACCGGTCCCGGGAGCAGGCTATTGGCCCGCATGAGATAATGCATTATCCCGTGCGGTCCACTTAGCGACCGCACAGGCTATTATCCCATGCAGTCGCTTAAGTGGACCGCACGGGATAATGCGATTATCTCGTGCGGCCCACATAACCGACCGCACAGGACAATGGTGCATTATCCCGTGCGGTCCACTTAAGGACCCGCACGGGATAATGCATTTTCCCGTGCGGGCCGTTAAGTGGACCGCATGCGATGATGCCGCAATAAATTTTCCGCTCAACCCGACAGTTGCACATTTACCATGGTGTTTCCCTCTAAAAAAGGGCAATTATAGGGGGAAGGTTTTGAACTTGAATTTTTCAATTGGAGTCAACACAAAAGGTATCATACTTGATCTCCTCTTCCATTTACTTCTATTTTTAAAAATTTTTATTGGTTGAATGCGAAGATTTTGAACTTTTTAACTCGTTTTTCTCTTGAATAATAGGCATCTTATTTTTGTGGAAGGCTTTATACTTTAAATCTTCAATTGAAATCAATATAAAAGGTAACGTGCTTGATCATCTCCTTCATTTGCTTCCCATTTTATAAAATTTCATCGGTTGAATGCGAAGATATTTAAACTTGTTTGAATTGTTATATATTTTGAGCTATTAATTTTGTAATTTGTAGGTCAAATATTTTGTTTTTTTATTGAACCATTTTTTTGGTAACTACTTTTGTCTCATTATTATTATTTGTTATGCATGTGGTTTTAGTTATAAAGTAGGATTTAAGTTTAATTTATTTATTTAGAAAACACCTATATATTAATTTATCTTTGTCACTTTTTTAGATGGATCGGATATGGATGTATGAGACATGGAGAACTCATCCGGTGTTCATGAGAGAAGCATCAACATTTATTGATAAGGCTAAGGCACACGCTTTGAGGAAGAATAGGAAGGATATTTTTTGTCCTTGCGTGGATTGCAAGAATCATAAGATGTTGAAAGATCCAGATATAATTCTCGAACACATAATTCAGCGTGGATTTGTGGAGAAATACACAGTTTGGACTTATCACGGGGAAGTCGTCCCTCCGGAAGAGAATCCTGATATTTGGTTCGATGAGGCAGAGAATTTTATAATTGAGGACATGTCTCGTGAAATGACGGGTGATTTTGGCGGCTCTGGTTTTGATGAGGCAGAGGTTGATATTGATCTTGATCTTGAGGATATGTTGCGGCACACTAAACCAGAGGTCCTAACAGATAAAGCAAGAGATTTAAATAATTGCGAGGCGTTGTAGAAAGCAGTGAAAGATCTTTTATACGATCAAGCAAAGGGATATGATATAGATTATACAGTGTTGCGGTCGGTGTTAGAACTTCTTAGGTTGAAGGCCAGGCACGGATGGTTCGATACTAGTTGTCACGGCCCGATTTTTGTTCGGGATTAAAAATCATTAAATAAATTATTTCCTAGAAAATAAATAAAATAAAAGCAAAGAAATCAAGTGAATTAAATAAGGAAATAAAAATTTTCCTTTAAAAATCATGGCTGGAAATATTTTTGAAATATTCTCCATGTCCTAAATTACTCTCTGAAATTTTCCGTGAAATTTTGGAGCTCAGAAATAATTTTAACAATACAAAAAGAATTTAAGTAATTATTTAAATAAATTATTTAATTAGTAAATGATCATTTTATATTTTTATTAAATACCTTGGATGTCCACCTATTTTTAGGATTTTTCTTGAATTTATTTGAGCATTGGAAGTATTAACAAAAATACAAATATCATTTATCCGCTTAAAAATCCCCCCTTTGTTCTGGGTCGGAAACGGCCCAAAAAGTCCGTCTTCGCTCCCTTGCGGCCTAGCCCGGCCGATGCCTCCTCTCTCCTCCCGACCCAACTCGAGCTCGGCCCGTTTCCTCGCATGCGCGTCAAGTCCGTTTTGCCTCCCTCCCGTCTCTCCCCTCGCTCGCTGACGAGTAGGCCTTGCCCGTCAGTCTCTCCCCTCTCTCCCCGAGCCATCGACAGGTGGGCCCCACCTGTCGGGGTCGCCCTCTCCACATCCGGCGGCCCGCGCCGTCGCCACCGTCATGCGCCGCTACCGCCCGTCGTTTCCGCGCACCCCGCGCCGCGTGGGACCCATGCCAAGCCTGCACGCATGCCGCCGCACCCACCCCCGCATCTCGCGCACACCAAGGTGATCTTATCCGCCCACAAACCGAAGCCGCCGATCTCGCGCTTTCCCTCTTCGAGTCGGTTGCAACGGCGAGTTTTTCCCGGTCGAATCGTGTGCAATCCGACCTCTGAACCCACCTATAAAGTCCCCTCGCGCGCCGCCGCGTTCTCCCTTTGATTCCCGTGAGTTTTGAACCCAAAATCCTAGCCGGCCGCCGTCTTCTTCTTCACCGCCGGTGAGCCGCCGTTGTGCCTTTCCTTTTTGTAATTTATCTCGCTTTCAGTTTCTTTGTTGCGCCGCCGCTCGCCGCCGTGCGCCGTCGCAAGCGCTCCCGAGCCGCCGCCGCTCATCGCGCCGCCGGCAAGCCGGCCGGCCGCCACGTCGCCATGGCCGGCGACCTTAGCCGCCGTCGCCCTAAAACCCTAACCCTAACCGGCTACCCGCCGCAGCCGTCCGATTCCCCGGATCGGGCGCATCCGAGCCGCCTGACCTTGCCCTTGCCGCTGTTGTTCGATCGGTTGCCGTCGCTCCGCCGATGGCCGCCACGCGTCGCCGCCCCCCCAGCCGCTCCGGCTCCCACGCCGTTTTGCCTCCCCACGCGACACGCGTCGCCACCTCCTAGCCGCCCTGGCCCTGTGCCGCTCCGCCTCCCGCGCCATGCATCGGCCATCTGCTCGGCCGCCGCACCGCCCAACCCGCTGCCGCCACGTGTCGCTTCTTCGCTCGGCCGCCCAACACCTATCCTGGTAGCCCCAAGGAAAAGGAATGTGACTTGCTTCAACTGTGAGGAATTTGGACAGTATGCCAACCAATGCCCCAAGTCACACAACATCCCTCCTCTTACCGGTGCCAATGCAATAGCCATAGGTGGCAACCCCAGATCGGGCGGCAGCCCAAACAACTAGACAAGAAGTCTGCATCAACCCTGGTCTTGCTTTGGATGGAGTTAAGAAAGCAATGACCGTACCCTTTCCCCTTTATATATGAAGAGCCTAGACCGATGTTAGTTGTCATTGTATTATGTTGTGTGGGACTGTGCATGGCAGTCCGATGTACCCCTCCTATGATGTAACGTTTATGAACTAATATAAAGTTCTATGTTACATCTTAAACAAGTTTATTCCACCATGCTTGTGTGTGCAAAAGATCATTTGAAACAACTTAAAGTAAATAGAAAGAAAGAAACGGGATCGATTAGAATCGTGACCTTAGTAGGCCTAATCCCTTACCCCATCTATACTCTTCAGATGGCGCGCTGTCGCAGAGCCTCAACAGCTACTGAGAACCCGCCGGAACCTAACCCTACCACCCTAGCAGAGGTCATGGCTTCACAAACCCAACTGCTTCAAGCCATTGCCAACAACCAAGGACAACGCGGAGGATCAAGCTTAGGCGAGTTTATGAGGGCCAAGCCACCCACCTTCGCTATGGCAGAAGAACCTATGGATGCCGAGGATTGGCTAAGAGTAATAGAAAAGAAGCTAACCCTCGTCCGAGTTCGAGAGGATGACAGAGTCATCTTCGCCCTAACCAACTGGAAGGTCCCGCAAGTGATTGGTGGGACACTTACAAAGAAACCCGGGCTGAAGATACCGAAGAACCAACATGGGAGGAATTCACGGCTGCCTTCCGTGAAAATTCCGTACCAGCCGCAGTTATGAGGATGAAGAAAAATGAGTTCCGTAGGCTGCGCCAAGGCAACACCTCGGTGCAAGAATACCTCAACAAGTTCACGCAGCTTGCCCATTATGCCACAAGCGATCTGGCAGATGAAGAGGAAAAGATGGACAAGTTTATTGAAGGATTGAACGACGAGTTAAGAGGACCGATGATCGGTCAGGACCACGCTAGCTTTCAGAGCCTCATCAACAAGGTCGTAAGGCTTGAGCATGACCAAAGGACGGTTGAAAACAACCGGAAGAGAAGACTTGCTCTAGCCCGTCCGATTCAAGGAACACCCCAGCGACCTAAAGGAGCAACCCCGTCAGGTTGGAAGCCAGCCATCGTAATGACCAATCGCCCCTTTGCACCCAGCAATGCTAGCAGACCACCTGCCACCCCTTTCCGTACCCCGGCACCTACCTTGGCGACCCCAAGACTTAAGAATGTAAATTGCTTCAACTGTGGGGAGTTTGGACACTTTGCCAATCACTGCCCTAAGCCGCGTAACACCCCCGTCCGTACTGGAGCCAACGCCATTGCTGTGAGAGGAACCCCTGCCCCGGCACCTGGACGCAGACTATTCGGAACACCCTAGCTGAAGGAGGCTACCACCGGAATCCACCGTGGCCAAGTGAACCATGTGCGTACAGGAGGAGCCCAGGAAGACCAGGTCGAGCTAATGGGTATGTTCCCTATCCATTTTGCACTAATTAAAGTTTTGTTTGGTTTTGGAAATCCACATTCTTTCATAACCTCAAATCAAGCACAGAACATAACCTACGTCTGGTAGACCTTAAGAGCCATGATAGTACATTCACCTAGGAGAGATATAGCTGTACTCCATACCGACACCAATATAGCCTTACCCTAAAAAGCCAAGCTTGAACTTATTGTTAGGGAGGTAGAGTGCCAAAACTCTGGACTCTCATATTAGACACTATGTTAAAGCTAGGTAGAACCGAACCTTCCCTAGATAACCTCTTGTCGCCCACCAAAATCACACGACTGCAATCCTACCAGGATCACCACCCGTCTACAGCTAAAGGTTCCAACAGTTTAGAACAGCAAGTCTATTATACAACTTAAGGAAATTAGAAACCTACTGAATCCTGCATGCTTGAAGGATGCCCCAAGGATTAAGAGCTGACAACATCATGTTATCTGAAACAAAGAATTGAAGTGGACCACCCTTAAAAACTTAGTGATAGATTCCTGCGTCACCCGGAGCAGCCAATCTATTCGTCGTCCTGTTAAGAAGGAGTTCGAATGGATCCATCCTATATGATTATACCGACCGATTCCCAATCGCGACCCAACCCAAATCTTGGGGACGAGATTTATTTTAAGGGGGGTTAGGTTTGTAACACCCTGAAAATCGGAGAATTAAAAATTGAAATCTAAAAATTGGAACTTACAAAAAACTTTTTGGCTTATTGCTTCTTATCGTGTTTTTCGATCTTATTTGCCAGCTCAGTTGCATAAGAGTTTCTTTTGGAATTACTTTGATGTGAAGTTGGGTAAAAACCCTAAGCTTTGAAATCTTAGCTGGGAGAAATAATTCAAAAGATATATTTGGAAAAGGGTAAATACATAATTTTGTGGATTTACAAAAGATTCTTTGAAAAGAATGTATTTTGGTTTAAACCCTAATTGGTGGAGGAAAGATAATAAATATTTGGATTTGGATGATAAAAATATTTTTGAAAAGAAAATATGAATTTAGAAACTTATTTTAATCAAAGATCCTAATTTATTGAATTTAAAAGAAGAAATAAAATAAATAAGAAAAATATATTTTTTAATAATAAAAAGTGGATGAAAAAGTTTGAAAATATAATTTCAAATTTATTTTGGGAATATTAGAATTTATCTTGGATTTTTAGGATGAAAGGAAATAGGAATGGGAAATTAGGAAGTTTAAATCGGGTAAATTAGGAAGTACACTATTCATTACCTCGGCAAGTGTTCGACCGGTCAATCGGCTGTGTCCATGCGCGCCACGTGCAGCCCACCATGCCACGCCGTACTCAGGGACGTGTGCACGCGTGTTCCCGTGGTCGCCGGCTCTGGTCATGCACAGTGTACGTCGGAACGGCCTCGCCGTCTCGCCGGACGCGGAAGTCCACGCTGTACCGCGCGCCCATACCGCTCGCGTCAGCCCCAGCGCTCGCACAGTCCACGCCGTGTCCTCGCCACGACGCCCACGCGCACACGCGCTCGCTGAAGTCGCCGCTCGCCACGTCGCCCACGTCACCGTACACTCGCACGGCGTGCCGTACGCCTCGCCGTGCTCGCCATGCCGCCGTGCGTCCTTGCTCTACCCGCTGTGCGTCACCCACGTTCGCGCACGTCTGAGCCACACCGCCATCCACCGTTGCGTCGCCCGCCCTATGCCGTGCGTCGGCCACGCCGACGCCGTCGCCGCGCGTCACCACGCCGCCCGCGCGACCACACCGACGTGGATGGCTATAAATAGGACTCCTTGGCCGAAACTCAAAATACAAAATTTGTTCCTAATCCTCTTACCTAGCTCCTCCCCGAATTGCCCCAAATTCTATCTACCCTAGCTTGAGAATTCCACGAAACACCGAAGAACCCTAAACCCGGCCACCCGGAGCGAGAAGCCAAAATTCGTTCTCCTCGGCCGATTTCGTAGCAAATTGAAGGTACGTTGACAATATATGAACCCTAAGCATCATTTTCCCTAGCTTGGTCAAGCCGATTTCTCGCCGGAGCACGTCGGCGGCGAGCGCTGTCGAGCTCTCTGTTTAGGCCGCCACCATGCGCACGTCGCCAAGCCGTCTCGGCTCTTTTCCGACCAAACCGACCCCGTAGTTAGCATCCCCGTGCCCCTTAGATACTCTGGGAACACTTGGTTCAGTCGGAACACCGCCGGATCCCGCCGGCACCGTGCGCCACCGCCGCCGCGGCAAGGCCGCCGTCGCTGGCTCGTTCCGCCACCTCCTCGGTTCGGTTATGCCTCGGGGAGAGTTCCTTATGTCACCTAGATGGAGTAGGATCGATTAGATGCCGAGCTCCGGTCCCCTTCGTCGTTGTTCGGCTGTGCCGCACCGTCGGCCTCGCGAGGAAGAAGAAGAGAGGAAAGAAGAAAGAAAAGGAAGAGAGGGTGGTAGATAGACGAGATCGGCTCGGTAGCGCAGTGGCTGGAGCCGAGCCGTATAACGCCGAAGGTCGCGGGTTCAAACCCCCCCAGCTGCGCAAAATTTTGCCGATTTTCAGTTTTTCTTTCTCCTTCCTCTCCCGCCGGCCCACACGTCAGAGAGAGAGCCAGAGAACAGAGAATAGAGAAGAGAGTGAAGAAGGGATTAAAAAAATACAATAAGCTTGGTAAAAATCCTAGGAAAATATTTAAATTATTTTAAACTCTTCTAAAACTTTATTCACAAAGATTTTGCATCTTTCAAAAAAAGTTTATTTATTTACTTTTAAATTGCTTTACAAATAATTATGGAGTTTATATTTACCTAAACTTCGAACTTTTAATCCGATAAATTTCCAAAATGTTTATATATCTTGGAGGGGCCCATTCATTCATTTAGGTTATATTCATAAAACAAGAATCTTTTCAAAGGATTATAAACTATCAAAGGATTATAAACTATCTTCATAATTTTCGATCAACCCCTTTTCGACATATATGTTTTATGTTAAATCCTTCCCAACCCATTTTCGGTAGACCGCGACACCAATTAATCTTGATTATTATAAACCTTAGGCTTCTCGACCCAACGAATATTTTTGATAAAATTTAAAGATAACCACTTCCTTTTTGTTAATTGAATCATCAACTCTAGTATTTCTCAAACTTTAAGCATATTAAAATAAATATCGCACCCTTCTTAACAAAATCGAATTCATTACAAAACTTCAAGTCCTGATAACCCTTTCGCTCTAACTCGGTTTTCGCCGGAACTCGAGCCTAGGTTCACATAGAGTCATAGCCTAGCATTAGGAGCCGCTTTTTGCGATTCATTTGGCTTTTATTGGATCTTATTGGATTTTATTTGAATTCTAATCGAATTCAAATTTGATTTCTCGCACGTACGATAGAGCCCGAAGGAGCCGTTGAGAACCTCGAAGACTCAAGCCAACCAGGTTGCGAGCAAGGCAAGTCAACACATCCCTTTGAACATATTGATCCTACTTTGCGAAATGATGTTGTTTTCAATTACAAATTGCATGCTACACACAAATGAGTACCTATACTTGATATACCCTGCTTTGATATTGAATACCCTTAGAAATATTCTTTGTAACCCTCGATGTGATACAACCGGAGGATATCTTCGGTAAAATGCTTAGCCACGCTTATACTAGATCCTTGCATACTCATGATTTTACAAAGAAGCCTCATGCTTGGGCAACTATCTTTGGGAAGGTAGTTGGAATACGGCATGTGGAGACATGAGCGCCACATTGCGTAAAACATGATGAAATGAGTTTTTAGAAAACCAAAAAGGAAAAACCAACGTTTTTAGGCGGGCGGATGGATGGATTTGGGTGGATTTCGGGAAAGGCTAGTACCGTCCCCGGTCAATTAAGGACGAGCCATGAGACTACAACTTAGAACGAGCTAGTACAACCGTACTTCTTGAATGGGTATAGACCTAGCGGAGTAAATAACCGAGCGGAGGCAGTATCCCTGCGTAGTGGTTCAGGTGTAGGCGTTGAGGTAAGGGCCTACCGGTGGGGGCTCACCACTGGGGGGGTGCCTGGATGAAAGTTAAGGGCCTACCCGCAGGGGGTGTACCGCTGGTTGGTACCTGGGCAGAGATCGGACATGCGATCAACATGAAGAAATGAAGACATGAAGAAAAGGACATGAAGATGAAAAGTTCAAAGATAGAGCAATTCTTTCTCTTACCCCGGGAACACCAGAACTCCTCTCACTGCTAGGAAATGACGGCTAGAGTGCATGAGGGCTTAAGTTCATGGAGCGGGTACTGCCAAAGTGAGGTTATCGAAAGGCTTTGCCGTGACCGTCCCATATAATGGGATGTAAGCTCATTCAATGAGTAGTTGCAGAGTACGGGTAAAGTGTACATCCACTGCAGTGTGAGTAAATCAATTTATTTGAATAGCCGTGCTCGCGGTTAATGAGCGACGTGACAAGTTTCTCCCGTGGCTAGACTCTAAATTTTAAAATGATGGGTGGGATTGCATAATGATTTTATGTGCTGGGAAACCAACTTCTCTATCTGAGAGAAGGGGGAAGACACACCCAGAAAACCATGACGAATCGGAGGCGGGAAGCTATCCTTGGGATCACAATGGATGGTGGACAGAACCGTCATCGACTTAATATACTATGGACCTAAAATTTGACCTGGCTAGATGTTAGGTTTGTGAAATGATTTGTGAAAATTGGCTTTACGCAAATAAACCATAGCCATCCTTTGAATGACCCTATCATGTGCATCATTCCGTGTTGGCTTGCTGAGTACGTTGGGTACTCACCCTTGCTATACGCACAAACCTCCAGATGAAGGAGATGAGGAAGACCCGTACACATACTACCAGGAGGAATGAAGTTAATGGAGCGCAATAGGTCTTAGCCCCCAGTCGTTGCCTGTAGGCGATCGACATGCCGCTGCTTTCCGTCTGCTTATCTCATCTAAACTCTGCTTTTGGTTGATTTCGGACCCATAGGTCCTATATGTATCAGATATTGCCTTTGGGCCTATTATTGTAATAAGTCGTTGTAAGACTATTCGTGCACTTTGCACCTGGTAATTCAGAACTATATTCGTGGGTACCAAACTACTCGATCCAGGGATATGGTACTGTGAACACGAATGATTCCCGTCCTCAAAAATGGGGGTCTACAAGCTTCGGCTTGCCCGTTGGCCTGTGCGTAGTACGGCGAAGAATTAAGCAGCTTGATCCCCATGCCGTCGGCAAACTGGACAAACTCGTCTGATATGAATATAGATCCCTGGTCCATTGTGATTGTTTGTGGGACGCCAAATCTGTAGATAATGTGTTCTTTAACAAACTCGATTGCATCCTTAGAATCCACTTTCTTTAAAGGGATTGCTTCCACCCACTTCGTGAAATAATCTGTTGCCACCAGAATAAATTTATGCCCTTTGCTTGAGGGTGGATTGATCTGGCCGATCATATCAATGCCCCATCCTCTGAACGGCCAAGGCTTAATAATTGGATTCATAGCCGATGCTGGTGCTCGTTGTATGGCACCAAATTTCTGACAATCCTGGCAACCGTTATAATACTTGAAACAATCCTCCAGCATTGTCGGCCAAAAATACCTGCTCGCCAAAGTAGCCACTTCATCTTATGAGCCGATTGATGCATGCCACAAATCCCTTCGTGAACTTCTCCGATAGCCGCTTTGGCTTGATCGGCTCCCAAACACTTGAGCAGCACACCATCAATCGTCCGATAATACAGGTCTTCGTCAAACAAAATATATCTTGGAGCCTTGTATCGCAATTTCCTTGAAACCGATTGAGAGGGATTCTTGAGATAGCTATAGACTTCAAACCTCCAATCATCGGCTGTGATGGCAGCAACTTCTACTTCGACATCTTTTATCATCGGCCTGTAGCCTGATGCCCCTTGAGCTAGATCGTTGTTTTGGTGTTCTTCTCCCTAAGGATATGTTTTAAAGTGACTAGCCGAAAACTTTCCATCAACTCCTGGCATTGTTGATAATAGACCATCAGCGCGTCGTTTTTGCAATCATATGCTCCCGACAACTGGCTGATGACCAACAGTGAATCTCCCATTATTTCAATGGCATCGGCTTCGACTTCCTTGAGTAGATGTAATCCTTTAAGTACATCCTTATATTCGGCTTGGTTGTTTGTAGCATGGGGGTTGATGGCAAAAGCAAATTCAAAACTTGCCTCCCTAGGTGAAATAATGACCAAGCCAATACTGCAGCCGTTGGTGCAAACCAAGCCATCAAACGTCAGTGTGCAAGGCATGATTTCCACTGAGCCGATTGAGTCATTTCTATGCTCCACGATAAAATCGGCTATAGCTTGTCCTTTGACTGCCCTGGGTGCCTGATACCTCAACTCAAACTCTGTTAAAGAAAAAATCCATTTTGCAATCCTACCTTTCAACACTGGAGCCGATAGCATGTATTTGACTACATCGGCTTTACAAATTATTATGCACTCATTGGATAGCAGATAATACCTTAACTTCATGCATGAAAAATATAGGCATAGACATAGCTTCTCCACAGGCGAATACCTTGTCTCCGCATATAGAAGTCATCGGCTGAGATAGAAGATAGCCTTTTCCTTGCCCTCAACCTCTTGGATTAAAACTAAGCCGATTGACTTGTCGTTGGCTGACAGGTACAGCTTGAATGGCATCCCCTTCTATGGAGGCATCAAAACTGGAGACGAGCTTAAATAATCCTTGATGTTGTCTAAAGCCTTTTGTTGCTCTGCCCCCCATGTGAACGCTTGATCGGCCTTCAGCCGAAGTAGTGGTGTGAACGGTTCCATCTTCTCCAACAGATTGGCTATGAATCACCTGATGAAGTTGATTTTGCCGATCAGCGATTGGAGTTGTTTCTTGTCCTTCGGAGGCTGAATCGTCTTGATAGCATTAATGCTCCGTGGTATAACCTCGATTCCTCTTTCATGAACGAGAAATCCCAGAAACTGCCCGGCCGATACGCCGAACGCGCACTTCAACGGATTCATCTTCAGGCCATATTTCCTTGTCTGCTCCAACACTTGTTTCAAACCGGCTATGTGGTTCTCCATTTCCTAGGATTTAACGACAACATCGTCGATGTAGATTTCCACCAGAGAGCTGATCATATCATGAAAAATGTAGTTCATGGCCCGTTGATATGTCGTCCCAGCATTCTTTAAACCGAACGTCATCACAACCCATTCATACAGGCCGATTGCTCTAGGGCATCGAAAAGTAGTCTTGTGGATGTCTTCTTCGGCCATAAATATTTGATTGTAACCTACATTGCCATCCATAAAACTAATAATCTTGTGGCCTGAAGTAGCATCTACAAGCAAGTTGGCTATAGGCATTGGGTATTCGTCCTTAGGGGTGGCCTTGTTTAGATCTCTGAAGTCAATGCACACCCTAAGTTTACCATTTTTTTTTCAACACTGGGACTATGTTTGAGACCCATTCAGCGTACCGGCAGGGCCGAATGAATCCAACGTTGTATAGCCGAGTGATTTCGGCCTTGATTACATCATACATATCGGCCTTAAACCTCCTGGGAGGCTGTTTGAACGGCCGATAGCCTGCCTTAATCGACAGTTGATGGACAACATTAGATTGGCTAAGGCCAGGCATCTCAAAATACTCCCAAGCAAAGCAATCTTTATATTCTTTTAACAAAGCAAAGCAATGAGCTGGGATCTACAATGAGAAGATAAATTTTTACTAATATATGTCGGCCTCGGCCTGTCTCCAGAGCCGATGTCAATTTCCTCTACCTCGTCGGCCGACGTAAAACCTTGCCCAAGCTTGCCATCGTCTTCGTCCGTGGTGTCCATGCCGTAGACGCTTGAGCCCTCCACGATGTCTTGTTCAAAGCTGCAGCTGCGGCTCGTTGTCTCCAATCGGCTGTATGGCAGAATCGGACACTTTTAGAAAATCGGCTTGCCATATTTTCCCAGACAAACAATCAATGCCATCGATTTCCCAAAGTGGCAAATCGGCATTGGCGACGCTTACTGACCTGTTGGCTGGCACGATCTCAATCTTGTCACTGTCCCATTGGATCAGGCTCTGATGCATTGTAGAAGGAACACAACAATTGGCGTGTATCCAGTCCCTTCCGAGCAGCAGGCTATAAGACCCCTTCCCGTCGATGACAAAAAATATTATGGGTACGGTCTTGTTGCCGATGATCAGCTCGACGTTGAGGATGCCCTTGGTTTCTGACGGGTTGCCGCCGAAGTCCTTGAGCACCATGTTGGTCTTCATCAGGTCTTCGACTCCCTTGCCCAATTTTCTGAATGTCGCATAGGGCATTAGGTTGACTGCAGCTCCCCCAACCACTAGCATCTTCGACATCGGCTTGCCATTGACGAAGCCCTTCACGTACGATGGCTTCAAGTGCCGATTCTCGGTTTCCTCGGGTTTGTCAAAAACATCTTGGTCTGGGGAGAGCGCTAGCTTAGCCAAGGCGTCTTCGATGGTATCTGCATCGGCCTCGGGGGCGCCGAATTCGACTGGCAGTATGAACACCATGTTGACTGATGCAGCAGCTTTTCCTTTCCCTTTGGCCACCCTTCTGGCTTGATCGGCTGATCCCTCTGCGGCTTCTTTGTCATCGGCTGCTGCCTTCTTCTTGGGCCTCCACTCCCTTCTGCTCTTGCCCAGCCGACGGCGTTGTTCCTTGATCATCCGCCAAACTTCTTCTTCTCTTCCTTCACGCTTTAGCCTCTGAATTCTCCGCTTCTGTGTCTTCGTGAAGAGATCGGAAGGGCACCATTGGGGGTTGGCCGATTCTTCATCGTCGGCCTCATCTTTGTCGTGGTTGTTGTCGTTGTCGTCTTCGTCGACAAAGAAGTCCTGATGAATCGGGCCTAGCCGATCGTGGACGGACTGTCGCCTCTGGTTTAATTGTACGACCCTGGGGATGAACTGAGTTGGGCTGGTGATTGATGGCCTCCTGTGCTCGTCCTCACGGCGATCGCTGCAAGCCGGGCAGTCGTCCAGTGTCGACAGCCTCATGCCGGATTCCCAGCAATACCTGAAAAATTTACAATGCTAATGTGGATTGGCACTGCTGTGATCCCTCTCGTATCAGCGGCTTCGCGTATCTGGCTCGCGCCGACGAGGTGCTTCAAACCGAGCCTCTTCCCGCCGAGATCGGTGTTGGGGGCAGCGTCGGCTGTCTTCGTAGATCGACCGTCAATCAGCCGATCTAACAACGGGGCGCGCCATGTTGATTGGTGCGGCTTGATGTCCAGTCGGCTTGTTTTCTGCCTTGACCCCTCTCAAAGTATCAGCTAAGCTGTACGCCATTCTGTCTTGTCGATCAGCTCGCCTGGGGCCGGCTTGAACTGTGTTGACCGGGAAGGGATTGCCATCTACTTTCATCGGCCGACTTGAATCAGCAAGCTTGAGCTTCCCGGCCTCTATTGCCGACTGTATCTACTGCCTGAAGACTTTGCAATCGTTAGTGGCATGAGATGTGGAGTTGAGCCACTTACAGTACTTCTTCTGCTTCAATTCTTCGGCCGACGGGATGACGTGATTGGCTGGAAGCTGAATCTACTTCTCTTTCAGCAACAAGTCGAAGATCTTGTCGGCCTTCGTGATGTCGAAGTCGTTCTTTTCTTCCCTGGCCGTCTTCAATAGCCATTGGCAGATGATGGCCTTCTTGTTCTTCGTCCATTCGGCTGCGGCCACCTCTGCGTCATCGTCGCTAGAATCAGAGGTTGTTTCAACGATGACTTGGGATATGTTCTTGACGGCCTTCCTGGTTTCTTGGAATCGCTGCTCGTGGGCCGTCACCTTCTGCGCGAGATGCACCAAGCTATCAAAGTCTTGAGGCGAGAAGTGCTCGCGGATCAGCGCGATGAGGCCGTGGAAGGCCAAATCGGCTAGCTGGGCATCCGATAGCACCAGGCTATAGCATCGGTTCCTCATCTCTCTGAATCGTTGAATGTAGTCTTGGACCGATTCGTTGTGCTTCTGCCTGACGCTGGTGAGGTCCGACAACTTCATCTCATGGTTGTCGGTGTAGAAATAGCTGTGGAATGGCTTCTTGAGATCGGCCCAGCTCTGAATTGAGTTGTAGGGGAGTGAAGAAAACCATGTAAAAGCCGATCCCAAAAGAGAAAGAGGGAATAGTCTAACCCTCAAGGCGTCGGTAGCCAATGCCTCGCCGCACTGAGCTAGAAATCAGCTGACATGCTCGTAATTCGATACGTTGTCTTGCCCTGAGAATTTGAAGAAATCCGTGACTTTGTGTCGGTGGGCAATGGAACCCGCTCGAAATACTCCGGGTAAGGATACCTATACATATTTCCTGAATCCTTCATCTTAAGGCCGAATTGATCACGCATGATGTCTGCGATCAAATCGGCCCATGTCCGGTTGTCCTGCTGTATCGGCTCGTATTGGTCATACGGTGCGGGTGCTGGCCGATACAAAGGTGGCGACATCTGAGGCCTGTAGTGGTGATCCTGGTGGCCCCCGTGGTACTGGTATTGCTGGCCGACGGGAGGCGGCCGATTGCCTGGCGGTGTTTGCGGATCGGGGAACAGCTGGCAGCCGCCGGCGTTGTACTACCCTCTGAGGCCGATCTGGGCAACCGGCTCTATTTACCGATTGTTATTGAACATGTTGGCGATCTGGTCCTGGGGGAGTGGCTGTTGCCGGTTCAACACCGTAGGCGCCGGTCTTGAGGTCGATCCAGATGGATTCGGCTGGTTGAGGATCCCTCCTGGTGGCCCTTGCTAGCGGCGGCGGCGGGATCGGCCGGTCACAGGTGGCCAATGTCACAGTAGCCGGGCGCCGTCGGTGAAAGTAAGTCGGCCTCCGCTACTGGCAATGCCCAGGTCGGCTATCTTGGCATTAACCACTATGGCAATCATATTATTGAGGGTTTTGATGAGGATGCCGCTTTGATTGACCAAGGCGTGATGCACAGCCGAGTCGATTCGGTCCTGCAAGGTATGCAAACCCGAATCGACTTGATCCTGGCTCGGCTCTTCCATCTTCTGCTTGTCTTTGAATCCGCCAGAGGAAGATGCATTAAGTGTTAGGTTAGATCCCCCTGGATCGGCTGAGGGAATCCATGAACATATATTTGCTATCCTAAGATATATTTTAAACCAAGTGATTAGAATAGATCTGCTATACCGAGACAGTATCAACCACTTAATCCAAATACAGCAATGGATAATAAACATATGTATTTATAACCTAGCTGATACTGAAGGACTAACTGTGGATCAGCTAGTACTCCGATGATTCTTATGAAAAGATATTACTCTTGAACCAAATACACTAAGCCCGGGGAAATCGGCTATAGCTAGCAGGCCAATTTCGGTTTATGGTATTTGCTAAGAGTGAGATCTTAATATAAGAGGCAGTCTTAACATATAACTAGTAATAAACATACTAAAAACATATTAAAATAGATAAGGCCGGCTGAAACCCCGACACTGTCTGTAAGTATACAAATCTAACCGAAGAGATCATAATAATTCTAAAAACGACTTAACAGGTCAATGTGATGTAGCATTAAGTATAAAAAGAGCTACTGGATCTATTAGAACCAATTTATATCCCTTGAGACGGTGGATTCCACATATAAACTAGATCAACTTTTAGATCTAGCCGTATCGGCTGCTAATTCTTAATAGAATTGGCCGATGGCAGGATAGATCTAAACATTGCTCCAGTTTATATGCGGTATGTGGTAACTAGCGCAGCATAAACTCCTGAATCTAGAGTGTCATTATGATGGAAGCACTAGAATCAGAGGAAAACACAACTAATGACAAGCATTTACCTGGATTTGGGGATCGAAATGATGCAGCCCGAAGCCAGATCAAGAACTCGTCCGAAGAAGAGGATTGGCGATGCGCCGAAAGTTAATTGATTGTTGAGATGATTGTGTCCTCGATTACAGGGGTCTCGGGTTCTATTTATACCCAAGTACAACAAAGACCACGCTAAATACGGCTATAACTAACTACTATATCTGTACGACAAAAACGCGAGATGCAATCCCTTGCCGCCTTTACACCAGGATTATCTATAAACAAATCCCTAATTTACATACAATTGCCGTTGCAAGGCTTTATCCCTAGATGGCAATATCTTTAACGTGCAATTTGGAAACCGAATCTTCTATTTTATCTCTAAACATATTCATCAGAAACAACTTCAACTCCTCTGAACTTGGAATTGGCTATCGGCTGCTCTCGTCCGATTCAATTCTAGCCGACTGGCCTCGTAGCCGATCGCATCTTAGCCGATTTTACCTCTGTTTCTCCGTCAATCTAGCCGATCCGATTCTGCTTCAATCTCGGCTGGGACTTAGAGATTTGTTTACCAAATTTAGCCGTTAACACTCACACGGAAAAACATTTTCCCATGCGGGTGGTTTAAGCGGCCCGCACGGGAAAATCATTTTCCCATGCGGGCCGCTTAAACCGCCCGCACGGTGTTAACGACCAAATTTGGTAACCAAATCCCTAAGTCCCAGCCGAGATTGAAGCAAAATCGGCTCGGCTATGTTGACGAAAGCTACACTGAATCGGCCGAGATGCGGTCGACTAAGATTGAATCGGACAAGGACAAAGTGATGGCCGAAACCAAGTTCGATCGGTTGAAGCCGTTTCGATGAAGATAATTGGAGATGAAATAGAAGATTCGGTTTCCAAATTGCACGTTAGAGATATTGTCATCTAGGGATAAAGTTCTGCAGCGGCAAATGTATGTAAATTAGAGATATATTTAGAGATAATCTCGATGTAAAGGCGGTAAGGGGTTTATCCTGTGGTTTTTCATACAGATACAGTAGTTAGTTGTAACCGCGTTTAGCGCGATCTTTGTTGTACTTGGGTATAAATAGGACCCGAGACCCCTGTAATCAATATACACAATTTATTCATACAACACAATCAACTTTCGGCGCATCGCCAAACCTCTTCTTCGGACGAGTTCTTGACCTGGCTTCGGGCTGCATCGTTTCGATCCCCAAACCCAGGTAAAAGCTTGTCATTAGTGGTATGTTCTACTGGTTCTAGTGCTTCCATCATAATGATACTCTAGATTCAGGAGTTTATACTGCGCTATTTATCATATATTGCATATAAACTGGAGCAATGTTTAGATCTATCCTATCATCGGCCAGTTCTAGCAAGAACCAGTAGCCGATAGGGCTAGATCTAAAGGTTGAACTAGTTTATATGCGGTATCCACCGACTCAAGGGATATAAATCGGTTGTAATAGATCCAGTAGCTCTTTTTATACTTAATGATGCATCACATTGACCTGTTAAGTCATTTTTAGAGCTATCACGATCTGTTCGGCTAGATTTATATGCTTAGAGACAGTGCCGGGGTTTCAGCTGGCCTTACCTGCCTTAATGTATGTTTTTAGTATGCTTATTACTAGAGATATGTTAAGACCACCTCTTATATTAAGATACCTCTCTTGTTAAATACCGTAAGCCAAAATCGGCCGATTACATCGGCCAGTTACATCAGCCGACAGTCGATTTCCCAGGCTTAGCGTATTTGGTTTAAGAGCGATATCTTTTCATAAGAATTATCGGAGTACTAGCCGATCCACAGTTAGTCCTTTAGTATCGGCTAGGTTATAAATACATATATATATTATCCTTTAGTATATTCGGATCAAGTAGTCGACACTATCTCGGTACAGCCGATCTGCTCAATCCTTTGATTTAAATATGCTTTAGGATAGCATATACATGCTCATGGATTCCCTCAGCCGATCCAGGGAGATCTAACCTAACACTTAATGCACATATCTTGTTTTTTTGTTGGTTAACAGATCAAACCAAGCGCACGCCTGTACTTTCTGACAAGCCAAGAAAGGACTCCTTGGAGCTTCTTGGCACGCTGGTGGGACTATCTTTGTCAAATCGGCTAGGACGCATCGACTCAGCCAGAAAGATGGTTGACATCAAGAGCCCCAACATTTCTCAGGAGAACATCGTGCCTGTAAAAATGGAACAACTGTCGAGCCCACGAGCAACGATTCCAAGACACCAGGAAGGCCGTCAAGAACATATCCCAAGTCATCGTTGAATCGGCTTCCGATTCCAGCGACGACGACGCAGAGGTGGCCGCAGCTAAATGGACGAAGAACAAGAAGGCCATCGTCTACCAATGGCCCCTGAAGACGGCGAGAGAAGAAAAGTACGACTTCGACATTACTAAGGCCGACAAGATTTTTGACTTATTGTTGAAGGAGAAGCAGATTCAGCTTCCAACCAACCATGTCATCCCGTCGGCCGAAGAGTTGAAGAAGAAAAAGTACTGCAAGTGGCACAATTCCACATCCCATGCCACCAATGACTGCAAGATCTTCAGGCGGCAAATCCAGTCGACAATAGAAGCCGGGAAGTTAAAGTTCGCCGACTCAAGTCGGCCGATGAAAGTAGTGAAGGGTTACGCGGAAGCTACGCTAGCCGAAAACAAAAATTTTCTACCGCGCAAACCAGGAACACTTGCAAGTAAGGGCCGATAGATCGTTACCGATTGGAGTAGAGTGTAGCGGAATAGCCAATCAGGGCAATCCGATCTGGAACAGTGTAGCCGATTCCCGGAGACAACAGCCGATCAACAGCGCGCAACGTAGCAGCGCCTCTACCGGTATCCACACGTCCGGGGACAGAACGCCGTACACCCGTGTGCTAGCACGCGATGCAAGGCTAGGGTTTGGCACGAAAGTGGGGAGGGTTTCCGTGGAGATTGATCTCGGCGACTTCTGTTGCACGCGATGCAATTGATATGCCGCAGCTCTCCACCCCTCCCTCCTTTATATAGAGTTGGCCGACTGGGATTAGTAGCCGCTCAGGACTCTATTTTGAATTGGATCTCATCCGTATCTCATATAGAGTTGGCCGCTCACACGTCGTAAGCCCATAGGACTCTATTTTGAATTGGATCTCATCCGTATCTCATATAGAGTTGGCCGCTCACACGTCGTAAGCCCATAGGACTCTATTTTGAATTGGATCTCATCCGTATCTCATATAGAGTTGGCCGCCCACACGTCGTAAGCCCATAGGACTCTATCCGATCGGATCCCTATCCGATCGAGCCGTATCCGAGTCCAACTCGAATATCTGTTCTTATCCCCTTAAGCGTGCGACACTGTAGGTTCAGGTATACTCGGTTTCGGCTATAGTCTAACTTAGCCGATCGTCGGCTCGAGTCCAACTCACGAGGCACATCAACAGCGGTGCCTAGCAAGCACATATTGACACCATAGTATACAAGAATATAATATCGGCTCGAACCTGTAATGTGTACACAAATCCCTTTGCCTCACGATACCAGTTAAGCTATAGGCAAGATGTGTGCCATCCCTTCAATAGCTTAACCATTCACTCGAACCGTATTGGATTATCTGTCTATTGATTGACTCCTCAATCAACTTAGCATGGCCATGCATTTCCATAATCCATTACCTCGAGGGGCCCAGAGATATCTCTCCAAAGGAGGGGCAAATTCCATCTTGATCACTCACATCCCACTCCATGTTTCATAGCAAACCCGAAAACTACCTTTATAACTACCCATTACGGAATAGCGTTTGGTAGTCCCAAAGTAGGCTACTACACATGTTGGAATCCATGGTGATCTCGGGTTTAAGGACTTTGTACCAACACTACGAGAGATCTTAGAATCATATTTGTTCCAACAATATGACATATGATCAGGGATCGTTTAGAAATAGATTCATACATATCGAGTCTCATAAATAAGTCACGTACTTATTGATCAATACAAGATGTCTATTTTATGGAACTGAATAACACTTTATTCATAAATACATAAACATTGACGTGATATCCAACATCTCCATGTTGCCTCTAGGGCATATCACTAACAAGTAGACGGCAACCCCTTCCTGGTCAACACAGTTCAAGCCGGCCTCAGGCGAGCTGATCGACAGTACAGAATGGCGCACAGCTTAGCCGATACACCGAGTGAGGTCCGGACAGGAGATGAGCCGACTGGACATCAAGCCACGCCAATCAACATGGTGCTCCCCGCTATCAGATCGGCTGACCGACGACCGATCTACGAAGACAGTCGACGCCGCCCTCAACACCGATCTAAGCGGGAAGAGACTCGACCTGAGTCATCTCATCGGCACGAGCCAGAAATGCGAGGCCGACGCCACGAAAGGGATCACAGCGGTGCCGATCCACATTGGCATTGTGAATTTTTCAGGTACTGCTGAGAATTCGGCATGAGGCTGCCGATGCTAGACGATTCCCCGGCCTGCAGCGACCGCCGCGAAGACGAACACAGGAGCCCATCGACTACGAGCCCAACTTAGTTCGTCCCCTGGGCCGTCCAACTAAACCAGAGGTGATAGTCTGTCCACGATCGGCTAGGCCCGATCCATCAAGACTTCTTCGTTGATGAAGACGACAACGACAACGACCGCGATGAAGAAGAGGCCGACGATGAGGATTCGGCCAACCCCCAATGGAGCCCGTCCGATCTCTTCACAAAGACGTAGAAACAAAGAATTCAACGACTCAAGCATGAAGGGAGAGAAGACAAAGTTTGACAGACGATCAAAGAACAACGTGGTCGAGCTTGCGCAAGAGCGAGAAGAGAGTGGAGGCCCAAGAAGAAATTAGCGCCACGACGAAACAGCGAGGGATCATCCGATCAAGCCAAACGGGCAGCGAAAGAGAAGGAAAAGTCTCTGCATCGGTCAATATGGTGTTCATATTGTCAGCCAAATTCGGCGCCCCCGAGGCCGATGCAGACACCATTGAAGACGCCTTGGCAAAACTGGCACTCTCCCCAGACCAAGCTATATTTGACAAACCCAAGGGGACCGAGAATCAGCACCTTAAGCCGTTGTACGTTAAAGGATTCATCAACAGCAAGCCGATGTTCAAGATGCTAGTCGACGGGGGAGCCGCAGTCAACCTAATGCCCTACGCAACATTCAGAAAATTGGGCAAGGGGGCCGAAGACCTGATCAAGACCAACATGGTGCTCAAGGACTTCGGCGGCAACCCGTTAGAAACCAAGGGCGTCCTAAACATCGAATTGACCATCGGCAGCAAGACCATGCCCACAACATTCTTTTTCATCGACGGGAAGGGGTCTTACAGCCTGCTGCTCGGAAGGGATTGGATACACGCCAATTGCTACGTTCCTTCTATGATGCACCAGAGCCTGATCCAATGGGACGGCGACAAAATCGAAATTGTGCCAGCCGACAGGTTAGTTAACGTCGCCAATGCCGATTTGCTAGTTTGGGAAATCAAAGGCATTGATTGTTTGTTTGGGAAAATCTGGCAAGCCGATTTTCTAAATGTGTCCGATTCCACAATACAGTGGATTGGAGATGACGAGCCGCAACTGCTGCTTTGAACAAGACATGGTGGAGGGCTCAAGCGTCTTCGGCATGGACACCGCGGACGAAGACGATGGCAAGCTCGGGCAAGGTTTCACGTCGGCCGACGAGTTAGAAGAAATTGACATCGGCTCTGGAGACAAGCCGAGGCCGACGTATATTAGCAAAAAGTTATCTTCTCATTATAGATCCCAGCTCATTGATTTATTAAAAGAATATAAAGACTGCTTTGCTTGGGAGTATTTTGAGATGCCTGGCCTTAGCCAATCAATTGTGGTCCATCAATTGCCCATTAAAGCAGGCTATCGGCCGTTCAAACAGCCTCACAGGAGGTTTAAGGCTGATATGTATGATGCAATCAAAGCCGAAATCACTCAGCTATACGACGTGGGATTCATTCGGCCTTGCTGATACGCCGAATGGGTCTCAAACATTGTCCCAGTGTTGAAGAAAAATGGTGAACTTAGGGTATGCATTGGCTTCGGAGATCTAAACAAGGCCACACCTAAGGACGAATATCCAATACCCATAGCCGATTTGCTCATCGATGCTGCTTCAGGCCACAAGATTATTAGTTTTATGGACGGCAATGCAGGTTATCATCAAATATTTATGGCTGAAGAAGACATCCGCAAGATTGTTTTTCGGTGCCCTGGAGCAATCGGCTTGTACGAATGGGTCGTAATGACGTTCGGCTTGAAAAATGCTGGGGCAACATGTCAACAGGCCATGAACTACATTTTTCACGATATGATCGGCTCTCTGGTGGAGATCTACATCGATGATGTGGTCGTCAAATCCAGGGAGATGGAAAACCACATAGCCGATCTGAGACAAGTGTTGGAGCGGACAAGGAAATATGGCCTGAAGATGAATCCACTAAAGTGCGAGTTTGGCGTATCGGCCAGGCAGTTTCTGAGATTTATTGTTCATGAAAGAGGAATTGAGGTTACACCAAGGAGCATTAATGCTATCAAGACAATTCAGCCTTCGAAGGACAAGAAACAACTCCAATCCTTGATCGGCAAAATCAACTTCATCAAGCGATTCATAGCTAATCTTTTAGAAAAGATGGAGTCGTTCACACCACTGCTTCGGCTGAAGGCCGATCAAGCATTTACATGGGGGGCAGAGCAGCAAAAGGCTTTGGACAACATCAAGGATTATTTAAGCTCGCCTCCAGTATTAATGCCTCCACAGAAAGGGATGCCATTCAAGCTGTATCTATCAGCTGACAACAAGTCAATCGGTTCAGTGTTGATCCAAGAGGTTGAGGGCAAGGAAAAGGCTATATTCTATCTCAGCTGACGGCTACTAGATGTAGAAACAAGGTATTCACCTGTGGAGAAGCTATGCCTATGCCTATATTTTTCATGCACCAAGTTAAGGCATTATCTGCTATTCAACGAGTGCACAATAGTCTGTAAAAGTCGATGTAGTCAAATACATGCTATCGGCTCCGGTGTTGAAATGAAGAATTGGAAAGTGGATTTTTGCCCTAACAGAGTTTGATTTGAGGTATCAGGCACCCAGGGCAGTCAAAGGACAAGCTATAGCCAATTTTATTGTGGAACACAGGAATGATTCCATCGACTCAGTGGAAATAATGCCATGGACATTGACATTCGATGGCTCGGTTTGCACCGACGGCTGCAACATCGGCTTGGTCATTATTTCACCTAAGGGGGCAAGTTTTGAATTTTCTTTCGCTATCAACCCCCATGCTACAAACAACCAAGCCGAATATGAGGCTGTACTTAAAGGACTGCATCTACTCAAGGAAGTTGAAGCCGATGTCATCGAAATAATGGGAGATTCATTGTTGGTCATCAGCCAATTGTCAGGAGAATATGAATGCAAAAATGATGCGCTGATGGTCTATTATCAACAATGCCGGGGATTGATGGAAAGTTTTTGGCTAGTCATTTTAAAACATATCCCCAGGGAGCAGAACACAGAAGCCAATGATTTAGCTCAAGGGGCATCGGGCTATAGGCCGATGATGAAAGAGGTTGAAATAGAAGTTGCTACCATTACAGCCGATGATTAGAGATTTGAAGTCTACAACTATCTCAAGAACCCCTCTCAATCGGCTACAAGGAAGGATACAAGGCACTGAGATATGTTCTGCTCGATGAAGATCTGTATTATCGGACGGTTGATGGTGTGCTATTCAAGTGTTTGGGAGCCAATCAAGCCAAAGTGGCTATCGGAGAAGTGCATGAAGGGATTTGTGGCACGCATCAATCGGCTCATAAAATAAAGTGGCTACTTCGACGAGCAGGATATTTCTTGCCGACAATGCTTAAAGATTGTTTCAAATATTACAAAGGTTGCCAGGATTGCCAGAAATTTGGTGCCATACAATGAGCACTAGCATCGGCTATGAATCCAATCATCAAGCCTTGGCCGTTCAGAGGATGGGGCATCGACATGATTGGCCAGATCAATCCACCCTCAAGCAAGGGACATAAGTTTATTCTGGTGGCAACATATTATTTCACAAAGTGGGTGGAAGCAATTCCTCTAAAGAAAGTGGATTCTAAGGACACAATCGAGTTTGTTAAAGAGCATATTATATACCGATTTGGCGTTCCACAAACGATCACAACGGATCAGAGATCTATATTTATATCAGATGAGTTTGTTCAGTTTACCGACAGCATGAGGATCAAGTTACTCAATTCTTCGCCGTATTATGCACAGGCCAACGGGCAAGCCGAAGCTTCAAAAAAAAGATTGATTAAATTGATGAAAAGAAAGATCTCTGAGTACGCCAAGCAATGGCAAAACCGATTAGCCGAATCACTGTGGGCATATCGGATGGCATGCCATGGATCAATTCAAGTCCCTCCATACAAGCTAGTCTACGGGAACGAAGCAGTACTACCATGAGAGAACGTCATCGGCTCAAGGCGCATTCAACTACAGGATCAACTCACAGCCGATGATTATTATCACTTGATGATGGACGAATCAGAAGACCTAATTTTGTCAAGGATGAGGGCCTTGGAAAAAGTTACAAGAGATAAAGAACGAGTAGCCAGACATTATAATAAAAAGGTTGTGCCTAAATCTTTTGAAGAGGGCAAACTCGTTTGGAAATTGATACTGCTGATTGGATTCAGAAACAACAAATTTGGCAAGTGGTCACCAAATTGGGAAGTGCCTTTCAAGATCCACAAATGTGTCTCTAAAGGGGCGTACATGCTACAAGGTTTAGATGGAGAAGTGTTTGGAAGGGCTCTTAATGGAAAATACTTGAAAAAATACTACCCAAGTGTATGGATCAACTCATGATTCGGCTATGGTCTCTTAGCCGATTTATGATAGGCGATGTCCTGTTTCAATCAGGCATCGCCTTTAGCCCATTTTTATGGAACATTTTTCCCTAGTTTTCTACGATTGGCTAATGATTGGCCGACAGTGATGACGACGAGGTACAGTTGCTTTCAGTTCATAATTTTGTCGGCATTGAAGATATCAACAAAATTAGGGGGCATATAAATACACGAGCCGATTACAAAATGGACGTCAGAAAATTTTTAAGCTTCGTAATCGGCAGTCAATATAAAAGCGTTTTGAGCGATTGGGATCGGCGGTCGTAATGCAAGTGTTGGGATCGATGGTCGCGGTGTGGTTTCAAAATTGACAACATAATATAATACGTAAGGCCGAAGCCGATTTTAGCACAAGTGACTTGGAATCAACAATTGTGTCAAGATAATGTATAAGGCCGAATCCGATTTCAGTACAACATGTGAGGCCGAAGCCGATCTCATTCACTATCATAGTTTCGGAAATTGACAAGTTATATTAAAACATTCGGCAGAGCCGATTAAAA
Source organism: Oryza australiensis (assembly GCA_019925245.2). Classification (NCBI taxonomy): domain Eukaryota; kingdom Viridiplantae; phylum Streptophyta; class Magnoliopsida; order Poales; family Poaceae; genus Oryza; species Oryza australiensis. The sequence goes on along the minus strand of JAIFGZ020000728.1, from coordinate 338,559 downwards.
AAGTTGGACGACTATATTACAAGAGCCAGTAGCCGATTTTAGAATAGTGATTATTACATGGATCTTTAGTTCTTCAAGAAATCGGCTATAGCCGATAGCGCCTTCTGCCTAATTTGGTCCACCTCTTCGATGGTCTTGGCATCATCGGCTTCAGACCCGGTCACCGGTGGAATCCCTTTCACCAGGCCCCTGAGGTGAGCCACGACCGCCTTGATACTTTGCCGTTGGGCGTCGATTTCTGCTGGCAGGCTGGCCATGTACTCCTTATGGATGTCGATTTCGTTCGTCACTTGAACGAGATCGGCCATTAGTTGGTCTTGACGCGCGAGGAGTTGCTCGAGCTTGGCGGCTGGCTCAGTCTTAAGGCGATCAAACTCGGCTTTCTGCGCCTCGATGGCCTCTTTGTTGGACTGAACGGTTGCCGACAGCATCTGATTTTCTCGACGGTTGGCTATCCGCTGCTAACCCCGTTCGTACTTGAGCTGATACGCTTCTAAGAAGGTCGCTGGCACAATTGCGTCAGCTATCGCCTCCGGTAACTGGCCTTGGATCTCTTTAAAGCGCGCACGGATTGAGCCGCTGTCGGCTACCAGCATGTCTAGTGAGGCCTCCAGACGATTGCCGATATCGGCTAGATTGGCCCTTAGGTCCGAGTCCAGTGACACGAGCGCCTCCTCACCGATTTCGCCGGGCTCCTCAAACTCCGACTGGTCAAAGTTGAGGATGTCGGCTATGTTCTGCAGAAGGAAGATGATGATTAGAGGAAAGTTGCTAAATTAACAAAGCCGATTATGAAACTCAGTCGACTTACCTAGGACATTGGAGCCGGAGCAGCCTCTTCAGCTGGTTTGTCGCCCGCAGCCGATGTGGCCTCATCGTCAGCACCATTGCCGCCGCCCGCAGCCGATGCAGTGTGTTCACTTGATGTTATGGGGGCAGGGGTTGGCGCGCATGGCGGCGGTAAGAAGAATTAGTCAAAATTGGCTAAATGATGCAAGAGGGAGTTGGGGAGTAAAGGTTTACCGTCCGCAAGATGACTCGTGGCTTCCTCGTCACACGTTTGGTTCTCTGCCAATTCGGAAGCATATGAGCAAGTGCAAGCAAGTAATTTTGAAGAAAGCCAAGGAGTTGAAGTCACTTACTGTGATCGGTCGGACGGGGCGCTTCAGAGGACTCGGCGTTCTTTGGACCTCGCCTGCGTCGACTCGCCCTCCTCTGCTAGTAAGTTGACTTGACTCTTTTATTGTCTTTCAATCTTGATGTGGCACTTCTTAGTGCTCAAAGAATCTTTCTTGCAGGAAAATGCCTCTATTATCTCAAAGCCGTATAAGATTCATCATGACAACGTGCCGGCTCGGCCCGCCAAAAAACCAGCCGGCGGCGTGAAGATCCAGAGCGATCCGATCGGCAAGAGGGCTGCCCCGAATGAAGACATCAGCAAGGTAGCAGCGTACTTGTCCGAGCTCGACTCGGCTGCAGCCTCGTCGACGGCGTTGGCGACCTCTTCACCTTCCACCTCCTCGTTGAGGTAGGCCTCGATGTCTAGGTCGACTCGCGGCAGATCGTTGTCGGTTGCAGTGCGCTTCGCCTTCTTGGCGGCCCTTTTCTTCGACTCAGCGGCCGATGTGGAAGCAGCCGACGGCTTAGCCCTTTTGGTCCTTTGAAGCGGCTGACGCGTTTGGCTGTGGAGCAGGGTGCCGACCTTCGGTGCGTCGAAGTCGATGGGCGATGGCGCCAGCCCGCACCCGTTCGGCAGAACGCCGGGCGCGTACTAGATCACTACTCCACTTCGGCTCACTGGTGGAGGGGAGTCGTCGACCGTCTGCAACAGAAGAGGATATGATTAGCCGATGATGCAAATAAGAGCCGACAAACAAACAAGACTTAGATAAAAGGTGCTTACTGATGGAACGCGGTCTGGGTCAACCAATGTCAGGTACATGCTAGCCGACTGATGGAAGAGATGTTGCTTCCATTCATCCCACCAGCTATTGAAGACTGGTGACTTGCTTCGCACCAAACTGATTCTGCCGATTTGGCCAAGTGGAGGAGTCGAAAGCTGTAGTGGCCGAAGCGTCATCACTGCCCCTTCGATTCGGCCCCTGGGCTGAATCTTGTCGCAAACCAGAGCCCAATTGGCAGTTGGCTCATGCTGAATTGCCGTGCCGCTACCATTGGGTGGTAGAACTCATATGTCTTCATGACATTTCAGCCCTGGTGGATGCCGACTGGCAGAATGCACGGAGAGATAGCGGTGGTGAAGATCTCCCTCGGCTCTGGGTTTTCTTCTGTGTCAAGCTCGTCCAGCCGAAGGCTTTTTGGTTGCTCAAACTCGTGGAAATCCTCGTAAGCGAACCAGATCCGGGAGTCGCTCGCAAAGCCATTGTATAGCCGCTCAAACCACTCTGAGAACTTGTCGGCTGTCAGCCTTGAGCCTGGGTATGTAGCAGCCGATTCACCGAATGACATTGGCCGATGGGTTGTTTGTTCTTCGTCACCCACGATCCTCGGCTTGATCAGTGGGAAGTTTGCTTGGAGAGGAGAAGGTTGGTCGGCTATCTTGTACATGTGCAAGTTCATCCACAGCTGAAGTAGCCACCAGGGGCCGCCAGTGCCGACGGACTGCCTTGACGCTAGCCGAACCGATGCCGATCCTAGCGTCTGATACAAGTAACCCAGAAGGTATTTCCCTAAGGGGATTTTCCTCTTCTCCACGAGCGCTTCGGATACGTGCTGCCAGTTGGTTGTCAGCCCGTAGCTGGATCCGCAGAATAAGAACTTCTCGAGCCACATCATCAGGAAGGCAGTGTGATCCCTTTCCGATATCGGCCCGTCGCGCATGTTCATGCCGATGTAGCCGCTCCAGCTGCCGATGCTTTTGGTATTGAAGATGTGGCTGCATTTGCGCTAGAGGTCGCTCGGCCGAACCATCGAGGTGATGTCCAAACCAGTCAGCATCACGATGTCCATCAGGGTTGGCATCATCGGCCCTTGCCTGAACAGGAACGCATTGAGCGTGTCTGACCAGAAATACTGCACAGCCAACAGCATCACCTCGTTCTTTGGCATATTGGCTATCGTTAGACCTAGTGTTAACGCCAAAATTTGGTAAGCCCCGAAGTTCTTATTGGCTAAAGGATAGATCGGCTCAGAGTCAGTATCGGCTTGGTGTTCTGCATCAGCCGATGGGGATTTTTATCTCCAGAAGTCGGATTCATGATTCGGTTTGAGAAGATCTTATCCAGAAGAAACCGAGTCCAGGGAGGATACGGCTTGTATCTATTAATTAGGAAGAGATTGTTAGTTTCCTATTTTATCTATTTCCTTTTATCTTTAGGAAAGTTTGTTAGGATCTTTATCACCCTACGGGTATAAATATGTAAGCCCGGGGTTCATGTAAGATATATCTCTCGATCAATACAATTCGGCGCATCGCCACCTTTTACTCTTCATCTTCGTTCAACATCCGGCGGAACTTGGCATCCGGCGTTGGGTTGCATCGATTAGGTTCTGAAGGGTTACGCGGAGGCTACAATAGTATAAAACAAAATTTTTCTACCGCGCAAACCAGGAACACTTGCAAGTAAGGGTCGATGGATCGTTATCGATTGGAGTAGAGTGCAGCGGATTAGCCAATCAGGAGCTATCTGATCCGGAACAGTGCTGGCCGATGACAGCCGATTTGCCGACAGCCGATTCCTGGGAACAGCCGATTCACCAATCAACCGATTCACCGAGCAGCCGATTCGCCGAGTCGTCCGATCGCGCCCGCGCGCCTCGCTCCGATGCGCCTGACCGCAGCCGATTCCACCACAACCGATCGATCCGCCGCAGCCGCCTCGCTCTGAAGCGCCGCAGCCGATTCATAGCCGATGAACAGCACGGAATGTAGCAGTGCCTCTACCGTTATCCACACGTCCGGGGACAGAACGCTTAACACCCGTGTGCTAGCACGAGATGCAAAGCTAGGGTTTGGCTCGGGAGTGGGGAGGGTTTCCGTGGAGATTGATCTCGCTGACTTCTGAAGTCAATTGCGATGTGAAGCGATCATCAAATTGCAACTAGCATCAATCGCAGCTCTCCACCCCTCGCCCCTTTATATAGAGTTGGCCGACTGGGTCTAGTGGCCGATCTGGACTCTATTTTCAATCGAATCCCATCTGAATCTCACAGAGTTGGCCACCCATACGTCGTAAGCCCATAGGACTCCATCCGATTGGATCCCTATCCGATCGAGCCGATCCGAGTCCAACTCGAATGTCTGTTCTTATTCCCTTAAGCTTGCGACCCTGTAGGTTCAGGTATACTCGGTTTCGGCTAGAGTCCAACTCAACCGACTTGTCAACAGCGGCGCCTAGCAGCACATATTGACACCATTGAATACAAGAATATAATATCGACTCTGAACCTGTAATGTGTACACAAATCCCTTTGCCTCACGATACCAATTAAGCTATAGGCAAGATGTGTGCCATCCCTTCAATAGCTTAACCATTCACTCGAACCGTATTGGATTATCTGTCTGTTGATTGACTCCTCAATCAACTCGGTATAGCCATGCACTTCCATAATCCATTACCTCGAGGGGCCCAGAGATATCTCTCCAAAGGAGAGGCAAATTCCATCTTGATCACTCACATCCCACTCCATGTTTCATAGCAAACCCGAAAACTACCTTTATAACTACCCAGTTATGAAATAGCGTTTGGTAGTCCCAAAGTAGGCTACTACACATGTTGGAATCCATGGTGATCTCAGGTCTAAGGACTTTGTACCAACACTACTTGAGACCAACTAATGGCACATTAATTCCTGTAGTGTCTCATGGTGGGTCTATCCAACAATGTGTTCTCTAACACATGTGTCCATGTTTATTGATTTGGTATCTCCATACCCATGATCTATGAGACATGATCATCAATCAATAAACATGCCGATGTTAGAATCATATTTGTTCCAATAATATGACATATGATTGGGGATCATTTAGAAATAGATTCATACATAAAGAGTCTCATAAATAAGTCATGTACTTATTGATCAATACAAGATGTCTATTTCATGGAACCGAATAACACTTTATTCATTTATACATAAACATTGACGTGATATCCAACATCTCCATGTTAACTCTAGGGCTTATCACTAACAGCTCCCACTTGCACTAGAGTCAATCATGTAAGTATCTAATACCCATTGCTCTTGTGTGCGCCTCATGTTTCGTGAGGGAGAGGTTTTGTCGCGGATCGGCTATGTTGAGATCCGTGTGCACTTTGCATATCTTGACATCATCTCTGTCCACTATCTCGCGGATGAGATGATATCGCCGAAGTATGTGTTTGGACTTCTGATGTGACCTCGGCTCCTTGGCTTGCGCAATGGCTCCACTATTATCACAATAGAGAGACATTGGACCAGTCGCACTGGTCATCACACCCAGCTCAGAAACAAATTTCTTGATCCAAACAGCCTCCTTTGCAGCTTCTGAAGCAGCAATGTACTCGGCCTCCGTTGTAGAATCAACAACAGTATCCTGCTTGGAACTCTTCCAAACCGCATCTCCGTTTAGGTAGAACACGAACCCGCATTGCGATCTATAATCATCTTTATCTTTTGGAAGCTAGCATCGGTGTAACCACTTACAACGAGCTCTTCTTCACCTCCATAGACTAGGAACATATCCTTAGTTCTTCTCAAGTACTTAAGGATATTCTTTACGACAGTCCAGTGACCTTCACCTGGATCTGACTGGTATCTGCTCGTAGCACTCAAAGCGTACGAGACATCTGGACGTGTACAAAGCATGGCATACATGATGGATCCAATTGCCGAAGCATATGGAACCATACCCATCTTATTCCGCTCATCATGTGTCCGAGGACACCGATTCTTGCTAAGATTAATGCCATGTGATATGGGCAAGAAACCTTTCTTGGAATCATGCATGTTGAACCTTTTCAACACCTTGTCAATGTATGTACTTTGGCTCAATCCAATTAGCCTCTTGGATCTATCTCTATAGATCCTAATGCGCAATATGTATGTCGTCTCCCTAAGTCTTTCATGGAAAAACTATTTTTCAATGAAGACTTGACGGATTCTAACATAGGTATATCATTTCCAATCAATAATATGTCATCCACATATAAGACTAGAAATACAATTGCGCTCCCACTCGACCTTTGTGTAAACACAGGCCTCCTCTTCATTTTTGATGAAACCAAACCCTTTGATTAGTTCATCAAAATGAATATTCCAACTTCGAGATGCTTGCTTCAATCCATAAATGGATTTCTCGTAGCTTGCATATCTTTTCGTGCGATTGTGGATCGACAAAACCTTTAGGTTGTATCATGTATACATCCTCACTTAGGTTTCCATTTAGGAAAGCCATTTTGACATCCATCTCGCCATATCTCATAATCGAAATATACAACAATCGCTAGGATAATCCGAATAGACTTAAGCATTGCGACGGGTGAGAAGGTTTCATCATAATCAACACCTTGAATCTGTTTAAAACCTTTCGCCACCAATCGCACCATATAGATGTGAACATTTCCATCCATATCAGCCTTTTTCTTAAAAACCCATTTGCACTCAATGGTTTTGACACCATCAGTGGATCAACCAAGTTCCAAACTTGATTATCATACATGGATTCTATTTCGGATTTCATGGCTCCAAGCCACTTGTTGGAATCGGGTCCTACCATCGCTTCCTCATAGGTCTTAGGTTCATCGTTGTCCAACAACAATATATCACATTGTTCCGCACCTATGTACTCGTCGTGCACACGACGTGATCTTTGAGACCTTCGTGAGGTGGTGTATCAACAACAGTGGCGCAACATCTTGTTCCTCCCGTTGTGGTTCTCGTGGTAGCCGAAACATTTTCCGGTGTTTCTTGAACCTCTTCAAGATGCACCCTGCTCCCACTAACCCTTCTTGAAAGAAACTCTTTCTCCAAGAAAACACCGTGTCGGGCGACAAACACTTTGCCTTGTTCCCGATTATAAAAGTAATATCCCTTAGTTTCCTTAGGATATCCCACAAAGAAACACTTGTCGATTTGGGTGTGAGCTTGTCGATCGTAAACGTTTTACATAAGCTTCACATACCCAAATTTTGAGAAAAGACAAACTAGGGGGTTGCCCTATCCATATCTCATATGGTGTCTTTTCAACCGACTTAGATGAAACTCTATTTAGTGTGAGCGCAATGCTTTCAAGAGCATATCCCCGTAAGGATAACGGAAGATCACTTTGGCTCATCATGGACCGCACCATATCCAACAAGGTGTGATTTCTCCGTTCGGACACTCCGTTCCATTGTGAAGTTCCCGGCGGAGTGAACTGTGGAACAATTCCACAATCTTTCGATGATTACCAAACTCTTGGCTCAAGTATTCTCCTCCACGATCCGATCGTAGAAACTTGATTGTTTTCCCTAAATGATTCTTTACTTCATTCTGGAATTCTTTGAACTTTTCAAAGGATTCGGACTTATACCTCGTTAAGTAGATATAACCATATCTACTAAAGTCATTGGTAAAGGTAATGAAGTACGATAACCACCTCTCGGCCGTTGAGCTCATTGGTCCACATACATCGCATGTATGAGTGCCAATAAGTCACTTGCTCTCTCACTATGTCCCGTGAAAGGTGCCTTTGTCATCTTGCCAAGTAAATAAGACTCACATGTGTCAAATGATTCAAAATCAAAAGAGTGAAGCAATCCATCCTTATGGAGCTTCTCCATGCGTTTCTTATTTATATGGCCTAGGCGACAATGCCGATAAACGTGGGGTTTGTATCATTTGAGAGTTGTCTTTCGTATTAATGTTATAGATGGGAGACGCTTCAAGATTCAAAACGTATAATCCATTTACCAATGGAGCATGAAAATAGAACATATCTCTCGAGATATATTGAACAACTATTGTTCATTGATCTAAAATCATATCCTTCCGCTTGCAAACATGAAGCGGAAATAATGTTTTGACATAGAGTTGGAATACAATAACAATTATTTAATTCCAAAGACTAATCCCGAAGGTAAATGAAGTGGTACTATGCCGACAACAACCGTAGCAACACTTGCTCCATTGTCGACGCGCAGTTCACCTCGCCTCTTCTCAAGCCTCTACTTCTTCTCATTACCCGCAACGATTTGCAAATATGAGCTACCGATCCGGTATCAAATACCCAAGAGTCGTAGGTGAAGTAGCAAGATTAATGTCTATAACATTAATACCTAAAGCGAAGTCGCACTTTGCTTCTTTTTGAGATCCTCCATGTACTTCTTGCAGTTCCTTTGCCGGGGCCGCCTCCTTGCAATAGAAGCAAACGACATCCGATGCCGCCGACCCCTTTTTGCCCTTCTTTGCGTTGGAGGCACTCGCGATCTCATCGGGAGTTAACTTCCTCTTAGTGCAAATTTTCTTGACAGTGGTTTGCGCTTAGCTTTCGCATCATCATCACATGATGACCATTTTTCTCGGATACTGTCCTCACCGTCTTTAGCATCCCATACAATTCGGCCAAGGTCTTATCCATGTTTTTCATGTGATAATTCAGTATGAATGGCTCAAAGCTCGGAGGGAGCGATTGGAGAATCACATCGCAGCCAACTCTTGGCTAAGGGGAAAACCTAGTTTTTCCGACTCTCAATGTAGCCAATCATTTTTATCACATGCGGACCGACGGGATTCCCCTCAACAAGCCCGCACGCAAACAAGGACTTTGAGGTGTTGAACCTCTCGGCCCTAGCGGGTTCTCAAACATGCCATGAAGTCCCCGAATAATAGTGTGAGCATCGCTGCTCTCATATTGCTTCTGAAGCTCAGGGGACATTGTAGCAAGCATGAGACAGCTTATATCTAGGGCATCATTAGTGTGCTTCTCATAAGCCCTCCGTGCAGTTGCAGTGGCATTATTTGGCAAATCCTCAGGATAGGGTACTTCAAGAACGTACTCCTTACGCTCTTGCTTGAGAACAATTCTCAAGTTGCGATACCAATCCATAAAGTTTGTTCCATTTAATTTTTCCTTTTCGAGAATAGATCGCAAATTAAAGGTACTGGGTGTAGTATTAGCCGCCATTTATTCTACAACAGAAAAAGAAAAGTTTAGCACAATGTTTATGCTATGTCTATTGTTAAATAATTTAACAAAAGACTCCCATTACGTATTTCACACCTTCCCTCTAGGTTACGTATTGGGTCAAGATCCACATGTTAATTAATTTTCTAGTGAGCTTTGGCATCACTGCTAGAAAATTAGTAACATCGGTAAGCAACACCTTGCTAATCACATCTCTATGTGACTCTTGTTGTTGGTGTGGCATCTCCATGTCCCGGCGCCAACCTATGCCCCAAGACCCAAAACTGTTTTGATAGCCTTATTAAGTAAACCAAATGCTCCTGCATGTATATGTCTGACATATACCCCCTCGTGTTATGATAGAGAATGACACTATGCTTTGGCAGACCTACCATTGACCAGCATAACGGTGATGGGTGCAACATTTGGAAGGGCATCATTACCACTTAATTTTGTGAGGGACGCTATCCTATCAAACAAACATATCACATATATGAAAGCATGTAGAATAACATTTAATGAAATAGTATGCCCCCCTTCACATGGTGATCTCCATCTCCATGCCGATGTAGAGGATCTCCATCTTCTATCACCGTTCTTCCAAGTGCCAAATGCTTGATTTCTTCAAACTAAGCTACTACTATAGAAGCTATACTTGAAGATTACATCGACTCGTAGGTCGTGAAAGAATATTACAAGCATTGCACTTAAGAAAGAATATTACAGGGATTGCACATATGAAAGAATATTACATGCATCTCATGCATCTCATACATACAATAGGGCCATACCATCTCAAAGCATTCTCTGCAAAAATAAGTTGGGCGTAGAACGCTTTCTACCTATCGCAGAGATACGGTATCGATACGACATAAAAGGGGGACGCACACGGCTATCAAGGAACGCTATCTCGAAACCGACTCAAACCGAGTTCTATGGAAATTGCTTCGACGTAATCACATTACGTCGTTCCGATACACTATCAAGGAACGCAATTACCATCAACTCTCCTCAATAGATCCCGTAAAACTGATTGATCTAATCAACCCATGCGCAAAACTTGTTCCAGATCCAATCTAAAACCCAAACTAATCAAGTTTAGCTCTGATACCACTGAAGGGTTACGCGGAGGGTACGATAGCATAAAACAAAATTTTTCTACTGCGCAAACCAGGAACACTTGCAAGTAAGGGTCGATAGATTGTTACCGATTGGAGTAGAGTACAGCGGATTAGCCAACAGGAACTATCCGATCCGGAATAGTGCTGGCCGATGACAGCCGATTTGCCGACAGCCGATTTCCGGGAACAGCCGATTCACCAATCAGCCGATTCACCGAGCAGCCGATTCGCCGAGTCGTGCGACCGCGCCCGCGCGCCTTGCTCCGATGCGCCTGACCACAGCCGATTCCACCACAGCCGATCGATCCGCCATAGCCGCCTCGCTCTGAAGAGCCACAGCCGATTCGTAGCCGATGAACAGCACGCAACGTAGCAATGCCTCTACCGGTATCCACACGTCCAGGGACAGAACGCTTAACACCCGTGTGCTAGCACGAGATGCAAAGCTAAGGTTTGGCTCGGGAGTGGGGAGGGTTTCCATGGAGATTGATCTCGCCGACTTCTGAAGTCAATTGCGATGCGAAGCGATCATCAAATTGCAACTAGCATCAATCGCAGCTCTCCACCCCTCGCCCCTTTATATAGAGTTGGCCGACTGGGTCTAGTGGCCGATCTGGACTCTATTTTGAATCGGATCCCATCCGAATCTCATAGAGTTGGCCACCCATATGTCGTAAGCCCATAGGACTCTATCCGATTGGATCCCTATCCGATCGAGCCGATCCGAGTCCAACTCGAATGCCTGTTTTTTCCCCTTAAGCGTGCGACCCTGTAGGTTCAGGTATACTCGGTTTTGGCTAGAGTCCAACTCAGTCGACTTGTCAACAGCAGCGCCTAGCAGCACATATTGACACCATAGTATACAAGAATATAATATCGGCTTTGAACCTGTAATGTGTACACAAATCCCTTTGCCTCACTATACCAATTAAGCTATAGGCAAGATGTGTGCCATCCCTTCAATAGCTTAACCATTCACTCGAACCTTATTGAATTATCTGTCTGTTGATTGACTCCTCAATCAACTTGGCATGGCCATGCACTTCCATAATCCATTACCTCGAGGGGCCTAGAGATATCTCTCCAAAGGAGGGGCAAATTCCATCTTGATCACTCACATCCCACTCCATGTTTCATAGCAAACCCGAAAACTACCTTTATAACTACCCAGTTACGGAATAGCGTTTGGTAGTCCCAAAGTAGGCTACTACACATGTTGGAAATCCATGGTGATCTCAGGTCTAAGGACTTTGCACCAACACTACTTGAGACCAACTAATGGCACATTAATTCCTGTAGTGTCTCATGGTGGGTCTATCCAACAGTGTGTTCTCTAACACATGTGTCCATATTTATTGATTTGTATCTCCATACCCATGATCTATGAGACATAATCATCAATCAATAAACATGCCGATCTTAGAATCATATTTGTTCTAATAATATGACATATGATCAGGGATCATTTAGAAATAGATTCATACATAAAGAGTCTCATAAATAAGTCATGTACTTATTGATCAATACAAGATGTCTATTTCATGGAACTGAATAACACTTTATTCATTTATACATAAACATTGACGTGATATCCAACATCTCCATGTTGCCTCTTGGGCATATCAGTAACAGGTTCGACCTCCAGCAAAGGGATAAGTTCGATGTTCTGTCAGAACAGGCGATCATATTGACTACCTCGACGTCATCCCTTGGATTGCTCTGGTTTAGTTAGCATGATTGCCTGACTATTTATCATATGTCTCTGGTAATCTAATCTTAGTATTTCAGTTTAGCTCTATTGGTTGTCTCTCTTTCTAGGGTTTCTGTCGTTATCAGCTAAACTATCTACTATATTAGATTAGCTTAGGCATCTACCACCCTGAAAATCAGCCAAGGGCTTGATCATCTAGATATTGTTGTTCTTTTCATACTTAGTGTTGCATTAGTTTGATCTACTAAGTCGTCTTTAGAATTGTAATCTCTAGCCTGCTGTTGGTTGCCACTAAGGGTTTTATCGGGGTTTCAGCCGATGAGTTATCTAGATATTGCATCGGCTTGCAAGGATTATACGCAAATTAGATCTAGCCGATTGCAACAGAAGCTTTAGTGAATATTTAATCATTTGGATTAATGCCATCGGACCTTCAGCCGATGTGTTGCTTTCAACGCCTATTTTATCATGTGATTTGTTCATGCAATGTTATATATAATCATTTGTTAGCCGATCACTTTTATATAGATGTCTGTTCAGTACACAACCGATGGATCAAGACTCATTACATCGGTTGATATTGGCATCAGCTGCCGACCAATCGGCTATTCTGAATATTAGCCGATCGGCTGATACATCTTATAATTAGTTGCTTTACATGTCTTGTTGGTTAACAGATCAAACGAACTGGCACGCCCACGCTTCAATCTATTCTAGGACCTACACTGGAGCTAAGCAGATCTCCCAAGCCAGCGTGTTGATTTTTCTCGTCAACACCTAGGCACTGGTCAATGCCGAGTTCGGCCCAATGTGTCCTTTTCCTAGCCAACATTCTGAGGTACCATGCCGGCCAGTTCTTGTCCGTTGAAGGCCACGACTTTAATGCGCCGGTCCAGTTCGGCAGGCTAGGGATTGAGAATTTGAAGGGAATCCGGTCGGTTTAGACATTAATTAACTCGCTTGGATCTAGATTGCCGATCGGCCCTAGGAAGTACTGGTTTCTATGAACTAGGTGGGGGACAGCGATCTGATGAACTAGGTGCTACATAATGAGAAGAAATAAAGGAATTACAGCAAGGAAGAATGGTGAATCGCAAAGGTCAGATTGCAAGAACAGAAAAGGGGATCGAGCCATCAGCCTTACCTCGGGGTATTGCTGCTGCTGCTCCAATGCACCAGCAGGAGTGCTCGAGGATGCCATCTGGAGGAGATCGCCGCCGCTTGGGGTTCGCCGGAGCTGATTTGGGTGTTTGGTCGCTGGAATCACAGGGACTCGTCGGGTTCGTCGAGGAGTCGCCGGAGAGGAGAGAGAAAGGGGATTTGTTTGCAGAGTGCTCGAGAATAAAGTGAAGACGTGGCCGTTTCGGCAGAGGCGAAGGTCTATTTAAAGGGCATTTTGGGCAGCCAAACGGTTTAGGTCGAAAAGAGCGGAAATTTGAAAAGGCGACAAATCCACAACATTTCATATCGCGGACTTGGGGGGCATTTGTTAACGGCCAAATTTGGTAACCAAATCTCTATGTCCCAGCCGAGGTTGAAGCGGAATTGGCTCGGCTATGTTGACGAGGAAGCCACAGCCGAATCGGCTGAGATGCGGTCGGCTACGAAGCCGGTCAGCTAAGATTGAATCGGACGAGGACAATCGATAGCCGATTCCAAGTTCAGAGAAGTTGAGGCCGTTTCTGATGAAGATAATTGGAGATGAAATAGAAGATTCGGTTTCCAAATTGCGCGTTAGAGATATTGCCATCTAGGGATAAAGTTCCGCAGCGGTAAATGTATGTAAATTAGAGATATATTTAGAGATAATCTCGATGTAAAGGTGGCAAGGGGTTTATCCCGCGGTTTTGTCGTACAGATACAGTAGTTAGTTGTAACCGCGTTTAGCGCGATCTTTGTTGTACTTGGGTATAAATAGGACCCGAGACCCCTGTAATCAATATACATAGTTTATTCATACAACACAATCAACTTTCGGCGTATCGCCAAACCTCTTCTTCGGACGAGTTCTTGACCTGGCTTCGGGCTGCATCGTTTCTTAGGCACCACAACAACTGACGAAGTTGCAAGACGTATCCTTCTTCCCGTGGAATCTCGATCTCCCAGGTTTCGACATGGTCTGCCATCTGTTTTGAAGAGATCTTAGGGTTAGGGAAAGATAGTGGCAAAATCCAAAATGTTTGTAGAGAAATTGGGGTCAGGAGTGTGAGAAAAACATATTTGTTTTGTGAAAATAGCTTATACTTTCCAAATACTCCTATGTAGGGATATTTCCCTTTAACCAGCTATATAAAGGGGTAGGGCGTCAGTTGGTCTTATCCTACAGTCACACTGCTCTGATACCAGCCCTGTGGACCCCCGTTTTTGAGGACGGGAATCATTCGTGTTTATAGTACCATTTCCCTGGATCGAGTAGTTTGGTACCCACGAAATACAGTACTGAATTACCAGGTGCAAAGTACACGAATAGATTAATAGCAAAAGCATTACAATGATAGGCCCGAAGGCAATATCCAATACATACAAGACCTACTGGCCCAGATACAAACCAAAATCAGAAATAAGGTAAGGCAGCGGAATTGGAAGGCAGCGGCTCATCGTTTGCCACAGGCAACGACCGGGGACTAAGACCTAGTAGACACCGTCTTCTTCTTCGCTCTCCTGGCAATAAGCATAGGGGTCTTCTAGCTCTTCGTTTCCTCCATCTACAGGTTTGTGCGTATAGCAAGGGTGAGCACCCAACATACTCAGCAAGCCAACACGGAATGATGCACATGATAGGATCATTCAAAGGATGGCTGTGGTTCTTTTGCATAAAGCCAATTTTCACAAATCATTTCACAAGCCTATTCAACTAGCCAAGTCAAGTTTTAGTTTCAAAGTATGTTAAGTCGGGGACGGTTCTGTCTACCATCCATCATTATACCAAGGATGGCTTCCCGCCTCCGGATCGTCATGGTTTTCTGGGGAGTCTACCCCTTCTCGCATCTCGAGAAGTTGAGTCCACCAGCACACAAAATCATTATGCACACCAACCCATCATTTTAAAATTTATGAGTCTAGCCACAAGAGAAACTTGTCACGCTGCTCATTATCCACGAACACGGCTATTCGAATAGATTGATTCACTCACACTGCAGTGGATGTACACTTTACCCGCACTCCGTGACTGCCCAACAAATGAGCCTACGTCACAACCACATGCGACGGTCACGGCAAAGCTTTTCAATAACCTCACATTGGCAGTACCCGCTCCATTAACTTTAGCCCTCTTGCACTCCAGCCGTCCTTTCCTAGCAGTGCGAGGAGTTCTGGCGCACCCGGGGTAAGGGAAACTTCCTCAATCTTTAAGTTTAATTAATATCAATTTAATTCAACAATCACAATGTGGGCCGCAGCCTCACCTTCATAACACCAACCATATCTCATCATAAGAACCACTATGCAGGGATACTGCCTCCGCTCGGCTATTTACCCCGCTAGGTCTATACCCATTCGAGAAGTACGGTTGTACTGGCTCGCTCTAAGTCATAAGTCTTATGGCTCAGTCCTTAATCGACCAGGGACGGTACTTGCCTTTGCCGGAATCCACCCAAATCCATCCGTTTGCCCCAGTCTAAAACATTGGTTTTATACTTTACTTTTCCATCAAAACTATTTTCATCATGTTCAAGGCAATGTGGCGCTCATGTCTCCATAGGCCATATCTCAACTACCTTCCCTAAGGTAGTTGCCCAGCATAAAGCTTTTTATGAAATCATGAATATGCATGAATCTAGAATAGCATGGCTAAGCTTTTACCGAAGGTTTCTTCGGTCATTTCATATCGAGGGTGACAAAGAATATTTCTAAGGGTAAACAATATCAAGGTATGGCAATTCAAGCATGGTTATTTGTTTGAGTATAGCATGCATATTTGAATTTTAAAACAATATCATTTCGCAATTGGGATCAACATGTTCAAGGGAATGTGATGACTTGCCTTGCTCGCACGCTTGTTGAATGGGGTCTTTGGTGAAGTCGGTGCCTGCTTCCTCGGGTGCTAACCGTACGTGCGAAAAATCAATTGAATTCGGTTAGAATTCAATAAAATTAACAAGAGATCAAAAAGAACCATGAAAATAACTCCTAATATTTATCCTAAGATTCAAATCAAGTTGGGTGAGAATTTTGAATGAAATCCGATTTAAAAAGCGAGTTTGGAATTTTTAGGGTTTTCGCAAAATACCGATTTAATCAATTTAGGTGATAAACTTAAAAAGGCGTTTGTTCAAAAAGACTTGGTAGTTAAATCCTGGAAGGTCCAAATGCCAAAAGAACATATTTTAATGGCAAAAAGAAAATAAATAAACCCCAAGTAAAAATGATGCGAAGAATGAGATCTCTGGAATTTCTATTTTTGAAATCCGAATTTGCTCAGAGAAAATATATGAGAAAACTATATATTTTTGCCCCAAATATTTTCCAAATATTTCCCAGAAGTTTTTCCTAATTTTTCTAGATTTTTGCTATTTTTTTCCCTATTTTCTCTTTTTCTTTCTCTTTCTTTCCTTTTCTTTTTCTTTTCTTTTTTTTCTTCACTATCCCCCGGCGATGTAGCTTTTGTCTCCTATCTCTCTATACTGTCTACCCCCTTACATCTCTCCCGCGTCCGGCGGCGGCCAGACGGCGGCGAGGCGGCAGGGCGACGGCGACGACGGCGCGACGGCGCGCGGAGGAGGGAACGGCGAAGGCGGCGGCTTACCGAACAGCGATCGGCGGCGGTCGGCACGGCAACGGAGCGGCGGTGGCCCGTGGCAGCCGTGCGGCGGCGGTTGCGGCGAACCCGGCGGCGAGCGGCGGAGGAGGGAAGAACGGGAGAGGCGAGAGATGGGGAAAAATGGGGAGGTCTAGCGCCCTTATATAGAGCTCCAGCGAGGGAAGAGAGAGAGAAAGGCGGCCCGGGGCGGCGCGGCGAGCCACGCGGCGGCGCGGGGCTGGGTGCGGCGATCGCGGCGGCCGGCGGTGCGCACGGGGCACGAGGCACGGGCGCGCGCGCGTGGGCGGCGGCGGCCGGGCGCGCGCGCGCGTGCGGGCGGCCGTGCGACACGCGTCGTGCGGGCGACGCATGCGCGGGTGGGGGCCGGGGCGCGGCGTGGCGCGGTGCAACGCGTGTTGTGCGCAGGCGGGGCGAGCAGCGACGTGGCCCGGCGTGGTCGGTACGGCGTCAAACACGTAAGGCGTGATGAACAGTGCAGTTTTCCAATTTGCCCGATTTAATTTCCTATTTCTCCATTTCTTTTTCCTTTCACCTTTAAAATTTGAAATAAAATCTAGCACACCCAAAATTAAGTTGTAAAATATGTTTTCAACTTTTTACCCACTTTTTATTATTTTAAAATAGATTTTACATATTTTATTTAATCCTTCCTCCTATTACAAGAAAATATGATTTTTGGGTTCAAAATAATTTTTAGACTTCATATATATCCTTCAAAAATATTTTATCATCCATATTGCCCACTAATTAATATTACTCCACCACAAAATAGCGTTTTGAACCAGAGTATATTTTTAAAGTATATTTTTATAAATCCACAACCCTTTTCTATTTATGTTAAAATTTCCAAATCTTTTCCTTTGAAATTTTCTCCCCTTTTGGGATTTCAAATCAATTGGCTTTTCTCACATATCAAGATGAATCACTCCCATTATAAACTCCATGCAACAAAACTGGCAAATAAGAAGCAATAAACACGATGAGAAACGATAAGCCAAAAGTTTTTTGTAAGTTCCGATTTTTAATTCCCGGTTTTAAATTCTTCAATTTTCGTGGTGTTACAAACGAACGGACGGACGGATGAACGAACGAAGGACCGAACGAACGACCGAATGAACAACCGAACGATCGATCGACGAACGGACGGACGAACGAACGAGTGTTCGTTCGGTGGCCGGTCGGCTCGGCGTCGGCCGTTCGCTCGTTGGTCGGTCGTTCATCCGTTCGTTCGTTCGTTCGGTCGTTTGTTTTAGGATTGAATATTTTTGATGAATTTTAGATTTTAGGTTAGATTTTAAATTTTCAAACACATATACCCACCCCTACCGAATGACCTACAAATCTAATCTCCCTCTCTCCTTGGTCTGTCATCTCTCATCTCTTCCCCTCCCCCTATCTCACCTCTTCTCATGGACCAAATAGGCAAACATATGTATTTTTATCTCTCATCTCTAATAAAGAGAAGAAGGAAATAAATACATTTTTTTCACTCTTCTTCTCTTTACATATATAGATTGTGATTTTGAATCTTCTTCCTAATCACAAGGCAGTCATCATGGCGATGGAGAGCACAGTGTCAATGGAGAGTCTCTATTGACACCGTGTTCTCCATCGCCGTGATGATTTCCTTCTGATGTGGAAGAGGATTTAGAATCGCAACTAGTGTTAAGCACGAGCGAAATTAGGAATGTTTACAAAATCCACATTGTGATTTAGAGTACTTTACTAAGCTTTCTGGTCATCTTTCTTTTAGGGTAAACATTGTGCTCACATGTACACCTCGTATATACACCATATTACAACTGTCTAGTCCATTCGTTCACAAATTTCACAAGTTGTGCGTTATGAACAACCGTAAATCAAATGTCAAACGAGAAAGCTCCCTCCGAGGCACCCAACGTCGAATCAACGGAGAAGTCTTCAAGCGAAGGCACATGGCATGAACCAAGCAATCCGTTCATCGAAGTTATGCAAGCACCAGCACCACCGGTTGAAGAAGACCCCGACTACATCCCTATCGAGCAAGCAGTAAGTCCAGCCATATAATTGTTATGATCCCTATCGTAGGATCTCGTTTAACGTTCTCTATTGTACGTACAGATGGAAGCAAGGCGCCGCTCAAAAAGAAAGGCCGCCAAGTCTGTCGTTCGGTCTGCCGAAGTCGAGGCGGACACAGCAACTTCCAGTCCGGTAGAAACCGACACGTCCGCAAGCGCTGAAGGACGTCAAAAAAGAAGACGTGGTCAGAGAAGTAAGAACCAACCCCCCAAGGAGACATATTATATCACCTCTCTGAACCAGGATGGGAAACCATTAGAGCCCAAAGTAGCAATGACAAAATTCAGCAGCGCTCGCGGGGTACTGGCCAGAACCCACGGCCCTTTAAAATAGATTCCTGGGAGCAGGTGGTTGACAACTTGAAGAACTTCATATGGAATGAGCTGCAGAAGTGGCTTGTATATCCGCCTGGTTCAGAGGCTCTGGGAAAAGAATTTGCATTAAAAACGATTGGGGGAGGTGGAGGCAGTGGAAATCGGACTTGAACACTCACTACGTGCAAAAGAACAAGTCCCCATTCAAAGACTACGGTGGTATTACGCCCGCCGAATGGGATAGGTTCGTGGCAAAGATGACAAGCCTTGAAGCCTTAGCACGGAGGAAAAAGATGTCCGACCTTGCGAAAAGGAACAAGTACCCACACCGGTTGGGCTCTAGCGGCTATGATGGCCATGTAGAGAAGTGGCGAGCAACCGAAGAACAGTTTGCCGTCCAAGGAAAGCCCCTGCTTGTAGATGCACTAAAAGAATGTAGCAAAAACTGGGTGTGGGCATGCAGCACGGGACAGGTCACCGACGAGGGAGAGTTCCTTTTCGAGGATCCGGATATAGAGCGTGTGACCACAAGTCTAAAAGACATTGCTGAAAAGGAGGAGATCGGAGAATTTATTGCTAAGAGGGAACACAATCAGTTGACAGCTGCATTGGGCAACCCCGAACATTCTGGACGAGTAAGGGGTGTATCGTCAAAGACAAGTTGGAAAGAAGGGTTTCCTGAGGAAGCTGCAAGTTACAAGAAAAGGGACAGGTACAAACATAAACTTGAAGAGAGGATAGCAAAACAAGTTGAAGAGCACTTCTACTCTCTTGTTGCACAGAATCGCCAAGCCTTCCCTAACATCTTTCAGCAATCCGAAGAACCCACAGTACAAATGCCCAGTAGCGTCGGGTCAGTTGACACCGCACCCTATCCCGTAGATACCATAACTGGCCCGACGCCGTGCATCCTCCTCGTGCCGATAGGAAGGGCCGGGAAGAGAAAGGAGGTGGGTACAGGACTTGCTATACCAGGGCAACAATTTCACAACACTCCAATCCCTGAGGAATATGCAAGGGTGCAGGTGGCCAAGGTGCATGCAGAGCATAACAGCTTAGAGCTAGACATTCCAGCACCTGAAGGGATAGAATTGCTTGGGGATGCGGTGAATCAATTCATTCTATGGCATGGACGAGATATCCTACTGGTCGGTACATCGTCAGCATCCCCAGTACAGCCGGTTCCTCAGATTGCTGTTGCGCCTGCACTGCCTTCTCCACCAGGGCCTTCTTCCCCACCTAGCTCCCCACCTCGGCCTGCTTCCCCACCTCGCTCCCCTCCTAAGGATAGAGGTCCTAATTCGCCAATGTTGTCAGCCCCTGAAGTCATCACAGAACATATTCACCAATCTCCTTCGACACCACAGTCAGCATTGGTGGTACCTCAAAGGCCCCTTCTGAAAACAACAAGCCTTCCAAGCCCGAGCAAGCAATCTCGTCAGATTATCCCAAAGATGGTTCGATCAAGCTATGACAAGGAATTAATGGCCAAAGACAACAGAAACTTAGTGTTCTTGGCTTTTAGGGGGAGGGGGCCGACTGACAAGCCGCAGGATCAACCGTCCAAGTTGTCGGACTCACAACAATCGGTGAAGAACAAAGCGGAGGACCTGCAAAATTGGACTTCAGACGAAGTGCCAACAAAGTACGAGTACGGCAAGCCGTTCCTGCCGTGGCACGTCATGGAAGACATGCCCTGGGAAATCAGGCTAATGCACGACTAGTACCTAAAGGCGTCCAGATTGGGGCTCAGCATGCTTACCGTGAAGGTCCCGGATGATGCTTTCATCAGTGGCCCAAATGGGATGCTGGTCATCGATTTCAACGACCTTCACGCATTATTCAGGATGGAAAAAAATGGATATAAATCTCATTGCTGCGTTTTTCCTGTAAGTATCAGCCTAACGTAATGTCATTAATGAATTGATTTGCAAACTAACTTGTGAATAATTAATTACTCGCTGCATTACTAAGGATGCAATACGCTGACGCGAAAAAGACCAACTATCCAGCTGCATTCGTTAACCCAACAAGGATATGCTGGACGAAACACGAGGTACATATTCATGATGATTCCGCTGAGCTCAGAGGCAAAACGAAGAAACAAAAAGCCGAGATCATCAAAAAAATGCACAGTGACAAGATAATCGCGGTAGGATTCTACTTGGGCAAGGCTATGTTGGAGCATACAGACAAAAATGTCCTCATGGTCCCTTATGCGCTGCGGTACGTAATATTCGTCCGTAAAACCGATATTTTACTACGATATCACATACAATTAACATATCTCTTCTTTCGTAGTGATCACTACATACTATTTCTGGTATATCCGCGGGAACACGTGGCTGTAGTGCTTGATCCAGCACACTACAGCCAGGAAACATTTAAAGAGTTCCTCATCGTCTTAAATTTGTAAGTACTATCATGCACCATTTAATAAGTTTTGTCTGTTTTTACTATCGAATAAACAATTGATCAGTGAAATATGCAATTATTTTCTCTACAGAGCACACCATCATTATGTAAGGCACGGTGGACTGGTGAAGGATCCACAAAAGAAGAAGCTTCTTGTGAGGACAAATTTTCTGGTAATTATATGCTCGCTATATGCCGACATTTTATATTGTGTTTAACTTCAAAATTACTGACACACATAATAAATTTTATTCAACACAGTGTTATAAGCAACCACCAGGCACTAACCTTTGCGGCTATTACGTGTGCGAGATGCTCAGAATCTACGGGAGATACTCTACTAAGTTAGAACAAGTAAGTTCAGAGAAAATATATCTTTCTCATGTTATCGATCTTGTATAATTTTCCTAATCGTATGTATGTGTACTATTCTTTCTTAAACAGATAATAGAAGTTCCAGTTGTAGCGAACCGGTTCGACGATCGAACCATGCTTAACTTGGTTGCAAATCTTTGCCGCTTCATCCGTCGCAATGTCTGCAACCATTTGGGCGATTTTTACTATCTGGAGAGCGAGCTGGCGACAGACGATAAATTCAAACGACTTAGGGAGTGGGAAAAAGAGCACGGCCATTAATTAATTTGTAAATTGTTGCTAGACATATGTTAATTTGCGAGACAAAATTTGATATGTATATAAACATTATGCATGATCTGTGTGTACGTACATTTATATCTTTTATGAGGAAATAATATAATTAAATGTCTTTTTTTTCTCGTGCGAATATATATATATATATATAGACCTATTTATCAATTATTGACCCATTTAACATTACTGAGAGAGAGGGGAGAGAGAGGACAGAGAGGAGAGGATTAGAGAGAGAGAGGAGAGGAGAGAAGAGAGAGAGGACAATAGCCAGCTAACAGAACGTACATAAAATAATGGGCACGAGACCATCTTCCCGTGCGGTTGGCTAAGCGGCCCGCACGGGAAGATCGATTATCCGTGCGGGCCGCTTAGCCGACCGCACGAGAAGATCGATTATCCCGTGTGGTCAGCTAAGCGGCCCGCACGGGATAATCGATCTTCCCGTGCGAGCCGCTTAGCCGACCGTATGGGATAATCGATCTTCCCATGCGGTTGGGCCGTCCACACGCGAAAATGGTCTTTTCCCAGACCTTTTCGCGCATGCGGGCAGGCCTTCCGCACGGGAAGATGCCTTTCTCCAGTAGTGATGCTTCGCTCCTTTGGCCTCTCCAGAGAAACGATTAGGTTGGATCAAAATGGAACAATAGTATCAGATGATACTTAGTAGTATCAGTTTATCGGTACCACTTGATTACTAATGTAATGATACTTATTAGTATTGCTTTACTAGTATCAGGTGATACTTGGTAGTATCACTTTACCAGTATCAGGTGATTACTAATGATACTTCACTACAACGGTCACCCTCATCTTAATCAAGCGGCAATCCTTATCTGTGTTGGGTATGGTGTCTGTCACGGTGCAAAGGTCACTGATGTGAGAAGTCATCTCTATCAGGCAAACGGTCGTCACGGATGCATTTATCTTTGTCGTGCATAAAACTAAAGCCCGTCACCGATAAGTTTGATCCAGAAGACCAGTTAAAAAGAGCCCTTCACCGATAATATAATCTCAATCGGGCCCCAATTAACATCCGTCATAGATGGCTAACAACTCAATCGGGCTTTAACTTAAGCCCGTCACGGATGATGTCATCTCCATTGGAGTTAAGTTAAAGACCGTCACCGATGAGTGCCCCCCCCCCAAAAAATAAATTCTATTTTTAGGTAGCTTCAGGCCTTTGTTAGCCATGCTTGCTGCAAAATGATAGAAACATATATTTATTCTCTTTCCCAGCATCCCCATTCATATATGCAATTATTCACAGGAAACACCATTCAGAAATCACATATGTCATTCACATATTTCACACATCCATTCACATACACTTCTTGATCTTGGGCATTAGGCATCATAATTGTCCCATCGTTGTTCTTAACATCCCTTGCCCTTGCCTAATTCCTTGCCTGTGGGTGCGGGATATCACCAAATGGCGGCAGCGTGTTTGATGCCTCTGCCGCTTCATCCTCCTCCTGCCATTGCACTTGCTTCCCGGCATATCCTCCGGTGCCAAGCCGATGCGGGTGCATGTTCCTAGCCTGGAGTGCCCGATAAGCCTCTGTTCTGGCCCGGGATTCAGGAGTTGATTTCTTGTCGTAGAACTGCTCCCACACGGTTGGCGTGATGAACGAAAAGTTCCTAAATGGCTCCGGAGTGCTCGTGTTGAAGACGTACTCGCCGACCAGCTTGGACTTTTTTTCCAAGCATTTCCCATCTTCTTGGAAGCTGCCTGCTTGAGTATGTCCTCGTCGACTTCAAGATAGTTGAAGCTCTCCTTGAACTTTAGCCAAGCAGTGTTCTTCTCTACTTCCGGCACTTGTTGATGTCATCATGCAAAGTTGTGAAGTTATGCCTCCCTATCACCCCATAGATCGACCTGAACTTCTTACAAACATTCGGAGGAGCGGTCGGCACTCCTAGGTGGTCCACCTCTATTATGGTGTACCATTCCTTAGGGATTTTATTTCCTGTCCTACGGGTTCGTGTCCTTGTGAACCCACCAGTTGTCGCCGACATTGGTTTGTCTTGCTGAGACATCGTCTAAATAACTGACAAAATCACAAAAGTACAAAATTAATTAAATTACCTTAAATCACAAGTCCAATATCCCAAATAACCCTAAATATAAATCACAAGTCCAATATCACTAAATACCACTAAGTCCTAAAATCACTAAGTCCTAATATTAGTAAGAACCATAAGTGCTAAAATCACTAAGTCCCATCCATCCATCCACATATCATCCATCACTAAAATCTACTAAAACCTATTCATCCACTATGGGAGGTGTCATCCCGGGGTGCCTCAAAAACCAGGATTGAACTCCAACAAAAGTCAAATCGAGTGTCCTCGGGATGTGACCGAGGAATCGACCCCCCCGAGGGTCGGGCATTCCGGCCTTCCCCCCGAGTCCGACCTCGGCACTTCTCTCGACCCGACTCGACGCTCGACCTCGAGCATCCTCGGGACGAAACTTGGCAGGCACGGAGGAAGAGGGAGGAGATAACCCGGCGGCGTCTGACACCACCTGGTGGCACAGAAGCAGGTCCCAAGGCAGACAAGAGTACAAGATGCCCACGGTGTACAGAACCTAGCACACCAATATGTACTTTATCAGATATTCTTTGTACCCCACCTTTTGTCTCTCTTAGTCTTAGCTTTCTTGGCCCCCAAGTTTACCTGTTCCTGCCCCCTTGAGATATAAAAGGGAGGGCAGGGCGAAGGGACCAAGAGAGGATTCCAGATCCAACTCCCACACTCTCTCATACTTGTAACCACTGTTCATCATACACCCCAACAAAGAACACTGGACGTAGGCCTATTATCCTTCGAGAGGGCTAAACCAATATAATTTCTTGTGTCTTGCTCCTTGACTCGTCCTTGGACTCGAGTCAACCATCAGATCCTTCGGAGGACAGCTTCTCTACCGCTCTCTCTTCTACCTCCTCGGGGACCCCCCTTGGCGGACTGTCGACCCACCCGTCGACAGTTGGCGCGCCAGGTAGGGGCGCTGTTCTTCGTCTGGAGTGGTCTGATGATGATCTACCTTTTCTTCGAGTCTTCGAACAGATATGTTTCCTCTTTCCCTCTCTTTCATTTCCAAAAGGCATACTCCTTGCATGTCTCTGCATTCTCTATTCTATTTCCACCCCGTCGTCGAGTCAGCAGCGTGCCCTCGATAGCTTCCGTGCATTGCTTATGGCCAGCCCTAAGCTATGCGGCCCCGACCCGCTTTGGTCGGGGTTCCCCGGTAGGATGCTTGTCGAGCTTGCTTTTGCCGCTCGGGGGCTTGACAATGCTTCCCGATTGACAAGTAATGACCAAACTACTCGATAACTTTCGCGCAAGTGCTCATGACCAGCTTTGAGATTCGCGGCCCCGACCCAAGTGATCCGAGTTCTTAGGACGAAATGTTATCGATCGAGTCAGTGACTACTTATCAGTCTGGCTTGTTTCCCGAGTATCAGAGTAATACGACTTTGCCTAACGCCTTCGCTTCAATCCCATTCCCTTCGGTTAGAGTTGGATTTTCCTTCTTGAAGTTGAACTTGGGTTGAAGTTACGTGCGCTAATGGCCCGACGTATGATCAAATTGCTCGAAAAACTCTGTCTTCCAAGACCCTTCACTTCGCCTAGTTCGTAAAATGAATGATAATTATGCTAAGGATCGATTCAAAACCTGTCGGAGTCCGGTCAGAGAATCCTCCCGGCTACTGCAGGCCAAGATCGCTTTCTAAGACCTAAATGTCGAGAATGATACGAGTAGGCGATGCCATATGTATGCATCCCCTAGTTGAGTTCCCTTCGGCATGGCAATGCAAAAGACAGGGCATGAGACCCCAATATTAACATAAAATATTCTGTCTTTCCTACTTAGGGCTATTACAGCAAGGGATAATCAAAACTCTATGAGGTCAACGACCCGGTCGACATGCTCCACGAATCCCCAAGGATTCGACTCTATGATGAAGGGATGGCCGAACAAACGCGGGCCGAGGACATCGACAACATCGAAGAGGAACGTATGGTCGTCGCAATTCAAATGGACTGGTACCAACAGGCGCTTCGCCGATACTACGACCGCAACGTTCAAGGAAGATCCTTCAAGGTCGGCGACCTGGTTCTTGAAAGAGTGTAGTCCACCGCCAGCATGAACAAGCTTTCACCCCCGTGGGAAGGTCCCTTCATCGTCTCTGCCATTACCCGTCCGGGCTCGTACAGGATGATTCACGAAGACGGATAGGAAGTGCCGAATTCTTGGAACATTGAGCACATGCACCGATTCTACGCTTTAACAGCTAGGTATACAACCCCGATCCCTTCAATTCTGCAAATTTCGGTTATCCATTAACCCTACCTGCAAATCATTTACTCGACCCCCGAAAAGCCTCGGGGGCTCGGGAGCCCTCCCGAGTAGTATCGTTGGCTGCGTTGATCCCTTCTCACACAATTACCCTCATAGCAAAGCCTAAGCGGTACGGCCCTTAGCTTTCAGAGAAGTTGTTCCGCCTGCTGTGCTCGAGCTGCTCGGGGGCTCATTCATTACCCGCTTCGACTTAACATGGCCGGCTCGGCCCTGAGTCCCTCGGGTAGTGACTTCATTCCTATCCGGGGATGGATGGGGTCGGGCTGGTCGTGTTTCGGTCAAGTGCCGGTGAGTGAGCTCGGGGCTCGAGAACAACTGAATCCTATGTACATGGCTAAGACTCCAGGAGCACGACTCGGGCCACCCAGATGATGCCTGTCGATGGCCCGACTCGCTCTACTTCGAAGGTTAGACACATAGAGATCGGACAGACGTCGACGACCTCGCGTTCACTCGATGCGTACACAACTAAGTGACCTTGCATGACTGAATGCCCGCCTGGATTAGGCCCGCCGGCTTCCGTCGCTCAGTCATGTGGGTTATATGTGTATCGAGTGATCGTCAATCATTCCCTACCCTCCTATTCGTCCTGCACTCAGTTGAGTTGGTCCGAGTAGACTGAGGAAACCTTCGGATCCGTCCGTTAAGGTCCGAAGAACACTCGGCATCAGAGGCCGATCATGTGACAAATAGAAGGCTACCTCTTCATGCTCTGACCCGCTATGAAGGAGAAGAATCTGCTTGGAGTTTGATCGGCAGCCCTCCGGACTTGGTCCGTAGACGGCCGAGATCGCTTGGCAGGATCTACTCCCCACTGTAGACGTCCTCGAGTTTGACCGGAAGCCGTTCAGTCATCGGTTCATAGACGGCTTAGGTCACTCAGCGTAAGCTATCCCAAGGTGATAGCCCTTCCCCAACCTGACTATTTTGCCCTCTGAACTCGGACTGTCAAAGGACAAGGTCGCTCGGACAATATATCGCATAGCAGTGTGTTGGGTGTCCAAAAAAAATTTGGGCATGTCGCGAGTCAAAGACGGTATACAAAGAAGACTGACAAAAGTTTTCTTTATTTCTTGTGGGGTGATGATCATACATAGGGCCTGAGGTCCCCCTAACATGCAGCAACATCAACGCGGCGACCTCCTCTACTATCGGTTCCACAGACCGGGCTGAGGGCGTGTGCTCATGCTGGAATGATTGGAACTACAAGGCCTAAGGCTCTTCTAACCTATAGGACCATGTTGCCCACAATCTTATCCGCCGCCGACTCTACGGAAGCATAGATATCGTCGACGTCCCCTGACTCGACGCCATCAGACCACCCCTCGGCAATCGCGTCGATGTCCGCCCAGGGGTACAGCTTTTGTATGACACCAAGGACGTGTGTCGCCGCCATCTTGGCCACCCCCTGAGCGTAGTGTTGGAGAAGTTCTTGACCACTCAACAGACGTGCTTGAAGCATGCTATCGTTCGGAATGAATGACGATGTGTCCGGGTCGATCTCGGCGAGGAGAATTCGGGCCGCCTCTGAACAGTTCTCCCATCGCCCGTCGATCGTCTTTAGGCTGTCCTCGAGTCAACGAAGCCGTCGACCGACTCCTGCCAGTTGGCCTGGTTACAAAACAAGTCGGCTAAAGCACACTCCTACCTCGAAAACAAAGGAATTGAAGAAGATAATACTTATGGATAGCCTCCGCCTGTGCGGCTTGGTCCTCGGCCATTTTGGCCAAGGCTTTATCTCTGGCCACCTTGGTGGCTGCCAACTTCTTCTCCAGCTCGACCTTCGTCGCCTCCGACGCTAACACCTTCGCTTCAGCGTTGTCGAGCGCTCCAGTCAAGTCCCAGATGAGGGCTTGGGTCTGCTGTGAACATGCAACAGCCCCTACAGCACCTCCAGCAGATGACGACCCGTCAAGATGAGGGTCGACCCTCGACGGTTCCCTATCAACAATGCTAGTTAGCATTGCTGGCGCCAATAAAACACAACCATGATGCTCACCTGGTGGACGTTGTGAACTTCACAGCACCCTGGCGTGCAATCCTTGGGGCAGATCCTAACGCCTGCCCTCCCGCCTCCCCGTGGACGCTCGGCCCTGCTTCTGCGGAAGCGGTGAGTTTCCATTTCTCCTTCTGCTCGGTCGTTGCTATGGGAAGGTGTATCTCCACAATCTCCAGCTTCAGAATAACACCAAAATCCTGCCATGGCATCAACACCTGGCAGGTGAAGTTCCACTAGAGGAATGGAGGAAACACTCAGGCAAGGGTAAGGTTCTGAACCTACCTGCCGCCGCTAATTCTCGGGGCTCCCAATCGAACTCCAACCTTTGCTAGAACTCGGTGACGACGCCATGATCCTAAGAAAGCTTGGAGGAAGAAAAAAAGTCGCAGAGTAGAGGTAGGAGAACAGAGAAACTTTCTCTTTCTCAAAGTGGAGAAGTAAGATGGCGTAAGGAGAGGAGCCTGCGGTAATTGGGTTTAAATAGGGGGGTGGCGATGGGCTTGGGGGCATGATTTTTGGAAAACGTGCAGCGTCATTTATGATCAGAGCGGAACATCCAAAGCGCCTCTTGCCCATCCAACTTCCTAGAGTGACACATCCACTTCGGGTAAAATCTGGGCTGTCGGTTCTTTGGAAGGGCGAGTGACGTTTACATGCCTTCCATCGCGCACTCTGAAGAAACCACCGTAAGGTCACACCACATTTCCCATCTTAACTGTCAGCATCGCCTGACACTTGGGAAAAGGTGGGATGCCAAAGGTTCGATGTGTTGCAGCGACGTTCCTAATCCTCGCGCCATAAACAAGGAGTGGCAGAGAATGTCAGAGGACTTTCTCTGACATTGGTAAAACACCACTGACCTTTGGATTGGGTTCTCTTTGACTCGGAGCGGGCTTCCGAGCTAGCCCCCGGTCGAGGTCAGGGCTACTACGTGTCCTCAGATGGTAGTCTTGACCACAACCTCGTTCTCCAGTGCTCCAGGGCGGTGGCCTTGACGACTCAAGTGTGGGCTTCCGAGTTAATCCACAAGCAAGGTCGGGGCTACCTCGTGCCCCGGGGCCGTAGCCCCGAACACCTCACCCATCCTCACTGCCCTCGGGCGGTGGATTTTCCGACTCGGGGGCTGGTGGCTGAGTCGCCTACCCCACTGTTGAAGCAAGAACTACCGAATGCCTCCGGGTGGTAGACCTGTTCATCTCGATCAACCCCTTTGGTTAGACCTCGAGCATCGTTTAGGTCATCGGGAGAATGACGAAACACTCTTGATGATTTGACCCTAGGCTCGGATGTGCCATCCTACCCTAGGCTTGGGGGCTACACCTGCCAGGTGCACCTAGGTGGAGCACCTGCAAAATCTTGAATCACAATAACTGCTAGGGATTGACACCTTGGAAGAAAAGCTTGACCCTAAGGTTGAATGTTTCATTTGCCCTTAGGCTCGGGGGCTACACCTAGTAGGTGCACCTAGGCAGTGCACCTGCCAAAACCTTATCTCAAAGCTCTGAGGATCCATCGAAGACGATGCCACGAAAGAACTCTGACCTTAAGGATGGTTGCTTCATCCCTCCTTAGGCTCGGGGGATGCTGTGGGAGGTGTCACCCCAGGGTGCCTCAAAAACCTAGATTGAACTCCAACAAAAGTCAAACCGAGTGTCCTCAGGATGTGACCGAGGACCCGACCCTCCTCGGTGGTCGGGCATTCCGGCCTTCCTCCGAGTCCGACCTCAGCACTTCTCTCAACCCCGACTCGACACCCCCTCGGGATGAAACTTGGCAGGCACAAAGGAAGAGGGAGGAGACAACCCGGTAGCGTCTGACACCACCTAGCGGCACAGAAGTAGGATCCCAAGGCTGACAAGAGTACAAGATGCCCACAGTGTACAGAACCTAGCAGACCAACATGTACTTTATCAGATATTCTTTGTACTTCACCTTTTGTCTCTCTTAGTCTTAGCTTTCTTGGCCCCCAAGTTCACCTGTTCCTGCCCCCTTGAGATATAAAAGGGAGGGCAGGGCGAAGGGGACAAAGAGAGGATTCTAGATCCATCTCCCACACTCTATCATTCTTGTAACCACTGTTCATCATACACCCCAACAAAGAACACTAGACGTAGGCTTATTATCCTTCAAGAGGGGCTAACCAGTATAATTCCTCGTGTGTTGCTCCTTGACTCGTCCTTGGACTCGAGTCGACCATCAGGTCCTTTGGAGGACAGCTTCTCTACCGCTCTCTCTTCTACCTCCTCGGGGACCCCCCTTGGCGAACTGCCGACCCACCCGTCGACATCCTCCACATATCACTACAATCTACTAAAATGTACTAAACTCATCCATTCATCCATCCATCTATCATCTATCAGGGCACCGGACGCTAGGGAAGTGAGGGAGCTCAGTGGACTAGGGATGGCACCCACCGGGTTCGGGTGTGAGTACAAATAAAACCCACCCACGGCTAAACCCATCAACCCGAGCAAAACCCACCCATGGAAAACCCACGGGAAAAAATATAACCCCAAACCCAAATCCACGGGTATCCATTGGGTTTTGGGTATCCACGGGTATCTTAGCCTAAATTCCTAAAAACAACACTCTAAGTGTATAACTAAAAAATCTAGGACATTTAATTAAGTTACTAGTGAGTTTATTTACAAGTTCTGTTAAAACCCAATTTAGAGAAGAATCTAGTAAACAACATCTTCTCATTTTTATCAAGACTCAACTTAGACACTACCTTAACCCTCGTTGATTGCCACTGTCCAGATTATTTTAATTCATGTATATAATTGGTCCTTACGTTCGGACTCTCTTGGAGAACTATTCTGATTAAAGGAAAGGGTGGCATAATAAGGCAAGGATTGTTAGAAACTGGAGAAGTTTGGGTGCCAAAAAACCTTGAAAATATTGAAATTGTCTAATGTTTCATATTTTGTAGGTAAACCTGACAATACTTTCCTAGTGTATCATTTTTAACGGGGTGAATTTCTGGTGTTAAAATGTGGTACTCGCCATTGCCAACTAGTGCATGGGTTCAATTTGAAGACTGAAAAGCCTTGTGCAAGCATGAACTTCCTTCATCATAGATTGATGGCAGCAGCAGCCTATCTCAATTCCCCAAATCTCCAGGGATGTGGTCAAACCATCTGCATTGCACACGTTTCCTCCCATGGATCATGCAAATATGTAACGCTTATGCAATTGTAATGTGTAGTGTTAAACAGTTGGTTGGTGTGTTGCGCCGCCACCGTGGAGTGGAGTGGGAGACTGAAGAAGTGAAACCGTGGCTGGATCCAAACCCGACCAACCTAAGTTTTTTTGGTATTTTTCAGGCGGGTTGGATGCGGGTTCGGATATGCCCGTGGGTTCGGGTAAACCCACGAGTAAAAAATAGAACCCGTACCCATACCCATGAAGATTGGGTTCGGGTTCGAGCATACCCACGGGTAGATTTTACTATCTATGCCCATGCCCGGCAGGTACGAAACCCGTGGGTACCCGTATCTATGGGTAGGATTGCCACCCCCTACAGTGGACTTACCTGGAGCACATGGAGCAGAGGGCGGTGGCGCTCGGTGGTCGGGCTCGGGGACGGCGACGCTCGGTGGCGGCGAGGGAGGACGACGGCGTTGAGCTCGGGAGGGCACGAGGGAGGGGGCTGCGATGGTGGTGGAGCAGAGGATAGTGGCGGGCTCCTAGACGGTAGCGGCGGCACGAGGGCTTGGGGACGGCAACCGACGGCGGTGGCGAGCTCCTAGAGGGCAGCGACGGGCTCTGAGAGAGACGACGGCGGCACTAGGGTTCTGAGAGTGAATGAGGACTTATAAATTTTCTCAATAATGTGTAGATTTGAATCTATAAACCCTAGGCTAAATGATTTCGAACTATATTCATGACGGGCTTAAATTTAATCCCGATAGAGCTGACATCATCTCAATCGAGCTTAATCTAACATCCGTCATGGATAAGATCATCCGTGACTGACTTAAAGTTAAGCCCAATTGAGATGACATCATCTCTATTGCGTTTTACTTAAGGCCTGTCACCGATAGGATTTTTTCCATTTTTACATATAAACAAATTAATTTTTATATTTGTTTGCTCTTTCTTTGTTGACCATTGTTGAGCTGTAGTCAAAATAATTTAGTAAAGTATAATAATTCACTAAATAATTTAGTAAAGTATAATAATTCACTAAATAATTAACAAAGGGCTTGTTAATACAAAATACTTCATTCATTAAAAGAAATAGCAAAACAAATAGTACAAAGGCATCAGTCACAAGGCTATATCTTCCGTATGATCTAAACGAGCATATGCCACATCCTCTTGGGGATTATTGTCAAGGTCGATGTGAGGTCTTACATGATGATTCTGGTTGTATTCTTCTTCATTGACAATGTTGTTAACCCTGATAATTCAATGCTTGTTATCCCTAACGATGTGCATCTTCTTGTTTGCAGGGTCTTTTATGTAGAAAATCTGCTCGATTTGTTTCACAAGTACGAATGGTTTATCGGCGTATCCAACCTTGGATAGATCTATTAAAGTGAAACCTTCCTTGTTGACTTTGACACCAGTGTATATATTCACCCAACAACAACAAAACAAAGGGACTTTGAACTTCACGTAGTTTAGCTCCTAGCTGCTCAATGTGGTCGTAGTATGTGTTCGACCCAACTTGATCCTGGAATGCATCTATATGACCTTTGGTGTTTTGCACTGTGCTTTTGTCATCTTGTTTGACGGTGTAAGACGTGTATCCATTAATATTGTATCCTTGCCATGTGTCTATGTCCCAACACAGTCCCATCCCCAACAACCGTACTGTCTCATTTGGGACATTCATTGACATTGTAATATGATTCTTGAACTATTCGTTGAACCGAGAGTCATGCTCTCTGTTAATCCACATATCCGATCGCCCCAAGTTCTCCTGTCAGATTTTCGCTAAATGCCCTCAAAGTATGGGACAACTTCTACCATATGTTGGAGCATAGTGAAATGAGCCTACGCATAGGAGGCTTGATCGGGCACAATTGTTTTCCTGCCTATTATGCCAACACCTGACAATCTTCCTTCATGATGAGACGCTGGAACTCTGATAGGATCCGCCTCAGATATGTAATCGACGCAGAACTCAAATGCCTCCTCGGTCGTGTAACCTTCAATGGTACTCCCCTCCGGTTTTACTCTGTTTCGAACGTACGACTTCAGAACACAACAATATATATGATCATCAGCATTGTCATAATTGATTGTATTCATATTCATATTGTATGTTAATATGTAATTGCCATGAAAATATTGGTTGAACAATTCTACATACAACTATTTTTTTATCTCCTCATCATTAAAATATGAGAAGAGATAATAAATAACTAAGACATATCACTTCGACATAATATTTCTTGAAAATATAGCAAACCTTTATTCTGCATCCTAAAGGAAATAGAATACTAAAATATTTATGTTAAGATAAATGTAAGAAGACAAAAGCTTAATCCTTTATTGGATATACATTAGTTGAATGTGAAAGATAGTACATCTAAACAAGAGTGAAATTGTCATAATAGAAACAAACAATGGTAAAGAGAATGTTAATGATTTGCAACAGTACTTTGCCTTTTGATAATTAGCGGTTGTGGTATGTTTAGGTTCATTATCAACCTTAGTTGTAGGATGATGGGGTTCTTCGACAAGTTCAGGTAGAATTTCCTCCTTTACAGTTTCTTATATTCCTGATTTGGAATTTATTCTGGTTGTCAATATTGATGTGCAGTTTCATCAAGGCACAATTTTTTTAGTTTGTTCCGAGATTACATACATGGCTACATCTACCAATTGCAACCACCGATAGTAAAAGTAGTAACAGGCAAGATAGAATGGCTAGGTTTAAGAGGTAGAGAGGGATATACCAGGAAATAAAGGCATTACACCGTAATGGAATGTTTCTAAAGCACTGTGTTAGTAAAAATAAAATACATACAACTGTATAGAAGAAAAAAAATGAAGACAAACAATGATTACACGTACGAGGTTTCCTCTTCTTCTGTAGATGTCCAGAGCTTCGATAGCACCAAGTTTTGTCATGTGAAAGAACTACACCAGTTCAAAAATATAATTTGATCATGATTAAATTGAGCAGATCCATTTATGATTCAAAAGAAGAGAAAACCAGTAAAAGATAGAAGTACCATTTCCACAAGATTAATGATGCTATCATTAATTGCACAATAAATCTTGAAGCTTTCCTTCATCACCTAAGGGCACTCCCAATACAGACTCTATCATGATTTCTATCCCTATTTATTATCCCCTTATTTATTGAAATTTGCTGATGTGGTAGGAGAGAGAAGACTAAAAAGGAAGAAATCGTTTCTTCTCTAGAAACGAAGTCCTCTCGTGAACCGAGGGAGAGGAAACTGGCGTTGGGGGCGGACGACGTGCTTTCTTCGGATTATAGGTGGCCAAACGGACGGCACGGCTCGGCCTGGCCTGGGCACTGCTGAGGCACGACCCGTTAGGCACGGCTACTATGGTGGATCGTGCCGTGCCGGCCCACGTGCCTCACCCTCGGCCCACGCACGGCCCACGAGTGGCCGGGCCGTGCCCATGTCGGCACAGCACGCCAAAGGCCCACGTGCCCTCCCGGTCCACGGGCCAAGGCGGCGGAAAAGAAACCCTAGGCTCGGTGGTGGCGAAACCCTAATAAAAAAATCGAAAATTGATAGCGGCAGCGAAAACCCTAGACGAGACCATGCGGGTCCGGCAGCGCCGTGGTCGGGGCTCACGGGCGGCGTCGGGTGGATGGGATACGGTCGTCGGCGACGGCGAGACGGGCAATGACGACGACGACGATTCGACGAGGAGGAGGACGGCGATGGCCTTGGTGGCGGAGAGGGAGGCGAGCGGCTGGGCACGGAGAGGCGGCAACGGCCTTAGCGGTGGAGAGGGGGGAGGGCGACAGCAGCCTTGGCAGCGGAGAGGGAGGAGGGCGGTGGCGCAGCGGCGAGGAGAGGCGACGACGGTCGACCGTGACTCCGCCTCTTCGTGCGGGACTGCAGGGTTGGGGGTGCGCCGTGCGGTACGGTCATGCGGGTGGAGTAGAGGCGGCCCGTGGGCCGTTCCGTGCCTGGGCCGACATGCACAGGAATCATGTCGTGTAGTGCCGGTCCACGGGCTCGGGCATCGGCCCAAGCACGGCACGCCCGACCGAGCCGTGCCAGTACGGCCCACCGCCTCTCGTGCCGTGTCGGACCGGTCCGGTGAAAAGTGTCGCCGTGCCTGGGCCAGCACGCCTCGGCCCAGCCCATCTAGCCATGTATACTTCGGATCCACTGCGACGGGGGCGTGGAGGAGCCGACGTCGCCGCGTCTGCCGGTCACCGGGTCACGACATCCACGGCGGCACCAAGGATGACCACGACTTCCGCGCGGGGGCGGCGCTGTGGGCGCGCACGACGTTGTTCCCAG
Source organism: Oryza australiensis (assembly GCA_019925245.2). NCBI lineage: Eukaryota > Viridiplantae > Streptophyta > Magnoliopsida > Poales > Poaceae > Oryza > Oryza australiensis. The sequence continues at coordinate 302,593 of JAIFGZ020000728.1, read as the reverse complement.
CCCTGCCCGGCCCCGTCCGCCACTGCCCCCACCTCGCCCGACCTCGTCCGGCGCCACCGTCGCCGGCGGGGTGGTGCTCTACATGATGTTGTCCGGAACCGTGCCCTTCTACGGCGCCATGGCCGCGGAGATCTTCCAATGTGTGCTCTGCGGCAACCTCCGCTTCCCGCCGCGTGCATTCGCGTCCGTCTCGCCGGAGGCCAAGGACCTGATGCGCCGGATGCTCTGCAAGGACGTCTCCAGGAGGTTCTCCGCAGACCAAGTCCTAAGTACGCAATCCTCTCCTTCGTTTTGCTCCAGGAGGTTCGTGTTCTTGTTGATTGATCGATGCACTAATTTGCTTGTTGATTGATCGATTCACTGATTTGCTTGTTCGATCGATTCGTTTGTGTTCTTGTTGATTGATGATGCACTGATTTGCTTGTTGATTGATCGATTCACTGGTTGATCGATGCACTGATTTGCTTGTTGATTGTGCGCCGCCCACTACCTGCTCGACGTTATGTCCACCCGGACTGGCCACCGCATGTCACACCCCGACCTTCTCACCGAGAGCTCTGTGCGCAAGGCGTTCGGATGCGTGGACGCGTTCCTGGTCAGGGACCATAAAGATGTGCCACAACTTATCAGCTCTCTTTGTAATGCATATTTAATTTTTTAGTCTATAGAAACTACTACTAATAACTATGCATTAGGGAGAATAGTTTCTCATTGTGAAGTCTTGGAGGTATAGAAACTATAGTTAGTTTCTGCATTGGGAGTGCCCTAAGTAATTCCACTGCTTGGCCATTCATCATGAGCAAGAGCAATCAAATAAATGGTTCTAACCAACAGTACCTAGGTGTTTCATAAATCAATACCAAGTTAGGCATACAAGAGCTAAGGCACATTGTATACAGCTTCCAAATGCTGGTCCTTCAGGCTGCACACACAGTTACAGCATTAGTAAATTCTCTGTACAATTCAAAACCAGTAAATTGCATATAATTTTATTTAGCTTGCAAAATAAACTCAAATCAATCATCGATATTTTAAAATACTACAAGCTATACACATGCAGAAAACTTGTAATGGACTATACTTGGTTTGAGTTCAGCATTTCACCTACGGAGTGTTCTACACATGGCAGATAACCTTTTAACAGCAGCAGTACAATTATTCTGACAACCAAAAAGAAGAATAGGTGTGGATATTCAAAGGCGGAATTGCATGCTAATCATTATAAACCTAAATTTGATGTACCACGGTGACATTATGACTTTCGTAGTTCTTTTTGCTGAACAAACTATAAACAAAACTCTATGGTACAACTTTCTAAAAAAATCAAGCATTCTCATAAGATAGTTAACGGTCTGTAACAAATCTTATTTTTAGGTACCATTTGTATACATGGAACAATTCTTATGCAGATAAAAATTTACAGGATTCTTATGTCAGACTAGATTCTTCCTATTTAAGAATTAGGATTAATCAACATATAGAATCATCATAAACATTTGTTTTACATTTCTAGTGCCCCAAAATAAAGCAAGACAAATGGTATTTGATCAATATCGCCCTACCTAATTATATCCATATGCCACGCTAATCTGAAGGTGACCAGAAAATTTTTGCGAAACACATCCTTTATGCCTAATAATCCTACTTCCAACTTGTTGCCATTAGGCCCAATCCATTGTAAGATAAAAGCTAATGTATTTGGGTGGCAGTACCATCTGCCAAACTACATGAATGAGAATAGAAATTATCAGCCTATAAAACATTAATATCAAGGATAATTGTCACATGCATAAGATGCAGTGGGCAATCATCAACAGTAAGTTCAATGTTGAACCCACCACAAGTACATTGTTCAGAGAAGATAGAAGGAGCAAGCTTTTTTTTCCGCGAACGCATAAAAAAATTGCACATCAATATATTAGAAGAAAACTTTGCTCGAATACACAAACACCCCGCTTCTATTAAGGTTGGGGGAGGCTAGAAACCCCGACAGGCTGGGTGGGGGTGGGGGACTCCTAGAAACAAAGACTACTCCATACACGGCAGGGGAGGCAAAACCCACCTAATCTCCCATAAAAACTCCAAAAACAACAGATCTTGCTAAGGATCACAACTGGCCCTCGAACCTGATAGAGTCCACTAGCACCAGAACTAAGGAAAGGGTCGAGTCGAAGACCCTAGTGTTACGCTCTCTCCATATACCCTAGGAGACCAGGAGAACCAAGGAGTCGAACCCCGCACATAGGTGGTCCGGCAATCGTGACCTCGCTGCCGGCCACTAGTCTTGAAGCCTGCTGCCGCGTGGGGGAGAGAGAGAGACGCCCAACCAGAGGGCAACAGGACACGAAGCTAGACCTGCCGAGCGAAGACACAACCAAGGAGGATGTGGTCGACCGACTCAAGCTGAATTTACCAAGGAGCGAAGACACAACCAAGGAGCGAAGACACAACCAAGAAGGAGCAAGCTGAATTTACCACACCCAAATTCAATGTTGAAACCGCCACCATAAGTGTTTTTTCCTTTTTTTAACTTTGAGGGGGTACAACCCCATGCCTAACTGGCCAGCCGTCAAGCACGTACGTCACCGTCGTGCCTCTGCTAGACAGCTCAGGACTCGGATTGGGTGCTTGGCTATGGTCTTCAAATCACACACACACATATTACCTTGAGCCCTTGAGCGGTTGGTTGAAGATTGGAAGGCCTAAATTCCCTAAACTACTGACCACCGTGTCATGTTTAAAAATTTAGCCAAATTTCTATACTATTTTGTACATAAATCCCTATCTAGAAATAAAGCTAATGTACACAAAATAACAAATTAATATACAGATCTAAACGTAAATACTTACAGAGGAGGCACTTAGTCCTCACACCGAAAAGAAAACAGCAGCAGCGAAAAAGGGGATGATCCTAGCGGGGCTTTTAATCCACTCCACAAACAAAACTCAACTGGGGTATAAGCATTGGTGTTCTAACTCCGTCTTCAACTCAGAAGCACTACACTTCTAAAAAAGAGGAATAATAGCAAAGCTAAGTGTAACGCCCTGAAAATTGGAGACTTGAAAATCGAAACTCAAAATCCGGGGTTTATAAAAACTTTTGAATTATTGCGCCTTGTTTGAATTTTATTTGCTTCTTATTTTGCGAGTTTCTATTGCTTGTCATAAATAAAAGAATGTCTATAGTTGGAAAAGAGATCAAAAAGGTTATTTATTTGGTGGTTGGAAAAGAAATTAGAAATAGTTATTGGATTCCTAAATAAAATAGTTTGCAAAATATTCAAAATAAAAGTATATGCATAATTGGAAAATATAGGTTTGTGAGAATGTATCTTCAAATCAAAAAGATTTTGAACTCTAAAAGTAAATGATTTTTGCCAAATATTCAAAATAAATGTATATATATATTTTAAAATCTTAGGAATTGAGGAAATGTATTTCTAAGATCAAAAGTTATTTGGAAATATATGTATACAAAATTGGATTTGGGGATAAATAGGAAAATTGTCCTAAGTCGGTCTCGACCGGAAGTTCCGGTCCGGCCGACTGGAAGTTTCGGTCATGGTCAACCGACACCGTCACGTCATGCAAGTTGCGCATGTCGCCGCCGTACGCACGCGCGTACTCGTCGCCCAGCGTCAACACCGCCGTCGCGGCCGTGCCCTGTGCCCGTGTCAGCCACGCCGCGCCCATGCCGCCGTACCCCGCCGCACGTCGTGCACCCATGCTACCAACGTCGGCCACAATGTCGTCCCGTGCCGCCGAAGGCTATAAAAGGGCTCCCGCACTCCCCTCGCCACCCCACACTCCCCTCGCCACCCCGCACTGCCTCCCCGCCTCCCCAAGCGTCGCCGTCGCCGTCACGCCATAGGTGCCCGTAGCGCTAACCGGAAGTTCCGGTGAGGTAGACCGGAAGTTCCTGTCACCGGAAGTTCGTACTGACCAACCGAAAGTTCCTACCAGGCCGACCGGAAGTTTCGGTGTTCACAGCACTCAGCCCCCCCCCTTCAGGTGATTCAATCCAGATAGACCCAAAAGCCATTATAACCGAATCTAGTCTCAACCATTGGTTTTACCATACATCTTACTCTCTATAGAAGAGATTTCCAAATTATTTTGTATCAAGTTTTAAAATAATTTCTTCTAAAATTAATTTAGTTTAATTCTCGAGCCTAAAGTTCAAAATAAAACTTGGGGATATAAATAGAGTTATACTATACACTTTCGGTATTGTATTTTGAGACATTTATTCTTATTTTGTAAAACTCAAAATATTTTAACTTGGGGTTTTATACTCGCTATGTCCATATATACTTTACAATCGGCATGATCGCCGGATTTTCAAATCACTATATATCTCTCTCTCTCACTCCCTCACATCTTCAAAATGGCTTCGTCAAACATACACAACGCCTTAAGTCGTAAGCTAGCTCTAGGAGTTGCTTTTATGATTTTATTTGGCTTTTGTTGGTTTTTATTGAATTCTGATCGAATTCAATCGTATCTTTCGCATGTACGGTTAGCATCCAAGAAAGCAGCTGATTACGCAGAAGACCCCGGCCAACAAGTTTGCAAGCAAGGCAAGTCATCACTTTCCTTTGAACATGTTGATCCTACTTGCGAAATGATGTTGATTTAAAAATTCAAAGATGCATGCTATACACAAAGAATACCTATGTTTGATATGCCGTGCCTTGATATTGTTCACCCTTAGATATATTCTTTGTAACCCTCGATGTGACATGTCCGAAGGAAATCCTCGGTAAAATGCTTAGCCATGCTATTAATAGATTCATGCATACTCATGCTTTTACAAAGAGCTATATGCTTGGGCAACTACCTTAGGGAAGGTAGTTGGAATACGACATGTGGAGACATGAGCGCCACATTGCCATGAGAATGATAAAATGAGTCTTGCTGAAAAATAAAAATACAAAACCAATGTTTTTGACTGGGGCGGATGGATGATTTGGGTGGATTCCGACAAAGGCAAGTACCGTCCCTGATCAATTAAGGACCGAGCCATGAGACTTATAACCTAGAACGAGCCAGTACAACCGTACCTCTCGAATGGGTATAGACCTAGTGGAGTAGATAGCCGAGCGGAGGCAGTATCCCTGCATAGTGGTTCTTGTGTTGATATGTGGTTCTGGCTGTTGAGATAAGGCAGCGGCCTATGGATGGAATGATGGACAAAAATTGAAATTAAATATAACTTAAAGATTGAGTGAGTTTTCCTTACCCCGGCAGCGACAGAACTCCTCTCACTACTAGGAAAGGACGGCTAGAGTGCAAAGAGGATTTAAGTTCATGGAGCGGGTACTGCCAAAGTGAGGTTATCGAAAAGCTTTGCCGTGACCGTCTCATGTGGTTGGGACGTAGGATCATTTGTTGGGCAGTCACGGAGTATGGGTAAAGTGTACATCCACTGTAGTGTGAGTAAATCAATCTATTCGAACAGCCATGCTCGCAGATAATGAGCGGCGTGACAAGTTTCTCTCGTGGCTAGACTCATAAGATTTAAAATGATGGGTTGGCTTGCATAATGATTTATGTGTTGGGGGATCAACTTCTCGACCTACGAGAAGGAGTAGACTCACCCTTGCTATACACACAAACCTTCAGATGGTGGAGATGAAGAAGACCCCTACGCCTATTGCCAAGAGAGCGAAGAAGAAGAAGGCGCCTGCTAGGTCTTAGTCCCCGGTCGTTGCCTGTGACAATCGACAAACCGCTGCCTTCCACTCCGCTGCCTTACATAATTTCTGCTTTTGATTGTATCTGGACCATGTGGTCCTGTGTATTAGATATTGCCTTCGGGCTTATTATTGTAATATTTATGGTGTAAGACTATTCGTGCACTTTGCACCTGATAATTCAGTATTGTATTCGTGGGTACCAAACTACTCGATTCAAGGAAATGGTACTATAAACACGAATGATTCCCGTCCTCAAAAACGGGGGTCCACAGAGCTGGTATCAGAGGAGTGCGACTGTAGGATAAGACCAACTGGTGCCCCACCCCCTTTATAGCTAGCTAAGGAGAAAATCCCTACTTAAGGATTATTTTGAAAATAAAGACTATTTCTACAAAACAAAAAGGAGTTTTCCTTATACTCTTACCTCCCTGTTTCTTTATAAAATTTGTGTGCTCTCACTTTCCCCTAACTCCAAAGTCATTGCAAAATGATTTGTCAAATTTCTCTCCTTTTTCCCCAACTCTCTAGTGCTTAGCCTGGAGCACCACCTGGAAGCCAAGTCAAGTACAAGCTTCGAGCACACCGATCAAGCCAAGCAACCCGAGTCAACGCTTCCCAAGGATCAAGCGAAGCCTTCTGAAGCTCACTTAAAACCCTGAAGCCCAACCTTTTCCCGAAAGAGTAGCACCGATAGTTCCTAGGCCGTGTGTTGTTTGCTGTGTGCAGGTGTATGGTTTACATCAATGGTGGGGATGTGACCATACTAGGTTGTTTGTTTAATCAACTAGAATAATAAAAGAACACTCACATCAGATCAATAGCAAGCAGATTGTTTGTTTAATCAACTAGAATAATAAAAGAACACTCACATCAGATCAATAGCAAGCAGATTAGGGTCTCATCTATAGTTTAACCTCTTCTTTCCTCTCTCATTTTCTCTCCTGCAATGGATGGGTAAAGCCAAGGGCAGTAAATCAAGACCTCAACCGTCCCATGAAATAGCTCAGGATAAACCTGTGAACGCTCCACCTCCTTCCCCTGTGGACCCGACCCTAGCCCAAGTAGTGCCTAACCAGACATAGTTAATGGCCATGATGATGCAACAAATGCAACAGCAACCGATGCAAGCTCAGGGTCAGTACTCAGAACAATGCCATTATGTTCCAATGCAAGCCCTGACGACCTCCGCGAGTGTGATATCAAGTCCACAGCAGACGATGGCACCAACCCCGCCATTAGGTTGGAGGGAAACATTTGACCCATGCTATGGTTTCGTTGAGCAAGGTCCTAACATAAGGGACAGTTCAGGAGACGGGTATACCGGGACCCCGACCAAAGAAGAGGTGCAGTACGCAAGAAAGAATAATGAATTCAGTCAAATAATCAGCCAAGGTTTTGGTTCACCACCTTTCAACTCCAAAAAGAGGAAGTCACCGAAATGGGATATAGATGGTGCCAGCAAGATGATCGTCACAGGCACAGTATTCGTCCCTAAAGATGCTGAGAAGATTCCCCGACACCTAAGGAAAAATACCTTTCGTGGTGCACGTCAGTTAACTCGACATCTCTAGCTTCATGGTCCGCCCAAACCAGAAGATGACGCATCAGAAGAGACGTCTTCTGAAGATGATGATGAAGCAAACTTGGGAAACGTTAGTGGAGGAGAATTGGAGCTCAAAGCATGTGCTCGTTGTGGAGAAGTTGGACACACTGCAAGCACGTGCATCCACATCTGTCCCTACGGTGAGGACACCCATATACCAAAAGAATGTCCCATGAGAGTTATCACATGTTTCTTGTGTGAAGGTACATACCATGTACCAAAGGACTGCCAACTGATGTTAATCTTAGATGAGAAAAAGGAAGACCAGAGGATATCCCGACAATCCGCCAGTCAACTCATGGATAGTATCACCCCCAGAAAAGATGTTTCTGATCACGAACCAACCCCAACCCCAGAAAAGACCACCAATGGTAACAGAGACATGTTACAGACCCAGAAGAGAGTACCTCGTGATAAGTCGGGTCTGATCTGTTTTAACTGTCGTGAGAAGGGACACTATCGCGAGAAATGCCCCCTTCCAAGACTAGCAAATGAAGCCGCTTCACCTGGATGGAAACCAACCGTCGCGGCAACCAGTCATCCTACTACACCCGGCAATGTCAGCAGGTTGACTGCGACTCAAATCCGCACCTCAACTCTGACTCTAGTCGCTTCCAGAAGGAAGAATGAGAACTGCTTCAATTGTGAAGAATTTGGGCACTATGCCAACCAATGCCCCAAGCCACACATCACCCCTCTTCGTACCGGTGCCAATGCAACGATTGTAGGTGGAACTACTACCCCTGCTCCTGGATGCGGTCTGCTCGGGACACCGAAACCCAATGGATTTGTTACCGGATTCCGTTCGCTAGCAAGTGAGCCATGTGTACACCCAAGAAGCACAGAGGGATCATAGAATGCTGAGGGGTATGCTTTGTAACAACTCTACCTAGTTAAAGTCTTGTGTGATTTCGGAGCAATGCATTTGTCCATATCAACACCACCCGCACCAGATGAAACCTAAGACACCCATGATTCACCCGAGAAAGATGTAACCATACCCCATGCTTACATGAATGTGCCCAATAAAATTTGAGGCATGTTATTTCTTTCAACCCTTATGGAACTACCACCACAGACCCTCGATGTCATTCTCATAATGGATTGGTTGACTAAGGACAGGAGAGTTATAGACTGTGGTCAAAGGAGAATTACCTTATCCACCCTATAGGTTTCACCGACGAATATGACCATGTACCGAGACTCAGTGTTGTATGAGCAAGCCGCGGAAATATTTACCCTTCCACCCATGAGCGGTATGCCAGTAAGTTCAGGATGGCTTGGATACATTTTCGAAGGATTTGCCCAGAATGCCCCTAACCGTAATGTAGAATTTACCTTTGATCCAATGCCTGGTACTACCCCGTACCCAAGAAACCCTACCGGATGCCGACTAACAAACTAAAGGGATGTAAGAAGCAGGCCCGGAAATTACAGAAACAAGGATTTGTACGCTCTAGTCCTTCTCCTTGGAGAAACTCCGGTATCGTTCATCAGGAAAAATGGCGTAAGTTGGTGTAACATCATGGGGAAGATGTCCGTACTCTCAGCGATGGATATGGATCGAGAATGGTTATCCTAGGTTCAGGACCACCATTCCAGTTCCTAGGAACCACCTCAATGTTTCTTGGAGGACAAGCTTGGAAATTTCCCATCACCCTATCCAAAAGTGGATAAATCCAAACGACAGATTAGGAAATCCAGCCACCCAAACATGATACGGAAATCCGTCCTGATGAACCATCCCTACCCAAGAGTTGGCAGTAAGCCCGTAAGACCAACAATAGGAACTCCTGGTTGTTCCCAAGTCAGTCCTCTACAAACCACTAGTTTTGGCATATATGGGAAAGCAGCACCGAAGATGATATTTTGACCATCCTCGAAGCTAGCCGATGAAACGAGGACCAACGAAATAAGAGTTTACTAGAGTACCAAAAGAATTATATCGGATCACGGTACTCAATTCACATCTTTTTTGGAGCAAGGATCATAAGGCACCATGCCCTTAGTACCGCATACCACCTGCAGACTAATGAGCAGATCGAAAGGACAAACCAAGTGCTTGAGTACATGCAGAGAACTCGTACGTTGAACTTTACCAAGGATTGGAAGAGGTGTCCACTCTACGCTGAATTCCCCTACAACAACAGCCACCAAGCAAGTCGAAAGAGGCCAGTATAACCCTCATCTATAGGATTTGCTAATAAAACCTGAAGCAAAGCTTAAAAATTTATTCAAGGGGGATAGAAAAACATGACCAGAAAACCTAGGGACATGCTATGAGACCATGCATATTTAGGTAAGAATACATAATCTTTACTTCCAGGAAGGGATTTGTCGCAAGCTAACCTTAAAACTTACGAATGTATAACTACCTAGGATCTTCCATTAATCCTTGTTCTTATTTGTCTCTTGTAGATGCCTACCCAGTACACACCAACCTATTATTTTCGTGGATTCACTTTGGACTCCACTCAACATATGCTATGGCTTATGCTACAGCATGCTCGGTTTACCTATCCGCCTGAGTATGACATCCTCAACAAAACCTTTGGCACCTCCCAAACCGCAGTAATGGCTCATGTAAGCATTCGGGGTAGGACTCCATCAGAGGAGGACCGCCAGTACACTGGTTATGGGTGGGATAGTAAATCCGCCCTGCAAAATTGTGCCTATGTTGCCATTACCCGCCTTCGCTATGAACTACCAGAATGGGAGAGGTACTACTGCTACATTCCATCTTTGGCCGAGGAAGTCGAACACACTACCTACCCAGGACTGGCTGAGATAAGGATAGATCTGCACACCCCATACCTCCAGCTAGCAAGGTTTGTTCGTTCGTTAGATATGCTCTACCACACCACCTTTGCTGAGCTGCAACGCGTTCGCACAAGGGTAGCCATCTTAGAGAGAAGCGTCATGCCAAGGTTTCACTAAGGATACTACACTCCAGAATTCATGTATGGAGAAGATGCCCTATTTGCGCCCGTTGAAGACATACCACCGCCAGTTGGGAATTATTTTGAGAGGACCCCACCTCCCCACATGGATGTCGAAAGCGTCTACCCTCCACTTGGAACCACCGGGCCTTATAAACCACCGAAATATGTTCATTGGTATGGATGAGTCTTCAAGCTGAAGATGGAGGAATAAATGACAAGGCCTAGAAGGGCTAAGGATGTCAAGGGTATTAACCCTTAGGGTACAGTGGTAGCCCATTTTGGAAGAAACTGTGTTATGGCTACCACGTAACCACCCTATGTAAGGATCAGATAAAAGAATATGTAATAGCAGTCAGAACCTGTTTAACCTCAATTTAAGACTATTATGCTTGCTATCCAAAAGTTGGTACCTAAAGATATAAACTGAACCAAAAGAAAAGACAAGACCATAGATCCTTAAATGGTGCATCTTGCGTAACTGGATGAAGCCAAACTCTATTTTGCTAGTTTCCTGTCATCTACCAAATCACTCGACCACAACCATACCAAGGATCACTATCTATCTTCGATCTAAAGGTCTCTAAAGCTGTGGAGTAGCAATTCTAATGTACAACGTAAATAAAAGCTTAACATAAGACATACCAAATTTTGAATGCTCGAAAGATAGTCCAAAAGTTAAAAGCTGATAAGATCATGTTATCGGAAACAGAGAATCACCAATCCGGGAAATGAATCACCCTTAGGAACTCAGTGATAGATTGCCACCTCATCCAAAATCCCTATCCATCGTCTTGTTAGGAGGAAATCCTAGATAGATCGAACCTTGATAGACCAACAGACTTACAAACTCGACCTGACCCAAACCTCGGGACAAGATTTATTTTAAGGGGGATAGGTTTGTAACACCCTAAAAATCGAGACTTGAAAATCTAAACTCAAAATCCGGGTTTACAAAAACTTTTAAATAATTGCACCTTGTTGAATTTTATTTGCTTCTTATTTTGCGAGTTTCTATTGCTTGTCATAAATAAAAGAATGTCTATAGTTAGAAAAGAGATCAAAAATGTTATTTTGTTTGGTGGTTGGAAAAGAAATTAGAAATAGTTATTGGATTCCTAAATAAAATAGTTTGCAAATATTCAAAATAAAAGTATATGCATAATTGGAAAATATAGGTTAGTGAGAATGTACCTTCAAATCAAAAGGATTTTGAACTCTAAAAATAAATGATTTTTACCAAATATTCAAAATAAATGTATATATATATTTTAAAATCTTAGGAATTGAGGAAATGTATTTCTAAGATCAAAAGTTATTTTGGAAATATATGTATACAAAATTGGATTTGGCGATAAATAGGAAAATTGTCCTAAGTCCGGTCGAGGAAGTTCCGGTCCGGCGACCGAAAGTTCCGGTCACGGTCAACCGGCATCGTCACGTCACGCACGTTGCGCACGTCGCCGCCGTACACACATGCGTACTCTCCATGCCGGTGTCAACGCCGCCGTCGCGTCCGTGCCCAGTGGCCGCATCATCCACGCCGCGCCCACGACGCCGTACCCCGCCACACGTCGCGCGCCCACGCTGCCGACGTCAGCCACAACATCGTCCCGCACCGCCGGAGGCCTATAAAAGGGCCCCCGCACTCCCCTCGCCACCCCGCACTACCCCCTCACCTCCTCGTCTCCCCAAGCGCTGCAATTGCCGTCGCGCCATAGGTGCCCGTAGCGTACACCGGAAGTTCCGGTGAGGTAGACCGGAAGTTCCTACCAGGCCGACCGGAAGTTCCGGTGTTCACAGCACTCAGCTCCCCTTCAAGTGATTCAATCTAGATAGACCCAAAAGCCATTATAACCTGTCGAAACTTGGTTTCGGCAATATATTTTATGGGGTCGCAGTCGAGATCGCCAAGCACAATGGGTTAGAAGAAGAAGAAGATTTAGACAGGTTCAGGCCCTCTCGTGAGGTAATACCCTACTCCTGTTTCGGTGGATTCAATCCGCCGAGTGTCTTTATTGATCTCGTGATCTAAAGCTCATGCTTATGAAGTCGTATCTCAGATCTAGTGTTGGATATCCCTCAAGGGACGCCCCTTACCCCCCTTATATAGTCTTGGGAGGAAGGGTTTACAAGTCGGAAACCCTATCTTATTCTAAGTTGGTTTCCTCAATCTTACCAAACCATGACTATAGGCCGATTGCCTTATCTCTATCGGCAACCGTAACACCCAAGTCAAGTTCGGTTTACAGATATAGCAGGCGCAATCTATCCCTACCTCCAGTCGGATAAGCTTGCCATGTAGATACCCGATTGCCACAATCTCCACATAACCCAATCTAGTCTCAACCATTGGTTTTACCATACATCTTACTCTCTATAGAAGAGATATCCAAATTATTTTGTTTCAAGTTTTAAAATATTTTTTCTAAAATTAATTTAGTTTAACTCTCGAGCCTAAAGTTCAAAATAAAACTTGGGGATATAAATAGAGTTATACTATACCCTTTCGGTATTGTATTTTGAGACATTGATTCTTACGTTCTAAAACTCAAAATATTTTAACTTGGGGTTTTATCCTCGCTATGTCCATATATACTTTACAATCGGCATGATCGCCGGATTTTCAAATCACTATATCTTTCTCTCACTCCCTCACATCTTCAAAATGGTTTCGTCAAACATACAAAACGTCTTAAGTCCTAAGCTTGCTCTAGGAGTTGCTTTTATGATTTTATTTGGCTTTTGTTGGTTTTATTGAATTCTGATCGAATTCAATCGTATCTTTCGCACATACTGTTAGCATCCAAGGAAGCAGCTGATTACGCAGAAGACCCCGGCCAACAAGTTTGCAAGCAAGGCAAGTCATCACTCCCCTTTGAACATGTTGATCCTACTTGCGAAATGATGTTGATTTAAAAATTCAAAGATGCATGCTATACACAAAGAATACCTATGCTTGATATGTTGTGCCTTGATATTGTTCACGATATATTCTTTGTAACCCTCGATGTGACATGTCCGAAGGAAATCCTCGGTAAAATATTTAGCCATGCTATTAATAGATTCATGCATACTCATGCTTTTACAAAGAGCTATATGCTTGGGCAACTACCTTAGGGAAGGTAGTTCGAATATGGCATGTGGAGACATGAGCGCCACATTGCCATGAGAATGATAAAATGAGTTTTGCTAAAAAATGAAAATACAAAACCAATATTTCTGACTGGGGCGGATGGATGATTTGGGTGGATTCTGGCAAAGGCAAGTACCGTCCCTGGTCAATTAAGGACCGAGTCATGAGACTTATAACCTAGAACGAGCCAGTACAACCGTACGTCTCGAATGAGTATAGACCTAGTGGAGTAGATAGCCGAGTGGAGGCAGTATCCCTGCATAGTGGTTCTTGTGTTGAGATGTGGTTCTGGTTGTTGAGATAAGGCTGCGGCCTATGGATGGAATGATGGATAAAAATTGAAATTAATTATAATTTAAAGATTGAGTGAGTTTTCCTTAGCCTGGGAGCGTCAGAACTCCTCTCACTGCTAGGAAAGGACGACTAGAGTGCAAAAAAGATTTAAGTTCATGGAGTGGGTACTGCCAAAGTGAGGTTATCGAAAAGCTTTGCCGAGACTATCTCATGTGGTTGGGACGTAGGATCATTTGTTGGGCTGTCACGGAGTACGGCTAAAGTGTACATCACTGTAGTGTGAGTAAATCAATCTATTCGAATAGACATGCTCGCAGATAATGAGCGGCGTGACAAGTTTCTCTCGTGGCTAGACTCATAAGATTTAAAATGATGAGTTGGCTTGCATAATGATTTATGTGTTGGGGGATCAACTTCTTGACCTACGAGAAGGAGTAGACTACCCAGAAAACCATGACGATCCAGAGGCGGGAAGCCATCCTTAGTATCACGATGGATGGTGGACAGAACCGTCGCCGATTTAATATACTCTGGAACTAAAACTTGACTTGGCTAGATGTTAGGCTTGTGAAATGATTTATAAAATTGGCTTTGTGCAAATAAACCAGAGCCATTCCTTGAAATCCCCTGTCATGTGCATCTTTCCGTGTTGGCTTGCTGAGTACGGTTGGTACTCACCCTTGCTATACGCACAAACCTTCAGATGGTGGAGATGAAGAAGACCCCTACGCCTATTGCCCGGAGGGCGAAGAAGAAGGCGCCTGCTAGGTCTTAGTCCTTGGTCATTGCCTATGACAATCGACAAGCTGCTGCCTTCCACTCCGCTGCCTTACCTAATTTCTGCTTTTGATTGTATCTAGACCATGTGGTCCTGCGTATTGGATATTGCCTTCAGGCTTATTTTTGTAATATTTGTGGTGTAAGACTATTCGTGCACTTTGCACCTGATAATTCAATTGAGTACTGTATTCGTGGGTACCAAACTACTCGATCCAGGAAAATGGTACTATGAACACGAATGATTCCCGTCCTCAAAAATAGGGGTCCACACTAAGCACAATCACGTACTAAGCAAGCCACACCAATGATGCAGACGGGCAAGGAGAGACAAAAGAAGGTTTGAGGCTATTTGCATAAAGGTGGTTGCAAATGTTTATAGTTTAAAATAGTAAAATGGTTAATTAGATCTTCACTGAACAACGCTACACCATGTTGAACAAGCCCAACCAAACCACCTGAACTAAATCAGTTCATTAAGTCATGTTAATTAATAATAGGGCTAATCATCATGAAGCTGGTCAATCATCCATAATCGCACGCACGGCTATTCGAATAGTTTTACTCTAACTAGAGGTGCACAACTATAACCACAAGACACGATTCCACACATGTTGTCATGCCCCGAAGTACCACCATGGTACTGCAAAGGAGTAAAACATGATAAAACCCTTCGCATAACTCCTTCTAAGCAAGTGCACCACACTGCAGGTTTCACCCCCACCCCTAAGCCAAGGTGGGTAGTCCCTCCTTGTGCGTCCGGAAGCCGCATAGACCGTCGCGAGGTCCATCTGAACTCCATCACGCCCACCCTTGCCTGGGTACGTCAGAAAGGGAAGAGTTATACTACAAGTCCAGCAGTTGTCCATTCTTGCTTGTAGTAAGCACGGTAAGTCTTCAAGAGTTTTCGCGAACCTGTCCTTAACTGCTATGAGTGTGACAAGAAAAACCATGCACCCAAAGCCCCCATGAATTCATATTTTAGTTGAATAATTACGACCAATAGAACATGGTCAAGTGTCTCGACCTCATAGCTCGTCAAGATACTAGATGTGAATAATGTGATTATCCCCTAAACATACCGTAATTCTAGTAATGTCAACATAAGTGACACAAGCTAGTCAAATTATCACCTAGGATGGACAAAGAATCGATATCAAGTAAATGGCACAAGCTAGCATATAGGTAACCCTATTCCCGTGTAATTAGCAAAACATGCAATTTAATTACAAAAGTTAAACATTTCATAAATTAGGTTCAACATGCTCAAGGAGAAATGTGTGACTTGTCTTGCTTCTTCAAAACTCTTTTGAAGTCTTTTCCTTGCGATCTCAATCTTCCGAAACATCAGATTCTACACACTGACATGTAAAACAAGGAAAACCCTAATAAAAATAGTACATCAAAAGTAAACAAACATGTAGAGCTCAATTTTAGATGAATTTTGCAAGTTGAAGATTTAATTTGGAGTTCGTATGAATTAGTTATGAATTTTAGAAGTTTTGAGCCATTTCAATGAATTTCTAGAAATTAGACTCGATTTATTGCACAACTACTAATTTTTTTTCAATAGGAAACAAGGATTAATGATGTCAGCCCTCGGGGGAGAGAGGGCTGAGCCACCAACATGCGGGCCCCACATGTTAGCGGGAGGCGGTGGCCTGTCCGTGGTGGACCTGGACCACGGAGACACGGGCGTGGGCACACCACATGGCCACCACATGGCAGCCACGGCGACCCAGCGTGCCAATGGAGCACCGTAACCTAGATGGCCAGATCCAACCGAAGGTGGATCGGGTGGCCACGGGCAAAGGAGGACGGCTTAGTGGCCGGGCCAAGCGGGTGGGGGCGCCCGGGGCCAAACGGCCACCGATGACGAGCTGTAGTGGCATGAGAGGGTGCATGGAGGGAATCCAAGGGGAGACAAGAGGGAGGCAGTTCTCACTGTGTGCAAGGGGATGCGAGGGCGCCGGGAACGCGACCGGCGATGAGGGATCAGCGACAACGCTCCTTGGGTTCGAGGGTGATGACGGCCTCTAGCGAGCTTTGGCAAACAGGAAGAGGTGGCTGAGGCCCTCTGGGACCTGGGGAAGAGGGTGGAGAGGTTAGGGATGGGAGCTGCGGCACAAAGCGCTAGAAAATGATGGCCAAAGACCGGCGACGAGAATAGACTCATGGGTCAATGGCGAGGGAGGTGTTTTGGTGGTTTATGTCACCGAGGAAGTGGGCGTCAGGCTTCCCATCACCTCTATGAAGTAGGCGGGGAAGGTCGCGAGCATGGAGGTGGCTTAGAGCGATAGCGAGTGCCGACCGAAGGAGGTGGACGTGGTGGCAGCTTCGGGTTGCCGAGGTGTAGACCCTCGTTTTTGTAACAGGAAGACCCTGGATCGAGTAGTTTGGTACTCACGAAATACAGTACTAAATTATCAAGTGCGCGTGCACGAATCATCTTACACCAAATATTACAATATAGGCCCGAAGACAATGTCTAGTACATAGGACTGAATAGTCCGGAATACAAGCAAAATCATAAAGTAGGTAAGGCAACGGATAGAAGGCACTGGGATGCCATTGCCACAGGCAACGACTGGAGTCTAAGACCTATTGGGCGCCTTTGTCTTCCTCACCCTCCTGGTAGTATGCGTATGGGTCTTCCAAGTCTTCATCGCCTACATCTGAAGGTTTGTGTGTATAGCAAGCGTGAGTACCAACCGTACTCAGAAAGCCACCACAACAAGGATGCATATGATAGGGGATACTCAAAGAATGGATGTGGTTCATTTGCACAAAGCCAGTTTTATAATTCTTTTCACAAACCTAAAACCTAAGCCTAATCAAGTTTTAGTTCCATAGTTCATTAAATCAGCGATGGTTCTGTCCACCATCCATTGTGATCCCAAGAATAGCTTCCCACCATCGGATCGTCATGATTTTCTGGGGAGTCTACCCCTTCTTGCATTTCGAGAAGTTGATCCACCAGCACATAAAATCATCATGCATGCCCTCCCAACATTTTAAAATTTGTAGTCTAGCCAAGAGAGAAACTTGTCACGCTGCTCCATATCTACGAGCACGGCTATTCGAATAGATTGGTTCATTCACACTGCAGTGGATGTACACTTTACCCGTACTCCGTGACTGCCCAACAAATGAGCCTACGTCCCAACACATGAGACGGTCACGGCAAAGCTTTTCAATAACCTCACTTTGGTAGTACCCACTCCATGAACTTAAATCCTCTTGCACTCTAGTCGTCCTTTCCTAACAGTGCGAGGAGTTGTGGCGCTCTTGGGGTAAGGGAAAACTCATTCTTTAAGTTGTAATTAATTTCAATTTTCAATCATCATTCCACACATAGGCCCACAGCCTCATCTCAATCATAAGAATCACTATGCAAGGATACTATCTCCGCTCAGCTATTTTCTCCGCTAGGTCTATACTAATTCGAGAAGTACGGTTGTACTGTCTCGTTTCATGTTTAAGTCTCATGGCTCGGTCCTTAATTGACTAGGGATGACACTTGCCTTTTCTGGAATCCACCCAAATCATCCAGCCGCCCCAGTCTAAAATCATTAGTTTTGCATTTTTCAGTTTCATCCAAAACTCATTTTATCATTTTCAAGGCAATGTGGCGCTAATGTCTCCACATGTCGTATCTCAACCACCTTCCCTAAGGTAGTTGCCCAGACATATAGCATTTGATAAATATGAGTATGCATGAATCTAGTTTAGCATGGGCTAAGCTTTGTCGAAGATTGACTTCGAACGTAAGATACTGTAGGATACAAAGAATAACTGGTATTCAATTTCAAGGCCGGGCATATAACAAGTATGGGAGTTCATACGTATATAGCATGCATTATTGATTTTAAACAAACATAAGTTCGCAAACGGGTTCAATATGTTCAAACATAGTGATGACTTGCCTTGCTCACAACTTTGCTGACTGGGATCAAAGATAGTGATGACGCGACGACGCGGCTGATGTGTGCGCGACGTGCACGCGAGCGCAGGTGCGGCGCCTGACACCTGGCAGCTCGACATATTACCGGAACTTCCGGTCGCCCTAACCCCAAATATATTATCCAATATCCTTATAATTAATAATTTTAATATTCAGATATTTTTCCAAAATAAACTTTTGATTTTAAAAGTAAATTTTCACCAGCCTTGGTTTTTCCCAATACACTTTCAAATTTTTATTTCTAATATTTTGCAATCTATTTTCATTTTAAGGATTCAAAAACCTTTTTGATTTCTTTTCCAACTATTAAATAAATAAACTTTTATTTATAAAACGCAATGAAACTCGTAAATAAGAGGCAATAAGATTCGACAAGATGCAACAATTCAAAAGTTTTTGTAAGCTTCGAATTTTAATTTTCAGTTTTTAATTCTTCGATTTTCAAGGTGTTACAAACCTAACCCCCTTAAAATAAATCTCGTCCCCGAGATTTCTTACCGGTCGTTGAGTAGGTGTGGGTACTCGGTCCTTCCAGGTGGCCTCTTCTTCGGTGTGATTGTTCCATTGTACCTTGTGCATGCGCCATGTCTTATTTCGTGTTCTCTTTTCTGCCTCGTCCAAGATTTTCACCGGATGTTTAGGGTATGTGAGATCATTGTTGATAAGGATATTTTCCAAGGGGGCTCACTCTTCCAGCACTCACAGAAACTTCTTTAATTGTGACACATGGAATACGGGGTGCACATCGGAGAGGTTTTCTGGGAACTCTAGTTGGTAGGCCACTTCGCCTCTTCTGGCGCTTATCAGGAATGGTCCCACGTATCTTGGCGCAAGTTTTCCTTTGACCATGAACCTCTTGGTTCCTCGTAATGGCGAGACCTTCAGGTACACGTAAATCACCTACATCAAATTCCAAGTCCCTTCGGCGAGTATCCGCATAGCTCTTCTGTCGAGACTGAGCTACCTTTAGTCGATCCCGGATCAGATGGACCTTTTCCTCAGCCTCTTTGATTATGTCTGGTCCAAACACGGTTCACTCACCGGTTTCTGACCACATCAATGGGGTTCTGCATCGCCGTCCAAACAGGGCTTCATTCGGCGACATCTTCAGGCTTGCTTGGTAGCTGTTGTTGTAGGACAATTCCGCATAGGGTAGGCATTTTTCCCAATCGTTGGTAAAGTCCAACGCATAAGCTCTCAGCATGTCCTCAAGAACTTGGTTCGTCCTTTTGGTCTGCCCGTCAGTCTACAGGTGGTATGTTTACTAAAGGTGAGGTGACTTCCAAGCGCCTCGTGAACCTTGCCCCAGAAGTGAGACGTGAATTGAGTACCATGATCTGATACAATCCTTTTTGGTACTCCGTGAAGGCACACTATCCTAGACATATATAACTCTGCCAACTTAGCACTACTATACCTGGTCTTGACGGGGATAAACCTGGCGGTCTTGGTGAGCTGATCTACTATTACCTAGATAGAATCATATCCTGCGACAATTTTGGGTAATCCGACGATGAAATTCATGCATATTTCATCCCATTTCCATTCGGGGATCTTGAGCGGCTGCAACAATCCTGCCGGACGCTGATGCTCGGCCTTGACCCTCTAGCACACATCGCAAATGGCCATGTATTCCACTACATCCCTCTTCATGTTGGGCCATCAGTATTCTTCCTTCAAGTCTTGATACATCTTGGTGCTACTCGGGTATAGCGAGTATGATGACTCATGAGCTTCTTTTAAAATCAATCCTCTCAAACCACCTTTCTCTGGTACGCAAATCCTTTTCTCATACCACAGAGTTCCATTGTCATCTGCCGAGAATTTCTTCATGCGCCCCTCGGCCATGCGCTCTTTGATTAGCTGGATTTCTTCACTATCCTTTTGAGCTTCCTTTATCTGAGTCCTCAGAAGAGGTTGGATTTCTA
Source organism: Oryza australiensis (assembly GCA_019925245.2). NCBI lineage: Eukaryota > Viridiplantae > Streptophyta > Magnoliopsida > Poales > Poaceae > Oryza > Oryza australiensis. Next base: position 282,253 of record JAIFGZ020000728.1, on the reverse strand, counting down.
GCAAATTTAATTATCCATGAGGAATCAGTTGCAAGTTAAGCCAAGCCATTTCTTCTTGGAGCTCATTGGCCATGCCTTCCAGTCTCATATGGTTACATTGGGCTTTGCGACTTAAAGCGTCAGCTACTACATTGGCCTTGCCAGGGTGGTAATGGATTCCTAAATCATAGTCCTTGATTAATTCTAGCCACCTCCTCTGGCATAGGTTGAGATCAGGCTGGGTAAAGAAGTACTTCAGACTTTTGAAAAGAAAATTTTTTGGTTTATGGGGAATAAATGGTAATATAAAGTTTATATTCATTTGTGAGGAAGTTTTGGAAGATGATAGATAATATACTTTTGAAAAGATAAGAGAGATTCTTTATTTATGGGAGATAAATGGAAATATAGAGTTTAAATTCATTTGTAAGAAAATTTGGGAAGGATAAGTACTATACTTTTGAAAGGATGAGAAAGTTTTTGCAAATTAGGTTTAAGGTTCAAAACAAAAAAGATAAATTTTGTGATTTTTATTAGGCTTCTTCTAAATTAAAATCCCCAAAAGAAATAAAAATAAAAATTCTAAAATTTTGCATCGGGGGAAATCGAACCCTCTCTCTCTCCGGCTCAACTCAAACCAGCGAGTCGTTCCGTCGTTCTCGTCTCCTTCTCTCCTCCCTTTCTTTTTCTTCTCTCTTTCTCTTCCTCCTTCTCCGACGAACCCGACGGCGGAGCATTGCCGAACGGCGGCGAGAACAAACAGAACTCGACAACTAACTAGTCCTACACCATCTATGTGACATGGGGAACCCATTCCAGGGCACCGCCGGGCCAGGGAGGCGGCGGAGCGGTCCGGCGATGGCAGCCGGCCAAGGCGGCGATGGCGCACGACGGCAGCGGTCTTCGGTGATCCTCCGGCCAAACTAAGAGGTCCTAGAGCATCTACGGGACATGGGGACGCTAGCTAGGGGGTTGGCTTGGCCGGTAAAGGGTTGTAGTGGCCTGGCGACGTGCACACTGTTAGTGATATGCCCTAGAGGCAACATGGAGATGTTGGATATCACGTCAATGTTTATGTATTTATGAATAAAGTGTTATTCAGTTCCATGAAATAGACATCTTGTATTGATCAATAAGTACGTGACTTATTTATGAGACTCGATATGTATGAATCTATTTCTAAACGATCCCGATCATATGTCATATTGTTGGAACAAATATGATTCTAAGATCGGCATGTTTATTGATTGATGATCATGTCTCATAGATCATGGGTATGGTGATACCAAATCAATAAACATGGACACATGTGTTGGAGAACACATTGTTGGATAGACCCACCATGAGACACTACAGGAATTAATGTGCCATTAGTTGGTCTCGGGTAGTGTTGGTACAAAGTCCTTAAACCTGAGATCACCATGGATTCCAACATGTGTAGTAGCCTACTTTGGGACTACAAAACGCTATTCCGTAACGGGTAGTTATAAAGGTAGTTTTCGGGTTTGCTATGAAACATGGAGTGGGATGTGAGTGATCAAGATGGAATTTGCCCTCCTTTGGAGAGATATCTCTGGGCCCCTCGAGGTAATGGATTATGGAAATGCATGGCCATGCTAAGTTGATTGAGGAGTCAATCAACGACGGATAATCCAATACGGTTCGAGTGAATGGTTAAGCTATTGAAGGGATGGCACACATCTTGCCTATAGCTTAACGGTATCGTGAGGCAAAGGGATTTGTGTACACATTATAGGTTCGAGCCGATATTATATTCTTGTATACTATGGTGTCAATATGTGCTTGCTAGGCGCCGTTGACAGTCGGCTAAGTTGGACTCGAGCCGACGATCGGCTAAGTTAGACTATAGCCGAAACCGAGTATACCGAACCTACGGGGTCGCACGCTTAAGGGGATAAGAACAGGCATTCGAGTTGGACTCGGATACGGCTCGATCGGATAGGGATCCGATCGGATAGAGTCCTATGGGCTTACGACGTGTGAGCGGCCAACTCTATATGAGATACGGATGAGATCCAATTCAAAATAGAGTCCCGAGCGGCTACTAATCCCGGTCGGCCAACTCTATATAAAGGAGGGAGGGGTGGAGAGCTGCTGCATATCAATTGGATTGCGTGCAACGAAGTCGCCGAGATCAATCTCCACGGAAACCCTCCCTACTTTCGAGCCAAACCCTAGCCTTGCATCGCGTGCTAGCACACGAGTGTAGGGCGTTCGTCCCCGGACGTGTGGATACCGGTAGAGGCGCCGCTACGTTGCGCGCCGTTGATCTGTTGTCTCGGGAATCGGCTACACTGTTCCAGATCGGATTGCCCTGATTGGCTATTCCGCTGCACTCTACTCCAATCGGTAACGATCTATCGGCCCTTACTTGCAAGTGTTCCTGGTTTGCGCGGTAGAAAATTTTTGTTTTCGGCTAGCGTAGCTTCCGCGTAACCCTTCGGTGGTATCGAGCTTCTCTTGCTTAGTTCGGGTTTTAGATTGGATCTGGAACAAGTTTTGCGCACGGGTTGATTAGATCAATCGGTTTTACGGGATTTGTTGAGGAGAGTTCATGGTAATTGCGTTCCTTGATAGTGTATCGGAACGGCGTAATGTGATTACGTCGAAGCAATATCCATAGAACTCGGTTTGAGTCGGCTTCGAGATAGCGTTCCTTGATAGTGTATCGGAACGGTATAATGTGATTATGCCGAAGCTATCTCGTAGTCCGATCTTGTTTGCTGCCTCGCGCCTGCGCAAACCATCTCCCTTGATAGTGTATCGGGACGGCATAATGTGATTATGCCGATATGGTTTCCGTAAGCGATTTCATAGATTGGATCTATGAATTTCGTGTGGTGTTCGGGCGCTGCCCGGAAGCCCGCGAGGCGGCTCCCCTCGACCCCGCCCGCTAACCGGCTAGCGGGACCGTGTGCGTACCCCCCTTATAGGTCGTCTCGATGCCGTAGCTCTGCGATAAGTAGAAAACGTTTCTACGCCTAACTTGTTTTTGCAGAGAATGCTTTGAGATGGTATGGCCCTATTGTATGTATGAGATGTATGAGATGCATATGATGCATGTAATATTATTTCATATGTGCAATCCTTGTAATATTCTTTCATACGTGCAATGCTTATAATATTCTTTCACGACTGCGAGTCGATGTAATCTTCAATTAGAGCTTCTATAGTAGTAGCTTAGTTTGAAGAAATCAAGCATCATGCACATTGGAAGATGGTGCCGAAGATGGAGATCCTCGGCGCCGACATGGAGATGGAGATCACCATGTGAAGGGGGCCATACTATTTCATTATATGCTATTCTACCTGCTTTCATATATGTGATATGTTTGTTTAATAGGATAGCATCCCTCGTAAAATTAAGTAGTAATGATGCCCTTCCAAATGTTGCACCCGTCACCGTTATGCTCGTCAATGGTGGGTCGCCAAAGCGAGTGTCATTCTCTATCATAACACGAGGGGTATATGTCGACATATACATGCGGGAGCATTTGGTTTACTTAACAAGGCTATCAAAACAGTTTTGGGCCTTGGGGCATAGGTTGGCGCCGGGGCATGGAGATGCCACACCAACAACAAGAGTCACATAGAGATGTGATTAGCAAGGAGTTGCTTACCGATGTTACTAATTTTCTAGCGGTGATGCCAAAGCTCACTAGAAAATTAATTAACATGTGGATCTTGATCCAATACGTAACCTAGAGGAAAGGTGGAAAATACGTAATGGGAGTCTAATGTTAAATTGTTTAACAATAGACATAGCATAAACATTGTGCTAAACTTTGTTTTTCTGTTGTAGAATAAATGGCGGCTAATACTACACCCGGTACCTTTAACTTGCGATCTATTCTCGAAAAGGAAAAATTAAATGGAACAAACTTTATGGATTGGTATCGCAACTTGAGAATTGTTCTCAAGCAAGAGCGTAAGGAGTACGTTCTTGAAGTACCCTATCCCGAGGATTTGCCAAATAATGCCACTAACGCACGGAGGGCTTATGAGAAGCACACTAATGATGCCCTAGATATAAGCCTGTCTCATGCTTGCTACAATGTCCCCCGAGCTTCGAAGCAATATGAGAGCAGTGATGCTCACACTATTATTCGGGGACTGCGTGGCATGTTTGAGAACCAAGCACGGGCCGAGAGGTTCAACACCTCAAAGTCCTTGTTTGCGTGCGAGGCTTGTTGAGGGGAATCCCGTCGATCCGCATGTGATAAAAATGATTGGCTACATTGAGAGTCCGGAAAAACTAGGTTTTCCCCTTAGCCAAGAGTTGGCTACGATGTGATTCTCCGTCGCTCCCTCCGAGCTTCGAGCCATTCATATTAAATTATCACATGAACAATATGGATAGGACCTTGGCTGAATTGCATGGGATGCTAAAGACATGAGGAGAGTATCCAGAAAAACGGTCATCATGTGATGATGATGCGAAGGCTAAGCGCAAACCACGTCAAGAAACTTTGCACCAAGAGGAAGTTAACTCCCGATGAGATCGCGAGTGCCTCTAATGCAAAGAAGGGCAAGAAGGGGTCGGCGGCATCGGATGCCGTTTGCTTCTATTGCAAGGAGACAGCCACTTGGAAGAGGAACTGCAAGAAGTACATGGAGGATCTCAAAAAGAAGTAAAGTACGACTTCGCGGTATTAATGTTATAGACATTAATCTTGCTACTTCACCTACGACTCTTGGGTATTTGATACCGGATCGGTAGCTCATATTTGCAAATCGTTGCGGGGAATGAGAAGAAGTAGAGGATTGAGAAGGGGCGAGGTGAACTGCGCGTCGGCAATGGAGCAAGCGTTGCTACGATTCTTGTCGGCACGATACCACTTCATCTACCTTCGGGATTAGTTTTGGAATTAAATAATTGTTATTGTGTTCCAACACTATGTCAAAACGTTATTTCCGCTTCATGTTTGCAAGCGGAAGGATATGATTTTAGATCAATGAACAATGGTTGTTCAATATATCTCGTAGATATGTTCTATTTTCATGCTCCATTGGTGAATGGATTATACGTTTTGAATCTTGAAGCGTCTCCCATCTATAACATTAATACGAAAGGCAACTCTCTAATGATATAAACCCCACGTTTATCCGGCATTGTCGCTTAGGCCATATAAATAAGAAACGCATGGAGAAGCTCCATAAGGATGGATTGCTTCACTCTTTTGATTTTGAATCATTTGAGACATGTGAGTCTTGTTTACTTGGTAAGATGACAAAGGCACCTTTCACGGGACACGTGAGAGAGCAAGTGACTTATTGGCACTCGTACATACCGATGTATGTGGACCAATGAGCTCAACGGCCGAGGTGGTTATCGCACTTCATTACCTTTACCGATGACTTTAGTAGATATGGTTATATCTACTTAATGAGGCATAAGTCCGAATCCTTTGAAAAGTTCAAAGAATTCCGAATGAAGTACGAATCATTTAGGGAAAACAATCAAGTTTCTACGATCGATCGTGGAGGAGAATACTTGAGCCAAGAGTTTGGTAATCATCGAAAGATTGTGAAATTGTTCCACGCTGACTCCGCAGAACTCCACAATGGAATGGGGTGTCCGAACGGAGAAATCGCACCTTGTTGGACATGGTTCGGTTGATGATGAGCCAAAGTGATCTTCCGTTATCCTTCGGGGATATGCTCTTGAAACAACGCGCTCACACTAAATAGAGTTCCATCTAAGTCGGTTGAAAAGACACCATATGAGATATGGACAGGGCAACCCCTAGTTTGTCTTTTCTCAAAATATGGGGATGCGAAGCTTATGTAAAACGTTTACGTCGACAAGCTCACACCCAAATCGACAAGTGCTTCTTTGTGGGATATCCTAAGGAAACTAAGGGATATTACTTTTATAATCGGGAACAAGGCAAAGTGTTTGTCGCCCGACACGGTGTCTTCTTGAAGAAAGAGTTTCTTACAAGAAGGGTTAGTGGGAGCAGGGGTGCATCTTGAAGAAGTTCAAGAAACACCGAAAACGTTTTAGCGACCACGAACCACAACAGAGGAGCAAAGTGTTGCGCCATCGGTTGTAGATACACCAGCCCCACGGAGGTCGAAAGATCACGTCGTGCACCGACAGTACACAGTGCGGAACAACGTGATATATTGTTGTTAGACAACGATGAGCCTAAGACCTATGAGGAAGCGATGGTGGGACCCGATTCCAACAAGTGGCTTGGAGCCATGAAATCCGAAATAGAATCCATGTACGACAATCAAGTTTGGAACTTGGTTGATCCACTGATGGTGTCAAAACCATTGAGTGCAAATGGGTTTTTAAGAAAAGGCCGATATGGATGGAAATGTTCACATCTATAAGGCGTGATTGGTGGCGAAAGGTTTTAAACAGATTCAAGGAGTTGATTATGATGAAACCTTCTCGCCCGTCGCAATGCTTAAATCTATTCGGATTATCCTAGCGATTGCTGCATATTTCGACTATGAGATATGGCGGATGGATGTCAAAACGGCTTTCCTAAATGGAAACCTAAGCGAGGATGTATACATGATACAACCTCGGGGTTTTGTCGATCCAGAATCGCTCGAAAAGATATGCAAGCTACGAAATCCATTTATGGATTGAAGCAAGCATCTCGGAGTTGGAATATTCGTTTTGATGAAGTAATCAAAGGGTTTGGTTTCATCAAAAACGAAGAAGAGGCCTGTGTTTACAAAAAGGTCGGTGGGAGTGCAATTGTATTTCTAATCTTATATGTGGATGACATATTACCGATTGGAAATGATATCCCTATGCTAGAATCCGTCAAGTCTTCATTGAAAAATAGTTTTTCCATGAAAGACTTAGGGAGGCAGCATACATATTGGGCATTCGGATCTATAGAGATAGATCCAAGAGGCTAATCGGATTAAGCCAAAGTACATACATTGACAAGTGTTGAAAAGGTTCAACATGCATGATTCCAAGAAAGGTTTCTTGCCCATGTCACATGGCATTAATCTTAGCAAGAATCGGTGTCCTCGGACACATGATGAGCGAAATAAGATGGGTATGGTTCCATATGCTTCGGCAATTGGATCCATCATGTATGCCATGCTTTGTACACGCCCGATGTCTCGTACGCTTTGAGTGCTACGAGCAGATACGATCGATCCGTGAAGGTCACTGGATCGCCGTAAAGAATATCCTTAAGTACTTGAGAAGAACTAAGGATATGTTCCTAGTCTATGGAGGTGAAGAAGAGCTCGTTGTAAGTGGTTACACCGATGCTAGCTTCCAAACAGACAAGGATGATTATAGATCGCAATCTGGGTTCGTGTTCCGCTGAACGGAGGCGCGATCGTGGAAGAGTTCCAAGCAGGATACGTTGCTGATTCTACAACGGAGGCCGAGTACATTGCTCGCTTCGGAAGCTGCAAAGGAGGCGTTTGGATCAGGAAATTTGTTTCGAGCTTGGTGTGATGACTCGTACGATCGGTCCAATGTCTCTCTATTGTGACAATAGTGGAGCCATTGCGCAAGCCAAGGAGCCGAGGTCACATCGGAAGTCCAAACACATACTTCGGCGATATCATCTCATCCGCGAGATAGTGGACGAGGTGATGTCAAAATATGCAAAGTGCACACGGATCTCAACATAGCCGATCCGCCGACAAAACCTCTCCCTCACCGAAGCATGAGGCGCACACAAGAGCAATGGGTATTCGATACTTACATGATTGACTCTAGTGCAAGTGGGAGATTGTTAGTGATATGCCCTAGAGGCAACATGGAGATGTTGGATATCACGTCAATGTTTATGTATTTATGAATAAAGTGTTATTCGGTTCCATGAAATAGACATCTTGTATTGATCAATAAGTACGTGACTTATTTATGAGACTCGATATGTATGAATCTATTTCTAAACGATCCTCGATCATATGTCATATTGTTGGAACAAATATGATTCTAAGATCGGCATGTTTATTGATTGATGATCATGTCTCATAGATCATGGGTATGGTGATACCAAATCAATAAACATGGACACATGTGTTGGAGAACACATTGTTGGATAGACCCACCATGAGACACTACAGAATTAATGTGCCATTAGTTGGTCTCGGGTAGTGTTGGTACAAAGTCCTTAAACCTGAGATCACCATGGATTCCAACATGTGTAGTAGCCTACTTTGGGACTACAAAACGCTATTCCGTAATCGGGTAGTTATAAAGGTAGTTTTCGGGTTTGCTATGAAACATGGAGTGGGATGTGAGTGATCAAGATGGAATTTGCCCCTCCTTTGGAGAGATATCTCTGGCCCCTCGAGGTAATGGATTATGGAAATGCATGGCCATGCTAAGTTGATTGAGGAGTCAATCAACGGACGGATAATCCAATACGGTTCGAGTGAATGGTTAAGCTATTGAAGGGATGGCACACATCTTGCCTATAGCTTAACGGTATCGTGAGGCAAAGGGATTTGTGTACACATTACAGGTTCGAGCCGATATTATATTCTTGTATACTATGGTGTCAATATGTGCTGCTAGGCGCCGCGGTGGCAGTCGGCTGAGTTGGACTCGAGCCGACGATCGGCTAAGTTAGACTATAGCCGAAACCGAGTATACCTGAACCTACGTGGTCGCACGCTTAAGGGGATAAGAACAGGCATTCGAGTTGGACTCGGATACGGCTCGATCGGATAGGGATCCGATCGGATAGAGTCCTATGGGCTTACGACGTGTGAGCGGCCAACTCTATATGAGATACGGATGAGATCCAATTCAAAATAGAGTCCTATGGGCTTACGACGTGTGAGCGGCCAACTCTATATGAGATACGGATGAGATCCAATTCAAAATAGAGTCCCGAGCGGCTACTAATCCCATCGGCCAACTCTATATAAAGGAGGGAGGGGTGGAGAGCCGCTGCATATCAATTGGATCGCGTGCAACGAAGTCGCCGAGATCAATCTCCACGGAAACCCTCCCTACTTTCGAGCCAAACCCTAGCCTTGCATCGCGTGCTAGCACACGGGTGTAGGGCGTTCGTCCCCGGACGTGTGGATACCGGTAGAGGCGCTACGTTGCGCGCCGTTGATCGGCTTTGTCTCCGGAATCGGCTACACTATTCCGGATCGGATTGCCCCGATTGGCTATTCCGCTGCACTCTACTCCAATCGGTAACGATCTATCGGCCCTTACTTGCAAGTGTTCCTGGTTTGCGCGGTAGAAAATTTTTGTTTTCGGCTAGCGTAGCTTCCGCGTAACCCTTCAGCGGCGGCGGCCGGAGCAGAGAGGCTCGGCGGCGCTCGTCGCCAGCGAGCTCCGGTGAGATTCTGACTTAACCAACCAAGGGGAAATGAAGATTATGACTTTTAGATCGTGAATGTACCTTCAATTCGCTGAGAAATCGACCGAGGATGACGAATTCCTAGCTTTTGCTTTGGGCGGCCGGCGTTAGGGTTCTTCGGTGTTTCTTGAAATTTGAGGACTGTGATCAACGGATTTTGGGGCAATTTGGGGAGGAGCTAGATGAAGCTACTAGGCACAATTTTCATGTTGTGAACTTCGGCCGGGGAGGGCTATTTATAGCCGACCGCGCGACCTCGAGCTCAGCGGCCATGGCGGCAGGACGGGGGGACGTGCCCACGGGAAAAGGAGGCTGTTGCAGAGGGTTGCGCAGCCACAGTGGCTTTCAGCATGGGCACGGCGTACGGCGGCACTGGCTGACGTCGGCCACAGGGGTTGGCGTTGATGTGGGCGCGCGTGTGCGCTCGGCGACGCGACGGCGGCGTACGGCGCGGCGCGGGCCCTTAATGCGGCCGACGTTGCGCGTGTGGGTGCGGCGTTGGCGCGTGTATGGGCATTGACGTCGTGCGACGCGCGGGCGCACGCGCGTACAGCGCGTGACGTCGTGCGGCGCGCGCGTGACGTGTGCACTATACGACTCCGACCGGTGTCGAACACCTGGCGGGCGGTGAACAGTGCACTTTGTGTTAACCCTAGTTTTCTATAATTGTTTTATTGGTTTAAGCTTATTTGTAAATTTATTTTCCTTTGACATTTCTCTCTAGGGTATATATATATATATATGTTTTTTTGTTCAAAGCTTCCAACACCCTTTTTGATTTTTCTCAAATCTTTAATTAATCCCATATCTACTTTTAACCCTCAAATGAACTTGCAAATAAGAGGCAAATGTCACAACAAGATGCAATGATTCCAAAAGTTTTTTGTGGGCTTCGATTTTTAGATCGTGATATTTAAGTCCTGATTTTCAGGGTGTTACAAACCTACCCCCCTTAAAATAAATCTCGTCCTCGAGATTTGGGTTGGGTCGCGGTTGGGAGTCTACTGGTTTAGCTAAGTTTAATCTTTCCTAGGGCTTCACCCTAAGAGGACGATGGTTAGAATATTTGTTCTGGATGAGGCAGGAATCCATCACTGAGTTTCTAAGGGTGGCCCTTCTTCTGTCTTTGCGATTCTTTGTTTCTGATAACATGATATTATCAGTGTTTGGATCTAGAAACATTTCTCGAACCTGCATGTCCAAGCATGCAAAACTAGGCTTGTCCTTAGGTTGTATAGTAGGTTTGCTGATCAAAATGTTAGAGACCTTAAGCTTATAGATGGACGGTGATCCTAGCAGGATTGCGGTCCGATGGTCTCGGGTAGGTGATGCGAGGCGTTAAGGGAAGGTCTGGTTTTTCCTAGCTTTAACATGGTGTCCAATATGAGGGTTCATGGTCATGTCAGTCTATCCCCCTTAAATTTTAAGCTTTGCTTTAGGCATTTCCAGCAAATCCTATAGATAAGGGTTGCACCGACATTTTATGACCTACTCGGGGGTTGTTGTGGTCGCAGAATTCCGCGTAGGGTAGGCATCTTCACCGGTCCTAGATCAAGTCCAACTCACAGTTCTTAGCATGTCTTCAAGGACTTCACTTGTCCTTTCGGTCTATCCGCCAGTCTCACAGGCTTTTTTTTCAACCCTTGGGTAGGGATAATTTACCAAGACGGGTTTTTCGTTTCATATCCGAGTGGTTGGATTTTTCCCATGTCGTCTTGTGAGCTTTATTTGCCTCCGGGTAGGGTGATGGGAAATTTTCCTAGGTCGTCCTTCAGGAAACATTAAGGTGGTTTCCGAAAACTAGAACGGTTGCCTTGAACCTAGGATAACTATTCTCTAGAGGAATTTTCCGAGGTTACGAGGGTGGTCATTCCTCCCATACTGTTGTCATCGAACTTCCTTCATTCTCATTGGCGGACAATACGGGGGCTCTTTAGGAAGAAGAACTAGGGCACATAAATCCTTTTGCTTGTAATCCTCTTACCTACGTCTTAAGTTCCTTCTGGCTCATCAGCCGACATCCAGTAGGGTCTCTTGGATATGGGGTAGCACCAGTCATTTGGTCAATGATACATTTTATTTCATGGTCAAGGACATTCTGGGTAAATCCTTTAGGGAATACGTTTGGTAATTATGAACTTATTAACATTCCAACCATGGGTGGTAGGGTAAATTTTTCCTGCGGCTTGCTCACACTTCCTCGAGTCTCGGTCCATGGTTATGCTCATAGGAAATTCCCATGGGGTAGATAAGGTGACTTCTCTCCATCCACATTCTAACACCCCTTGGTTCTAGGTCAACCCATCCATTCCTAATATGATGTCTAGGTTGGTTCGAAAGGAACACCACATCCTTGATCCGAATGGATAGTGATCCTTGGTGGGGTGGTGGTCGGGTGATTTGAATGTCAGGAAGCCCGAAAAAGAGAGTTTGGCTTTTGTCCAGTTACGCAAGCTGTACCCATTACGATTCTATGGTCATATCTTTCATTCCGGTTGCGCAGCTTAGGGCAATGGTTGGCAAAGTGCCCGAGCTCGCTGCAGTTGAAACAAGTCACATTCTTAATTCTGGGTGTGGCTGGGATTGGTGTCGGAGTGCGGAGTTGGGTTTCTGTCGACCTGCTGGCATTGTCGGGTGTAGTGGGATGACTGGTTGCTATGACGATTGGCTTCCCTCCAGATGGAGTGGCTTTCCTTACGGGGCATTGACTGAAATAGTGTCCCGGCCTTTGACAGTTAAAATAAATCAGACCTGACTTGTCTCGAGGTACTTCCTTCTGGGTTCGTAACATGTCTCCGTTACCATTAGTGGTCTTTACTGGGGTTGAGGCTGGCTCGTGATCAGTAGCATCCCCTCCAGGGGTGGTACTATCCATGCGTCAACTGGCGGACTGTCGAGGCATCCTCTGATCTTCCTTTTTCTTATCTAAGATTAACATCAGTTGACAGTCCTTTGGTACATGGTCTGTGCCTTCACACAAGAAACATGTGACAGCTCTCATGGGACATTCTTGTGCTATATGGGTGTCCTCACCGCAGGGACAGATGTGGGTGCATATGCTTGCAGTGTGCCCAACTTCTCCACAACGAGCACACGCTTTGAGCTTCATTTGTCCTCCACTATTGTTTTCCAAGTTTTCTTCATCATCATCCCCAGAAGACATCTCTTCTGATGCATCTTCTTCTGGTTTAGGCGGACCATATAGCTGGAGATGTCGGGTTAACTGACGTTTATTCCTCCTCAAATGTAGGGGAATTTTCTTCACATCTTCGGGAGTAAATATTGTGCCTGTGACGATCGTCTTACTAGCACAACTTATATTCCATTCTGGTGACTTTCCTTTCCTAGAGTTGGATAGTGGTGATCCAAAACCTTGGCCGACTTCTTGACCGGATTATCTATCCTTTATTGCGCTCGGCATCTCTTTCTCGGTCGGGGTCCCGGTGTACTTGACCCCTGTTTCCTACGTTAGGACCTTACTTAATGAAACTAAAGCAGGGGTCAAGTGTTTTCCCTCCAACCTAATGGTGGGGTTGGTGTTATCATCTCCTATGGATTTGATAGTACACTTGCAGCGGTTATTAGGGCTTGCGGCGGGTTTACATGGGTAGGAGGTGGAGTGTTCACAGGGTTGTTCTGGGCTACTGAGGTCTTGATCTACCGCCCTTGACTTTACCCATCTATTGCCAGAGAGAAAAGGAGAGGGGAAAGATGAGGTTAACTAAAGGTGAGACCTTAATCCGCCTAACTATTGATCTGATGTGAGTGTACTTTTATTGTTTCAGTGGGTTAAACAAATAATCCAGTATGGTCACATCCCCACTGTTGATGTAAACCATATTTATGCACACAGCAAACAATGCACGGCCTAGAAACTATCGGTGCTACTTTGTCTGGGAAAAGGTTTTAGGGTTTTAGGTTAGCTTCGGGAGATTTCGCTTGATCCTCGGGAAGCGTTCACTCGGGGTTGCTTGGCTTGATTGGCTTGCTTGCAGCTTGTACTTGGCTTCCAGATGGGGCTCCAAGCTTATCAACTAGAGAATTGGGAAAAGGAGAGAAATTTGACAAATCCTTTTGCAATGACTTTAAAGTCAGGGTAAGGTGAGAACAAAACAATTTTATAAAGGGGTAAGAGTATAAGGGAAAGTATTTTTGTTCGTATTTTCAAAACAATTCCTACGTAGGGATAACTTCCCTTTAACCAGCTTATAAGAAGGGTAGGGCACCAGTTGGTCTTATCCTACAGTCGCACGGCTCTGATACCAGCTCTGTCGACCCCCGTTTTTGTAAAACAGGAACCATTTGTGTTCATAGTACCATTTCCATGAATCGAGTAGTTTGGTACTCACGAATACAGATCTGTATTATCAGGTGCATAGTGCACGCATAGTCTTACATCATAATTATCTTACATTAATATGCCCAAGGGCAGTGTTCACCACAATTAGGTCCTTGTGGACCATTTTCAAGCAAAAATAGATATAGGTAAGGCAGCAGAAAGGAAGGCAGCGGCTTGTCGAGTTGCCATAGGCATCGACTGGGGACTAAGACCTAGGACGCTCCCTCTTCTTCATTGCCCTCCTGGCAATAGGCGTATGGATCCTCCGAGTCGTCATTCCCTCCATCTGAAGGTTTGTGCATATAGCAAGTATGAGTACCAACCGTACCCAGCAAACCAACACGGAAAAATGCATATGATAGGGAATTTCAAGGATAGGCTGAGGTTCAGTTGCATAAAGCTAATTTTGTCGATCATTTCACAAAAATCCTTTCTTCTAGCCAGGTCAAGTTTTAGTTTCACAGTATCGTTAAGTCGGCGACGGTTCTGTCGACCATCCATAGTTATCCCAAGGATGGATTCCCGCCTCCGGTTCGCAATGGTTTTCTGGGGAGCCTGCCCCTTCTTGCACTTCGAGAAGGCGGTCGGCCAGCACACAAAGTCATTATGCATACCACCCCATTGTTTAAGACTTACGAGTCTAGCCACAAGAGAAACTTGTCACGTCGCTCAATATCCGCGAGCACGGCTATCCGAATAGATTGGTTTACTCACACTGCAGTGGATGTACACTTTACCCGTACTCCGTGACTGCCCAATGAATGAGCCTACGTCACAACCATATGCGACGGTCACGGCAAAGCTTTCGATAACCTCACTTTGGCAGTACCCGCTCCATGAACTTAAACCCTTATACACCCTAGCCGTCCTTTTTGCAGCGGTGAGAGGAGTTTTGGCGCTCCCAGGGAAAGGGAAAAATTCACAACTTCATCACTTATCATTTCACACATAGGCCTCAGCCTCTTCTCAATCTCCAATAGGCCTCAGCCTCATCTCAACATCTGAACCACTATGCAGGGATACTACCTCCGCTCGGTTATCTACTCCGCTAGGTCATTCCCCATATCTAGAAGTACAACTGTACTGGCTCGTATCAGGTTATCGATCTCATGGCTCGGTCCTTAATCGACCATGGACGGTACTTGCCTTTCCTGGAATCCACCCCAATTCAACGGTCCGCCCCAGTCAAAAACGTGGGTTTTCTTTTTTTTCTCTTTTCACAATCACATTTCATCATTCTCATGGCAACGTGGCGCTCATGCCTCCACTTGTCGTAAATCAACTACCTTCCCTAAGGTAGTTGCCCGAGCATATAGCTCTTTTTTCAAAATATGATAATGCATTGAGTCTAATCATGGCATGGCTAAGCATTTTGACCGAAGATATCCTTCGGTTACCTTATAACGAGGGTTACGAAGGATATTTCTAAAGGTTTCCAAATCAAGGCAGGGCATCTCAAGCATAGGTGG
Source organism: Oryza australiensis (assembly GCA_019925245.2). Lineage (NCBI taxonomy): Eukaryota > Viridiplantae > Streptophyta > Magnoliopsida > Poales > Poaceae > Oryza > Oryza australiensis. The sequence continues at coordinate 267,125 of JAIFGZ020000728.1, read as the reverse complement.
GTGAAGCATGCATATTTGATTTTTTTTAAATAACAACATTTCGCAAGTAGGATCAACATGTTCAAAGAGAGTGATGACTTGCCTTGCTCGTGATTTCCTTGACTCGGGTCTTCAGTGTATTCCACGGCTCCCTTGGACTCTATATATATACACGTGCGAAAGATCCAATTGAATTCGATCAGAATTCAAATAAAAACCATGAAAACCAAATAAATCACAAAAGCAGTCTTTAATATGGATCTATGGTCGGATACGGATCTATGCTCGAGTTTCTCCTAAGACCGTGTCAATTTGTGGAAGTAGTATTACCTAGTGTTTTTGTTAATTTGACTTAGGAATGGGGGTGGCCTTATCCCTAGTTAATTGTTTTTTTGGGTTTGAGGCAAAGCGGTAACACTAAGGGTCTAATGTCGTATGTCCGGGTTAGGGTCAACTAGAGTGTTTGTGTCGGACTTCCGGTTGATCTCTATTTTCCTTAGGTGGGTTTGGGTGTTGGGGTTCGTTAGTGTGTGAATCGGAAAGGGTGCTATGAAGCAATGTCGTCCAATACACGTATATATATATACATATATGCATGTCTCATATATATATATATATAGTAGAGGACCGACTTAGAGTTTATAAGGGTGGCTCCGGAATTCTTACAAGGGTTCTAAGTAAAGTAATAGATAGATAGGTGGACTTTATAAAAAGGTAGGGATTTTTGGAGGGGACATAGACTAAGGAGTTCAAGTATAGAGCCTTTATTTGAGGGGGATAAATGGTAATGAAAAATTTATCTTTATTTGTAGGAAGATTTTGGAGAAATACTAATATTCTTTTGAAAGGGAAACTCTTTATTTATGGGGAATAAAAGGTAATATAAAATTTTATGTTTATTTGTGAGGATATTTGGGAAGATAATATACTTTTGAAAGAATAGGAGGAATTCTTTATTTATGGGAGATAAAAGGTAATATAAAGTTTAAATTCATTTGTAAGAAAATTTGGGAAGGATAAGTAATTATGCTTTTAAAAAGATGAGGAAATTCTTGTAAATTAGGTTTAAGGTTCGAAAAGAGAAAATATAAATTTTTGTGATTTTTATTAGGCTTCTTCTAATTTAAATCCCTCAAAATAAATTAAAAATAAATATCCCAAAATTTTGCATCGCGGGAGTCGAACCCACGCCCCTCTCTGTCTCTCGCGCTCGCCTCAAGAATCGAGCTAGCGAGCCTACCACGCCTTCCTCTCTCCTTTTTCTTTTCTCTATCCTTTCTCCCCCTCCTTCTTCTCCGGTGAGGCCGACGCGGGGCACGGCCGAACGGCGACGAGGATGACCGGAACTCGACATATAACTAGACCTACACCACCTGTGTGACATGAGGATCCCATTCCAGCACACGGCCGGGCTGGGGAGGCGGCGGAGAGGTCCGGTGACGGCGGCCGGCCAAGGCGGCGATGGCGCACGGCGGCAACGGTCTCCGATGAACTTCCGGCCAGATTAAGGGGTCCTAGAGCATCTATGGGACACGGGGGTGTTATCTAGGGGGTTGTTTCGGCCGGAAAAGAGCTGTGGTGGCCTGGCGACGTGTGCACGGCGGCGGCCGGAGCAAAGAGCTCGGCGGCGCTCGTCGCCGGCGAGCTCCGGTGAGTTTTGACTTAACCAAGCTAGGGAAATGAAGCTTATGACATGTAGATCGTGAATGTACCTTCAATTCACCGAGAAATCGACCGAGGACGTCGAATTCCTAGCTTTTTCTTCGGGCGGCCGGCGTTAGGGTTCTTCGGTGTTTCTTGAAATTTGTGGGTTGTGATCAACGGTTTTTGGGACAATTTGGGGAGGAGCTAGATGAAGCTACTAGGCACAATTTTCATGTTGTGGACTTCGGCCGGGGAGGGCTATTTATAGCCGACCGCGCGAGCTCGAGCTCGGCGGCCATGGCGGCAGGGCAGGGGGTGACGTGCGCACGGGAAAAGGTGGCCGTTGGGGGTTTTCTCAGCCACAGTGGCTTTCAGTGTGGGAACAGCGTACGGCGACACCGGCTGACGTCAGCCACAGGGATCGGCGTTGACGCGGGCGCGCGCGCATGCACTCGGCGACGCGACGGCGGCGTACGACGTGGCGCGGGCGCTTAATGCGGCCGACGTCGCGCGTGTGGGCGCGGCGTGGACGCGCTTACGGGCGTTGACGTCGCGCGACGCGCGGGCGCACGCATGTACGGCGCGTGACATCGCGCGCGTGACATGCACACAGTACGGCTCCGACCGGTGTCGAACACCTGGCGAGCGGTGAACAGTGCACTTTCCGATTTTCTTTGATTTTCCTTTTCTTTTCAATTTTTATTTCTATATTTTCCCTTATATTTTTCCCAAGTAAAAATGTGATTTGATTCCTTCCAAATTTTAGTTTCACCCCAAAGATTCCCATATTTTTACCCTATGTATTTATTACCCATTTATATTTATTTGTCCTTCTTTATCACTTCCCTATAATTATATATATTCATTTCTTTCTTGTATTTTCCCCATTTTTGGGGTTGGCTCATAAATTGTGTTAACCCTAGTTTTCTATCATTGTTATATTGGTTTAAGCTTATTTGTACATTTATTTTCCTTTGACATTTCTCTCTAGGGTTTCATATATATATAGAGAGAGAGATGGGATATATATATATATGTGTGTGTGTGTGTAGGGGGGTGTGTGTGTTTGTTCAAAGATTCCAACACCCTTTTTAATTTTTCTCAAATCTTTAATTAATCCCATATCTACTTTTAACCCTCAAATGAACTTGCAAATAAGAGGCAAATGGTCACAACAAGATGCAATGATTCCAAAAGTTTTTTGTGGGCTTCGATTTTTAGATCGCGATTTTTAAGTCCTGATTTTCAGGGTGTTATAGACTAAGGTAAGTGCAAGATAAACAGGGAGCACAAGAAGATGTCTATTTCATCAAGAAAGATATAGAGGGAGAAACTACACTTAACCCTAGAATTGAAGTAGACGATTTTCAATGTACACAAGAGACGGGAAGAGTGATTACCGGTTGTAGGAGTTGATTTGCACGAAGATTAGACCCCTAAAGAGTGCACAACCAAGAACACTTCTTCCTTCACCTAGGGTTCCAATCCATGGATCACAAAATCAATAAAAACCAAATCTAATCCATGGAATAGAGAGAGGAGGAAGAGGGGATTCACTTACGATGTAACCAGAGAGAAATCCGCGGTCTAACCGAGGGGATATGAATTAGGGCTTGAGGGAGAGAGAGAGGAAGAGAATTTCGGGTGGAGGAGTGAGGAGAAGAGAAGGAGAGAGAATAGATCGGGTAGAGGAAGAAGAAAACTAACTCGGGCCCACCAGATCGGCCGGTCTGACCGGTGCTATTCAGCCGGTCAGACTGCCACACCCGGCCGGTTAGACCGCGCATATAGCGCCGGTCAGACCGCCGAGACCCCTATCGGCTGTGCACAGCCCTTGCACATGCCGGCAACTCCCACATAATAAAATCCAATAAAAATTTAAATTTGGAAAAATTTGAAATATATGAGTTGAAATATTGCTAACCATCCATAATATATAAAAATTATGATGATTTGCAACTTAACTCACTTTAAGTGCTAGGAGGTGACCTTTTATGGTCTATAGGGGTTTCTAGGCAAAATTGAATTCAAAACAACTTTTGAAAGATTTAGTTCTTAAAGTTAATTTGAATACCAAAAATATTCAAGGAGGTCTTCTCAACCAACTTTGTTTTTACACTTTTCTCAAATTCCTTCTCGAACTCATTTTGGAGATAAATCTCATTTTGACCAAAACTAAGAATCTAGTTTCTTCAAAAAGAGGCCAAAATGGCATTTTTCAGTCAAACTCCATTTTTCTTGCAATTAAAAGCTTGAAAAACATATAGGGAACCTTTTTAAACCTTTTCTAAGAGATAGTTTTCAAATTACTTTGATTTTCCAAAAAAATTTGACTTATGTTGACTTAGACATTTTGAAAGCACTACTAGCACTTGAATTTGATTTGTTCACATATAAGGAGTAGTAGAGCACATGAAGAAATATAATACTCCCGCTTAATGTGACTATCTCCATTTTCGCAAAGAACAACCAAATAACAATAAATCCCAAGGAAAAGAATAAGGAGCAAGCAAATAAGCAATAAACACAAATAGCAACCATGGTGCATGATCTCAAGCGACATTTGAGAAGTCTATGACATTTAATTCATTCCTCAATTTGCAAAAGTGGGTTTCATCAAGAGGCTTGGTAAAGATGTCGGCTAGTTGATCTTCGGTTCTTATGTGGCTAATGACTATGTCACCTTTGGTAACATGGTCTCTTAGGAAGTGATGGCGAATGTCAATATGCTTGGTTCTAGAATGTTGGACCGGATTGTTGGATATCTCAATGGCACTATCATTGTCACATAGGAGTGGTGTTTTGGTGAAAGATATACCATAATCCAACAAGGTTTGTTTCATCCGAAGCAATTATGCACAACAACTACCCGCCGAAACATATTCCGCCTCGACAGTAGAGAGGGCTACGGAGTTCTGTTTCTTGGATGACCATGACACAAGGGATCTACCAAGCAATTGACAACTACCGGATGTGCTCTTTCTATCCACTTTGCAACCGGCATAATCCGAATCGGAATAGCCAACTAGCTTAAATTTAGCACCTTTTGGGTACCACAAGCCAATAGTTGAGGAATGCTTTAAATATCTTAGAATCCTTTTCACGGTCACTAAATGACACTCTTTAGGAGCGGCTTGAAACCGTGCACACATGCAAACACTAAACATCATATCCGGCCTAGATGTGGTAAGGTAAAGCAAGCTACCTATCATGGAATGATAAAGCTTTAAGTCTACAGTTTACCTCCCTCATCAAGGTCGAGATGCCCATTGGTTGCCATAGGTGTCTTGATGGGCTTTGCATCCTCCAAGCCAAACCTCTTGAGTAGATCCTTGATGTACTTGGTTTCGCTCACAAACGTCCCATCCTTGAGTTGCTTGATTTGAAGTCCAAGAAAGAAACTCAACTCTCCAATCATGGATATCTCAAATTCCCTAGACAACATATCACCAAATTTCTTGCAAAACATCTCATTAGTAGAACCAAATATAATATCATCAACATAAATTTGGAAAACAAAGAAGTCATCACCAATGATTTTAGTGAAAAGGGTGGTGTCAACTTTTCCAGTTTTGAAATACTTTGACAAAAAAAATCTCTCAATCTTTCATACAAAGATCTAGGAACTTGTTTTAACCCATAAATAGCTTTTGAGAGTTTGTAGACATGGTTAGGATTTTTAGGATCTTCAAAGCCGGGTGGTTGTTCAACAAAGACAAGTTCGGCAATTTCACCATTTATAAAGGCACTTTTCACATCCATTTGAAATAATTTTATATCAAAACATGATGCAAATGCAAGAAAGATGTGAATTGCCTCAAGTCTTGCCATGGGAGCAAAAGTTTCACCGAAGTCCAAACCTTCAACTTGGGTGAAGCCTTGAGCAACCAACCTTGCCTTGTTTCTCACCACTAACCCGTTCTCATCTTGTTTATTCCTAAAAACCCACTTTGTCCCTATGACATTGTGGTCTTCAGGTCTTTCAACCAAAGTCCACACTTTGTTTCTTGTAAAGTTGTTGAGCTCTTCTTGCATAGCATTAATCCAATCCGGATCACCAAGAGCTTCATCTACATGTTTTGGCTCAAGACAAGAAAGAAATGAGTAATGTTCACAAATTGAAGTGACACGAGATCGAGTTTGGACACCCTTACTAATGTCACCCAAAACTTGGTCAATTGGGTGATCTTTGGAAAGAGCGGTGTGTATCCTTGGCGGAATAGGTGGATCTTGTGCCTTGTCCTCCTCCACTTCAACTTGAGCTTGAGTTGGCGTAGCGAAAGTAGATGGCTCATCTTGAGTGAAGGTGGATGGCTTGTTTTCAACTTCAATAGGCTTGATGTCTCCAATAGACATGTTCTTCATAGCTCTCATCAAGCCTTCATCACCTACATCATCCAAATTCTCGTGCTCCTCTTGGGAGCCATTAGTTTCATCAAATTGAACATTTGTGGTTTCTTTCACAATACCTTTGCTTTTGTTGTAGACCCGGTATGCCTTGCTATTTGAGGCATACCCTAGAAGAAACCCTTCATCACACCGACTTTCAAATTTAGTTAGTCTAACACCCTTTCGATAAATATAGCATTTGCAACCAAAGACTCGAAAATATGCAACATTTGGCTTCCTCCCAACAATTAGCTCATAGGAAGTCTTTTTCAAGAGACGATGCAAATAAAGCCTATTTGATGAGGACATCACCGAGCATGATCCAATTGCTGCTACGCCAACACCACCGATCACTCGTGCAACAACATTTGATGGTCCGATCACTCGTAGTCGCGCAAAAAAGATACAACAAGAGGTGCACGCGCTACTTTTAGAGTTGTGTTATATTTCTAAGAATTATTTACTGCCTAAGTCTTGTGCTTTGACTTTGCTTAGGTGCACGGATGGTGATCGGATAGCAGAGACGTGCTGCTCAGAAGACTGGTCGGAAGGCTGATAGAAGGTCCAACTTGCAAGCGTCACCACTGACAAAATATGAAGATACAGGGACTCTATGACCTATGGATGGAAAGCACATCAAGTCTACTTTCACACACAATAAATCATTCGTCAATTGGAGTTGCCAATCAAGAGTTATGGTCCAATTAGTGAAGGTGGGTCAGGCAGTCAAACAGCCGCGCGAGTTTCCAAGACTACCTCATTATTGCTCAACTGGTTGGCCTTCCACCTTCCCCACGAGCTGGGCTGCGTTCATACTCATGTAGGAGGGTTGTTCCTAGTAAAAATACCCCCTCTAGGCATCCAAGAACCCCTGGGTTTTGCTTAGATTGCATCTATACTTGTTGTGTGAGATATCGCCTTCGCACCAGACCGATAGGTTGCTGCGTTTGGTTTGTAAAACCCCACCTGTTCGTGTTCTTCATTTCATATTTCATAATCGTGTTGTGTTCTTCCTGTTCTTGCTTGTGTCTTGGATGCGCTTGCAGGGATAAGCCTTCGTGGTGAGGTCAACCGAGTCTCGGCGAGGTTGATAACCAACGGAGCAGTGGTGTTTCGATCGCTAGGTTTTGATCCGTTTGGACCGGAGCCTTGCATCGATTACGTCGAGATCTCCACACATCCAAGTTACCCTCTACCTACGGAAGATCGGGACAACCTTTCCCCTATCATTTGGTATCAGAGCTCCAGGTTGCCCGTAGGTAATCTCTTGTTCTTCGTTTTCATACCTAGAGTCTAGAAAATTGCTCCACAAAAATTTATGTTCGTCAAGTTTTCCCTGTCCCAAACCCCTTTGTGCCTTTGCGGTTTTCAATTTCAGTTGGCTTTGTTGAGTTTGTGTCCTAGTCAGTCGTTCTACTGGTTTAGTCGTGTTCAAGTTTGAGTTGAGTCTCCCACGTTCTTTCTTGCCCAATCCATTTCTCCTACGTTTTTCTTCCTTGACCGATCCGTTTCTTTTCCACCCACCGCATACACATCACTTTGAGTTCTTTTCAGTCTCATTTTCCACCATTTCCCTTCGTGTCCTAGAGTCCACGGAAGCCATAAAAATCCCAGCCTTTGTTGGTACTATTTATCACGTGTTGTTTCCATTCATCTTGATGCCGGTCACCATTGCCATCTCGCACCGTGTTCTTGTTGTTTTCATCATCCACACCCCGTATTAGTTGTCTGTGTTGCTGAAAAAAATTACAGAAAAAAAGAACAGATTAGTGAAAAAAAAGAGCCAAAAAAAGAGAGAGAAGTTGAAAAGGGGATATATTGTGGACTGCATTGTTGCAAATTTCAGATTCTGAAAATCCTGTTGTGGTGCTTGTGACGGCAACATTTCACATCTATTGAGTGGGTTACACACTTGATTTTTCAGTACCATAGCCTTCCTTGAACAGCCACCTATAGCTCCACAAAAACAAAAGAAAACATAGCATCAGGTTTTCGGCTATCCTAGTTCCTTTCTTTTCTCGCGCTTTGTCGCAGGTTGCTCATACTTTTCTTGGATTTGATAGACCAGCAGCTGTGACGAGTACTTGGGATATTGGTTCAACTTTGTTTTACTGATTTTGTGATCGCTAAACCTTGCTACTAATATTGCCTATCCGAGCTCCACATACTCTTGGTCCAAACAGGGCTACCTGGCGATCAACCCACGCTTGGCAGGTATCACAACCTCTCCAACCGGTGACCTTCCTAATTGCAGCGTGGTAAGACCACTTGCAAGCGTGTGTTAGGCGCTTGACGTTTTGCTTCCACCATACTTTTCTCACAAACCATCGCCCGACCTAGCCACATTGCATCGGATTACTTTATTTGTCTTGTGTTGTTTGTCTTTTCGCTAACATGGCAGATGACAATGGTACCCCTCCATCCAACTTCAATGAGTGTGTCTCCCGAGCGATCCTCGTTGAGTCTCAACGTCAGACCCAAAACTCCATTGAGCGGTTAGAACGTGTTGTGGTAGACCTCGTTGGCCGGATGACCGCCATTGAGATGCGCTTACCTCCTCCACAAGATGAGAGCGAACATGATGATGACGACGGCCTCTCCGATGCCGCCAACAATGAAGTTGACCCTGACGCAGCTACTCGTAGACGCCTCTGATTCAACCGTCAAGGTATGGGTGGCAACCGCCATGGTAACCGCCAACCTCGAGGTAACAATGATCCATACTCCCAAGTTAAATTTTCAGCACCTCCTTTTGCTGGTACCTATGATGCAGATGCATATTTAGATTGGGAGATGACGGTAGAGCAAAAATTTAACTCTCATGTAGTGCCTGAAATCCACCGTGTTCGGTTAGCTACTAGTGAATTTACTGGATTTGCTCTTCTTTGGTGGAATGAATTAGTTCTTGCGGGTACTGATCCTCAAACTTGGGATAGATTGAAGCGAGCAATGCGTACTCGATTTGTTCCTCCTTCATACAAACGTGATTTGAGAAAAAAAATTATAGCGCCTTAATCAAGGAAATAAATCTATTGAAGAGTATTATCAGGAATTGCAAATAGATTGCTTGTGTGCTGAAATAGAGGAGGACAATGAGGATAAAATGACTCGTTTTTATGGTGGCTTACGGCGTGAAATTCAGGATATTATTGATTATAAAGAATACAACACTATCACCCGTCTGTTCCACCTTGCTATGTTGGCAGAAAAAGAATTGCAGGGTCAACAACCACAACAGCGTAGCAGGAACACCATTGGGACTGCTCCTTCCTCTCGATCAGCTAGGTAGCAGCGAGCACCACCACCACCACCTTCTACTCGACCGGCAGCAACTTCAGCACCCTCTGCATTTACAACACTGGCTGAGAACTCCAAAGCGGGTACCTCGAGAGCGCCAGTCAAGACCACCTCCTCGGCAGCCTCCACTGCATGTTCTGCAGCAATCCAATGCCACTGATGCAAAGGCTTGGGCCATGTCATGAAGGATTGCCCTAGCCAACGGGCTTACATTGCTACAGAAGACGGAGGCTATGTAAGTGCTAGTGATGTTGAGGATGAACTTGCACTTGCTGCTAACATTGCAGGAAATGATACTTCCAATGACGATGTCGCTGTTTTGGGAGTCGATGCCTCTGCTGGACACAAATCACTCATCGTGCAGCGTGTGTTGAGCACACACATTGAGCAGGAGTGGGCACAACGGCATAACCTTTTTCAGACCTTCTTCATTGTGAACGATCGCAGTGTATGTGTCATCATTGACGGTGGTAGTTGCAACAACTTGGTAAGCACTGACATGGTCACTAAGCTTCAGCTTCCCACACGTGCCCATCCTCATCCATACCATGTTCAATGGTTCAATAACAGCGGTAAGGTGAAGGTAACACAAACTGCCCGGATTAAATTTTCCATTGGGGCATACTCCGATGTTGCTGATTTTGATGTCGTGCCAATGCAAGCATGTTCTCTTTTATTTGGCCGTCCTTGGGAGTATGATACTGATGCTACACACCATGGTAGAAGCAACAAATACACATTTACACATAAAGGAAAGAAATACACTTTACTTCCTATGTCAGCTGCTGAAATTGTGCAATTGGAACAAGAAAAATATGCTAAGGAAGCACAAAAGGGCCCACCAGTTTCTGAAAATCAGCAAGTGGCTAGGACTGTTTTTCCACCTAAAAAGGATAAGGTTGCTTCTCCTTCATCGTCTCAAGGTATTAAATTAAAAGGGCGTGTGATGCTTGCAACAAAGAGTGACATTGCTGAAGTTTATAACACGACAGCCCTTAATCTTGCTGAAAATTGCAATGATGGTGCACCTTGCTATGGTTTGCTTTGCAAAGATGTGTTATTTTCATTGGAGAACATCCCTAGTTCCATTCCCGCTGCTGTCACTAACCTTTTGCAGGAATTTAAGGATGTTTTCCCTGATGAGATACCCCCGGGGCTGCCACCAATCCATGGCATCGAGCATCAAATTGATTTGATTCGGGGAGCATCGCTGCCCAACCGTGCTGCCTACCGCACGAACCCAGAAGAGACCAAAGAGATTCAATGACAAGTACATGACCTTCTTGATCGTGGGTACGTTCGTGAAAGCTTTAGCCCTTGTGCGGTACCCGTTCTTTTGGTTCCTAAGAAGGATGGTAGTTGGCGCATGTGTGTTGATTGTCGTGCTATAAATAATATTACCATTCGATACGTCATCCTATTCCTAGGTTAGACGACATGCTTGATGAACTCAGTGGTGCCATTATCTTTTCCAAGATTGATTTACGTAGTGGTTACCATCAAATTCGCATGAAACTGGGTGATGAGTGGAAAACTACATTTAAGACTAAATTTGGCTTGTATGAGTGGCTTGTTATGCCTTTTAGATTGACCAATGCACCTAACACCTTCATGTGTTTGATGAATGAGGTCCTACGTCCCTTCATAGGTCGATTTGTGGTAATTTACTTTGATGACATATTGATTTACAGCAAGTCAACCAATGAACATGTTGAGCATCTACGCGCTGTTTTTGCTTTCCTACGTGAGGCTCGACTATTTGGTAATCTTGAGAAGTGCACGTTTTGCACCGATCAAGTCGTGTTTATTGGATATGTTGTCACTTCACATGGCATTGAGGTTGATTTGGCAAAGGTCGACGCGATCAATAGCTGGCCGCAACCTCAAACTATCACCCAGGTACGTAGCTTTCTTGGTCTTGCAGGATTTTACCAGCGGTTTGTAAAAGATTTCAGCACTATAGCCGGCCCTCTGAACGAGTTGACCAAGAAGGGAGTTGCTTTCACATGGAGACCAGCCCAAGGACAAGCTTTTGCTACACTCAAAGATCGCCTCATGCATGCACCCCTCCTTCAGCTGCCCGATTTTGGTAAGACTTTTGAACTTGAATGTAACGCAAGTGGCATTGGAATTGGAGTGCTGCTGCAAGGAGGAAAACCCGTGGCTTATTTTAGTGAAAAATTGAATGGTCCTTCACTAAATTATTCAACTTATGATAAGGAATTTTATGCCTTAGTGTGTGTGCTTCAAACATGTCAACATTATCTTTGGCCTAAGGAGTTTGTCATTCATTCGGACCATGAATCTTTGAAGCATATTCGCAATCAAAGCAATCTGAACAAACGGCATGCTAAGTGGGTTGAATTTATTGAGTCGTTTCCATACATCATTAATCATAAGAAAGAGAAAGACAATGTCATTGCCAATGCTTTATCTAGGCGCTATATCTTGCTTTCGCAGCTTGATCATAAGATTTTTGGTTTGAGACAATTAAAGGAATATATGCTACTGATTTGGACTTCAAAGATGCTTTTACAAACTATCGTGAGGCAAGAGCTTGGAATAAATATGTGCTGATTGACGGATTGCTTTATCGTGCTAACAAGTTATGTGTTCCGGCAAGCTCTCTTCGTCTCTTGTTGTTGCAGGAAGCACATGGAGGCGGCTTGATGGGTCATTTTGGTGTGCGAAAAACAGAGGATGTGCTATCCACACATATCTTTTGGCCTAAGATGTGACGCGATGTCGAGCGCTATGTCTCTCGCTACACTACTTGCAACAAAGCTAAGTCCCGACTCAGCCCGCATAGTCTTTATATGCCTCTTTCCGTTCCTAGTGTTCCTTGGGAGGATATTTCTATGGATTTTGTGTTAGGATTGCCTCGGACAAAAAAGGGGAGGGATAGTATCTTTGTTGTTGTTGATCATTTTTCAAAGATGGCGTATTTTATACCTTGTCATAAGAGCGATGATGCTACTCATGTTGCTGATTTATTTTTCAGGGAGATCGTTCGCTTACATGGTGTGCCAAACACCATCATTTCAGACCGGGATGCGAAGTTTTTGAGCCACTTTTGGAGGATGCTTTGGCACAAACTTGGAACCAAGTTGCTATTTTCTACTACGTGCCACCCCCAAACCAATGGACAGATGAAGGTTGTCAACCGCACGTTATCCACCATGTTGCGTGTTGTTTTGAAGACCAATTTGAAGTTTTCGGAAGAGTGTTTACCTCATATTGAGTTTGCTTATAACAGGTCGGTACACTCCACTATTAAGGTAAGTCCGTTCCAAGTGGTATATGGCTTTAACCCCGTGCCCCAATTGATTTGCTACCATTGCCACCTTCGACAAGTTGAATCTTGATGCTAGGAAACATGCTGATCTGTTACTTAAGATGCATGAATCCACTAAGGCTAACATTGAGAAGATGAATGCCAAATATCGAGTTTATGGTAGTCGGGGAAGAAAACATGTCACGTTTGAACCGGGCGATCTTGTTTGGCTGCATTTACGAAAGGACCGGTTTCCGAAGTTACGCAAGTCTAAATTTATGCCTCACGCTGATGGTCCTTTTCGTATACTTGAGAAGATTAATGATAATGCATATACACTTGAGTTGCCTGCAGATTTCGAGGTTAGTCCCACATTTAACGTTTCAGATTTGAAGCCCTACTCGGGAGAAGAAGATGAGCTCGAGTCGAGGACGACTCCAATTCAAGAAGGGGAGGATGATGAGGACATCACCGAGCATGATCCAATTGCTGCTACGCCAACACCACCGATCACTCGTGCAACAACATTTGATGGTCCGATCACTCGTAGTCGCGCAAAAAAGATACAACAAGAGGTGCACGCGCTACTTTTAGAGTTGTGTTATATTTCTAAGAATTATTTACTGCCTAAGTCTTGTGCTTTGACTTTGCTTAGGTGCACGGATGGTGATCGGATAGCAGAGACGTGCTGCTCAGAAGACTGGTCGGAAGGCTGATAGAAGGTCCAACTTGCAAGCGTCACCACTGACAAAATATGAAGATACAGGGACTCTATGACCTATGGATGGAAAGCACATCAAGTCTACTTTCACACACAATAAATCGTTCGTCAATTGGAGTTGCCAATCAAGAGTTATGGTCCAATTAGTGAAGGTGGGTCAGGCAGTCAAACAGCCGCGCGAGTTTCCAAGACTACCTCATTATTGCTCAACTGGTTGGCCTTCCACCTTCCCCACGAGCTGGGCTGTGTTCATACTCATGTAGGAGGGTTGTTCCTAGTAAAAATACCCCCTCTAGGCATCCAAGAACCCCTGGGTTTTGCTTAGATTGCATCTATACTTGTTGTGTGAGATATCGCCTTCGCACCAGACCGATAGGTTGCTGCGTTTGGTTTGTAAAACCCCACCTGTTCGTGTTCTTCATTTCATATTTCATAATCGTGTTGTGTTCTTCCTGTTCTTGCTTGTGTCTTGGATGCGCTTGCAGGGATAAGCCTTCGTGGTGAGGTCAACCGAGTCTCGGCGAGGTTGATAACCAATGGAGCAGTGGTGTTTCGATCGCTAGGTTTTGATCCGTTCGGACCGGAGCCTTGCATCGATTACGTCAAGATCTCCACATATCCAAGTTACCCTCTACCTACGGAAAGATCGGGACAACATTTCCCCTATCACTATTGGATGCATGGCAAGCGGTGTTTATGTCTTCCGCCCAAAAGGAATCGGAAACACCATATTCATCAAGCATAGTCTTTCCCATCTCAATCAATGTATGATTTTTCCTCTCTACTACACCATTTTGTTGTGGTGAGTAGGTAGCAAAAAGTTCATGCTTAATACCAAGATCATCACAAAAGTCCTCGATGTTGGTATTTTTGAACTCGGAACTATTGTCACTTCTAATTTTCACAAGAGTGCAACTAAACTCATTTTGGGCCCTTTTTGCAAACTTTTTGAAAAGCTCGGCAACAATAGACTTATCATGCAAAAAGAATACCCAAGTATAGCGAGAATAATCATCAACAATCACAAGACAATGACTATTACCACCAATGCTCTTATAGGTTGATGGACCAAACAAATCCATATGCAAAAGCTCCAACGGCATAGATGTGGACATGATACTTTTAGAAGGATGAGAGCATGCAACTTGCTTGCCGGCTTGACAAGCGCTACAAAGTTTATCCTTCTCAAACTTCACATCTTTCAAGCCCACAACTAGATCATGTTTTAAAAGTTTGCTTAATTGATGCATACCAACATGGGCTAGTCTCCTATGCCAAAGCCAACCCAATAAAGTTTTTGCAACTAAACAAGTTTTGAAATTTGCTTCACTAGAGTTGAAATCAACCAAATAAAGATTTCCATATCTAAATCCTTTGAAGACACAAGACTTGTCATGTAAACTAGAAACAATAACCTCTTACGGGAAGAATGTACATGACAAGCCAAGATCACAAATTTGTGCAACCGAAAGTAAATTAAAATTTAGTGATTCAACAAGAGAAACATTTTGGATTGATAGATCATTGGAGATAGCAACTTTACCTAACCCAATTACCTTTCCTTTGCTATTATCTCCGAATGTGACTTTCTCTTGTTCTTTCTCTCCTACTTCAAATGTGGTGAACATTCCTCTATCACCGGTCATGTGTTGAGTTTACCCACTATCTAGCACCCAATGTCTTCTACCGGTGTGGTAGTTCACCTACAAAAGAAGATCAAACTCTTTTAGGTACCCAAACTCATTTGGGTCCTTGGAGGTTAGAGATCAAAGCTTTGGGCACCCAATGACATTTTTTACCACCAAGTATAGAGGAACCCACATATCTAGCAACAATATGACCATCATGAGCCTTCCTAAGCATATAATGTGAATCAAACATGCATGTCTTAGAAGGCTTACTACCAAGGCAATCACTTTCCAAATGCCCAACCTCACGGCACTTGGAGCAATACTTACCATTGCTCTTGACAAACCGAGTAGCACGGTAAGAAGGTTTTCTACCCTTCTTTGGAGTGAATCCAAGTCCCTCCTTGTTAAGGATGCACCGTTGCTCACTCAATATTTTTGTCAAGAGTGCTCTTACCCTTGAAACATCTTTCCAAACTCTTATTGAGCTTGGCCACTTGCTCCTTAAGTTCATTGTCCTCAACAACAAGTGAAGCATTACAAATAGAGACATAAGAGCTAGAGCTAGAGCTAGAGCAAGGCATATCCATGAGATCATCACAAGAATAGATATGCTAGATGATGCAACATGAGTAGTATGATAAATAGCACTATCATCAAGCAAATCACAAGATATGCTAACATCAATGTGAGCTCCATGTTGGATAGTGGAAAAGAGTGTGTCATGAGCTTCCTTAAGCTTCTCATGAGAAATGGTGAGTTTCTCATGGGAAGTCTTTAGCTCCTCATACAAGACCTTTAAAGAAGCATGATCCTTCTTTAGGGCCTTGAACTTGGCGATCTCCTTCTCACTATAACCATGGAGCTCCTCAAACATACTCACAAGCTCATCATAGGAAACATCATCACAATCATCATCACTTTCACTATCACTAAGAGAAGTTGCCTTAGAAGAGCCCTTTGCCATGAGGCAAAGTGGAGCGAAGAGTGATAGAGCCTCCTTGATAGAAACTACGGCCATCTTCTTCTTCTTGGAGCTTGTCTCATCATCACCTTCTTCTTCTTCGGATCCGAAAGAGGTGGAGCTCTCTTCATTTGAGTCCCATTGCCCAATGAAAGCCTCAATCTTCTTACCCTCTTTATTGAGCTTCATGAGCTTGTAACCTCCACTCTTCTTCTTGGATGACTTGTCTTCATCATCATCCTTTGAAGGACATTTGAAAGCAAAGTTTCCCTTCTCACCGCACTTAAAGCACCTCAAGTTGGAGAGAGTCTTGTTGGGTCTCCTGAATTTTCTAGCAAGAAGAGCAATCTCTTCTTCCAAGTCATCACTTGCTTCATACACTTTGCTCTTGCCCTTGTCCTCCACTTCGGCTTGAAGAGCAATACACTTCTTGGATGGAGAGGCTTCCTCCATCTCCTTCTTCTTTAACTTGTACATGTCATTGGTGTTGATCTTCCCTAAGAGACTTGCGGGTGTCATCCTTAACATATCGGAGTTGATAAGCATGGTGACAAGAGTCTCATACTTCTCCGGTAGAGCCCTAAGCATCTTTTAGGCAACCTCAAGATCGGTGTAAGTTGCCCCAAGCCCTTTAAGATCATTAACAATAACATTTAGCCTTCCATACATGTCATTCACACTCTCATGAGGCAACATAGAGAATGTCTCATATTTAATCTTGAGAAAATGAAGCTTGACATCCTTATATTCACTTGTGCCCTCATGAATCACCGCCAACTTATTCCAAATCTCATAGGCGGTCTCAAGATTGCTCACTCTATCAAATTCTTCTTGGCTCAAGGAATTGAACAAAGCATTCATAGCTTGAGCATTGAGTTGAAGGTTGTGGTGATCAACCTCCGTCAAGGGCGAGCCGGTGATAGCAAAACCTACATCCATAATTCTCCAAATATGGAAGCTCATAGCTTTAAGGTGAGTAGACATTTTAATTTTTCAAGTGGAGTAATCTGTGCCATTAAACATGGGAGCCTTCCCTACATGGTTTACCTCATTCGACATCTTCTCTCTAGGCAGTGAAGCCCAATCAAGAGAGACCAAGCTCTGATACCACTTATAGGATCGAGATGTCGACTAGAGGGGGGTGAATACGCAATTTAAAACTAAGTGGCACTAAATCAAAACTAACCTAAGTAGCTAGGCTTGGTGAGAGATGAGTCTAACTAAGCAACTAAGTTAAGTTTTACAATCCTAGGGTGATAGTGGCTCAATTATGTCTCTACAAATGTAAATTGCACAAAAATAAATGCAATAAGTAAATGAGACAAGAGACAAAAGAGTTTTTCACCGAGGTTCGGAAACTCGCCGGTTTCCTAGTTCCCGTTGAGGCGAGCCCAACTCCACCGCTCAACCACGAAGCCACCGCAAGCACCCTTCATCAAGGGGTGGGCAAGGTGGGAGCCGGCCCACGGAGAGGACTACCCAAGCCTCGATCAAGGGGTAGTTCTTCCTTCGCTCTGAAGGTGGCGAACTCCAAACCACTCACAAAACCGACACCGGGCCTCCTCCACAATCTTCTCAGAGAGGTCACCGGGCAACTCCTCCACAAGCCGTCTAGGAGGCGGCAACCTCCAAGACTAATAAGCAATGATGTGGCTCGGAGATGATCAAGTGTCACACTAGCTCTACAATAAAGCAATGCACTTGGCTCTTGGCTAAAACAACCCTCAACCACAACAAATGGATGAACACTAGCTCAAGTGAGTGTGTGAGAGGTGCAAGGGTGTATGAAATTGAATAGAGTGCCAAGAACAGATCCCTTGCAGCCAAAGGGAGGTTATTTATACCCTACACTAAGTGAACTAGCCGTTGGGGACGAAATTCACCAACTCTGCTGCCTGCTGGTCAGACCAGCCTTATGTTGCAACGGCTAGTAAATTAGTTGTTACAGTGTAATGATTGCTCTGACAACAGGGGGGCCAGTCAGACCAGAGGCCAAATGGACGGTCAGACCGTCCTCGGCTCGGTCAGACCACCATCAGCTCAGTCTGACCGACTACGGCTCTGGCGACTCTGGATCGCTAGGCCGGAGGAGGTCACCGGGGCCGGTCTGACTGGCGGTGTATGGCTGGTCTGATCGCCACAAGGGGCTGGTCAGACCGCACGCATACCTATAGTCAGACCACCCACATAGCTCGGTCAGACCGGATCAACATCCACGGTCTGACCGGCCTTGGTCAGTGACAAGAATTTTAGTGTATGCAAATTGAAATGCAAATGACCTAATGTGGCAATTTAATCATCTCTTTGCTTAGGTCATTACCCCTCTTAATAGTACGGCAAAGCTATAAAAGTAATCTATGAAATTTGATTGTCCAAACTCCTCGATCAATAAAAATAAATCGTTACTTTTATTGTCTTCAATCCTTTTGCATTGTGCCATCGAAAATGATCCTCAGTAATCATCCATGCACTTCTTATCATGTGATCCTAACTTAAATATATGAAACTCAAAAGTATCGTTAGTCCACAATTAGCGCTTTGTCATTAATTACCAAAATAAATAACGGGGCCTAGATGCTTCACGGTGGAGGTAGAGGCACCCGCAGTGGTGATCGAAGTTGCTCCTCTAACGACCGACTCCGCCGGCTTTTCCCGAGCCGCTCCTCAAGGGTGACCAGGGCCTCTCCACGAGCGACGACCGATCCGAGAGTTGATCGTCGTGCACCGTTAAACTAGAGCTAGGTCTTCAGCGAGTCAATCTGGCTGCCACAGGTGTGGTGCTCCTTCTCAAGCTCGCTCATGCGCCTTTGCTGCTCGTCAATCTCCAGCAGTGCTTCCTCGTAACAGTCATCTACGGCCTCAGCCCATCGGGACACCGGTTTTCCATGGGGTTGTAACTGCAGGGGGTAGCCTCCATGATGCAAACAGAGTTTCCCTCCTCCCGATACGAGTGGTGCACAAACTCGGTCACTGTTAGCTCTGCCCTGTGGATGGCGTTAAGGCGTAGGAATAATCAAAGAATTCTGAAAAAGAAAAAGTTATTCAGTTAATTCATGTATTAATTATTCAAAAAAATCATGTATGTCTACGTAAAAAAACATAGACAAAAAGAAGAAGATGTAAAAAAATAGATGAAATCCGACAGACACTAGATCCAATTGTGCACATCCACAATGGTGATATTCTTGAGAAGTCACTTCCAGGACTGAGAAAATCAGTTGTGATTCTGAATCATCTTGCATATCAAAAGGAAATTATCATGGTGATGGAGAACACGGTGGCGATGGAGCCCATACGCTACCTGAAGGGTTACGCGGAAGCTACGCTAGCCGAAAACAAAAATTTTCTACCGCGCAAACCAGGAACACTTGCAAGTAAGGGCCGATAGATCGTTACCGATTGGAGTAGAGCGCAGCGGAATAGCCAATCAGGGCAATCCGATCTGGAACAGTGTAGCAGACTCCCGGAGACAACAGCCGATCAACAGCGCGCAACGTAGCAGCGCCTCTACCGGTATCCACACGTCCGGGGACAGAACGCCGTACACCCGTGTGCTAGCACGCGATGCAAGGCTAGGGTTTGGCTCGAAAGTGGGGAGGGTTTCCGTGGAGATTGATCTCGGCGACTTCTGTTGCACGCGATGCAATTGATATGTAGCAGCTCTCCACCCCTCCCTCCTTTATATAGAGTTGGCCGATGGGATTAGTAGCCGCTCGGGACTCTATTTTGAATTGGATCTCATCCGTATCTCATATAGAGTTGGCCGCTCACACATCGTAAGCCCATAGGACTCTATTTTGAATTGGATCTCATCCGTATCTCATATAGAGTTGGCCGCTCACACATCGTAAGCCCATAGGACTCTATTTTGAATTGGATCTCATCCGTATCTCATATAGAGTTGGCCGCTCACACATCGTAAGCCCATAGGACTCTATTTTGAATTGGATCTCATCCGTATCTCATATAGAGTTGGCCGCTCACACGTCGTAAGCCCATAGGACTCTATCCGATCGGATCCCTATCCGATCGAGCCGTATCCGAGTCCAACTCGAATGCCTGTTCTTATCCCCTTAAGCGTGCGACCCCGTGGGTTCAGGTATACTCGGTTTCGGCTATAGTCTAACTTAGCCGATCGTCGGCTCGAGTCCAACTCAGCCACCATCAACGACGGCGCCTAGCAGACATATTGACACCATAGTATACAAGAATATAATATCGGCTCGAACCGTAATGTGTACACAAATCCCTTTGCCTCACGATACCGGTTAAGCTATAGGCAAGATGTGTGCCATCCCTTCAATAGCTTAACCATTCACTCGAACCGTATTGGATTATCGTGCGTTGATTGACTCCTCAATCAACTTAGCATGGCCATGCATTTCCATAATCCATTACCTCGAGGGCCCAGAGATATCTCTCCAAAGGAGGGGCAAATTCCATCTTGATCACTCACATCCCACTCCATGTTTCATAGCAAACCCGAAAACTACCTTTATAACTACCCGATTACGGAATAGCGTTTGGTAGTCCCAAAGTAGGCTACTACACATGTTGGAATCCATGGTGATCTCGGGTCTAAGGACTTTGTACCAACACTACCTCGAGACCAACTAATGGCACATTAATTCTGTAGTGTCTCATGGTGGGTCTATCCAACAATGTGTTCTCCAACACATATGTCCATGTTTATTGATTTGGTATCTTCATACCCATGATCTATGAGACATGATCATCAATCAATAAACATGCCGATCTTAGAATCATATTTGTTCCAACAATATGACATATGATCGAGGATCGTTTAGAAATAGATTCATACATATCGAGTCTCATAAATAAGTCACGTACTTATTGATCAATACAAGATGTCTATTTCATGGAACCGAATAACACTTTATTCATAAATACATAAACATTGACGTGATATCCAACATCTCCATGTTGCCTCTAGGGCATATCACTAACAATCTCCCACTTGCACTAGAGTCAATCATGTAAGTATCTAATACCCATTGCTCTTGTGTGCGCCTCATGCTTCGGCGAGGGAGAGGTTTTGTCGGCGGATCGGCTATGTTGAGATCCGTGTGCACTTTGCATATCTTGACATCACCTCTGTCCACAATCTCGCGGATGAGATGATATCGCCGAAGTATGTGTTTGGACTTTGATGTGACCTCGGCTCCTTGGCTTGCGCAATGGCTCCACTATTGTCACAATAGAGAGACATTGGACCAGTCGTACTAGTCATCACACCAAGCTCGAAACAAATTTCTTAATCCAAATGCCTCCTTTGCACTTTCGAAGCGGCAATGTACTCGGCCTCTGTTGTAGAATCGCAACGGTATCCCGCTTGGAACTCTTCCAGTGATGCGCCTCCGTTCGGGCGGAACACGAACCCATTGCGATCTATAATCATCCTTGTCTGTTTGGAAGCTAGCATCGGTGTAACCACTTACAACGAGCTCTTCTTCACCTCCATAGACTAGGAACATATCCTTAGTTCTTCTCAAGTACTTAAGGATATTCTTTACGGCATCCAGTGACCTTCACTGGATCGGCGAGTATCTGCTCGTAGCACTCAAAGCGTACGAGACATGCGGGCGTGTACAAAGCATGGCATACATGATGGATCCAATTGCCGAAGCATATGGAACCATACCCATCTTATTCCGCTCATCATGTGTCCGAGAACACCGATTCTTGCTAAGATTAATGCCATGTGACATGGGCAAGAAACCTTTCTTGGAATCATGCATGTTGAACCTTTTCAACACCTTGTCAATGTATGTACTTTGGCTTAATCCAATTAGCCTCTTGGATCTATCTCTATAGATCCGAATGCTAATATATATGTTGCCTCCCTAAGTCTTTCATGGAAAAACTATTTTTCAATGAAGACTTGACGGATTCAAGCATAGGGATATCATTTCCAATCGGTAATATGTCATCCACATATAAGATTAGAAATACAATTGCGCTCCCACGACCTTTTTGTAAACACAGGCCTCTTTCTTCATTTTTGATGAAACCAAACCATTTGATTACTTCATCAAAACGAATATTCCAACTCCGAGATGCTTGCTTCAATCCATAAATGGATTTATGTAGCTTGCATATCTTTCCGAGCGATTCTGATCGACAAAACCCGAGGTTGTATCATGTATACATCCTCGCTTAGGTTTCCATTTAGGAAAGCCGTTTTGACATCCATCTGCCATATCTCATAATCGAAATATGCAGCAATCGCTAGGATAATCCGAATAGATTTAAGCATTGCGACGGGCGAGAAGGTTTTATCATAATCAACTCCTTGAATCTGTTTAAAACCTTTCGCCACCAATCGCGCCTTATAGATGTGAACATTTCCATCCATATCGGCCTTTTCTTAAAAACCCATTTACACTCAATGGTTTTGACACCATCAGTGGATCAACCAAGTTCCAAACTTGATTGTCGTACATGGATTCTATTTCGGATTTCATGGCTCCAAGCCACTTGTTGGAATCGGGTCCCACCATCGCTTCCTCATAGGTCTTAGGTTCATCGTTGTCCAACAACAATATATCACGTTGTTCCGCACTGTGTACTGTCGGGTGCACGACGTGATCTTTCGACCTCCGTGGGGCGGTGTATCTACAACCGGTGGCGCAACACTTTGTTCCTCCCGTTGTGGTTCGTGGTCGCTGAAACGTTTTCGGTGTTTCTTGAACTTCTTCAAGATGCACCCTGCTCCCACTAACCCTTCTTGAAAGAAACTCTTTCTCCAAGAAGACACCGTGTCGGGCGACAAACACTTTGCCTTGTTCCCGATTATAAAAGTAATATCCCTTAGTTTCCTTAGGATATCCCACAAAGAAGCACTTGTCGATTTGGGTGTGAGCTTGTCGATCGTAAACGTTTTACATAAGCTTCGCATCCCCAAATTTTGAGAAAAGACAAACTAGGGGGTTGCCCTGTCCATATCTCATATGGTGTCTTTTCAACCGACTTAGATGGAACTCTATTTAGTGTGAGCGCATTGTTTCAAGAGCATATCCCCGAAGGATAACGGAAGATCACTTTGGCTCATCATCGACCGCACCATGTCCAACAAGGTGCGATTTCTTCGTTCGGACACTCCGTTCCATTGTGGAGTTCTGGCGGAGTTAAGCTCGGAACAATTCCACAATCTTTCGATGATTACCAAACTCTTGGCTCAAGTATTCCCCTCCACGATCTGATCGTAGAAACTTGATTGTTTTCCCTAAATGATTACGTACTTCATTCTGGAATTCTTTGAACTTTTCAAAGGATTCGGACTTATGCCTCATTAAGTAGATATAACCATATCTACTAAAGTCATCGTAAAGGTAATGAAGTACGATAACCACCTCGGCCGTTGAGCTCATTGGTCCACATACATCGGTATGTACGAGTGCCAACAAGTCACTTGCTCTTTCACGTGTCCCGTGAAAGGTGCCTTTGTCATCTTACCAAGTAAACAAGACTCACATGTCTCAAATGATTCAAAATCAAAAGAGTGAAGCAATCCATCCTTATGGAGCTTCTCCATGCGTTTCTTATTTATATGGCCTAAGCGACAATGCCGGATAAACGTGGGGTTTATATCATTAGAGAGTTGCCTTTCGTATTAATGTTATAGATGGGAGACGCTTCAAGATTCAAAACGTATAATCCATTCACCAATGGAGCATGAAAATAGAACATATCTCTAAGATATATTGAACAACCATTGTCCATTGATCTAAAATCATATCCTTCCACTTGCAAACATGAAGCGGAAATAACGTTTTGACATAGTGTTGGAACACAATAACAATTATTCAATTCCAAAACTAATCCGAAGGTAGATGAAGTGGTACGTGCCGACGGCAAGCGTAGCAACGCTTGCTCCATTGCCGACGCGAGTTCACCTCGCCCCTTCTCAATCCTCTACTTCTTCTCATTCCCGCAACGACTTGCAAATATGAGCTACCGATCCGGTATCAAATACCCAAGAGTCGGTAGGTGAAGTAGCAAGATTAATGTCTATAACATTAATACCGGCGAAGTTGTACTTTGCTTCCTTTTTAGATCCTCCATGTACTTCTTGCAGTTCCTCTTCCAATGGCTGTCTCCTTGCAAAAGAAGCAAACGGCATCGATGCCGCCGACCCCTTCTTGCCCTTCTTTGCATTAGAGGCACTCGCGATCTCATCGGGAGTTAACTTCCTCTTGGTGCAAAGTTTCTTGACAGTGGTTTGCGCTTTGCCTTCGCATCATCATCACATGATGACCGTTTTTCTGGATACTCTCCTCACGTCTTTAGCATCCCATGCAATTCAGCCAAGGTTCTATCCATATTGTTCATGTGATAATTCAATATGAATGGCTCGAAGCTCGGAGGGAGCGACGGAGAATCACGTCTCGTAGCCAACTCTTGGCTAAGAGGAAACCTAGTTTCTCAAGACTCTCGATATAGCCAATCATCTTTATCACATGCGGATCGACGGGATTCCCTCAACAAGCTCGCACGCACGCAAACAAGGACTTTGAGGTGTTGAACCTCTCGGCCCGAGCTTGGTTCTCAAACATGCCACGCAGTCCCGAATAATAGTGTGAGCATCGCGCTCTCATATTGCTTCGAAGCTCGGGGACATTGTAGCAAGCATGAGACAGCTTATATCTAGGGCATCATTAGTGTGCTTCTCATAAGCCCTCCGTGCGGTTGCGGTGGCATTAGTTGGCAAATCCTCGGGATAGGGTACTTCAAGAACGTACTCCTTACGCTCTTGCTTGAGAACAATTCTCAAGTTGCGATACCAATCCATAAAGTTTGTTCCATTTAATTTTTCCTTTTCGAGAATAGATCGCAAATTAAAGGTACTGGGTGTAGTATTAGCCGCCATTTATTCTACAACAGAAAAAGCAAAGTTTAGCACAATGTTTATGCTATGTCTATTGTTAAACAATTTAACATTAGACTCCCATTACGTATTTTCCACCTTCCCTCTAGGTTACGTATTGGGTCAAGATCCACATGTTAATTAATTTTCTAGTGAGCTTTGGCATCACGCTAGAAGATTAATAACATCGGTAAGCAACTCCTTGCTAATCACATCTCTATGTGACTCTTGTTGTTGGTGTGGCATCTCCATGCCCCGGCCCCAACCTATGCCCCAAGGCCCAAAACTGTTTTGATAGCCTTGTTAAGTAAACCAAATGCTCTGCCGTATATGTCCGACATATACCCCTCGTGTTATGATAGAGAATGGCACTGCTTTGGCGACCCACCATTGACGCAGCATAACGGTGACGGCTGCAACATTTGGAAGGGCATCATTACTACTTAATTTTGTGAGGGATGCTATCCTATCAAACAAACATATCACATATATGAAAGCAAGAAGAATAGCATATAGTGAAATAGTATGGCCCCCTTCACATGGTGATCTCCATCTCCATGCCGGTGTAGAGGATCTCCATCTTCATCACCGTTCTTTCGAGTGCCGAATGCTTGATTTCTTCAAACTAAGCTACTACTATAGAAGCTCTAATTGAAGATTACATCGACTCGCAGTCGTGAAAGAATATTACAAGCATTGCACGTATGAAAGAATATTACGGGGATTGCACATATGAAAGAATATTACATGCATCACATGCATCTCATACATCTCATACATACAATGGGGCCATACCATCTCAAAGCATTCTCTGCAAAAACAAGTTAGGCGTAGAAACGTTTTCTACCTATCGCGAGCTACGGCATCGAGACGACCTATAAGGGGTACGCACACGGCGGTCCGGAGATGGTTTGCGTAGGCGCGAGGCAGCAACAAAGTCGGACTACGAGATAGCTTCGGTATAATCACATTATACCGTTCCGATACACTATCAAGGAACGCTATCTCGAACCCAACTCAAACCGAGTTATTTGGAAATTGCTTCGACGTAATCACATTACGTCGTTCCGATACACTATCAAGGAACGCAATTACCATCTACTCTCCTCAACGAGATCCCGTAAAACCGATTGATCTAATCAACCCGTGCGCAAAACTTGTTCCAGATCCAATCTAAAACCCGAACTAAGCAAGATTAGCTCTGATACCACTGAAGGGTTACGCGGAAGCTACGCTAGCCGAAAACAAAAATTTTCTACCGCGCAAACCAGGAACACTTGCAAGTAAGGGCCGATAGATCGTTACCGATTGGAGTAGAGAGCAGCGGAATAGCCAATCGGGGCAATCCGATCTGGGCAGGTGTAGCGAGACTCCGGAGACAACGTAGCGATCAACGGCGCGCAACGTAGCGGCGCCTCTACGGTATCCACACGTCCGGGGACGAACGCCGTACACCCGTGTGCTAGCACGCGATGCAAGGCTAGGGTTTGGCTCGAAAGTGGGGAGGGTTTTCGTGGAGATTGATCTCGGCGACTTCGTTGCACGCGATGCAATTGATATGTAGCACTCTCCACCCTCCCTCCTTTATATAGAGTTGGCCGATGGGATTAGTAGCCGCTCGGGACTCTATTTTGAATTGGATCTCATCCGTATCTCATATAGAGTTGGCCGCTCACACATCGTAAGCCCATAGGACTCTATTTTGAATTGGATCTCATCCGTATCTCATATAGAGTTGGCCGCTCACACATCGTAAGCCCATAGGACTCTATTTTGAATTGGATCTCATCCGTATCTCATATAGAGTTGGCCGCTCACACATCGTAAGCCCATAGGACTCTATTTTGAATTGGATCTCATCCGTATCTCATATAGAGTTGGCCGCTCACACGTCGTAAGCCCATAGGACTCTATCCGATCGGATCCCTATCCGATCGAGCCGTATCCGAGTCCAACTCGAATGCTGTTCTTATCCCCTTAAGCGTGCGACCTGTAGGTTCAGGTATACTCGGTTTCGGCTATAGTCTAACTTAGCCGATCGTCGGCTCGAGTCCAACTCGGCCGACTGTCAACGGCGGCGCCTAGCACACATATTGACACCATAGTATACAAGAATATAATATCGGCTCGAACTGTAATGTGTACACAAATCCCTTTGCCTCACGATACCGGTTAAGCTATAGGCAAGATGTGTGCCATCCCTTCAATAGCTTAACCATTCACTCGAACCGTATTGGATTATCGTGCGTTGATTGACTCCTCAATCAACTTAGCATGGCCATGCATTTCCATAATCCATTACCTCGAGGGCCCAGAGATATCTCTCCAAAGGAGGGGCAAATTCCATCTTGATCACTCACATCCCACTCCATGTTTCATAGCAAACCCGAAAACTACCTTTATAACTACCCGATTACGGAATAGCGTTTGGTAGTCCCAAAGTAGGCTACTACACATGTTGGAATCCATGGTGATCTCGGGTCTAAGGACTTTGTACCAACACTACCCGAGACCAACTAATGGCACATTAATTCTGTAGTGTCTCATGGTGGGTCTATCCAACAATGTGTTCTCCAACACATATGTCCATGTTTATTGATTTGGTATCTTCATACCCATGATCTATGAGACATGATCATCAATCAATAAACATGCCGATCTTAGAATCATATTTGTTCCAACAATATGACATATGATCAGGGATCGTTTAGAAATAGATTCATACATATCGAGTCTCATAAATAAGTCACGTACTTATTGATCAATACAAGATGTCTATTTCATGGAACTGAATAACACTTTATTCATAAATACATAAACATTGACGTGATATCCAACATCTCCATGTTGCCTCTAGGGCATATCACTAACGCTACCGTGTTCACCATAGCCCATAATAACTTCCTTTTGATGAGCAAGAGGATTTAGAATCACATATTCTCTCAAACCTAGAAGAGACTTCTAAAGAATATCACAATGATAGATATGCACACTTGTCTCTAGCATGTGTCGGACTACGTTCTATATTTTCCTTCTTCTTCTCCTTTGTTTCTCTTTGCTAGAACTTATTCAGGGAAATAATGTCTGTCTATGTAAAAAAACATAGACAAAAAGAAGAAGATGGAAAAAAATAGATGAAATCCGACAGACTCTAGATCCAATTGTGCACATCCACAACAGAGACATTCTTCAGAAGTCACTTCCAGGACTGAGAGAATCAGTTGTGATTTTGAATCATCTTGCTATCAAAAGGAAATTATAATGGTGATGGAAAACATGGTGGCGATGGAGCCCATACGCTACCGTGTTCACCATCACCCATAATAACTTCCTTTTGATGAGCAAGAGGATTTAGAATCATAGATTCTCTCAAACCTAGAAGAGACTTCTAAAGAATGTCGTAATTATAGATATGCACACTTGTCTTTAGCATGTGCTGGACTACATTCTATATTTTCCATCTTCTTCTCTTTTGTTTCTCTTTGCTTGAACACGACCGACCGAACGACCGACCAAACGAACGAACGATCGTTCGTTCTATCGTTCACGTCCGTTCGTTCGGACCCTTAACCCTAACCCTAGCCCTAAACTATCATTCGTTCACGTCCGTGGGTACGATCGTCTGGAGGAGATGAGAGAATGAGGTGAGGGAGATAAGGTGGAGAGGAGAGGAAGTAGAGAGGAGAGGAGAGAAAGAGATGACGTTGCATGCCTATGTACGTTGTAACGACCGAACGAATGAACGAACGAACGCACACTCGTTCGTTCGTTCGTCCGTTCGTCCGTCCATCCATCCGTCCACGTCCGTCCGTTCACATCCGTTCATTGATTCTATCGTTCTCGTTCGTTCGAAAATACACAATTCACAAGTCACATTCACATTCAAATTTAAATATATTCATGCATTCAAATTTAAATACACATTCAAAATTCAAAATTCACAATCTTCATGCATTCAAATTTAAATAAAAAGTCCATAATGTCCATTTACACATAAAGTCCATAATGTCCATTTATACATAATGTCCATAATGTCCATATACATAAATTTTATTCATTCTAACATAGACATACATACATTCAAATAGACATTAATTTTATTCATTCTAACATACACATACATACATTCAAATTTAACAAATTTCCATTCCAAAATTTCACATTTTAACATATAAATTTAACATACACATACATACAGTCAAATTTAACATGCATCGAAATTTTAACATATAAATTTAACATACACATACATACATTCAAAATTTCACATTTCACATTGCATCAAAATTTCACATTTTGCATTGCATCAAATTTAACAAATTTCCATTCATTGCATTCAAATTTAATCAAATCATCCATGCATTGCATTCAAATTTAATCAAATTTAACAAAGGAGGCAGGGCAATAGATCGCGCCGGCGATGGGGAGGAAGGGAGGCAAACGGCGGCGGTGGCGTTAGGGCCGCGGGGCGCGTGGGCGTCGAGGGAGAGGCGGGCGGCGGCGCGAGGCGGGGGTGGCGGTGGCGGTGGCGTCGGCGAAGCGGGGGAGAAGGGGGGGCGGCGATGGCGGCGGTGACGGGGCGGCGGCAACGGCGCTGCGACAAGTAAGGCGACGGCGGCGTGTGGTGGCGGTGTGTGGAGCGGTTGTGGCGGTGGTGGCGTGGAGGAGGCGCAGGCGCGGCGGCGGCGTGTGGGGGCGGGAAGGCGGCGTGTGTGGGGGGGGAAGGGCGACGACGACGGCTATGGCGCGCGCCGAGCCGCCGGCCTCGAAAACCCTAGGCGCGCGCACACAAAGAGGAGATAAAAAGGGGGCTTTTGATCGGATCGACTCACCTATGGCGGAATCCGGGACGGCGACGGTGGCTCTAGCAACGGCTCCTCCTCTCTGGCAACGACGATGACGGCGGCTGGGGCGCGGCAAGGTTCTTGATGACGACGACGAAGACGATGCAATGCGACGAAGACGATGTAGTGCGACGAAGAAAAACGTCTAAGTGTTCGAATCCCACTCAAGCCCCTGCTATTTATACTCACCGGCATCTTTTGTCCCGGTTGAAGCCATCAACCGGGACAAAAGATACTATAGTCCCGATTGGTGGCTTCAATCGGGACAAAATATATGATCTCTAGTCCTGGTTGGAGCCACCAACCGGGACTAAAGATGGTGGGGCAGCCACGTGGCCTAGGTAGGTGGCCATCTCTAGTCCCGGTTAAAGCCACCAACCGGGACTAAAGATGGTTTCCCGCCCATCCAAATTCACCTCTAGTCCCGGTTGGTTTTAAAAACCAGGACTAATTATTACTGATCTCTATTATATTGTATTTTATATTTTATATATTTATATATAATTATAATGCTCATATGTTGATATATTTTATATTCATATATAATTAACATATGTTCATATATTCATATATAATTAATAAAAATATTATAAATTAAAATAATAACATATAATTAATATTTGTCATATTCCAAACTATTTAAATTTTAAATAATAATATATAATTAACATATGGCCTATTTGAAAAATATTTTAAATTTAAATAATAGCATATAATTAACATTTGGAATATTTAAAACTATTTTAAATTTAAATAATAATACATAATTAACATATAGCCTATTTAAAAAATATTTTAAATTGAAATAATAACATATAATTAACAATTGTCATATTTAAAACTATTTTAAATTTAAATAATAATATATAATTAACATATGGCATGTTTGAAAATATTTTAAAATTAAATAATAATATGTTATTAACATTTGCCATATTCAAAACTATTTTAAATTCTAATAAGTATATAGAATTAACATTTGCCTTATTTAAAAATATTTTAAATTCTATTCGAAGAAGATCTGTATAAATTATTTTTTCAAAAGAAATACAAGATTCATGATTGTTACATTACATCAGAAGTACATTAATAGAAAGAAACTTGATCCTTATCTTCTTTGGGCAGTGCTTCTTTTTTCTTACTCTTCTCCCTTTGCTTCACAATCTTTCTGTTTTGCTCTTTCTTAGATAATGTGACAGCCATCTCATTCCGTGATGGCTCCTCGTTCGCGGCAGCGCTTCTTGAGCACGGTGAGCCCCACGTTCATCTCCCTCGCCGCCTACGTGATGGGCATGTAGAAGTACCTCCTCGGTGGCGGTGGCGGTGGCTGCTACGATCTTTGGCTTCTGCTCCTACTCGACGGCGGCGTATCGCACGCCCATCTCATAGCCCTCAACGACGACCATGGATAGGGAGTAGCACGAGATAGAGGTAGTGTGGCTATATATACTACAAGCGACTTCTATGTGGATTCAATAATAGATTCAATATATTCAATAATTTATAATAATTTACAATAGATTCAATAATTTACAATAATTTACAATAGATTCAAATGATAGCAATAATATTCAATGATTCAATTTAATTTACATCGTCCATACATAAATTTAGCTAAGTGTCATTTGTCCTCATGTACTTTCTTCACACAATTGTTCCTTCGTTATGATCGTTGCTTGAGTAAGGGGTGTCCTCATTTGATAGGAGGATACTCTGGTCAACCGCCACTGCGAACGGAGGTTACCCATCAAACTGATCATAATCTTCGTTAGTTCTATCCTCGACTCCCATGATTTTCCTTTTGCCAGGAGAACCACGTGGCGCTTTGGCTCGTCGACCCTTTCCCCTTCTTTGATTTGCTAGCCATGTCCTTGACATAGAAAACTTGCTCAGGTCGACCTTGCTCAGGTCGTCTGAGTATCCAACCTTGCTCAGGTCGACCGTTGTCATCCCACTTGCATCAATGGTTACGCCTCTACCACTGAGCCTAACCCACTGGCACCGAAACAGAGGGACCTTCAGAGGTCCATAGTCTAGCTCACATATGTCATCGATACTGCCATAAATATGTGCTAGTCGTACCATCGTATCCCACGACATCGATGGGGACAGTGTTGTTCTGATTCGTTCTCTTTAAGTCTTAGGCCCGTATGTAAAATGTGTACCCATTGATTTCATATGCCTAGAATGTGGTGATCGAGCAAGATGGTCCCCTCGCCAAGAAGGTTAGTTGTTGGTTAATGCTCGCGTTGCCCATGAGACGTTGTCGCAGCCAAGCAGAGAATGCATCGATGTGATGGCGTGTAATCCAGGCATCCGTCTTACCGATGTTTTTCGAGCGAACAATCGCCAAGTGCTCCTCGATGTAAGGAGCCACCAAGGAAGATTGTTGCAACACGGTTCAATGTGCTTTCCTGTACAAGTCATTATCTATGTTCATTATTGCCTTCCTTCCAAGAGTTCCCTTCCCCCGTAGTCTACCTTCATGGCTTGATTCAGGCACCTCGATGGGACAGAGGTCTTCAATAAAGTTGACGCAAAACTCAATCACCTCCTCTGTTCCATATCCCTTGGCGATGCTGGCCTCCGGACGCGAACGGTTACGGACGTACTTCTTTAGAACGCCCATATACCTCTCGAAGGGGAACATGTTGTGTAGGAATACCGGACTGAGGATACAGATCTCTTTGACAAGGTGGCATAGGATATGCGTCATGATATTGAAGAAGGAAGGCGGAAAGATCATCTCAAAGCTGACAAGACATTAGACCACATCATTTTGAAAGTCTTTTAATCTGTCTAGATCGATGATCTTCTGTGAAATTGCATTCAAGAAAGCAAATAGCTTTGTTATTGTTGCCCAGACATTATTGGGAAGGATACCCGAATTATAACGGGAAGCAGTGTGTCATCGCACGTGGAGTCATAGGACTTTAGATTTGTGAACTTCTTATCCTTCGTGCTTATTATTCCCTTTATATTCGAGGAGTATCCAGACGGTACCTTGATGCTCTCCGCATTCAAACATTATTTCCTTCTCTCGCCCGCTCGCAGTGTAGCCAGGCTGGACTTAGGTATTGGGCTCCTTTCTCCTTTGGTTGCGGGTGAAGGCCGTCGCGTTGTGCCATATGTTTCAGATCGTTACGTGCCTCAAGTGTATCTTTTGATTTTCCGTATACACCTAGGAAGCCAAGCAGGTTTACGCAAAGGTTCTTGGTGAGGTGCATCATGTCGATTGCGTGGCGGACGTCCAAGATTTCCCAGTAGGGCAACTCTCAAAAAATTGACTTCTTCTTCCACATTGCCGCGTGACCACCTTCACTTGCTATAGGTTGATTGTCGGGTCCCTTTCCAAATACTACTTTGAGGTCTTTCACCATGGCAAACACGGCCTTTCTGTTGCGATGCTTTGGCTTAGTACGATGGTCTGCCTTTTGATCAAAATGTTTGCCTCTTTTCCGGACAGGGTGGCTTGCAGCAAGCAAGCGACGATGGCCCATGTACACTACCTTCTTACAGTGTTTCAGGTACGTACACTCAGTCTCATCCATACAGTGGGTGCAAGCATTGTACCCCTTGTTTGACTGTCCGGATAGGTTGCCAAGTGCAGGCCAATCATTGATGGTAACAAACAGCAACCCTCGTAGGTTAAACTGCTCCTGTTTATCTTCATCCCACACGGGAACACCTTCTTTCTTCCATAGCAGTTTTAGATCTTCGATCAACGGTCTCAGGTACACATCGATGTCATTACCAGGTTGCTTCGGGCCTTGAATAATAACCGGCATCTGAATGTACTTCCACTTCTTTGCATAGCCAAGGTAGGAGGTTGTAGATACACATCGTCACAGGCTAAGTGCTATGTCCGCTGCTCATCTCTCCAAAAGGATTCATGCCATTTGTGCTTAAGCCGAACCTTAGGTTTCTTACATCCTCGCCGAAGTCTTCAAATGTCCTGTCGATGTTTCACCACTGTGACCCATCGGCGTGATGTCTCAGCATGCCGTCTTGTAGGTGTTCTTCCGCGTGCAAGCGCATCATCCTTGCATGCTCCTTGTTCCTGAACATACGCTTCAGCCGTGGAATTATAGGAAAATACCACATCACCTTAGCAGGAACCCTTTTCTTCGAGGGCCGTCCGTCAACTTCGCCTGGATCATCTCGTCTGATCTTGTATCGAGGTGCTTTACAAACCGGACATGCTTCTAGGTTCTCGTACTCCTCACCGTGGTAGAGTATACAATTGTTAGGACATGCGTGTATCTTCTGTACCTCCAGTCCTAGAGGGCAGACTAACTTCTTAGCCTCGTACGTTGATTTCGGCAATTCGTTTCCCTCTGGAAGAATGTTCTTCACGAGTTTAAGTAACTCGCCAAATGCCTTGTCACTGACACCATTTTTGGCCTTCCATTGCAAGAATTTTAGCGTGGTACCCAACTTTTTGTGCCCCTGTTCACAGCCTGGGTACAAGGACCTTTTGTGGTCCGCCAACATACGCTCCAATTTTTGCACCTCCTTTACGGCTTTGTAGTCCCCCTGTACGTCGCACAATATTTGACCAAGGTCATCGGCACCGTCGTTTTCTTCGGCATCCCCGCCCACCTCGCCTGCTGTATTCTCTTCAAACCCACCGTATTGACCACAGTCTGGAATGTTGTCGTCGTCTTCTTCATCTTCTTCCATTGCAACCCCCACCTCTCCGTGCGATGTCCAACAATTGTAGTGAGGCATGAATCCCGACTGAAACAAGTGGGCATGAATAATTCTTGATGTAGAATACTCCTTCTCATTTTTGCACTTTTTGCATAGACAACGTATGAAACCCTTCTGCCTGTTGGCATCGGCCACACTCCAAAAATAATACACGCCTTCAATAAACTCTCTCGACCGTCGATCCGCGTTGTACATCCATTGTCGATCCATCTACATGGAATGCACAAAAATCGTAAGAAAAATCCACAAAATTTAAACCATTTAAATATTATTACAATAATTATATATATAATCGGACA
Organism: Oryza australiensis; assembly: GCA_019925245.2. Lineage (NCBI taxonomy): Eukaryota > Viridiplantae > Streptophyta > Magnoliopsida > Poales > Poaceae > Oryza > Oryza australiensis. Next base: position 232,486 of record JAIFGZ020000728.1, on the reverse strand, counting down.
ATAATTATATACTAATCCAACATACGTAATGTGTTGTTCTAAAAAATTAGAATTATTTTTAAAATATCTTTTAAAGTGGTAAACATAAAATTAATTAATTATTTTGCATCTATTTTAAAAGGTTCTTGTCATCTATTTTATAACTTTTTTGTCCAAAAGATTCTCTCTCATCATTTTTCATAAATATTTTTTGAGATAAAATTATACGGACTAAATTCCTACAAATATAACGTGCTAAGCATACTTTTCTTTCTCTTTATTTTTCCTAAAAAAATTTTCAACACAATGTAATGTGCTTAGCAAAATAATTAGTCCAAACAAATTTTCTCTCTCCCCATGTTTACAAATAAATCTAGAGATGAAATAGAAAACAACCGTAAAATGTGAAGTGCTAAGCATAGATCATAAGAGAAAGAAGTTCTTGTAGATAGCAAAGATTTGTGTATTATCACCAAAACAAAATCACAAGAAATTTTGGCAGCACCTCCCTCTAGCTAGAGAAAAATTTTGAAGACAAGTGTAGCAGGCTCGAGCTGGAGGAGAAAGAAGGAGTATAAAAAGCAAGTCATCTTTAGTCCCGGTTGGTGTTACCAACCGGCATTTGCGGTTGGTAACACCAACCGGGACAACAAATAGCATCTTTAGTCTCGGTTGGTGGACTAAAGATGGTGTCAGAGGCTGTCAGAACCTATCAGAGCGCCGGGCATCTTTAGTTCCAGTTGGTAACACCAACCGGGATAAAAAATATTATTTCATGAACCGGGACTAAAGATTATCTTTAGTCCCGGTTCATGTCACGAACCGGAACTAATGTCCCTAGAAATCCGTAGACTTTTTAAACCGGGACTAGAAATATTTTTAGTCCGTGTACAACTCAAACCTGGACTATTGTGGATTTTGGTACTTCAACCGAACATAGTTTCTCCAGTAGTGAACCAAGGTATACACCATGGTAACTATGTAGTTTTCATGGTAACCGCATGGTTACCACGATAACCGTCAAATCGGAGGGCGGTAACCCCCAAAAACGGTTTTTCAAACCCTGCTACCACCACAAATTCACAACCGTACATCATCGGCCCCAGTCTTATGAGAAATGGTTAATGTATCACTATTTGAGAAAAATAAGCCTTTGCTAATGGGGACTAGCTATTTCGTGTATGTCTCGACTTCAATATTAACTTTGTCCCTCTTTTTTGGGTTTCGCTTTTACCCCTGCTTTTTTAAAACGAACCCCTTTGCCCCTACTTTGGATGGAATTGTTATGTGGGTCTGGAATTATTGAGTTAAGAAAAAGAAAAGGACTGGAAGAGAAGAAAATGATTTTGTGATATATGAATTGTACGTTCTCCCCTGGTGACTAGTAAGTCACATAGTGTAGTAACTTTAAATACAAAGAGCCATACTGTAGCAGTAATTTTAATTCTGTCAAAATTTTGTGAAAGTTTACCAAAATTTGGGTCAAATTTGAAACGTGGGAAGAATCAGTTTGAAACATGTTCAAAGTTCATGTCAAAATGGCTAATGTCAAAACATGGGCAAATGTGCAAGTGGTGTACTACAAACGTACGGGTAAATATGCAAGGGTATACTTGTCATTTTACCCACATTTAACACTGTTAGCAAGTGCTAATAGAATAGGGGGAAAGTAGCTGATTCGTTTTATAAAAGCAGGGGCAAACAACCAAAACCCTAAAAATGAGTAAAATCAATATGGGCAAGAACAAAATTGCCTCTTGCTGATGTGTCACTTGGAGGAGAAAACTTAGCCTTAGATTATTGTCACAGATTGTGGAGTCTCCTCTGGAGAGGTCAACTCCACGATACCACATAACCTACCAGGAGTCTGGTTATGCGTGAAATAGTATAGATACAGAAACTTCGCATATTATTACAAACTTATTAATATACAAATACAAACTATACAATACAAGAAAGCTGCGACACTTCCACAGGGATAGCCCGAGTGTAGAGTCGACCTATAGTTCGTGTTCTTCCTTGGCTTCGGGATTTCCTGGAGTTATTATGTATAAGAGTGAGTACCAATGGTACTCAGAAAGCCATACTGAATACAATTCTATTTAAGTATGCATGCTATATCGACAAGAGAAACAAATTATAAATATGTCCTTAGCATGAGGATATATCCTATTCTTTTTTCTAAAATATTTTGTGTGATTAGTTAAGGACATGGATTATAAACTTAACCTTAGCCTAATCCTATATTCTACCCTTTCTCATAAATGTGCAAGATATTTTAAAAAGAATAATACAATCCTAGTCTTAGCACAATCTTATGTCATGTAGGTATGCATGATATAATATAAGTCTAGTTTTATCGTGATTCTATATTATACATAAAGAGATATACATGATGTTATAAAAGGAAATAAACCAAGCCTAATAACTTAAACATGAATCTAGGTTCTATCCTTTCTTTTAATTTCTTATATATGATTATCAAATTTTAGGGATGGCATTTTAAAAAGGTTACTCATGCTATTAAACTGGATTCACCCATAGACATAACTCCATTAGCCGGGAGTACGGCATATTTGAATACAAATATGCTCTGCAACGTCTGCCCAGCTTTACCCGAGGATTAACCTTAGTTAGAAAGACTAAAGGGTAACATGGCTTTTATATAGTTCTAACCTTTTCTTACGTGTGAACGAGACCTGAGGGCTATCTTAATAGGGGCACCAATTCTAACCAGTAATTGGTGGATACATCCCATCCCCTATTTAATAGTTGTTCATCACACACTTGCCCCGGCTTGGTGAAACCTGGATTCTATCTTAACAGATGGTACCGATCTGGTTAGTATACCCGCTGTTTACATAGCTGTCCACCAATAAGACTTCAACAACAACACTACAATCTCCAAAAGTTGTTATGCGCATTATAAATCTCCTCAAGTCCCCAGGGAGATTGGAGAGAAATATATAAATGTCATGCCGGTATAACAGGTCCATCGGATGGTCAAAACTATGTCCTTATTCTGGCACAAGAATTTTTATTTTCTGGCATACAGCCAAAACTATTTGGGTCATATGAATTATATTTTCTGGTAAAATTATCCTCATATCACATGTGACAATAGGACTTAGATTTGCCTATCACATAAAATAATGGATCATTATATGAAATATAATTTCATATGACCATCTTCATATTACATGAAATGATAGGATTTATATTTACCTATCACATGAAATAATGAACTATTTTCCATTTTATTGCATAAAATAATTATATAACTTTTTATGATCATATCTGAAATGGTAACACATGTGATAATGCTTATCATATCATGGTGATAGTTTTATATCTAGTCGTAGTTATCAAGGTATTTTCTAAGGAGAAGGAGAATATATCTATTAATATGAATTAATGACCTTCTCCTTTTCTATACATAAAATAACAAAATGTTTCTAATGCATAAAATAATACTCCTCCGTTTCATATTATAAGTCGTTTGGCTTTTTTCTTGATCAAACTTATTTAAGTTTGACTAAATTTATAGAAAAATATAATAGTTTTTTCAACCCAAAACAAACATATTATTAAAATATATTCAATACTATACTTAATAAAATTAATTTGATATTTTAATTTTTGTTAAATTTGTCTATAAATTTAGTGAAACTTAACTAAGTTTGACTAGAAAAAAGTCAAACGACTTATAATATGAAATGAAGGGAGTAATCTATATGAACTAAGATTCCTATACATGAAATGATAAGGTGTTCCTATAGCATAAAATATCATTCTATATGAACTAAAATGTTCCTTATGTCTATATGAAATATTAACATGTATAATCTAAAGAATATGTAAAACTACATACAATAATAAATTATGTCTATCTAACCCATCCCGTGAAATATTTCTAACTAAATGCATTATTCAAAATATAACAACTTATTATTTCTAAGTCAAATGATCAAGAACAGTTTGACTTGCCTTCAGGACCAGTGATCTCGAATTCTTTTCCTGCTTGAATAGTGGTGGAGGTGTTTGTTTTAACGATATAGTCGAGCTCAGTTTCCTTTATGAACTCGATGTTGCGATCTATCGGTAAATGATTAAATAAATCAAATGAACAACTTTAAAGAAATACCAAATAAATATAGGAAAATCAGGAAGTGTTTAAAAGGTGATTCTTGAAGTTTTAAAAGGGAGGTTATTTGTTAGACCCTATAACCTAAAATTTATGCTTAAATATAATAGGAAAAGAGTATTTTAAAATGTTTTTAAGAGGTAAAAAGGAGAACTTTTAGAGTTTTTAATAAGAAGATTATTTGCTAGATTCTAAGATTTGAGAGTTTGAGTTTTAAATTAGAATAAAGGAATTGAGGGACATGTTTTAAATATTTAAAAAGTGAATGAATAAGTTTTTAAGAAGAATGAAAGATTTTTAAAATAAATTTTGGGAGTCAAAAAGGGTTAAATTCTTCATATAGGGTTATTTATTAAATTTTAAAATTTAAAATTTGGGTTTGACTTAATATAAAATAATTTATAAAAATTTGAAGTTAAGAATATTTCTAAAAAGAATATAGATGAGTTTAAAGAGACTAGGAGAAATTTAAATTTGAAAAGCTTAAAAGAATCTATTTTTAGGGTTTTAAGTTTGAATAAATACAAATATAAAAGAACGTAAAACAAACATTTTTGAAAGATTAAAGTAGTAGTTAAATAAGTTTAAAAGTATACAAGAATTTGAAAATAAGATTTTGAATGGACCAAGGAGATCAACTTATTCCTCTAGAATTTTTCCTATGCCTTTTTATCTCTAAAAAATAGAAAAAGAAAATAAGAAAAAATTGGGCCTTAGGCCGGTTCGAACCTAGGACCATTCTTCTATTCTACGGTCTAATAGCCATTGGGCTACTCCTCTTTGCTCTTCTTTCTATTCCCTATTCTTTTTTTTCTCGTCCCTTCTCTCTCTTCCAGTTATTGTTCTTCTTCATCAACCCTTCTCTGCTTATCTATCTCTCCCAGCGACGGCAACCAAAGGAAGATGGCGCACATAGCTAAGGGTGGTCAAGGCTTGGGATTTAAGGAACTTTTCTCCATCTAGAACTCACAAGGGTTCCGTTTTAGGGATTGGTTGGGCCGAAGAGGGAGCTGAGGGGCTGGCGACGATGGACTTATGGCGACGGCGGCGATGCTCGTCGGTATGGTGTTCCGTCAAAGGAATGGTTAAATTAAAGGGTCCTAGAGCATCTACGCGTTATGAGGAAGCTGGCTAAGTAGTCGCTTTGGTCGGAAAAGCTTTAAAGTGGGCCGATGACATGCATGGCGGTGGCCGGAAGCAGAGCACGATGCGGCCCGGCAATGGTTTTCCGGTGCCATTTAGGCTCGGTTAAGCTAGGGGAAAGAAAGTAATTTCTATAAGAATCACGATAATACCTTTAATTTGAAGACAAACCGAATGATTGTGGCAAATTTCGGAGAATCGCTCGATGCGGCCGCAACTAGGGCTTTTTGACGTTCTTCAAAATCCGGCCAGCATATAGTGTAATTTCTGGGGAAACTTGGGAGGATGTTAGAGAAAGGAACAAGGAACAATTTTTGTATTCAAAATTTTAGCTAAGGTGTCCTATTTATAACTGTCCATGTCAGTTTGTTCTTGGTTGGATGTAGATGATAAATGGCGGTGGCTCATGTCGGTTTGATGCCGATTTGGATGACGATGGCAATGTTCCAGTTAGATGAGAGCGCGTATGCGGAAAGGATGAAGATGGCCAAGATGGCTTTAGGGTCTCCAGTGGGCGGGATAGTACCCACGGCTTGCGGCGGCAGACTGTGTTCGGCCGTGGTTCGAGCCGAACCGGGGAGGTTGAAGAAGGAAAGGGAGGAAGAAAGAAAAGAAAAGGAAGGAAGTAAAAAGAAAATAAAATAAAAAATGAAGAAAAAGGAAAAATAAAAGGAAAAAGAAATTTAGGAAAATTTTAAGAAGAATTTGATTTAGAATCTGAAATCAATTGGACCTAATTCTTTTTTTAGAAATTTCTTCAAATTAAAAGTCAAATCAAGACTTTTTCAGAAATAGAAATAAAGATTTAGTTAATTTCTGGTTTTTAAATTGAGATTAGAGAGAGTTTTGGAAAGGTTTCAATTTAGAGTTTAAAATTAATTTGAATTCAGTTTTTTGGGATTTTTTTGAATTAAAAAAAATAATTTGAAACTTTTCAAAAACAAGAGTAAGAATCAACAAGTTTGGAATTTTTAAGTTAAATGTGAATAAATAAAGAATGCAAATAGATTTTGAAGGTTTTGAATGTTTTAAAATAAAATGCATAATAAACTTTGTCCGTAAAATTTTTCTACGCTAAATTGAGTATTTTTTTGAAAGTGTGGAATTTTGTGATGTTACATAGATTATTTATTTAATTATAATAAATTATATATTTTATGAATAAACTTAAGCTAGTCAATTGTCTTGTCTATTTGTCATCCAGCTGAAAATGCTTTTCTATTAGAATTTATAACCGTCAAATAGAACATGTGTTAGCGTTGCACCATGCATGTTGCCTCCCACACGATTAGGGATGGAAAATACTTAAAGCGTGTGACTCGGATCAGCTCTTAGCGAGCTTAGCTCGAATCAACTCGAACATGTAGTTATAATAAATCAAGCGAAGCGTTTAGCTCACGAGCTTTAAGAGAGCTAGCTCTTAGTTACATTTTGAAAATGCCAAGCACTTCTCTCTCTTCTCTCTCCTCGAATTAGATTTAGATTATGCCCACATATATAACTACCCATTGTACTTGTTGAACCTATCAAAGTGTGTAAATTGTGTGGTAAAACAACATTGCACAATGATTGCCTAAATATTATGACCAATTTGAGCTCCAATTTGCAAATCAAATACTAGATGTATAGAGTAATATTTACATAGTGTAACATACTAAGTTCTCTATATTAAACACATAAAAATGAAAGAAAAGTTAAAAAATATAGTAGGACAAGATATAACTAACCTTAGGTAGGAAAGATCTACCAAATATGAGTTTAAAACATTCTGCCATACATTTTGGTTTTAAGAGAGAGAATGGGATAGAAATGAGTTGAGCTCGGGCTTTGTCTTACATAATGGGGGCCCTTTTTCTTACGGTCACTTAAGTCTCCGTCAACGATAATACCTCTTCGTAAGGGGTTTAAGTCAACTACCAATGAGAACCATTTTCACTTGTGGTTGTCTTAAATGGGCCGCTTGTGATAACACATATACATAGACGGCCTGTGCCCCCTCCTCCGCCCCTCGAAAGAAAGGTCTTGATGACCTCTCTCACAGACGCAAGAGATCTCGTGGTTGTACGACCGCTAGCAACAAAGGGCTCTGCAGGTGCCTCGTCAATGACCATAAGAACTGTTGTGCTTGTCTCCCATCGTCCGAGGGAATGTTCTTTCTTCCCTAGCCGTACATTGTTGGAGATGTCATTGCCTTACCAAATAGCACAAGACACGCCATGACACCTTAGATGACCGACGCATGTCCAATGGAGGCGACGCCTGTTTTAGGGACACCAAACATTAAAGAAAATGACAAGGAGAGCGTTGTGGTTGCGCTAAGATTCACAGTGATGAGCGCCACTTGTCTCGTCCCTCTCTCTGTGCTCTGCATGTGAACTATGGTTTACGAAGAAGAAAATTGTGTGGCTGCAGTTTGAACAACGCATGAGGATTCTCTTTGGAATCGGATTCAAACCTGAGTTGCTTCTCATGTGTCCAATAAAATCTTCACCAATCTTGGAACAACCCGATGTCTAGTAATTCAATTGATAACACAAATGATTTTAGCAATGTGATCTATAGCAAATCTCTAAATAAGTATAACTCAAGTCGCTTTCAAGTTTCAACAAATAACCTCTTAGTCGGACCCTACATATCACCATATATATCATCAACTTAATCGAAGCTAGAGTTTTACATATTACTAATGTCCCGTACATTGTAATAGAATCATGAGATTTTTTTAGGGGTTGTTTTTTTGGATGTTGACTTTTTTAGGATTTTTTTAAAGAGAGGGAGTGGTTTTTAAGGAGAGGAAGCAGAAACGATGCATTTAAAGTAGTTGAGATAAAAGTTTTACTACAAAGAAATTAAATGCCTAAACATTCATAAGTTAAGGACTTTGTTGACAACCAGTCACTCATCCAGAACCTTCAAAATAGAATTTGATTACTCTCTTGTACTGTTGTACTCTCTCAGCTACAATACACAAGTCACTCTAGAAAAACATAAGCTATAACAAAAAATGATATTTGCACCGTGGAAAGTGGAAACGAATTCAGGTTTAAATTTAAAAAAACAAAAATGATCTTTCCAAAGAGAATATCCAGAAAAACCAAATAAAAATCAATGCAAACCTCCCAAAAAAGAAAAATCTTTAACGGCTCATCGGACGTCGCCCTTCCACGAAATCAGGCTCAGCAGCGGCAGCGAACGAGAAGTCCCGTCTGCAGAGACGCAACCGCGAAAAATATCCGTCGCCCGCCGACTCGCCGGAGAGGAGAAGGCATCGACGGCCGCGGGCGGCCGGAAGAAGAGGAAGCCCAGCGACGGATCCATCCAACGGCCCAGCATCACACGATGGCGTGCTGCCGGGCCCTCGCGCTCCGCTCGCTCCTCGTCCCCGACCACCCCCGCGCCGCCGCCGCCGCCGCCGCGGCGGGGAGGAGGGCGCCCCCTCGCCGTCGGTCACGCCACATCCGCTGCTGCGCTGGGGGCGGGGGAGGCGGTGGGGACCCGGGCCAGCCACCGCAGGAGGCCGTGCTCGAGGCCATCTCCAGTGAGACCCCTCCCCCAAAGCTCCTGGCCCATCTCGTTTAGTCGTTGCTTGCTCGCGATGCAAAAAAGAAAAGAAAAGAAAAAAGAAATAAAAAGAAGCTGTTCTTTGGGTTCCTTGCAAGTAGTAGTTTGTTAGTGCAAGTCTTGCTGAATAGATTTTATCCTTAATTCTGATCAATCTAAACTAGTATTCGGTGTATTCTCGTATGGAGAATTTGGGGGGTTAGTATAGCATCTCCTAATCCTTCTCATTAAATAAGAATCAGAACTGTAATGTGTCTATTCCTGTTCTTCAACCTCAAAAAGAATAACTTTGTGATTCCAAGAATTCCAATTAAAGTTGATATATTCAATAGCGTCACTTAAATACATAGCCATCTTGTTTTCTCTACTGTGGAACAGAACAAGTGAACCGTAGCACATTGATGCACTGGAGTTGTAATCAATTGTTGAATATAGTGATGAGCAAGTTCTTTTTGGGCGAACATGTGGACTGGTGTGCAGTAGCATACTATCTATGATTGCGGTTATATATACAATTTTCTATTATTTTATTTAGTCTAAAGGAATGGTTTGCACTGAGATAGTTCGTACTGATTTCATTTTTGCTAAAAACAGAGGTAGCCAGGTCTAAAGGAAGGGTTGCACTCACAACAAACATGGTCCTTGGTGGCACTGTGACAGATGATGCAAGTGATGAATGGCTTGTTCTGGATCAGAAGGTGTGTCTTCATATCCAAATCGTCCTCTTTTTTTATTGTTTCAGCTTGAATGCAGCAGAATGGACCTAACATAGTCACTATAGAGGGGCAGGTGAATCAGGAATTTAAGATATTCAATTCAATGATAATGAGTTCCCTTGATATATGAAAGTTATTTTGTGTCAGCATTTCATTAAAACAACTCAAGGCTAGATTACATGTCAGTAATGTTGCATTGATTGCCTCTTGGTCGCCCTTTGATTTATTATGTTTGCTCCTGATATGTTGAGATGGTGAATTATGGGTAGGCAGATTGTGACTTGTCAGTTGTCGCTTGTCACTGCATGATGTAGTCATTTACTCATTTCATGTATTTTTTTTTCTCTATGATATTTTACACTATGGATGGCATTAAGCATTTGTTGAGGAACATTATGTAAGTAAGAGTATCCTAGGCACAAAATGCCTGAATATAGTCATGCCAGTTTTTCATTTTACCATGGCAATTGGTTCTGCATGCTGATGCTTACTCTACAATTGTGCAAAGAGTTTAATTACTTTATTCGAGTTTGCTTTGGTCGGTCTTCTTTGTGTTTGTGTCAGAACTTTGAAAGGAATCTTGAAAGACCAAAACTATTTCATTTGCTTTTGGCCTTTCTAAACACACCATGCCATGCTTTTTCACAGGTAAATTCATACCCCACGGATAGAGGATTTACAGCAATTGGTACTGGAGGTGATGATTTTGTCCAGTCAATGGTTGTTGCAGTTGAATCTGTTCTTCAAGAGCCCATTCCCAAGGTTAAAATTTCCAGCTGGTGAAAACACTTTTATTGATTTCCATGTTTTGTACTAAAAGAAATGCACTTATTCCATAGAAATTTCAGATTGCTAGCCGTTTGTGCAGGATCAATTCTGTAGTAGCATATTAGTGCATGAGCTATACCAGTAATAAGTAGAACAGTTTAGCTCTGTTTCACTTGGTTTATTGTTTGCCTACTAAATTTGAATGGTTCCCTCAGAAAGATAGACTATAGTTCCATCAAGATGTTGTTCCCCGTGTGACATGGAAAGTAGAATATGTTTGCCATATGAGTGAATCTTAGGGGCTGGCGAACTTCAATGTCTAGTTTGTAACTACTATATTCTTATGCAGTTCTCTTTTAGCATTTTGTTATCTTTCCCTTGTTCTATCCATTGCATTCCTTTGATCTATATATCAAATTCGTTTGTACAGGGCCAGGTGTCTCATAAATTGTCATCCAGGGGGAAGTATGTTTCTGTAAAGATTGGACCAATTCGTGTAGTTTCCAGTGAGCAGGTACCGAATGTTCCCCTTATGATCAAATACAAGTTTATCAGGAAATAGCGGAGTCTATTTACAGTGTTCATTTTACCTTCCTATTCATTTCATTCTGCATGTAATTTGACTTATTGAGGAATTGACTGTTGATTTTCAGGTCCAAGCCGTGTATCGTGCCATGAGAAGAGATAATAGGATGAAGTATTTCTTATGAACTGAAATAATACATCATGTATATTCCACATTCTGGCATGCTTGCAAATACTAATTCAAATGGACATTTTACACTGAATTTTGTTGGCTTCTTTTGACATGAAAATTTTCACTTGCAGGCTGGGAGCCTTTGTAAATCGAAGAGAAATAGGGAGGACCCTTTTTGTGACATCCAAGCCCAACCAGGAACGGCTCCAAATCATGCAATACAACGTAACAAATTATTACAGTCTGTAGCATAGAGATCACGATTAGCTAATGTGTATGGTTTAAGTTGCATGTTCATCGACCTAATAAAAAAAATTAAAGATGCATCTATGGAAGAATGGGTAAGAAATCTGTATGTTTAGCAGGCGAGATGCACCTAAATTCTTAACAGACGGTTTGAAGCTTGCTGCTAGACAAATTAGCAGAGCGTCATGCTTGTATTCTACTTTCTTCGATACGCAGATGTGTACACAACGGCGGATTACACATGCCCAAAAGTTGTTCTATGCTGGGGTTCTTGATATATGCATGGTTTGCTGTCAGTGATGATCCGTTGGTTCATGGTATTGGGAACATGGCACTGCGATTTTGATCTGTGTACATGAACTGATACTGAAGTTTGCTGTGATGTTTCCCTGGCATTCGCTGCCATAGGTCTGCAGAAAAGAAGTAAGAACATTCTAAGGCCCCTGATAGTAGGTTTCTTTTATTTAAATTCACACAAGAATCCAGGATTATTAACACCACAAGGCAACGCAAAGATGAAATTAAGGGGTACCCAACTCTGCACAAGTCGCATTTCAAAGACCTTCTCTAAGCAGCTACCCTTACAACTTGTAAAATCGTCTGCTTCAATATAGAAGGCGATTTGCTCTACATTACTGGCCTGTGCAAAGCTCAATCCATGCTTTCTTAGGCAATGTAGGAGCTGATCACTCGATGGACACCTGGATCCTGTCTCCAGTTGCATCCTCACGATCAAGCAGCATTTTTCCTTTCTGGGAGTGATCTGCGCCCTGAAGCATTTCCGTGAAATTGACACCAACCAAGCCTGTGAAACGACGATAGTGAGATATGGCCATTAATTATTGAACATGGGTTGCACACTTGCTCGTTTTAAATGTGGTTTGCGAATAGAAGTACAAACCTGGAATAGCTTTTGACATCTTCTCTAGGATTCCAGCCTGTTGCAGAAAAAAAGGGGAACAAAGAAAACGAGTTGTAAATTGGAGTCTTACATCAGTAGGAAGAGAACTGGAGATGTGATGAATCACTGAATGATGTTTCTCAAGCACAAATTTGCTACTAAAAAAGTTTGATGGTGATCATTGTACAAGCATACTGTACACTATTTAGTGTCTGATATGAATCATACTGCAAACGAATAAATTTATTTATTGTCATTCCGCTTGTGAGAGAGAGAGAGAAGGATTGGTTCTTACAGGTATCCCTTCATTTATCTTCTGCGTTCCACTTTTTTCTGTGATCTTTAATCGAAGTACAATATTTGTGGATGATGGCTGGGCTTGCTGGACAACGTATTGCTTTTCTTCTTTGTAATAGCGGTTAAACCCTAGAGTATCCTTGATCTCCTGAAAAGATGGCAAGCTACCAGGTCGGGGTGCACCACTACTTTTTATCGCAATCAGAGCATCCTGCAGATCAAAGATTCATGTATTATGAAATATAAATCTGAACTAAATAATTATCGGGCAGAATAAATAACAAACAGGAATAAAAAAACACACCTGTACACTTGCTCAAACAAAATAGACATGCAAGTAATTTTTGCAGGACATTCAGAAGTGACCAGGATAAGAGCTGTAAGGATAATGAACAAACCTCCATTGCGCGCATTGATACCCCAATTAGGGACAATGGGTAGACTACAAGGCTAAAACCAATCTCTTGAAGTTCAGCAGGGCTCATTATGGGAGTTTTACCGCCACCTTCTAGCATGTTTGCCTGGAGAACAAAATACAGAGCTATAAGCTTTCCTCACTTCACTGATAGAGAAAAGTAACAGCTCAGAGACAAATAAAGAAGAGGACAATTGAAAGCAGCCACTATAGATGATTATGATATAATGGAAAGAAAATAAAATAATAGGCATGCATGATACATGTAATCCAAACAAACCTTAGGGTTACTCTTCAACTATGCACACTGCAAAATTTGTAAGACATCATGAAACTGGTCAAAATCTAAATTAGAAGCAGGTTTACACTCACGGTTGTGCTGTTCATGTGCAGAACTTCAGCTCAATAGAAAAAATCTAGAATGCAATCCAAGAAAGAGTTTTGTTAATGAAATTCAAAGAACCTTGGAATAGCTGTACACTCTTGCATGGTTATCTTTTCAAGTATCTAGAAAAGGCAAAAGAATAGAGTGCATCTAACCATCTTTGGAACTTGAGGTGAAACTGCACAAAATGCTTTCATCTCTTCTATTGAAGCAAGAGCATCAATGAACAGAACATCTGCTCCAGCATCAGCAAAAGCTTGTACTCTCCATAACGCTTCATCAATAGAGATAGCTTGACGAGAGTCTGTCCTTGCAATGATAACAATGTCAGAACCACTCTCTTTCCTAGCATCTATGGCAGCTTTTATGTGCATGATCGCTTCCTCCCTTGAGATAACTTTCCTTCCTTCCGTATGTCCACATGCTTTTGGTGCCACCTTGAAAAATGATGTGTCATCATTAAAAAGGAAACTAAAAAGATAGAATGGATAAAGTAGCTAAAGCATTTTGAATAGCACAGATATGTGAGAGAACTAAGCATAATTTAATTACTGTAGGTGAAACATTTTTATCATAGGGTTAATTTGATCCATGCCATTACAAATGTGTGAAATTAGAGAAATACCATTACTATTCGCGATATCGGCTGGATGCCACTGAAATTTTCTAAAATTCGATCCATGCCACTGTCATCTACTTTTCTGTCAACGCTGTCACATTCTCCTCGTTATCATGCCGCTTCTTCCTTCTTTCCTTTTCTTCTTCTCCCCGGTTGGCGTGGAGGGGCGATGCGGCGGCAGAGCGGCAAGGCCAGTGGCAGCATGCGGTCAGTGAAGGGGCAGTGCGGCTACGAGGTCAGCGCCCGGATCCAAAACCCAAACGCACCGGTTCAAATCCGCAGCTGGGGAGGCGACGCGGCTGTTCTGCCACGCCGACGCGGCGTTCCTCTGTGCCAGGTGCTGACGCACGAGCGCACGGGCCCAGGTTGCGCCATGCGTGGTTGTGGCTCTGCGAGGTCTGCGAGCACGCTCCCACGGTCGTCACGTGCAGGGCTGCCGCCGCCGCGCTCTGCGCCGCCTACTACGCCGACATCCACTTTGCCAACCTGCTCACGCGCTACCACAAGCGGCTCCCCGTCACGCCCTTTTTCTGCACGCTCGCCGACGCGCCCAAGCCCTTCGCCTCGTCAGGCCTGCCAGGAGCCAGTGCCCATGGCAATGAGGCGGCAACGATGCCGATGCCACGTCATGGCTCCTTCCCGAGCCCGACCACAGGCAAAAAGATGGCAATGTGGTGCAACTGACGTGTTCTACACCGACTCCGACCCTTACCTCGACCTCAATTTCGTGCAGTCCATGGACGACGTCAAGGCCATCGGCATCCAGAACGGTCCGCCCAAGCTCGACATCACTGGCGGCAAGCTCTTCTACTCTGACTACTCCATGAACCACAGCGTCAGCAAGCAACTCAAGATTATTACTACAACTCTCTAGCAACAGTTAGTTCTTGAATCTCGATGAGCTAGCTATTAAGTGAAAAATGCCCAGAGACGAGATGGATGCTTTGGTGACACGACGCAGGTATCATCCTCGGAGGCGGCGGTGGTGCCGGACGCGGCGGCGGGCAGCGCCCCGATGCCGGTGGTGAGCAAGGGGCGGGAGTGGGAGGCGCGGCTGATGTGGTACAAGGAGAAGCCACCAGACCTTGCTTTGCCGCCGCGCCTCCCCTCCACGCCAACCGGGGAGAAGAAGACAAAGGAAAGAAGGAAGAAGCGGCATGATGATGAGGAAAATGTGACGGCAATGACAGAAAAGTAGACGGCAGTGGCACGGATCGAATTTTAGAAAATTTCAGTGGCATCCAGCCGACATCATGAATAGTAATGGCATTTTTTTTTAATTTGGCACATTTGTAATGCCATGGATCATATTAACCCTTTATCATAATGAAGTAGTCGTGCTCAACAGATTGAACATTTGAGGATAGCAAACACACACTCAAGTTGTGATGTAAACATGATAGATCAATTAATTTGGACTAAGTATCACAGGATAGATCAATACGAATATATTTAAAAGGAGTAAGTGTCACTCACTGGACAGATCAATATTGTTAGGTTGGAGCACTAAAGACAACAGCCGTATTTCAAAAGAAACTGTGAATTATTTAAACTTTACTTTCTTGCCCTTGCAACACCCATTGCGACGTTCAATGATGCAACTTAAATTTATTATGTGGCTCTCTTTTTTTCTTGAAAAGGCAGGAGAGCTGCTTTTCATTTCATTAAGAAGAAAGAATATATTAGTACAACGAAGGGGTCAAGGAAACAACCCCAATACAACCCAAGAACGCATCCCACACAAGGGATGCTCGACCACAACACCGGCTGCCCTACATTAGGCGTCTAGTGTCAACCTCTCCAATATGTTGCAAGGATCTATTTACTTATTGAAGCTCTTGATTTCCTATCTAAATGATGGCTCCTACTAAATAAATTTTCATAATTCAGTGCCTTGGAACAGATGTCCCAATCTTAGCCACCAGACGATGTCTTCCATAGCTATAAAATTCCTAGAGAATTGTACACCATACAGCCCAACATTGAATAACATATTCATAGATAAAAAGTAAGCAAGAAACTGAGAAAACAGAGCTCTCAACATTAAAAGTGATGTCAAAAAAATGCTAAGACGGCAGAAAATCAATCCATGAAAGATCGTTTGGTGATACTAAGGAGTTAGGAAGCATACCTGATCTTCGAGCATGATTCCAGCAAAACCAGCATTAATATACCCTTTTACAGTTCTCTTAATGTTCATAGCATTTCCATAGCCATTATCACCATCGCCGATTACTGGGACTGATACAGCTTCAGTGATCAGACGCCCTTGATCTACCATTTCTCCATATGAGATGAGACCAGCATCTGGCAATCCAAGTCGTGCGGCAGAAACACAGAAACCTGAAACAAATGAGAAATATTAAGTCTCCAATGCATTAACTGTCTTGAGAATATACCAAAACCTTCATTTAGAGAACCTAGATCTGGCTCAATATGCAAAATATATTATAGTAAAGACTAACTACTGAGTAGAATCCATACTGGTTCCATTTTCACTGAGTAAATCAATGTGTTCATAGAACAAACAGTCAGTATAAAGTTGCAGTTTGACACTTCCATTCTCATGCATTAAAACACCATTGTGTACTCCTTCGTTGGATAACACCAAACATCTGGAGTGTTTTCCACATAAACTTATTCCACGGGTGGACTTCACATCTACTTCTAAAGATGCAGTAGAACTGTAGTTTGTGTTAGGAACCAACTAGGCTCATGATGATTGGTTGGCGCAGCCCATGAGACAGCCCAAGACCAAGCTTCTCAAGCAAGTCCAAGGTACAGCATATAAGCAAATGGCACCAATCATAGGGAGGCATCGAACAGAGGATTGGCAACGGCGGCGGCGACCTGGAGGCTGGTTGGCTCCTTGTTGATTTCCTTCCCCTACCTCTCCTCCTTCCTCCAGCCCCCACCTTAGCTTCTAGAGCTTCTATCTCCTTCCTCTTATCCTTAGTTTCAGCTCAAGCAGCTAGTGTGAGTTGTATTGAAGATTGCTGTTATTTTGTTCAGAGAAGAGGTCCCTAACAATCTGGTATCAGAGCTGCTCGGTTTGTGGGATTTCTCGTCATGGAGGTGCTGGGAAGACAAGAGTGTAGGATGGAGGAAGATTTGAGCAAGGAAGGTGCTCATGAATCTAGTGCACGCAGCATGTTCGATGGAATGCCTAGCCAGTATGAGGTGTCCGAGGAAGAAATACTTTTTGTCATGAACGAGAAGAAGGTGACCAGAGAAGAGGCGATGCATCTGATACAGGAGTTGAGGGATGCCCGGTGCAGAATAGATGAGCAGCTAGATCGGTTGTTGGAGATGTTCGGTGTGAAGCTAGATGGTGGAAGCAATGGGGCTGAGGAATTCAATGCCTCCACCCAGGTGGCAACATCTTCATCACCTCCGGTATCGCATCCCTCGACGCCCACAAGGTGCTCGACAAATTGCTCCAACCCCGACGTCGAGCTCGATCTCTCCGTGGCTGTGGTGTTTATGTCCACCATCACTTCCACAGCCTCTATGGAGTTGGTAGATGCTGAGGAGACAATCAGTGCCACCTACATCGACACCCCTGACCCTTGCAAGGTGACGCACGCCAAGTGTTCGACGGTCGGCCTCGACGTCAATGGTGGCACCAATCGAGCTGTGGTTGCGCTCCAGACCAGGACGGGTGCATTCAAGATCCTCTCAGCACCATTTGCATCATTGGACTTCCTCTCATCAAGAATTATTGCCGACATCAAACAGAACACGCTAATGGCCACTAAGTGTTGGATGGAATGCATAGGGCATGACAAGGTATTGATGACTACAAACCCTGTCGATGTTAATCCATGGCCACCTCCTTCTCGATCCAGTTGCAAAGGTATACCTGCCGAACAACAGCTAGAACCATGGCCATCCTTTTGGGGCAATCAAGATAGAAAGGAATATGTGCAATCTTTAGCATTGCTATCTCAAACAAATGCTGCTCTTGTGTTCCTGGTGTCATTGCTTAATGAAATATCAAGGCTAGTGTATTGAGTTGAAGCTGTGGCGATCGCCTCAAGAAAGTTCATATGCTATGAGAAATTATGCTACTGCCATGCAAACGGAAGAATGGGTTGCTGGGATGTCTCTGCTGTTTGTTCTAGCTACAAAACAATTTCTGAGATGTGCTTCATTTCTTCCTGAAGGTTTGTGGAATTGTTTCAGATTGCATGATGTACAGCCTTGGGGTGATAATGGAGAAATTGAGCTAACTCTTGTGCTAGATGGCTGGAAAGATTTCGAGTACTGCATTCTAGAGTTAGAGGAGAAAGTTGATGATAAGGGTACACATGGCAAATGCTTCCTGGAGTATGTAGGAAGTTCTGATGTGAAGATGGTTGAGTTTTTACAAAGTGCCATTGGAATCAGCAGTAGGAACCATGCTGAGTACTGTCATAAGAGAATGATGTTACAAAAGAAAATTGAAGAAGGAGTCACATTGCAGTGCATGCGATTAAATCAACTGCCCTATGACATAAGGAAGGAAGAAGCATCATTAAATAGAAACATCAAGGACAGGAAATCCAACAACCAACAAAGCACATCACATGAACCTGAATGGTGAAGGAACTTTGCTAACTCCAACTGTTGAACATGAACGCTACATAAGGTTGAAAGGCTTGGAAGAAGGGGCTAATTCAATTCGAGATGAGAAGTGTCCTTTTAAGCTAATTCCTGTAGAGGAGTTGTCTGGTGGCTTGGTGTATACTACATCAGAATCTACTTGGCAGGGTAGAAGCTTAATTGATGAAATTAGAATGCCAATGAAGGGACTGAACCATATACATATGGGGCCTCTGCAGCTGAGCAGGCATGGTTGTCACTGTCTCCAGCATAACAAATTATGGCCAATCACAGTTGGCAAGCAATCCATTACAATGCTATTGTCATGCATCACACAGGGTGTCTTCAAGTCGAGTAAGATGTTATCTAGCACCAAAGATTTGGAGGGGCCATGAGATCCAGGAGGCTTCATCGGCTTGGGGACAAGCCAAAATTTGAGGAGAGGTGATTGGGGATTGTTAGGAACCAACTAGGCTCATGATGATCGGTTGGCCCAGCCCGTGAGACAGCCCAAGACCAAGCTTCTCAAGCAAGTCCAAGGTACAGCATATAAGCAAATGGCACCAATCCTTGGGAGGCATCGAACAGAGGATTGGCGAAGGGCAGCGGCGGCCGGTTGGCTCCTTGTCGATTTCCTTCCCCTACCTCTCCTCCTTCCTCCAGCCCCCCCACCTTAGCTTCTAGAACATTCTAGAGCTTGTATCTCCTTCCTCTTAATCCTTAGTTTCGGCTCAAGCAGCTCGTGGTGTACTTGTGAATTATATTGGAGATTGCTGTAATTTTGTTCAGAGAAGAGGTCTCTAACAGTTTGCTTATGATTATTGTTTAGCAAACCGCAAGTTTCATGAGTTGAATTTTGCATAACATCTAGTCTGCAGACAGCTGATAGCTAATCTGCTAAAAAATGTGATTGGATTCAGTAATTGTGTGCTGACCACCAACCGGATGGATATCCCCACCAAACTAAAACCCCCCCACGCCACGAAGGTTTAACCACGAACAGAAACGAGAGCACGTGTGCGCGTGTGGAGCGAGAGGGAGCGAACGAAGTGATGCGCACCGCCCATGAAGCAGATCGGGAACCCCGCGCGCTGGACGAGGCGGGCGCCGAGCGCGTCGAAGCAGCAGGGCGCCTGGTGCGCCCCCGGCGAGGCGAGGATCCTGCGGAGCGCCGCGGCCGGCGACTCCCCGGCCCGGACCCCCTCGCTTTCGGGGACGAAGTAGGGGCTACGCGCGGCCATCCCGGCGCGGCGGCGAGGCGGCGACGACGAGAGGGGGAGACCGGAGAGGCCTGGGAGTGTGTGGTGTGGTGTGCGGGTGACTGGCATCCCGTCGGGGTGGTTAGAGTCAAGGTCAACCTAGTCAGCAAGTGGCCCCACAATTCGTCAGCTTTCCGCTGGCTCATCTCGGGCCGCCCCGGTCCGGCCCTCGACTTTGCTCTAAGCGATATTATTTTAAAATATTAAATATAAACTATTTACACATTTATTCATAATTAATAGATAATTCATGAGACAAATCTAATGAAATTAATTACGTTATGATTTGATGATGTGATGCTATAGTAAACATTTGTTAATCATGGATTAGTTAGGTTTAATAGATTCGTCTCGTGAATTATCCTCCGGTCTGCAATTATTTTTATAATTAGTTCATATTTAATCCTTCAAATTGATGTCTAAACACTCGATATAATACGAAAAGTTTAGTCCCTCCATGCACCCCCTAAATCCAGCTTCTCCAATATGGGCTGGCCCAGACTAGAGAAGAAAAAATCGTCTGGTTTCCAAAATTTAGCGTACCTACGAGCTCGGGTGGTCGGGGCAGTCGCCCAGGGCAACGACAGCGGTGGTGACGGATTTGGCGACGGCGACCGCAAGGACAGCGACGGCGGTGACCGCTCAGGTCGGATCTCGCAGTGGGGACGGCGGCGGGGACGATGCCCGGGAGGGCAGCGCCGCAAGTTAGACGAGGAAGCCCTCACAGCCGGCACGCCCGGGGCCGTCTCTTCCTCTCAACCAACCATGGCGGAGTGCGGCGGAGAGCGTGGCGGCGAGCACGGCGGTTTCGGCCGTGGCTTCGTGCACGGCGGTCGCGGTGATCGCGGCGGGTGCCTATTAACACCAGAATTTGGTAAGCTCCGGAGTCCCCACCGGCCCAAGGTTCATATCGTCAACAGTGTCGCGACCCACGCCAGGAGGAGGAGAAGTGGGTGCCTGTCACCAAGCTCGTCTGCCTCGTGAAGGAGGGCAAGTTCAACAAGATCGACTTCAGCAAGCTCGGCTTTCTTCACCGACCTCTACGGCGGCGGTGGTGGTGCCTTCGACCTTAACTGTTTCGTTGGCTACGAGACCTCCACCGTAACCACCGCCGAGGATGACGACAACGACGTGCCCGATCCGGTCAACCATGCCATCCGCAGCCTCGCCTCCTACTCGGGCCATGCCGTCGCCGCATCCTCGGGCCTCCGCCGTACGGCTGATGAGGAAACCCTCTCGAGTCTCGACCTCTGCAGCCATGAAAGCAATCAAGCGTTCGCTGTCTCGCACTCGCTCATCGTTCGCCATGGGAGAAGTTGCCACGGAGCTTCTGTACAGCATGTCGGCGATGTCGCTTTCCTGGACGGGGTCCGACGGCTGCGGCGGCGGCAGCGCCGAGACAACCGGAGGCTGCGGTGCCCAGCGTGCTTGCTAGACTGCTCGCCGGCGTCGAGCTCCAAGCACGCCGTAATAGTTATTGTGTGGTTTGGCTGATGTGTGGAGCTTGGCTTTGGTTGCAGCAATTGTGGGAGGAGATAAAGGAAGAGCAGGGAGGAGAGGGAGTGGACGGACGCTATTCCGTAACTGGGTAGTTATAAAGGTAGTTTTCGGGTTTGCTATGAAACATGGAGTGGGATGTGAGTGATCAAGATGGAATTTGTCCCTCCTTTGGAGAGATATCTCTGGGCCCCTCGAGGTAATGGATTATGGAAATGCATGGTCATGCTAAGTTGATTGAGGAGTCAATCAACAGACAGATAATCCAATACGGTTCGAGTGAATGGTTAAGCTATTGAAGGGATGGCACACATCTTGCCTATAGCTTAATTGGTATCGTGAGGCAAAGGGATTTGTGTACACATTATAGGTTCAGAGTTGATATTATATTCTTGTATACTATGGTGTCAATATGTCTTGCTAGGCGCCGTGACGGCATCGATGAGTTGGACTCGAGCGACGGTCGGCTAAGTTAGACTATAGCCGAAACCGAGTATACCGAACCTACGGGATCGCACGCTTAAGGGGATAGAATAGATATTCGAGTTGGACTCGGATACGGCTCGATCGGATAGGGATCCGATCGGATAGAGTCCTATGGGCTTACGACGTATGGGCGGCCAACTCGTGAGATTCGGATAGGATCCGATTTAAAATAGAGTCCGATCGGCCACTAGTCCCGTCGGCCAACTCTATATAAAGGAGCGAGGGTGGAGAGTTGCGGTATCGCATTGAACCGAATCTCGCAATGTCGCCGAGATCAATCTCCACGGAAACCCTCCCACTTTCGAGCCAAACCCTAGCCTTGCATCGCGTGCTAGCACACGGGTGTTCGGCGTTGTTCCCGACGTGTGGATACCGGTAGAGCGCCGCTACGTTGCGCGCCGTTGATCGGCTAGGAATCGGCGCGGTCGAGCGCATCGAAGCGAGGCGCGAGAACGCGGTCGACGACTTGGCGAATTGGTTGATTGGTGAATCGCGTCCCAGAAATTGGTCAGGCTTGCGGGAATTGGTCATCATCGGCGGCCACGAGTTCCGATCGGATAGCCACGATTGGCTATTTTCATTGCATACTCCAATCGGTAACGTTCTATCGGCCCTAACTTGCAAGTGTTCCTGGTTTGCGCGGTAGAAAAGTTTTTGTTTTCGGCTAGCTTAGCTTCCGCGTAACCCTTCACCGGCCGTCAGTGGTGGAGGCCGATCGCCGAAGTATCGCGAGAAAGTGTGGCCATCGGAGGCGAAGGCCGATGCGACACGACGAGGCGCGGTCGGTGGCGGCACGTGGAGGCTGGCCGGCAGGGGGCGGCGGTGCAGTGGTGGGTAGTGGTAGACTCGGAGGTGCGGGTGCGACGGCATGGCGAGGGAAGGTGCAACAGCGGCCCAGGATCTTGGGAAGCCTCAGCCGATGGAAACCTCTTTGGCATGTGGAGAGCTTAATGAGGGTTGACGAGGCCAGGTCTAACTCTCTGTGGCAGCTCAGCTGTTCGATGGAGATCGGGAGGAGCAGGGTAACTTCTCTCTTGCTATGACAGCGACAAAAGAAACAAATCTGGGATGAGCAGTGGAGTAGCGGACGTGGCATGGCCCCTGCGAAGAGGAGTGCTGCAACGGGCGTGGCGTGGCCCCCGCAAGCGACGAGGTGGTGTCCAACGGCGGATGTGGCGAGGCCTCCGCCCGTTGAGTCCTATGACAAATCCGGATCTGGTGGTTTTCACCCTGTCAGGCGGGGTTTAGCGTTATAGCGGCACAGTGACAATAGGTACCACATGGCGGGGACCCTTTCGGTGCAGTGCGGTCTGTCTTCCCTAATATCCAGTTGACTGGGAGCTCTACTGTAAGGTTTCGACGCCCAGTTGTGTGTAGGTGTGGTGAGTGCCGCCGTATAAGGCTTCGATCTGTCGGTTGCATGGCGTGAGTTGGTTTTCATAGGGTTGTTGTGGAGGCTCGAGTTGAGCGTTTACCCGCGTTGATGTCCCAATCCAACCGGACGAGTTTCTTTCTTTCCTTGCTTTTCTTTTTCCTGTCTATGGCCTCCCAGGGCTGTAGTCTTGTATTTTTTCGCTATATCAATGGAACACGTGTTATCTTGTGCGTTTTGTTTCAAAAAAATGGCAATATTTTTTTGGTTTTCACTAATTGGTTTTTCGTGTGTTGCGATGGACAACAAAGATTCAATGGGTAGGCCATAACCAACATTGCACTCTCAACCGGGCTAATTTAGGGCCCGTTTGGTACGGCTTCGAATTCTTGGAGAAACGGGAGAAATGGGCAGAAACGTTTCTAGTGATTCACAGGTGATTCTTGGAGAAACATTTCTTCTAGAAACCAGCGAAACTACCTAAAGGGGGTTTCTCATTTCTAGTTCAAAAACAAGAAACGTTTCTGCTAATTCTCCAAGAAACGTTTCTCGTTTTTAACCGTTTGGTACAGATTCTCGAAGAAACACATTGAATCAGAACTGATTCTCGTAGCCAAACAGGCCCTTATTCAGGGGCAAACTACAAAGGTTTGATGCTTTGAATGGAATTCGTACACTACAACGGGAACCCTCATCTCAATCGGGCGACAACCCTCATCTGTGTCGGGTACGGCGCCCGTCACGATGCAAAGGTCAGTGATGTGAGAAGTCATCTCTATCAGGTAAAAGCCCGTCACCGATGCACTTATCTTTGTCGGGCCTAAACTAAAGCCCGTCACCGATAGGTTTGACCCAGAAGTCCAGTCAATCAAGGGCCTGTCACCGATAAAATAATCTCAAATGGGCCACAATTAATGCCCGTCACGGATGACTAACAATGGTGACAAACTTTAACTTAAGCCCGTCACAGATGGTGACATCTGTGACGGGCTTAAGTTAAAGCTTGTCACTGATGAGTGTTTCCTAAAAAAATAAATTCTATTTTTTGGCTAGCCTCAGGCCTTTGTTAGCCATGCCGGTTGAAAAATTAGAGAAACAGATATATATTCTCATTCCCAACATCTCCATTCATATATACAATTATTTACAGAAACCTCAATTCAGAACTCACATATGATATTCACATATTTCACACATTCATTCATATATACAATTTATTTTTGAAACGAAGGAGAATATATACATGTCCCTCATTATACAACCAAAACAAAAGTGACATTATCAGATTTATACATGTCCCATTAACAGTGACCAATATACAACCAATACAGGGCATGACATTCATCTCAAATTCAATACATGGCATGGCACGGTGGCGCTGGGTGGCCGGGCTCGGGGATGGCGGCGCTCGGTGGTGGTGAGGAAGAACGACGGCGCCGGGCTCCAGAGGGCGCGAGGGACGACAGTGACAGGTTCCGAGAGACGGCGGCGGCGCTAGGGTTTGCAATGTGAGGACTTAGAAAATTTTTGCGCTCATGTGTAGATCTAAATCGGCGCTCGGGCTAGGTTAAATGATTTCGAAACATATCCGTGACAGGCTTAAGTTTAAGCTTGATAGAGATGACATCAACTCAATCGGACCTAAGTAAAAACCCGTCACCGATGACACTCATTGGTGATGGGCTTAATTGTTATCTCAATCGAGCCTCAGGTTGGAGCCCGTCACCGATGACACTCATCGGTGACAGGCCTAATTGTTATCTCAATCGGGCCTCGAGTTGGTGCCCGTCACCAGTGAGTGTCATCGGTGACGAGCTTCTGTTGGGACCCGACAAAGATATCGTAGGTTATCTTTGTCGGGCCATGATTTGAGCCCGTCACTGATAGGTGTCATCTGTGATGGGCTCGAGATTTATGCATATCTAACATGTCTGTGCGAGTATATCTTTGTCGGCCTTTTTTAGGCCCGTTTGAGATGACTTCGTTGTGATGGCCCATAAAACCCACACATATGAAAGACCGTTATAGATGAGAAGATTTGTATTAGTGGTAGCACTTGCTGATCGACAACATGCATGTGTAATACAGTTAAACGAAAAGAATGGCTATGAAAGCCTGATGGATGCCATCCTGGAGGTGGAGGGCATATATTGAAACTGAAATACCAAAACTTTTTCAAAGCTTCACCCTAAAAAATCTTCAGTCTACATAAACAAAGTGTGGACCCCCGTTTTTGGAACGGGAATCTTTCGTGTTCATAGTACCATTTTCCTGGATCGAGTAGTTTGGTACCCACGAAATACAGTACTGAATAATCAGGTGCAAATGCACGAATAGTCTTATAGCAAAAGTATTACAATATAGGCCCGAAGGCAATATCCAGCACATAGGACCTCATGGTCCAGATACATCCAAAAGCAGAAATTTAGATAAGGCAGCGGAATGAAGGCAGCGGCCTGTCGATTGCCACAGGCAACGACCGGAGACTAAGACCTAGCAGGCACTATCGTCTTCTCCGCCCTCCTGGTAGTAGGCATACGGATCCTCCAAGTCTTCATTTCCACCATCTGAAGGTTTGTGCGTATAGCAAGGGTGAGTACCAACCGTACTCAGCAAGCCAACACGGAAAGGTGCACATGATAGGGGATTCTCAAGGAAATGCCGTGGTTTATTTGCACAAAGCCAACTTTATAAATCTTTTCACAAACCTAGCATCTAGCCAATTCAAGTTTTAGTTCCATAGTTTATTAAGTCGGCAACGGTTCTGTCTGTCATCCATAGTGATTTCAAGGATGGCTTCCCGCCTCCGGATTCATCATGGTTTTTCTGAGGAGTCCACCCCTTCTCGCCTTTCGAGAAGTTGATCCACCAGGGAATAAGAATCATCATGCAAACCCATCCCAACATTTTAAAATTTAGAGTCTAGCCAAGCGAAAGTTTTGTCACGATGTTCTATATCCGTGAGCACGGCTATTCGAATAGATTGATTAATTCACACTGCAGTGGATGTACACTTTACCCGTACTCGGCGACTGCCCAACAAATGAGCCTACGTCCCAACACATGAGACGTGTCACGGCAAAGCCTTTTAATAACCTCACGTTGGTAGTACCCGCTCCATGAACTTAAATCCTCTTGCACTCTAGCCATCCTTTTCTAGCAGTGTGAGGAGTTCTGGCGCTCCCGAGGTAAGGGAAAACTTCATCCTTCAAGTTATAATTAATTTCGATTTTCAATCATTCATTCCCACTCTCATCTCATACATAGGAACCACTATGCAGGGGTACCGCCTCCGCTTGGCTATTTACTCCGCTAGGTCTATACCCGTTTGAGAAGTACGGTTGTACTGGCTCGTTTCCCGGCTATCTCATGGCTCGGTCCTTAATTGACCGGGGTCGGCACTTGCCTTTTCCGGAATCCACCCAAATCATCCAGCCGCCCCAGCCTAAAACATTAGTTTTGTACTTTCATTTTTTTCCATCAAACTATTTTCATCATGTTCAAGGCAATGTGGCGCTCATGTCTCCACATGCCGTATCCCAACTACCTTTCCCAAAGGTAGTTGTCCAAGCATATAGCTATTTGCAAAAGCATGAGTATGCATGAATCTAATAATAGCATGGCTAAGCATTTTACCGAAGATTTCCTTCGATTACATCATGTCGAGGGTTACAAAGAATAAAACTAAAGGTAATCAACATCAAGGCACGGCATAACAAAAATAGGTATTCTTTTTGTGTATAGCATGCATATTTCGTTTTAGAATCAACACAAGTTCGCAAATAGGATCAACATGTTCGAAGAGAGTGACGACTTGCCTTGCTCGTGACCTTGTTGGCTTGAGTCTTCGACGTTCTCAACGGCTCCCTCGGACTCTACCGTACGTGCAAGAAACCCAATTGAACTTGATTAGAATTCAAATAAAATCTAATGAAAGCCAAATAAATTGCAAAAGCGACTTCTAACACTAGGTTATGATTTTACGTAAGTTTAGGTTCGAGTTTTGGCAAAATCCGAGTTAGAATGAACGAGGTACAATAATTTGAAATTTCGCGTTTTATCGACCTAATTAATTATAAGGCGATGTAATTTCGAGTTAGTTTATTACAATTTAGAAAATGAGACATCAGCCGACAATTAGAAAAATATTATACCAACAAAGGAAGTGTTTAGTTCAAATTTTATTTTCGATTTAACGAGCCGACAAATCCTAGGGTTACAAATTAATTCGAGTCTAAAATAATTTACTCTAAAGCATATCACTTAGGTTAATTGATTTAGAATCTAAATTCTAAAAATTTTATATGACAAGGTTCTAGGTTAAACTAGATTATATTCAATTTCCTAAATGATTTATTCCAAACAAAAGATTGCACTTAATAATTTAAGAATTGAACTCAAAATAAATTAGGGTTTAGTAGCAACTAAGTCACAATTTAAATTCCTAATTTTATAAATATTGCGAAAATACACTTTTATTCCAAGAGAGAAAATGTAGATTTTTACTTTAAATCTTTAAAAAATATTTCCTATTTTATTTATTTATTTTATTTTATTCTCTTTTTTTCTTTCTTTTTTTTTTTTTCTTTCTCTTCTTTTCTTTTCTTTCCCCTTCTTTCCTTTCTATTTGCCTGCTCTGTTTTCCTCCTCCCTTTTCTCTTCTTTCTCCCTTCCCTCACTCTCTCACCTGCAGCTTGGCCGAGCCAAGGCCGGGGCCGCACGAGGAGCGGCGGCCTACGGCGAAGGGGGTAGGGGGCAGAGGGGCGGCTTACCGGCGGCTAAGACGGAGGTGACGCGGCACGGCGCGAGTGGCGGCGAGCTACGGCGGCGACGATTTGCGACAGTGGCGGTGGCGAGAATGCGGCGAGAGAGGAAAAGGGTGGAAAGAGGCGGTGGAGTGGGGAAATGAGGAGGGCTTGGTCCCTTTTATAGCCGGCCTGGGAGGGTGAGAGAGAGGGAGACGCGACGGTCGAGCGGCGACGGGACAATGGCGCGACGCGGCGCGGCGATGGTGGCCGGCGGCGCGGCGGAGGGCGCGGCGCGCGGGCGTCGCGCAGCAGCGCGGCTGGACGCGGCAGGCGCGGAGGTGACTCGCACGAGCGCACGCGGCGTGCAAGGGATGGGGCGGCGCACGGCGCGCGGGGCTCGGGACCGGACCGAACGCCACTGCGCGCAATGAATAGTGTCTTTTCTATTTTCCAATTTTTCTTTTTTTATATATATAATTTTTTTATCCAACAATTCCTTTTGTATTTCACATGTAAATTAATTAGGATTTTGGCCCAATTGTAATTTAATTATATTTTAATTTTTTGCCCACTTTATTATAATACATATATATTATTTTAATTATATATTTATTATTATCTTTTATACTTTTTTCTTCTTATTTATAACTTAGTAAATTTTTGTGTTATACCCCAAAAATTAATATCCTCTGTTCAAAAGTAAATTTCTATTAATCTTAACTTTTCCCTAAATCCTTATTTCTAATTTTATTCCTAGTATTTTTAGTTTCATTTCCTTTAGTATTTTAAAACCCTATCGACCATCCATTCAAATAAATATTCATTTATTCAATTCGGCATCGAAGATTTGTTAATAAGAGACAAATAAATCCGACAAGATGCAATCACTCAAAAGATTTTTGCAAGCTCCGATTTTTATATTTCGATTTTTAAAACCTCGGATTTTTAGGGTGTTACACAAAGTAATATCGTGAACCAAGCTTTTGAAGCTATGTCCTCAATGATGAGTGCATGAAGTATGACTAAGCATTTAAAAATTACTGAAACTGAAACAAAAGATCTTTTTCTTTGGAAACAGATTACATAAAAGTCAGTGGTGCTCCCGGTGCGATGATGACCCACCGTAGGAGGGTCATCGGTGTGGTAGAAAGCGCGTGCTAGCAGAGGTCCATATGGTGGCAGGACATCAACGTCACGAAAAGAGGAAGAGGTCGTTACAAGCTAAAGCCTTTGCTCGGTACCCTGTCTGGGCCAACAACGGATACATCTTCCGCACTGTAATTCCTCCTAAGGCCTCGTTCGGTAAGGCCCGGAACGGCCTCTGTTCCGGCCGGAACAAAGTGGCCCGTTTCCAAATCTGGTCTGGCCCGGAAGCGTCGTTCGTTTCGGCCGGCCCAGATTGGAAACAGGCCTGGTTCGGCGTCCCTACCTCTATTCCTGGCCCGGATTAGTTCCTCACCTCTCACCCTCCGGCTCCAATCCGGACGACTCACGCGAGGCGGCGGCGTGCGGCCGGCGATGCGAGGAGACGGCGCGGCGACCTCTTCCCATCTGACGTCCGCGCTCTCCGCTGCCTTCTCACCGGTAACATCTTCTTCCTTTCTCTCCCCGGGGCTAGGGTTTCACGTCGCCGCTAGGGTTCTTCATGGAGGATCTCCGGGAGCGGAGGGGGGAAGAGGAGGAGGAGGAGGAGCGAGCTCTAGTGCCGCTCACCGCCACGCTCGGGGCGGCGCTCGCGTTGCTCCGGCTCGGCCGCGAGGGTAGCAGGATCTACTTGGCGTGTGTGTGGATTTCTTCATTTTTGTTCGATCTGTGGTCCTGGCTGCATTTCTTGATATCTTGATATGATTCTTGATTTCTTGATAAGTAGAGTAGTAGATCGAGGTCGAGTAGAGCAGTAGGTCCAAGTCCGATGGTAAAAGTAGTAGCTATTGATGGTAAAAGTACTAGCTATTGATCTATTATATCGCATCATCTGGTTGTGGTATGTTGATTGTTCATGAAACTGTCGATTGTGCTTTATCCTCTTGTTCTTTGCTCTTGAAAGAACTATGTTGTTCTTGTTTCTACTGCGTGATGATGAATCTCATCTATTGACGGTAAACAAGTAGTACTACTGATGTAACTGTGCTCTACTGATTGTTCATGAAGTTGCCAGTTAATTGTGCATTTATCCTTAAATTTTTCCTGAACAGGGAATGCAAATAACTTGACATATTCACACAAAACTTTTTTTGTTTTGCCTGCCTTGAGATCAGAACATGAAACATTTTAGGTTTTCTGAAATAAGTCCATTTGCATTTAGTTTTAATTAGTTCCGAGTTTCTCTGTACCTTCAAATTTGATTTCGTTTTTAGTGAAAATGTGAGTAGTTGTAGCAGCAGTAGTTGTTGTTGTAGCAGTTATGAAAACTGAAGCTCTAGTTCATTTTTCTTCTGAACCTGCCAAACCTGTAGTAGTTGTAGCAGCAGTAGTAGTTGTAGCTTTTCCCCTATAATTTTGTTCAAATGTATGATTTTTGTAAGCACAGAAATTGTTCAGATGTATGATTTTTGTTATATTTGCTCAGACCTTGCGCTGTACTAATTTTATCGGTGAACATATGGGCTATTGGTGAACATCTGTCTCTTGTTAAGTAGGTCTTATTCAAACTGAAATGCCTTTGTAGTGTAGAAACTTTCTGTTGTTAGAAGTTGTTCGGTTTGTTTTCATATTATGTGTATAGTCCAGTGAGCATAGTTTCTGTGAAAGACTGTAAAAATCTGCTCTGTTTTTTGTTTCTATATCCTTTACTTTTGTTGCCCCTCATGTACAGGGCACAAGAAAAATAAGAATAATAGAATATGCGGTTTGATATCGGTAATAAATTACCGGTGAGCATAAATTTTGTGAAAACGGACCGTGAGGATTAAATCATGCTTTTTTCGTGTAGTACTGCAAGTAACAAATCAAGTTTAATCACCTCTTAATTCGATTGTGCATATATAAATTCGATTGTGCATAAATATGATTGTGCATTTCCTAATTTCTAGTTACTTTGTGCTTTTATTCAAATTGTACCAACAGTTCCTAGGATTGGTGAAGATGAGCCGCCTCCTTCCTGGGACTTTGTTTTGACTCCGAAAGGTACTCCAGTAGTTTGTTGCGCTCTCTCTCTCTCTCTATTATGAATGTTGATTGGGGATTAGTGGTGGTGGTGGTGGGGATGATCTTAGGATCACCTTTTCAATTTTGTTAAGCTGAATTCATTATCAATTACTGTTCTATATGGCTGCCCTGTTCTTCAATAAATATATGACTGCCCTGTTCTTTTGGTATATAGTAATCCAATGAATACGACTTTGAGAGACCGTGTTAGAAAGAGGAGGGAGGAAGAGGAGGACGACGACATGATACTATTTCTTTTCCCTGCCCTTTCTCTTTTGGGTTCTAATCAAGGAGGGGAAAAGCAACAACGTCATAGCCCTGAGGAATCGGGTGAGGAGAAGGTCCGTCGGTTGCTCCAAGGACACGTGAAGAACTGTTTGGTAGCTTTCCGGATGGAACCCTGGATCTTCAATTATTTGGCTGACTATCTTCGAAGGAATGAACTTGTCCTTGATACGAGAATCAAGATCAAGGAGAAACTTGGGTTCTTTCTTTGGATGCTCAGCCATAACTCTTCCTATGAGGATCTCCATCTCCAATTTCACCACAGCAATGATACATTTCACCGCCACCTAAACCACTTCTTCAAGCATGTTCTGCCAGGTCTTGCTCGCGAATTCATGAAACCTCCTAACCCCAATCTAGTCCATCCAAAAATTGCCACAAATCCAAGATTCTTTCCTTTCTTCAAAGACTGCCTTGGTGCCATTGATGGCACCCACATTCCTATTTCAATTGCCTCTGAGAAAGCTGCCCCTTTTAGAAATAGGAAGTCAACACTGAGCAGCAATGTTATGATTGCTTGTGATTTTGACCTTAAGATCACGTATGTTTCTAGTGGATGGGAGGGTTCTGCTACGGACTCTAGAGTGTTGAGGTCTGCTATGAGCAAAGGATTCGAGGTGCCTCCAGGCAAGTTTTATCTTGTCGATGGCGGGTACGCAAACACCTCTTCTTTTCTAGCACCGTATCGGGGAGTTAGATACCACTTGAAAGAGTTTGGGGCTGGACATAGAAGACCTCAAAATCCTAAAGAGTTGTTCAATCATCGACATGCGCTACTAAGGAACCATGTGGAAAGGACTCTAGGAGTGCTTAAGAAGCGCTTTCCTATTCTTAAAGTCGCAACATTCCACAAGTTGAAGAATCAAGTCAAAATACCCATTGCAGCCGCTATACTTCACAATCTAATCAAGGAAATGGAAGGAGATGAGTCGTGGTTAGATGATCAACCAGATAATATCGACCCAACAGACTTTGTTGATTTGCCAGGTGGTGATCAGGGAAATATAGCTAGCAGTGAAGAGGGCAATGCATTGAGAGACTCAATTGCTCAAGAGATGTGGGTCCAGTATCAGCATCATGTACATTAGTCATGAGTCATGTAATAATTGAATAAAGTTATGTATAATATGAGTCATCATGTAATAATTGAATAAATTTATGTATATATATGACAACTATGGTTGGAAGAGGTTCTCCAAAACTCAATATGATTCCAAGGGGATCTCCTAGTTTGGTAGGATGCTATCTGCGACAAGTACTAGGATGAAAACAGTCTCTCCTCAAAGCAGACTTGCTAAGAAGACTGCAATCTCTCTAAAAGGTATGGTATTTATTGTTTATTCATGATTTCTCAATACTCATCACAATGTACATCTATTATGTCTGTAAATGATTCTAAAGATACTTTCTTTTAGGCAACCAAGTCAAGCGGAGGGCAATTTGGAATGCGGAGTTGGAGAAGTCACTTGTTGAAATCCTTCACGAGTACAAAGACACTGGTTATAGAGCAGATAATGGCTGGAGCACTGAAGGATGGAATAGAATAGTGAAAGATTTCCACACAAGAAACAAATGTGTACCATTCACCAAAAATCAAGTTCAAGAGAAGGAGGGTCAACTTAAAAGAGATTACAAGATGTTGAAAGCGGCCAGACTACAAAGCGGGTCTTCTTGGAATGAGAAGAGATGCATGGTCGAGGGATCGCCAGCTATGTGGGAGAACTTGCAAACTGTAAGTGGATTTGTGATCAATATCCTCCTTTGCATGTGATCTGTGGTTTCTTTGATGCCTTACAATGATTTGTGGTTATCGTTTTGCATGTGCGAGACATTCCCAAAGATCAAAAAGTTTGAACAACAAGGCCACTTTCCCTTGTATGATGCACTTGGTGAGCTACATGATGGTAAGTTTTGATCTTGCTGTCCAAATTAATGAGTCCAAATTAGTAAGTAACTTGGTAGAGAAATTGCTACTTATCTGCAAATTAAACTGTGTGTTGTTTCTTTGTTCTTACATAGGCCATCTTGCTGAGGGAAAATACAACTGCACCTCCCTTGATACAATGGAAGATGAGGAACCCCGAGATTAGTACAATAATTGGAAGATGATGAGCCCTGATTCAACAACAAGATGATGTTGTTTTGCTCGAAGACCAAAGGAACTCAAGAGAGGAAGAAGGCGATGTTGTCTTGCTTGAAGACCAAGGAAACCCGAGAGAGAAGGAAACTCAAGCCGAGGATGCAAGAATCGTGACTGAAGAGGAAAGAAGACGGGCTTTAATAGCAAAGAGGAGACAACAAAAAGAAGAAAAGAAGATCAGTAAGACTTCAAGAGTGGAGAGCATGATGGAGCGATACCTTGAGATGAGAACTAAACAAGGCGAGGAAGAAGTTGCAGCTAGAGAGAAGGAATGTTCATAAGCAGCAGACTATTCTGTCAAGAAGTGTGTATCTATGTTGAGCACAATGGATGTCACCAAGCAAGAGAAGGCAAAGGCTTATGCAGTTTTTAAGACCCCAGAAAATAGAGAAATCTTTTGTGTGCCTGCGAAGATGACTTAGAGTCTGCTTTAATGTGGTTAAGAAATGAAATGGCCTAGCATCACCACAGCTTAGTTCTCATCACCAAAAATTCTCATCACCAAAGGTTATCTTGAATGTTTCATTTTGGTAATAGGTGCATCAGAGAACCATCACATCTTTTTGAGAGCATTGTGATTGTTGGACTTCCTCCTCAAGCAGATATCCATCAGCTAGAAGTCCCAATATCAGCTTGCTTTTGCTCTTCTTCTAAAGGTTGACAATATATTCCCAATTGGTGATATTGAAAATTTGATCCAGCACTATGTCCAGCACTATGTCCTTCTGATGTCAAAGCATGATTCGACTTTAGTATGCCTGTACATTGCTTATTTCTGAAATTGTGTAATATTTGATCCAGCACTATCTACAATTTTCTTTGTTCTAGGACTGAAATTCGTTGGACACCTCATTGAGTCAAATTGCAGTTCAGTCATGCAATCCGTTTCTTATTTCTGAAATTTTACTGAATTCTGAGCCACATTTTGCTGTATATTGATGTTGAACTTTATCTTGATGTTGAGCAGTTCAGTCATGTGTTCATTGCTTATTTCTAGAAATTTTGTTCTTGCTAGGCTTCAATCCAGCTCAAACCAACCGAATGCACTTTTTTGAAGAAGGGGATTAAGAAATGGAGTGGATTCAATCCGCAGGTGGATTCAATCCACAAGTGATACCACTTGGATCCATTCAAACCAGGCCTGGAATAGTTCTTGGCCTGGTTTGGATATTGGGCTACCGAACGAGGCCTAAGGGTGTTGTTGAGAGGCCTACCTCTCCTTCTGACAGGACCTCGGTAAAAATCAAGTCCTTTTTGGACGGGCCATGGCAGCGCTTTCCGACACCATGACCTCCTTGAAGGCGTTGTCTAGGAGATCTCACTTCTATTGCCTGTCAAAGCCTCGGTCTTCGATGGCGTTCTTGGATGTTGCAATCCGGTCTGCTCGTGGGAGGAGTGGATCTTCCTCTCTTGCCCCTTCTTTGGCACCTCTTCTACGTGGCGATGGCTGAGAGCCTGTGGGGGATCTTTTGGTTGGAGTTTGTTATAGACAGGTCGTTTGTGACCCTTTTGTAGGGCTGGCAACATCTGATCACGTTTTGCAAGGGCCGGCTCGGTGCTAGTTTCTTTTTCCGGGGAGTGTGTGCAGGATTGGTTGGCACGTGTTGGTGTTGCTTTGTTTTTTTCCTTTTCATGATTATTGCCTCTCAGGATGATAATCTTATAATTTTTTCTGCTATCTTAATATAAAACTTCACACTTTTCGGTGTTGTTCGTTAAAAAAATTGATCAAGTTCACTTAGCAGCCCACTTGCCCAGCCAGACAGAAACGTCATATGTGTTCGGATGGCTGTGTTGGGAACTAATTCCTCGCGCATACAAAACGAAACAACTCATTAGCATATGTATGATTAATTAAGTATTAACTATTTTTTTAAATATATTAATATGATTTTTAAAACAATTTTCATATTTTTAAAAAAGACACCGTTTAATGGTTTAAGAAGCGTGTCCGTGAACGGTGAGTTGAAAAATCACACAGCCTAAACACCTCAACATCTAGTTAACCAGAAGAGTAAGGTCACACAAAAATGTTCATAAACTCCAAAAAATAATTAAACTGAAGGCTAGATAACTTTTAGGATCAAAAGCTTTTCTCTTGGGAACTTACAGTAAATGTGTTGTTTCAAGCGTATCTATTATTATTATTATAGATTAAAAGTTGAACATCCTATAACCGCTTTTGGCATAAGTCGCCACAAGTCGTTCTAATAAATTAAAGAAAATATTAAAAATTTTAAGAAAAGGTAGAACTTTCCTCAATTTTTATTTAATATGATAGACCCATTATTTTATACCGGTAGATCTATGTTAAATAACTCAAACAAAACCGGCGGAACCCATTGAATCTATCTTGGAGAAAACACTCTTTCCCCTCGTCCTGCCATACGTACGTACTCCCGCCTCACTTACGCATGTACATACACGTAGGTACATTCCCCTTTCTTTTTTTTCATCAGGTTTGTTGAGGTCAGACAAATTATGCATCATGCATGCTAGCTCCACCAGTCTAATAATTAAATCAAAGGACTATGATCCTTCTAAACTTATAAAGATACATTCCCCTTTTCTTTTTTTTCATCAGGTTATGCATGCTAGCTCCACCAGTCTGATAATTAAATCAAAAGGACTATGGTCCCGTTCTAAACTCATTAAGATACAGATTTTCCTCGATTTCAAGAGATATATCTTTGTCCAGTGTTTGACACATTCACTTAATTTTAGGTAACAATTGTACATTTTACATTGCTATTTTAAGATTCTCCATTAACTATGTGCGTTGATTTTAATTTTAAAAAATACTATGATGATATTGATAGGTACTATAGTCTAACTTGACTCGTCGTGTTAGCCCTAACAACGACAATGAAAATTAATACTCAGATGAACAAATGCTTTTAAAAGTTCTTCACAGAACCAAATGACTTAAGAAAGATTAAGAAGCAATTTGTTGATTTTCTTTTTTTGGCTACAAAGGTCCTGAATCAATTGAGGATAGAGCCATTTTCAACTAAAGCAATGGTGGAGGACCTATGGAGCTAGCACATCTGAGTCGAGAAATTTAGCTTTGAGGCTACTAGGACACCCAACATCTTCATCTTGTCGTGGAAAAAATTGGAGCACTTGTTCTTTCATACATAGCATGAAAAGGAATAAGCTCACTCCTAAACGAGTCAAAGATTTGGTGTATGTGCGTAATAACTTGCATCTTCTTTCAAGAAATTTTATGATTATCAAAGTGGACCAAGTCGTGAGATGTTGGTGGAGATGACAGTTAGATTTTTAGAAGACGCCGAACTCACACTTGATGAGCCAGAATTTGAGAGAGAGATTGTAGAAGGGGAAGAACGAGACATTTAGTTCTCATCTGTCACTATTTTTATTAGAATACATCATCAACTATTTATCTTATTTATCTATTCTCTGACAATTAAATTTTTAGCTTAATGTATCCTCATATTATTGTTTTTCTAAAATTCCATATCGCCGTATTCTTATCCCCATACCGTGCAACCTAGGGGCCAGCGAGATCTGCATGATGAGCGGTGCCATGGATGAGAGGAAGGCAGTGAACATCTAGTGGGTGACGGCGGAGGCTTCTCCATGACACCGTCGGTGATGGCCATGGCGATGGTGGCGTCGATCTGGAGGTCGTCCAAAGGAAGAAACGACGCACGAACAACATCGGCGATGGTGTCGACCGCCGAGTCAAGGACCACGGAGTGGGGGAGGTGGAGAAGGAGGAAGGGGAGTCAGTCGACATGGTGTTGCAAGACGAGGGTGGCGGCAAGGCACACACTGAGGGGTGAAGGGTTAGGTTGTGGAAGCGATAGATCGGTAGTCTGTTACCATGAGAGACGATAGGACTCAACGCAATGATTGTGTGATCACGGAGAATTACATATGTAGGCGTCATTCTTTCCATAACCACTCAACCGACTTATGGCAACAGTATCGGGAGGAAAAGGAAGGAGAGCCAATCACAAGATATATGCCGAATATATGTTAGTGATATGCCCTAGAGGCAACATGAAGATGTTGGATATCATGGTCAATGTTTATGTATAAATGAATAGAGTGTTATTCAGTTACATAAAATAGACACCTTGTATTGATCAATAAGTATGTGACTTATTTATGAGACTCTATATGTATGAATCTATTTTTAAATGATCCCTGATCATATGTCATATTGTTGAAACAAATATGATTCTAAGATCGACATGCTTATTGATTGATGATCATGTCTCATAGATCGTGGTATGGAGATACCAAATCAATATACATGGACATGTGTTAGAGAACACATTGTTGGATAGACCCACCATGAGACACTACAGTATTTAATGTGCCATTAGTTGGTCTCAAGTAGTGTTGGTACAAAGTCCTTAGACCTGAGATCATCATGGATTCCAACATGTGTTAGCCTACTTTGAGACTACCAAACGTTATTCC
Source organism: Oryza australiensis (assembly GCA_019925245.2). NCBI lineage: Eukaryota > Viridiplantae > Streptophyta > Magnoliopsida > Poales > Poaceae > Oryza > Oryza australiensis. The sequence goes on along the minus strand of JAIFGZ020000728.1, from coordinate 194,642 downwards.
GTAACTCGGTAGTTATAAAACTAGTATTCAGGTTTTCTATGAAACATGGAGTGAGATGTGAGTGATCAAGATGGAATTTGTCCCTCCTTTGGGAGAGATATCTCTGGGCCCCTCGAGGTAATGGATTATGGAAGTGCATGGTCATGCCAAGTTGATTGAGGAGTCAATCAACAGACAGATAATCCAATACGGTTCGAGTGAATGGTTAAGCTATTGAAGGGATGGCACACACATCTTACCTATAGCTTAATTGGTATCGTGAGGTAAAGGGATTTGTGTACACATTACAGGTTCGGAGCCGATATTATATTCTTGTATGCTATGGTGTCAATATGTGCTGCTAGGTGCCGCTGTTGACAAATCGGCTGAGTTGGACTCGAGCCAAAACCGAGTATACCTGAACCTACAGGGTCGCACGCTTAAGGGGATAAGAACAGACATTTGAGTTGGACTCAAATATGGCTCAATTCGGATAAGATTTGATTTAATATAGAGTCCTATGGGCTTACGAAGTATGGGCGGCCAACTCTATGCGGATGGGATCCGATGCAAAATAGAGTCCAGATCGGCCACTAGACCTAGTCGGCCAACTCTATATATAAGGGGGAGGGGTAGAGAGCTGCGGCATGTGAATTGGAACCGAATCAATCTGATCACGTGCGGCTTCAGAAGTCGGCGAGATCAATCTCCACGGAAACCCTCCCCACTTTTGAGCCAAACCCTAGCCTTGCATCTCGTGCTAGCACACGGGTGTTAGGCGTTCTGTCCCCAGACGTGTGAATACCGGTAGAGGCGCTGCTACGTTGCAGTGCTGTTCGTCGGCTACGAATTGGCTGTGGTGGAATCGGCTGCGGTCGGGTGCATCGGAGCGAGGCGCGCGAGCGCGGTCGGACGACTCGGCGAATCGGCTCCGGCATCGGGGATCGGCTACGTCGGATCGGCTGTTGAGAATCGGCTGTCAGCGAATCGGCCGTGATCGGTCAGTACTGTTCCGGATCGGATAGCTCCTGATTGGCTATTTCCGCTGCATACTCCAATCGGTAATGATCTATCGACCCTTACTTGCAAGTGTTCCTAGTTTTGTGTGGTAGAAAATTTTTTCATTATTAGCTATCGTAGCTTCTGTGTAACCCTTCAATATAGTCTAACAATGATATTGGGAAAATGATAGGCAGAGGAAGGACTAGCTAGGAATTGAAGGAGGCATGGCGAAGCAGAAACGTCGTGCTTGAAGCCAACGTGGTGACTTTGGCTGCACACGGCACTACGTGCATGCGCACGGTGTGTCACAGTCGGCACGAAAGTGGAGCGGGATGGTGGCTACAGTTGGCTGATGACGACAGCGAGATGATGCCGACAATGGTTGAGGAGATGAAGGTGAAGCAACAAATCGAAGAGTAGAGGCCCCTAGGAACAGGTATGCCGATAGAGGCTCAGATCTGGTAGGCACCGGCGATGCAGAACAAGACGGTGTCATCTTCAAGGCTCACTAGTGGAGGAGCGAGCTTGCGGCGTGGTGGCTCAAGCTCCCGGGGATGGCGATGACGACATTGGTTCGATATTTAGAGGCGGCGCCGGATTAAGCTATTTTAAACAAATAATCATGAATGTGAATTTTTGAAATTAGACAAATCATAGATCACGAAAACTGAGACGTGACAAAAGAAGGCGATGAGCTATCCATGTACTAGTAGAAAAAAATGAACACGTCATGCAGTTTTTAACTCCATAGGGTTTGTTTGGTTGGAGTGTAAAAGACCAAGGATCCCAGCCTTTTTGCCGACCCCTTTGGGAAAGCCAACCATGAGGGGGAGGAATCCCCATTGTCGGTGATATGGGCCCGGGGGTATGTCAGGGGTACGATATCTGAAAAAAGGAAGGCGCCTTCGCCCGTCAGAGCGCGCCAAAGATATGCCCTGGATGGCCCAAGTGAGTCCCGGCCACGGGCGGCCACGTGGCCACCCCAAGAGGGGCCTGGCCCGGAGGTTGCCCGGAGGCCATCGTATTCCCAAGCGACAGGGTCCGGGATCACCTGGACCCCCGGGCGACAGGGTCCGAGATTACCCGGACCCCCCATCTCTCACCTCGCACCTCTCTGAGAGAGGGGCGAGTCTAACTGCCAACCACCTCATTTAATGCCTAAAAAGAGAGAGGCCGAGCGCCTGCCCCGCCGCATTCAATGCGATGTGAGACGCGCCTATCAGCCGCTCTCATCATCACCCCTTTTTGCCCGTCACGAGGCAAGGAGGGCATAAAGTCTTTGATTGCGACTGTGGTATCGCAGCACTCCCACTCCTCGCACGCCTCCCTCATGCCCCATCTAGTCGCGTTAAATGCATTGGGCAGCCGCGTGGGAGAGAGAGTACGAGCACAGGAGGTGCTGTGTCAGCACCTACCCACGAGATGGGCCGCTGACCAGTGGGCCCCATAGGAGTAGGTAGGCCGGCCATCACCGTGTTAGCAGCATGGCTACCATGACTCCCGCTTTTTTCCGCCTACTCCCATGACGCGGCAACAGGAACAAAGATGGGGGTGGCTTCTCCGACAAGACAAGGCAAGAGCCGCTCCATCACATGGAGCGAAGTAGAAGAAATCATGACTACTGTGGTGTCCCCTTGCACTATAAAAGGAGGCTCAAGTCCATCGTAAAAACGGTTCTCTCTCCTTCAGTGGGTTTTGGGGGTTCCTTCCCTTGGTTGATCAACCTCCAGAGCAGCAGCTAGTTCTTAGCAACTCTTGGTCCACCTCCAGCATCCCCAAGGAGAATACCATCACCTGTTTCTGTAATTCATCCACCATAATACACAAAGAACAGGAGTAGGGTATTACACCTCTTAGGTGGCCCGAACCTGTATAAATCGTTTGAGTCCCTGCCATCTTGATTTTTCCCGGTTATCGGCGTCATCTCATCCTCACCGCGAGTTTAAGCCTAGATTCACCGCTCCCCTGTGTCGAACCTAAAAGGGGGTCCCTCGGATTCCCGCGTGTCGATCTCCGACATCGACAGCTGGCGCGCCAGGTTGGGGGAGCGCACTGCATTTAGGTTTAAACTCCCGTGTTCCTTTCATCTCCCGCGGGAAACCCTCTCTCGCCGTCTTCGCCATGGTTCACGGCCACGTCCCGCGGTCCGCGTCAGGCTCGTTCGCTACCCGCGAGTGCGACCTGGCCATCAAGGCAGCGGAGGAGGTCGACGCGGGCGGGCATAGCCCCAACTTTCGCCACCTTCGCTCAGGGGAGGGAGGGCCCTCGTCCCCCTCACCGCCTCTGACAGCAGTGGTAGCAGCCGGGGCCGCGCCACCTTCTCTGCCCCCCGCTGAAACGGCGGCTGCGGGTGGAGGGGGCCAGGCGTCCCATAGGATCACCAACGCTCCTGCAGGATCCAGTCCACACCCGAGCGGACGCACCGGCGAACCTCGCCAGGGAGACGTCCATCGTTGCCTGGAGTTTGGCACGCCTGAAGGTGCCCTTCAGGTGGCAGAAGCTCTTTTGCGCCATCCCCCGGTCACTCCGGACGAGGGATCCAACGCCAAGCGTTGGATCGACAATGTGGCGAAGCTGGTAGGCACGGCCCAGCGTCAGCTGGCCACTGACCTCACTTCCTCCGGCCACCAACCGCGTGGTTCACACACCGCGGTCAGCTCGTCCTCTTGACGATGGGCTCGAAGGGCAGCGGCTGCCGCGAGAGCGGAGGAAAGCCTCTCGGCAGCAGCCCAACCAGAGGCGCCCCGAGATCTGCTATATGCAGAACGGGACGCCCGTCTTCGCATCGAGCAGCGCCGTGACGAGCGTCGCATGGGGCGGGCTCAGGACTGTGCCTCCTCGTAAGGAGGCGCAACCACTCGACGAGCGGCCGCAGCGGCCCTCCCGCAGGAGGAGCCCCTCAGGGGACGACGAGCGGCCATGATGGCCCAATCGCGAGCAGGAGGTTCTGCGGCGCCCAAGGGGGCCCCTCAGCCCTCGTCGCCCCCTCCAGCCGGCAACGGCTGTCAGGCCTTCATCGCCAGCCTCCGCAATGTGCGGTGGCCTAACAAGTTCAGGCCGGCCCTTACGGAGAAGTACGATGGCACGGTGAATCCCACCGAGTTCCTCCAGATCTACACCACAGCCATCGAGGCTGCTGGGGGTGACGAGCTCGTCATGGCCAACTTTTTCCCCATGGCGCTCAAGGGCCAGGCCCGCTCCTGGCTAATGAACCCGCCAGCTCAGTCGGTCACCTCGTGGGACGACTTGTGTCGGCAGTTCACCTCTAACTTCCAGGGCATGTACCCGCGCCCGGGAGTGGAGGCAGACCTCCACATGGTCCGACGAGGGGAGGACGAGTCCCTACGCAAATACATCCAGCGTTTTTGCTAGGTACGCAACACCATACCCTCCATCCCTGACCATGCAGTGATCTTTGCCTTTCGAAGTGGTGTATGCCACGATGTTATGTTAGAGAAGATCGAGTCCAAGGCCCCCCGGACCACCACGGAGCTCTTCGAGCACGCTGACCGGGTGGCCCGCAAGGAGGAGGCTCGATTTTGGAATCCTACGAATCCTGCCCCAGCCTCCACCGGCGCTGCCCCCTCCGCGTCCCGGGAGGAGCGACGCGAGCGGCGGCGGAAGCGCAAGCCATCGCGCGGTGGCGAGGAGGGTCACATCCTCGCCGCCGACGGTGCCGAGAAGCCCTCGCGGAAGGGCAAGCCTGCGGGCAACCACAGGCGCACCCCGGACCCTCGCCCCCAAGGACGGGTCGGGGCAAGTGGTGCATGGTGCACCAAACATCTCACCACGACCTCTCTGAGTGCCGCTCGGTCAAGAACTTGGCTGAGCGGGTACAAAAGTACGAGCAGGAGCGGAGGAAGAATGAGAAGGAAACCCACCGCAAGGGCAAGGCCCCGGCGGAGCGCTCAGATAACCGGCGAGAGGAGGCCAAAGGTGCAGCCCCCGTCGGGGATGACAATGACGACCTGGGCTACCAAGATCCCCAACACGTCGTCGCCACCATCGACGGTGGGGCAGGCGCTCAGGTGTCCCGCCGGAGCTTCAAGTCATTCAGGCGCGAGCTCCTTGCGGCTGTGCCGTCCCACGAGGCGGCCCGAAGGTCGCGCTGGGCGGAGGTGCCAATTACCTTCGACCAAACCGATCATCCGGGGAGCATCGCACGTAGCGGCCACTTGGCCATCGTGACCTCCCCCACCATTTGCAACGTCAAGGTCACCCGAGTCTTAATTGACGGAGGTGCGGCCCTCAATATACTATCCCCGAAGGCCTTTGATGCGATCAAGGCTCCGGGGATGGTGCTCGCGCCGTCTTATCTCATCATTGGGGTGACGCCGGAAGGTGTGGCCCTCGGGCGGATCGCGCCGCGGTCACCTTCGGGAGCCCCGCCAATTTCTGCACCGAGCGGATTGACTTCGATGTGGCGGACCTCAATCTGCCCTACAACGCCGTGCTTGGGAGGCCGGTGTCACAGCCTGATTTTCGTTCGGGATTAAAAATCATTAAGTAAATCATTTTCCGAAATTAAATAAAAAGGAAAAATAAGTTATCAAGTGAAAGCATTAAGGAAATTCAAATTTCCTTTAAAAAATCATGGTGGAAATATTTTTGAAATATTCTCCATGCCGTAAAGTATTCTCGAAATTTTCTAAAATTTTGGAGCTCCGTAAAATAATTTAAAATGCTACAAAGAGCACTCTAGTAATTATTTAATAAATAAATTGATCACTAAATGGTTCGGATATATTTTTATTAAATACTTTGAGTGTTCTTATATTTTCAAGAATTTTCCTGGAATTATTTGAGCATTGAAAGTATTTATAAAAATTCCAAAACTATTTATGTGATTAATTTAAATGGAAAACAAATTAAAAATCCTTCTCCTGTTCCCGGGCCAGTTTCGGCCCAAATCCTTGAAAGTCTGTTTGTCCTCCCCGCCAACACGCGCCCTTTTCTCTCTCTTCCCTGCCGCCTGCAGGCCGCGCCCATCTCCCCGCGCGCGCGCCAAGTCCACCCGCCTCCTCGTCTCGGCCGATGACAGGTGAGGCCCACTTGTCATCCCCGTCCTCCGGCCGCACCGCCATTGCCGCCGACCTCCCGCTCTCTCGCCGCCGCGATTTCCGCCGCCCCGCTTATCCCGCGCTCGTCCTAAAGCCGCGCAATCAAGCCGCCGGCTTCCTCCTTTATTTCCCCCAAATCTCGCGCCTTCAATCGCCATTTAAACCTCCCCCCCCGCGCCTTTTCCGTCGTTGGCCACCGCCTCTCCCCGCGAATCCAGCTGCCCTCGGTCACCACCGCCTCTCCCCGAGCCTATAAAACGCCCCTGCCGAGCTCCCTCTCCTTTTTCCCCAATTTTCCCGAGCCCGCCACGCTCTCATCGTCTCTTCCCGCGTTGCCCCTCTCCCCGCCGCACGCCGTTGCCCTCCGCTAAGCGCCACCGCCGTTCCGAGCCCCGCCACCGAGCGCTAAGGCCGCCACCGCGTTCCCCGCGTCTCGCCGCTCCCCGGCCGCCGCTTCCCGTGCCCGGATCATCGCCGGAGCGCCTTGCCGCCGTGCGACCCGAGCCGTCGCCACCGTAGCCGCCTCCGGCCGCCGCTCCCTGCTGCCTCGCCGTTCCCCGAGCCGCGCTGTCCCCTCCATCGGCTCCGCCGCGCGCCTCGTGCATCGGCCGCCCCGCCATCGCCGCCGTGGCCGGACCGCCTACCGCCGTGCGCCGCAATGTTTTTTCCCGTCGGCCGGTCGTCCTCCTCTTTCCGCCTCCTCCGTCGCCTCAGCCGCCGCGCGCGCGATTGCGCCGCCGGCGACCATTGGGCCGCGTGGTCGCCGCCGCGCTGCCGCGCCGGCCGCGCGCCGTCTCCGCCTCTCCGCCGCCCGATCCGCCTCAGCGATCGTGGCCGGCCCATCCGGCCGCCCACGTGGCTGCCGCGTGGTCGCCGCGTCGGCGCCGCGTGTGCGCCACGTGGCGCGCCCGCCCGTGCACCGCCGTGGACTTGGTCCACGGTGGACCGACCCGTGGACCGCGCCGCTGCCGCGGCTGACGTCAACCCTTGGCTGCTGACGTCAACCCTAGCCGCTGACGTCAGCATCCTCGGCTGCTGACGTCAGCATCAGCCTTTTTCCTTTGAAAAATAATTAAAAATTGCGCAATAAATCTAATTAATTTCTAGAATTCATTTAAATGGTCCAAAACTTCTAAAATTCATATCTAATTCATTTAAACTCCAAATTGGGCCATTCAAATTGCAAAATTTATCTAAAATTGAGCTCTACATGTTGGTTTACTTTTCATGTACTGTTATTTGGTTTTTATTAGGGTTTTCCTTGTTTTGCGTGCCGCGCGTGTAGTTTCGTCGTTTCGGAAGTTCGCGGTCGCGAAGAGTTCAGAAGTTGGTTGGAAGAAGCAAGGCAAGTCACACTCCCTTTGAAGCATATTGGACCTATTTTACAAATGTTTTCTTGTTTGCAAATAAAATTGCATGTTTTGCGAATTACATGAAATGTTGGGTTTACCTATCTGTTTGCTTGTGCCTTACCCTTTTGATATCCGTCCTTTGTCAAACTTTGGGTGATAATTTGACTAGCTTTAGTCACTTACGTGACTTTTGCTAGAAGTATATGCTTAGCCATGCGTAATTACCACTAGCTCACTAAATGGGATAATCACCTTATCTATAATTAGTCGATGAGTCTGCGGCTCGGAACACTGGCCATATCTTTTTGGTCATAATTATCCCAACTAAAATATGACTAAATGGTGGGCTATGGGTGCATGGTTTTGGCTTGTTGCACCCATGGCAATTAAGGACCGGTTCATGGGAAACCCCGGAAGACATACGGTGCTTACCACAAGCAAGAATGGGCAACTGCTTGGATCCGTAGTATAGCTTTTCCCTAGCCGACGATCCGTGGCGAGGGTGGGCGTGATGGAGTTTCAGTCGGCCCTGGTTTAAGGGTTGCTGGGCTGTCGGATTCACTGCGGCACTCGGGGGGGCTGCCCACATCCCAGGAACCGGGAGTGGGGGCGAAACCTTGGTGTGGATTCGCTTGGTTAGGGGGAGTTATGCTATAGGTCTTGTCACGATTTCCCCCTTTGCAGTATCGTGGCGATACTTCGGGCATGGCAACATGTGTGGAATCGTGTCTTGTGGGTAAAGTAGCACACCTCGATCGAGTAAAACTATTCGAATAGCCGTGCCCACGGTTATGGGCGATCGACCAGCTTCACCATGATTAGTCCCACCCTTAATAAATTGGCTTACTAATCTGGATTAGACCATGTGGGAATTGGTTGGGCTTGTTCAACGTGGGGATAACGTTGTTCAGTGGGATATTAATATTGACTTAACTACTCAACAGTCTTCCCAGTTTCCAAAATAAAGTGTTTTGCAACCGCCTTTCCGCAAAGTAACCCCAAGCCCTCCTTGCCTCCCCTCGCATGTCTGCATTCCTTGGTGTGGCTTGTTGAGTACGTGGTTGTACTCAGCCTTGCATTTTCTCCCCCCTTCAGAAGTGTAGTGCTTCTGAGTTGAAGACGGTGTTTGAGGATCAAGGCTCAGACCCCAGTTGAGTTTGCCTATGGAGTGGAGCTGAAGCCCCGCTAGGATCGTCCTTCTTTTCCGCTGCTGTCCCCCTTTTGGGTGTGAGGACTAAGTGCCTCTTTTGTAAGTATTTATACGCTTTATTTATACGTATGGATCTGTGTATTGATTTGTCATTCTGTGTACCCTGGTTGATGCCTGGACAGGGATTAAATACACAGAATAGTCTGGAAATTCGGGTTTGAATTTCTGGGCGTGACAGCCGGCGTTGGTGAAGTTCATGACGGCTACCCATTATGCCTACCGCCAACTCAAGATGCCGGGCCCCGGAGGCCCCATCACCGTCCATGCCGACGTTAAAACCGCGCTGGATTGTGTGGAAGCGCGCATGGACGACCCCACGGCGGCCGACCGCGTTGAACCCGAGGGCCCTCAAGGGGAGGCCTCGGGTTCCCGGGCCCTGAAACAGCGCATCACCTCGGCTGATGAGGTGATAATCAAGTCCATCCAGTTGGGTGACGACCCGTCCAAGACCGCCAACATTGGCGGCAACTTGGACCCCAAATAGGAAGACGCGCTCGTCTCCTTCCTACGGGCGAACACCGACATGTTTGCTTGGAAGCCGTCGGATATGCCCGGAGTCCCCAGGGAGGTGATTAAGCATCGACTTGCAGTGCGGCCGGATGCACGACCGGTCCGGCGAAAGGTGAGGTGGCATGCCTCGGAGCGGCAGACGTTCATCCGCGAAGAGGTGACACGACTCCAGGAGGCCGGCTTCATCCGGGAGGTGCTGCATCCGGAATGGTTGGCGAACCCAGTGGTCGTCCCGAAGGCCAACCACAAGCTGCGCATGTGCATCGACTACACCGACCTCAACAAGGCATGTCCTAAAGACCCCTATCCTCTACCTCGAATAGACCAGATAGTCGACTCCACTGCGGGGTGCGACCTTTTATGCTTCCTAGATGCATACTCTGGTTATCATCAGTTCCGTATGGCTATAGAGGATGAGGAGAAAACTTTATTTATTACCACTGTGGGTACCTTTTGCTACATGTATATGCCCTTTGGTTTGAAGAATGCCATGTCCACTTTTCAACGTGGTGTCCGCATCACGTTGAAAGACCAAATAGGGCGCAATGTTGAGGCGTACGTCGATGATCTCGTGGTCAAATCCCGGGACCAAAGAACCTTGCTCCCGGACTTGGCCGAGACATTTGATAACCTCCGGTCCTCCCGCATGAAGTTGAACCCAGAAAAATGTGTGTTCGGGGTACCGGCAGGCAAATGTTAGAGTTTTTGGTCTCTGCCCGAGGCATTGAGGCCAACCCTGCAAAAATAAAAGCGATATAGGAAATGCGTCCCCCTAGGAAACTCAAGGACATGGTGAGAATCACTGGTTGTGTAGCTGCCCTGAGTCGTTTCATATCAAGGCTAGGAGAGCGGGCGCTCCCTCTATTCAAGCTACTAAAGCGAACTGGCCCCTTCACTTGGACGGACGAGGCAGAGAAAGCCTTGAGCGAGCTCAAGCGCTACCTCTCCTCGCCACCCGTATTTGTAGCCCCAAGAAGGAGAACCCCTCCTTTTATATTTGGCGGCGACCCCCAAGTGATTAGTGTGGCTTTGGTTGTGGAGCGCGACGACCAGCTAGACTCTCAGTCGCCCCCAGCCTCATCAAACCCAGAGGCAGGAAACCTTGAAACGGTGTTGGCCGAGCAAGCACCCGAACCCGAAGGCGGCCTATGGTCCCCCGAGCTTCGGGGAGCCGCCCGGCCCCCTAGTCCGGGGGCTCCCGAGGCCCCTTCCATCCAGAGCGGCCCAGAGGGCCCCGGGGAAGGCGGTGGCCCGGCAGCCCCGGACACCGAAGTAACCCGCCCCGGTGCACCCGAACCTGTCGCCCCTAGCAAAGTAGCCAAGGCCCGCACCAAGGTGCAGCGGCCGATCTACTTTGTCAGCGAGGCGCTACGGGACGCAAAGACATGTTACCCGCAAGCCCAGAAAATGCTCTACGCTGTGCTCGTGGCTTCCAGGAAGCTGTGCCACTATTTCCAAGCACATCGGGTAACGGTGGTCACGTCCTACCCTCTCGGGCAAATCCTGCATAACCGGGAGGGCACGGGATGGGTGGTAAGTGGGCTATCGAATTGTCGGAATTTGATCTGCATTTCGAAGCCCGTCACACAATCAAGAGCCAGGCCTTGGCCGAGTTCATGGCGGAATGGACACCCACGACCGCCAACGACCGCCCCCAGGTGAACCCGAGAGTGCGGAGGATCGCGACCGAGGGACCACGCATTGGGTGATGAACTTTGACGGTTCACTCACCTTGCACGGGGCCGGGGCAGGTGTAGTGTTAACTTCCCCAACGGGCGACGTGCTCCGGTACATCGTTCGGCTTGACTTCCGGGCAACCAACAACATGGCTGAATATGAAGGGCTTCTAGCGGGGTTGCGAGCGGCAGCAGCCATGGGCATCCGCCGTATGGTAGTCCTCGAGGACTCCCAACTGGTTGTCAACCAGGTTTCCAAGGAGTACCAATGCACCGACCCACAAATGGAAGCTTATGTCAAGGAAGTACGACGTATGGAGCGCCATTTCAATGGCCTCGAGTTACGTCATGTTCCCAGAAGAGACAATACCCTGGCGGACGAGCTATCTAGGATCGCGTCCACGCGAGCCCCAGCCCCGCCAGGCGCGTTTGAAGAAAGTCTCACAGAGCCGTCGGCACACCCCGAACCGCCCCGAAGGCAGGAATCGGCTGGTCCCGATGCCCCAGACCTGGCAGGCCAGCCACATCCTGGCCCTGCCGGGACTGACATCACGCGCCAGGTGGCTTGGATTTCGGAAATTCAGGCGTACCTACAAGACGCGTCATTGCCGGAGCAGCGCGAGGAAAGCGAACGCATTGTCCGGACTTCCAAGAGGTACGTGTTGGTAGAAGGGGCACTCTACCGACGCGGTGCCAACGGAGTCCTCATGAAGTGCATTGCTCGGGAACAGGGTCTCGAGCTCCTAGACGAGATCCACGAGGGGGAATGCGGAGCGCATTCAGCCTCTCGAACCTTGGTGGGAAAGGCATTCCGCCAAGGATTTTACTGGCCCACCGCGCTGGAGGATGCAACAGACCTCGTGCGGCGGTGCCGAGCGTGCCAATTCCACGCCAAGCAGACTCACCTGCCAGCTCAGGCCCTTCAGACCATCCCGCTCTCGTGGCCGTTCGCGGTCTGGGGGTTGGACATCCTGGGTCCGTTCAAGCAGGCACGGGGCGGCTGCAAGTTTCTATATGTCGCCATCGACAAATTCACCAAGTGGCCCGAGGCCTATCCAGTCAGCGTCATCGACAAGCATTCGGCTGTGCGGTTCATGAGAGGCATCACGGCAAGGTTTGGGGTCCCCAACAGGCTCATCACCGACAACGACACCCAGTTCACGAGTGAGCTGTTTGGAGAGTATTGCGATGATATGGGCATCAAGCTCTGTTTCGCCTCGCCCGCCCACCCCCAAAGCAACGGTCAGGCCGAGCGTGCAAACGCAGAAATATTAAAAGGCCTCAAGATGAAGACCTACAACATGCTCAAGAAGCATGGGGACTCGTGGACTGACGAGCTGCCTGTGGTCCTTTGGGCCAATCGGACAACCCCGAGCCGGGCCACCGGGGAAACACCTTTCTTCTTGGTGTATGTAGCCGAGGCGGTCTTGCCTTCCGAGCTCACCCTGGGATCACCCCGAGCCACATTATACACCTAAGCAGATCAAGAGCAGCTGCGTCGTGACGACCTGGATTACCTGGAAGAAAGACGGCGCCGGGTAGCGCTTCACGCGGCCCGCTACCAGCAGAGCCTCCGCCGCTACCATCAACACAAAGTCAGCCCCAAGTGCTACAGGTCAATGATCTCGTCCTACGCCGCATGCAAACGCGTGCGGGACTCAGCAAATTATCCCTGATGTGGGAGGGGCCATACAAGGTTATTGGCACCCCGCGTCCGGGAGTAGTTTGCCTAGCCATAGAGGACAGCACTCCGTTGCCGAACCCGTGGAACATTTCTCACATGCGCAGGTTTTACCCATAAGCCGCATGGTGCGCTGAAACATACATGAAAGTTCATCCACTGCTTCCGGTGGTATGAACAATAAGTTTGCTGTTACATTCCATATGATTTTCTTGCAAAATACCTATTTGTAGTGTGTTTTTCCTCCATGTGCTGGAGCATGTACTGCGGATGCGGGTTTTCAATGGTTCCCTGGCATTGCCCGCCTTAGCCTGAGAGCCCTAAGGGCGTCGAGGGTGGAGCGATGCTGCATACTACCACGCCTGGGGGTAGTCAACGCCTGGGGGCTCGGGTGCGTACTAACACGCCTGTCCCAAACCCCCCGTTGCCACTGCCCTCGCTGGCCTTTTTATGCCTTCGCTCTTACCCGAAACCCTGAGAAAGGCACCAGGCAACGGCCAGTGCATGCTGCCCGAACCCGGACCAGCCCCCAGCTACATGGGACAAATCATGGCGAAAGACCACGCTACCGCATTCTTGCAATGGCTAAGCTAACTAAGAGTTGAACTACCGTTGCAGGAAAGCAAACAGGCAGAGGCTCGGGCCAACTAACCGCCAGTACGTGTGCGCTAAGTTGGCCGGGGGCTCCCAACGTATATACAACATATATACATGCACACATGAATCATCAGAAGCAGCCACGATGGGCTGTTACAAAACAAGTTCAACGAGATAAAGGCAAGTTCGCTGATATTATAAACAATATTGCAAATATCTTGTTCACAAATACAGGTAAAAGCAAAAAGGGGACGGGGGAGTCCTAGGCGGCCGGCGGGTCGCTGGGGGCATTCTCCGGTGGCCTTCGTCCGACGAATCTTCGCGAAAGCGAGCCGGAAGGCCGTCGGAGTGCCGTCAAAACCCACCATAATGGAGTCGACGGCGTCTTGGACACGAAGGCGGGCGGCCTCCTCGGTGTCCTCGGGAAAGTCCTCGGTGGGGATGTAGGGGTCGGCGGGTCGCGAGCTTGATAGCTCGCCAGGATGAGCATAGCGACTTGGCAGGACAAGTCGTATGACGACTCCTTCGCCACCTCGTCGACCTCCTCCGACACCCTCTTGATCCCCTCAGCCAGCTCATCAATGTGAGTGGCTAACCCCCCTAAGGTAGGGACGCCGGTGAGGGGACGGATGACCCCCACCTCGCGGGCTGCGTCCCGAAGGCGCTCGACGGACGAGGCCACGACCCAGAGCCCCAGGCTCACGGTGTGCTCCAGCTCCGCGATCCGGCGGCGCGCCTCCTCCAGTTCTGGCGCCGCGTCAATGGAGCGAGGGGCCGGCGGGGGCTTCTGCACCTGCGCCTCCGCGTCAACGACCGCCTGCTCTTGGGCGGCCAAGTCTTGCTCCCACCGCTCCAACTTGTTTTGCCGGCGGCCCAAGGCGGCGACGAGCAGCTGCTCGCGCTCCCAGACGGCCTTCAGGCACCGGGAGGCCTCCTCCTGGGCCTCCAGCACCATCACCTCCCGCCCCTCCACGGCGGCCTCGCGCTCCGCGATGGCCTTCTCCTGGGCCACCACGTTCACCTCTCGCGCGGCGGAGTCCTCCTCGGCCCTGGCGACGGCGGCCTCTCGGTCCTCGATCGCTCGCCAAGCCACCTCTAGAGCCCTCTCCCGCTCTGCCAGGCTGGCTTCGCGGGCCTGGAGCTCGACGTCGATGCTGGCGGCGGCGGCCTCAGCGTCGTGTAGGGTGCGCTCGCGCTCGTCGAGCCCCTGGGCGCGCTCGTTGAGGTCGCGGATGAACCTTCCGGCGGTGGTGCGGACCCTCTCCTCCGCGGCGGCAGCGACCTGCTCGCGGAAGTCGGCGGCGTGCCGCTCGACGACGGTGTCCTTGAACACCTGGCCGAGCTCCTCCTGGTGCCGCTCGATCTCCGCAACTCCCGCCTGCGGACGAGGCCCTCCACCCTCGCCGTGGCCGCTAGCTCCCGACAGCCCTCTTCAACCTCGGCCTCCCGCCGCGCCACCGCAACCTCCCTGGCGGCCAAGGCCTTCACCTGGGCCCGGATCCCCTCCAAGGAGACCGCATTGGCTTCCTCCAGTGCCCTGGACACAATCTCCCTCGCCCGCTCTTGCGACCGGATGAGGGGCTCGGCGTCCAGGGCGGCCACGAACCCGGACCGAGCGTCCCCGGATTCGGAGTCGGAGCTCGGCCTGGGATCAGCCACCTGCGCGGGGCGGGGAGCCGAAGACGCCCCATGGCCAGAGCCACCCGCTCCTTGCGTTGGGGGCTCACGGCAGGCCGGCGCCGGCAGAACTAACGGTGGCCGGCGGGGTGATGGCGCCGTCTGGCGCGGCACGGGCGATGACTGTTGTGGCGGTGGCGATGGTGGCCACGGAGGAGTCCCCTGGGGTTGTTTTCCGCCGCCCTCCGCTGCCCCCTCTGCCTCGGGGCCGCCCTCAGCTTGCTCCTCGTGGGCGACCGCGCCCCGATCTCTGGGTGGGCCCCCTCCTCGGATCGCGCCGGATCTGGGCCCGAACCTGTAAGGGGCGACACGGACCCGGAGGGCTCAAGCGCTCCGAGCCTCTCCTGCGCCTCCTCCCCCGAGCCCGAGGCAGAACCGCCCTTGGGTATAACCCTCGGGCGAAAATGCCGGTGCTCGTGGCTGGAGCAAAAAATAAACGTAGCGAGGGATCAAAAAAAGACAAAAATGCAAGGCCCAATGAGCATGTACGTATCGGCAAGGCGTTACCTACGGGCGGGGTTGAAGTCCCAGGAAACCCACGAGATGGCCCGCCTCTTCTTCACGGGGCCGCCTAGAGGGCTCGCCGGGCTGTCGCTCGCTGCCCCCGCCGACGCTGGAGCCCCGCGGCCGGCCTCCGCCGACGGCGCACTCATCGTGGGCGTGCTCCGGGCCTCCCCTGTCATCGTCGTCGCCGTCACTGTGGCCGCCCTGGCCCCCGGCGGAGTGGCCCCTGGGGACGGGCCCGCCACCCGCGAGCCTCCCGATCCGCGGGGAGGAACGGCGCGCTCTGTGCCGCCACCACGTGGCGGAGATGGGGGAGGAGCGGGGTCCTCCTTTGACCTCTTCCTCTTCCCCTTAGGGTCCGAGGCCCCCAGATCGCTCGGCCCGACCCAGCGGCTCACCCGCCCGATCGGCACTGTCGTCGGCGCTCGCCGTAGCCGCCGCCCCACCCCTGGGTAGCATCCGGCGCCGCCGACAACGAGCCCACGCCGTCGCCCACCACCTGCAGCCGCGTGTAGGATCTCCGAGCGCGCCGAGTCCTGGCACAACGGCACCAGCCCGGGCGGGAGCTGCATCAGGTCCATCGCCGTGACGCCAAGGGTGCGGCGGACCAGGATCATGAGGTCCCTCTCGTCCTAGTTGAAGGCAGCGCTCACGTGGGTTCACATGTCGTCGTTGGGGCCCGTGTACATATAGGCGGGGCGCGGCCTTTCCTGCAGCGGCACAATGCACCTCATCTGGAAGTCGCGGAAGACCGTGTGGCTGGACAGGCCCCCTCCGGAGGTAGCCGATCCTCTCCAAGCACCCGTCCAGCCTCCCTCCCGGCTCGCGGACGCGCCCCTAGTTCCTCCGGTTCACCGGGATCCTTGTCGGAAGGGAGAGGCGGGGGGGGTCGCCTAGGCCGGTGTAGAACTAGAACGCCCTCCGCTTTTCCCACCCGGAGCGAGGGTGGATGTCGATGAAGGGAGTGCCGACGGTCTCTGTCGTTCCCTGCTGGATTGCCACGTACCCGACCGCGCCGGGAGCCCGCCCGCACACCCGAAGAACCGCCGGAAGAGGTGCAAGGTGAGGGCATCACCCCCACAAACATCTCGCAGGTGGCGAACACGGCGAGGTAGAAAACGGCGTTGGGGGTGAGGTGGTGCAGTCGGAGGTCGTAGAACTCCAGCATGTTGAGGAAGAAACGGGAGAAGGGCGCCACCAGCCCGACCATGGCAAAGGAGGCGAAGAACACCATCCTCGTGGGGCCGCTCCTCCGGACATCGCCGCCACAAGCGTGCCGCGCGACAGTACTTGTTGAAGAGGTCAGCGAGCTCTGCGGTGCGGACCAAGGATTTGGGAGCACACTCCCCGGCTCCAAAGGCGAATCGCGGGTCATCTCAAAGGTGGACGCTGAAGTGCGAAAGGAAAGCTGGTGGCGAGAGGAAGGAGGTGAAGGAGCAAGGGCGCTGGGAAGATGAGAGGCGAATAGCTGTGAGAGGCGGTGGTCGTGGAAAGCGTAGAAACCGATCCCTCCTCGCGGATCCGTTTTATAAGCGACCACGGCCCCCTCGAATTCCACGGCATTGATTTCGCCCCACTAACACACGACGCGCCTCCTTGCCTCTCGCGCCCTTCGTTCCTTTTCGCATCCCCTTGGTTCCCGCGTCGCTTGATTTCGCGCCTCCTGGGGCTTCGCGCCTCCCGGGCGTTCGTCCCTGGACGTGTGGATACCTCGTAGAGGCGCCGTTACGTTGCGCGCGTTGATCGGCTTCGGATCGGCCGCAATCGGAGCGATCGGCCGTGGTGGAATCGGCCGCGGCCGGGCGCATCGGAGCGAGGCATGAGAACGCGGCCGACGACTCGAATCGGGATTGGCGAATCGGCCATGTCTCGGGAATCGGCTACACTGTTCCGGATCGGATTGCCCCGATTGGCTATTCTCGCCGCACTCTACTCCAATCGGTAACGATCTATCGGCCCTTACTTGCAAGTGTTCCTGGTTTGCGCGGTAAAAGTTTTGTTTTCGGCTAGCGTAGCCTCCGCGTAACCCTTCGGTATCGAGCTAATCTTGCTTAGTTCGGGTTTTAGATTGATCTGGAACAAGTTTTGTGCACGGGTTGATTAGATCAATCGGTTTACGGGATCTGTTGAGGAGAGTTAATGGTAATTGCGTTCCTTGATAGTGTATCGGAACGGCGTAATGTGATTACGTCGAAGCAATTTCCATATAACTCGGTTTGAGTTGGGTTCGAGATAGCGTTCCTTGATAGTGTATCGGAACGGTATAATGTGATTATGCCGAAGCTATCTCGTAGTCCGATCTTGTTAGCCTCGCGCCTACGCAAACCATCTCCCTTGATAGTGTATCGGGACGGCATAATATGATTATGCCGACATGGTTTCGTAGCGATTTCATAGATTGGATCTATGAATTTCGTGTGGTGTTCAGCGCTGCCGGAGCCCGCGAGGGCGGCTTCCCCTCGACCCCGCCCGCTAACCGGCTAGCGGGACCGCCGTGTGCGTACCCCTTATAGGTCGTCTCGTGTCGTAGCTCGCGATAAGTAGAAAACGTTTCTACGCCTAACTTGTTTTTGCAGAGAATGCTTTGAGATGGTATGGCCCTATTGTATGTATGAGATGTATGAGATGCATGTGATGCATGTAATATTCTTTCATATGTGCAATCCCGTAATATTCTTTCATACGTGCAATGCTTGTAATATTCTTTCACGACTGCGAGTCGATGTAATCTTCAATTAGAGCTTCTATAGTAGTAGCTTAGTTTGAAGAAATCAAGCATTCGGCACTCGAAAGAACGGTGATGAAGATGGAGATCCTGTACACCGCATGGAGATGGAGATCACCATGTGAAGGGGGCCATACTATTTCACTATATGCTATTCTTCTTCCTTTCATATGTGATATGTTTGTTTGATAGGATAGCATCCTCGCAAAATTAAGTAGTAATGATGCCCTTCCAAATGTTGCACCCGTCACCGTTATGCTCGTCAATGGTGGGTCCGCCAAAGCAGAGTATCATTCTCTATCATAACATGAGGGGTATATGTCGACATATACATGCAGGAGCATTTGGTTTACTTAACAAGGCTATCAAAACAGCTTTTGGGCCTTGGGGCATAGGTTGGGGCCGGGGCATGGAGATGCCACACCAACAACAAGAGTCACATAGAGATGTGATTAGCAAGGTGTTGCTTACCGATGTTACTAATTTTCTAGCAGTGATGCCAAAGCTCACTAGAAAATTAATTAACATGTGGATCTTGACCCAATACGTAACCTAGAGGGAAGGTGGAAAATACGTAATGGGAGTCTAATGTTAAATTGTTTAACAATAGACATAGCATAAACATTGTGCTAAACTTTGCTTTTTCTGTTGTAGAATAAATGGCGGCTAATACTACACCCAGTACCTTTAATTTGCGATCTATTCTCGAAAAGGAAAAATTAAATGGAACAAACTTTATGGATTGGTATCGCAACTTGAGAATTGTTCTCAAGCAAGAGCGTAAGGAGTACGTTCTTGAAGTACCTTATCCCGAGGATTTGCCAAATAATGTCACCGCAACGCACGGAGGGCTTATGAGAAGCACACTAATGATGCCCTAGACATAAGCCGTCTCATGCTTGCTACAATGTCCCCGAGCTTCGAAGCAATATGAGAGCAACGATGCTCACAAATTATTCGGGCTGCGTGGCATGTTTGAGAACCAAGCTCGGGCCGAGAGGTTTAACACCTCAAAGTCCTTGTTTGCGTGTGCTTGTTGAGGGAATCCCGTCGATCCGCATGTGATAAAAATGATTGGCTACATTGAGAGTCCGGAAAACTAGGTTTTCCCCTTAGCCAAGAGTTGGCTACGATGTGATTCTCCGCCGCTCCCTCCGAGCTTCGAGCCATTCATATTGAATTATCACATGAACAATATGGATAGGACCTTGGCTGAATTGCATGGGATGCTAAAGACATGAGGAGAGTATCCAGAAAAACGGTCATCATGTGATGATGATGCGAAGGCTAAGCGCAAACCACCCGTCAAGAAGCTTTGCACCAAGAGGAAGTTAACTCCCGATGAGATCGCGAGTGCCCCCAATGCAAAGAAGGGCAAGAAGGGGTCGGCGGCATCGATGTCGTTTGCTTCTATTGCAAGGAGACAGCCACGGAAGAGGAACTGCAAGAAGTACATGGAGGATATCAAAAAGAAGCAAAGTACGACTTCGCTTCGTGTATTAATGTTATAGACATTAATCTTGCTACTTCACCTACGACTCTTGGGTATTTGATACCGGATCGTAGCTCATATTTGCAAATCGTTGCGGGGAATGAGAAGAAGTAGAGGATTGAGAAGGGGCGAGGTGAACTCGCGCGTCGCAATGGAGCAAGCGTTGCTACGCTTCGTCAGCACAGACCACTTTATCTACCTTCGAGGATTAGTTTTGGAATTAAATAATTGTTATTGTGTTCCAATACTATGTCAAAACGTTATTTCCGCTTCATGTTTGCAAGCGGAAGGATATGATTTTAGATCAATGAACAATGGTTGTTCAATATATCTCGTAGATATGTTCTATTTTCATGCTCCATTGGTGAATGGATTATACGTTTTGAATCTTGAAGCGTCTCCCATCTATAACATTAATACGTAAAGGCAACTCTCTAATGATATAAACCCCACGTTTATCCGGCATTGTCGCTTAGGCCATATAAATAAGAAACGCATGGAGAAGCTCCATAAGGATGTATTGCTTCACTCTTTTGATTTTGAATCATTTGAAACATGTGAGTCTTGTTTACTTGGTAAGATGACAAAGGCACCTTTCACGGGACACGTGAGAGAGCAAGTAACTTATTGGCACTCGTACATACCGATGTATGTGGACCAATGAGCTCAACGGCCGAGGTGGTTATCGCTTCATTACCTTTACTGATGACTTTAGTAGATATGGTTATATCTACTTAATGAGGCATAAGTCCGAATCCTTTGAAAAGTTCAAAGAATTCCGAATAAAGTACTGTAATCATTTAGGGAAAACAATCAAGTTTCTACGATCGATCGTGGAGGGGAATACTTGAGCCAAGAGTTTGGTAATCATCCGAAAGATTGTGGAATTGTTCCACGCTTGACTCCGCCAGAACTCCACAATGGAATGGGGTGTCCGAACGGAGAAATCACACCTTGTTGGACATGGTGCGGTCGATGATGAGCCAAAGTGATCTTCCGTTATCCTTCGAGGATATGCTCTTGAAACAACTCGCTCACACTAAATAGAGTTCCATCTAAGTCGGTTGAAAAGACACCATATGAGATATGGACAGGGCAACCCCTAGTTTGTCTTTCTCAAAATTTGGGGATGTGAGGCTTATGTAAAACGTTTACAATCCGACAAGCTCACACCCAAATCGACAAGTGCTTCTTTGTGGGATATCCTAAGAAAACTAAGGGATATTACTTTTATAATCGGGAACAAGGCAAAGTGTTTGTCGCCCGACATGGTGTGTTCTTGGAGAAAGAGTTTCTTTCAAGAAGGGTTAGTGGGAGAAGGGTGCATCTTGAAGAAGTTCAAGAAACACCGAAAACGTTTCGACCACGGAACCACAACAGGAGGAACAAAGTGTTGCGCCACCGTTGTAGATACACCAGCCCACGGAGGTCCGAAAGATCACGTCGTGCGCCCGAGTACACGGAACAACATGATATATTGTTGTTGGACAACGATGAACCTAAGACCTATGAGGAAGCGATGGTGGGACCCGATTCCAACAAGTGGCTTGGAGCCATGAAATCCGAAATAGAATCCATGTACGACAATCAAGTTTGGAACTTGGTTGATCCACCGATGGTGTCAAAACCATTGAGTGTAAATGGGTTTTTAAGAAAAAGACCGATATGGATGGAAATGTTCACATCTATAAGGCGCGATTGGTGGCGAAAGGTTTTAAACAGATTCAAGGAGTTGATTATGATGAAACCTTCTCGCCCGTCGCAATGCTTAAATCTATTCGGATTATCCTAGCGATTGCCGCATATTTCGATTATGAGATATGGCGATGGATGTCAAAACGGCTTTCCTAAATGGAAACCTAAGCGAGGATGTATACATGATACAACCTCGGGGTTTTGTCGATCCGAATCGCTGGAAAGATATGCAAGCTACGAAATCCATTTATGGATTGAAGCAAGCATCTCGGAGTTGGAATATTCGTTTTGATGAAGTAATCAAAGGGTTTGGTTTCATCAAAAATGAAGAAGAGGCCTCGTGTTTACAAAAAGGTCAGTGGGAGCGCAATTGTATTTCTAATCTTATATGTGGATGACATATTACCGATTGGAAATGATATCCCTATGCTTGAATCCGTCAAGTCTTCATTGAAAAATAGTTTTTCCATGAAAGACTTAGGGAGACAACATATATATTAGGCATTCGGATCTATAGAGATAGATCCAAGAGGCTAATTGGATTAAGCCAAAGTACATACATTGACAAGGTGTTGAAAAGGTTCAACATGCATGATTCCAAGAAAGGTTTCTTGCCCATGTCACATGGCATTAATCTTAGCAAGAATCGTGTCCTCGACACATGATGAGCGGAATAAGATGGGTATGGTTTCATATGCTTCGGCAATTGGATCCATCATGTATGCCATGCTTTGTACACGCCGCATGTCTCGTACGCTTTGAGTGCTACGAGCAGATACCGATCGATCCAGTGAAGGTCACTGGATCGCCGTAAAGAATATCCTTAAGTACTTGAGAAGAACTAAGGATATGTTCCTAGTCTATGGAGGTGAAGAAGAGCTCGTTGTAAGTGGTTACACCGATGCTAGCTTCCAAACACACAAGGATGATTATAGATCACAATCGGGTTCGTGTTCTCGCCCGAACGGAGGCGCACATGGAAGAGTTCCAAGCAGATACCGTTGCGATTCTACAACGGAGGCCGAGTACATTGCGCTTCGGAAGCCGCAAAGGAGGCCGTTTGGATCAAGAAATTCGTTTCGAGCTTGGTGTGATGACTAGTACGACTGGTCCAATGTCTCTCTATTGTGACAATAGTGGAGCCATTGCGCAAGCCAAGGAGCCGAGGTCACATCAGAAGTCCAAACACATACTTCGGCGATATCATCTCATCCGCGAGATTGTGGACAAAGGTGATGTCAAGATATGCAAAGTGCACACGGATCTCAACATAGCCGATCCGCCGACAAAACCTCTCCCTCAGGAAGCATGAGGCGCACACAAGAGCAATGGGTATTAGATACTTACATGATTGACTCTAGTGCAAGTGGGAGATTGTTAGTGATATGTCCTAGAGGCAACATGGAGATGTTGGATATCACGTCAATGTTTATGTATTTATGAATAAAGTGTTATTCGCCCATGAAATAGACATATTGTATTGATCAATAAGTACGTGACTTATTTATGAGACTCTATATGTATGAATCTATTTCTAAATGATCCCGATCATATGTCATATTGTTGGAACAAATATGATTCTAAGATCGGCATGTTTATTGATTGATAATCATGTCTCATAGATCATGGGTATGGAGATACCAAATCAATAAACATGGACACATGTGTTGGAGAACACATTGTTGGATAGACCCACCATGAGACACTACAGAATTAATGTGCCATTAGTTGGTCTCGGGTAGTGTTGGTACAAAGTCCTTAAACCCGAGATCACCATGGATTCCAACATGTGTAGTAGCCTACTTTGGGACTACCAAACGCTATTCCGTAACTGGGTAGTTATAAAGGTAGTTTTCGGGTTTGCTATAAAACATGGAGTGGGATGTGAGTGATCAAGATGGAATTTGCCCCTCCTTTGGAGAGATATCTCTGGCCCCTCGAAGTAATGGATTATGGAAATGCATGGCCATGCTAAGTTGATTGAGGAGTCAATCAACGGACGTATAATCCAATACGGTTCGAGTGAATGGTTAAGCTATTGAAGGGATGGCACACATCTTGCCTATAGCTTAACCGGTATCGTGAGGCAAAGGGATTTGTGTACACATTACAGGTTCGAGCCAATATTATTCTTGTATACTATGGTGTCAATATGTGCCGCTAGGCGCCGCGTGTGGATCGTGCTCGAGTTAGACTCGAGCCGACGATCGGCTAAGTTAGACTATAGCCGAAACCGAGTATACCCGAACCTACTGTGGTCGCACGCTTAAGGGGATAAGAACAGCATTCGAGTTGGACTCGGATACGGCTTGATCGGATAGGGATCCGATCGGATAGAGTCCCGTGGGCTTACGACGTGTGGGCGGCCAACTCTATGAGATACGGATGAGATCCGATTCAAAATAGAGTCCTAATCGGCCACTAGTCCCGTCGGCCAACTCTATATAAAGGAGGGAGGGGTGGAGAGCCGCCGCATGTCAATTGCATCGCGTGCAACGAAGTCGTCGAGATCAATCTCCACGGAAACCCTCCCCACTTTCGAGCCAAACCCTAGCCTTGCATCGCGTGCTAGCACACGGGTGTACGGCGTTCGTCCCGGACGTGTGGATACCGTAGAGGCGCCGCTACGTTGCGTGCTGTTGATCGGCGGATCGGCCGCAATCGGAGCGATCGGCTATGGTGGAATCGGGCGCGGTCGGGCGCATCGGAGCGAGGCGTGAGAACGCGCCGGACGACTCGAATCCGGGCGATTGGCGAATCGCCTGTCTCCGGAATCGGCTACACTGTTCCGGATCGGATTGCCCGATTGGCTATTCCGCCGCACTCTACTCCAATCGGTAACGATCTATCGGCCCTTACTTGCAAGTGTTCCTGGTTTGCGCGGTAAAAAGTTTTGTTTTCGGCTAGCGTAGCCTCCGCGTAACCCTTCACACGCCTCCCTCACGCCGCATCTAGTCGCGTTAAATGCATTGGGCGGCCGCGTGGGAGAGAGAGTGACGCGAGGTGTGCGTGTCGCCACCTACCCATGAGATGGGCCGCCGACCGGTGGGCCCCATCGAAGTAGGTAGGCCGGCCATCACCGTGTTAGCGGCATGGCTGCCATGACGCCCACTTTTTCCGCCTACTCCCATGACGCGGCAACAGGAACAAAGATGGGGGTGGCTTCTCCGACAAGACAAGGCAAGAGCCGCTCCATCACGTGGAGCGAAGTAGAAGAAATCATGACTACTGTGGTATCCCCTTGCACTATAAAAGGAGGATCAAGTCCATCGTAAAAACGGTTCTCTCTCCTTCAGTGGGTTTTGGGGGTTCCTTCCCTTGGTTGATCAACCTCCAGAGCAGCAGCTAGTTCTTAGCAACTCTTGGTCCACCTCCAGCATCCCCAAGGAGAATACCATCACCTGTTTCTGTAATTCATCCACCATAATACACAAAGAACAGGAGTAGGGTATTACACCTCTTAGGTGGCCCGAACCTGTATAAATCGTTTGAGTCCCTGCCATCTTGATTTTTCCCGGTTATCGGCGTCATCTCATCCTCACCGCGAGTTTAAGCCTAGATTCACCGCTCCCCTGTGCCGAACCTAAAAGGGGGTCCCTCGGATTCCCGCGTGTCGATCTCCGACATCGACACCCATATTGTTAAAAAATGCATTCGGCTCAGTCGGGAAGGTGGATATCTTGGCCCATTACCCCAAACCCTAGCCGTCTGTTTGGCAAGAAATTATGATAAGGGAATTGAAAGTTTAAGGGGGGACTGGTCATGATAGTTTTGTTTTACACCCCGTCCTTTTTGGTAGCATAGATAAAAATCATGGATAGTATGGATCGTGGTTTCGTTTCCGCGAAAACCGCTACGGTTTCGTCCGTTTCGCAGGGTGTGGTATGACATCCCCGCGGTTTCGTTTAAATAATTTTGTGAAAATTCAAAAAAATTGAAAAAATTCATTTTAACACAAAAAATATATTTTTTATAAAAAATATAAATTTCGCGATGTTTGCCGCGAAAACCGCGGTATGTGGCGCAATTTTCGCGCGGTTTGAGAGAAAACCGCGGCATGACGTGGATTTAGATTTGGTTCAAATTTAAATTACGGTTTTCACGGTTTTCGCGTGTTTTGCACGGTTTTTACGGTTTTTGCGCGGTTTTCGTGGTTTTTGGCGCAGTTTTCACGGTATACACGAAATTGTCCAAATTCAAATTTGTTACTTTTCATCGCCGACCGGTTTTCGCGGTTTTCGCACAAAATTCGCCGTGTCGGCGAGGGGCGACACGACATAGGCCGACAGACAGGTGAACCCTGGTATGGATAGGAGTTTAATTCTGAGTGATGATGTATGGTTCAGATTTATCTTTGTCATAGTTAAAAGAGAATTCTCTTTCAACTATCTATCCTTTCCTAAACTTTTTTTCTCAATCTCTCTTGAAACTCTCGTGTTCATCAACCCAACAATATGCTTAGGGCTTATTTGATTTGGAGGAATTTTATAGGAATAAAAAAAATAAAGGAATAGAACGTATGCATACTTTAATAAATAAAAAAAGTTCCAATATCTTCCCTATACAACTTGAAAAGAAAAATTTCCTATAAGTGGAAATTCACCACGCGCCGGCGCCTCCCGTCGCTGCGGCCTCCTCTCGCCGCAAATGACGCCGCCGCCTCTCGCCGCAGACGCCGCCACCGCCTCTCGCCGTATCTGCCCGAGCTGCCTCCTGTAGACTAATCCGCGGGCTCCGCCTTCCTTCCTTCC
Organism: Oryza australiensis; assembly: GCA_019925245.2. Taxonomy (NCBI): domain Eukaryota; kingdom Viridiplantae; phylum Streptophyta; class Magnoliopsida; order Poales; family Poaceae; genus Oryza; species Oryza australiensis. Next base: position 168,731 of record JAIFGZ020000728.1, on the reverse strand, counting down.
TCCCCAGTGCCGCCGCCGCCTCCCCTGCTTCCGCGGTGCCGGCGCCTCCTCCCTTCCTCCCCCGGTGCCGACAGCCGAGAATCTCAGGTACGTGCTGCACAGAGTCGAAGCAGTCTTCTCCAAGCCCAGATTCACAGCACCAGGTACACCCCTTGCTCCTCTCCTGGCCGCTGCTCGTGTGGACAGTAGCTTAGTTGCTGATATGCCATATATGCCTTAGTTGTATGGAAGAAGGAAATTTTGTTTGACTAATGAATAAAACATTGCTTGATTTCACGGCAATTCAACTGCATATAGTTTTCAATCAATGTCTTGTCTAGTTTCAAATATGTACACGGATATCTTTCTCCTACTGTTAGAACATGTGTGGTTAAGTTTGCTGCATATTGATTTTCTTGATTCTTTCATTATTCAGATGGTATGTTAGTTGATCGTATGCTAAGTTAAGATCTTAAAAGTCTGGCCAAAGAAACAAACGCAGAAATGGTAGATATCATAGAACTCCAAGTTATTAGTTCATTGTTTCACTTGCAATGAGATGTTATTACAAATGAAGAGCTAACTGTCATCATGCCTAGAATTTTTAGAAGTGTATAAATAAATAAACCATGCGAAGTTTTATTATCCAAGCATTGCATTTCCAGTCTGGGAGTAAATTGTAATAGGTCTGAATTCATTATTCTCACTTTTGTTTTTTATCATCTTAGACTAAATGTCTTTGTTTTCATGAAACTGGAAACTGAAAATAGATTTAGTGCTATAACATCATTGCTATCTGAGCACTTATATTTTTTGGTGATTGATTCTAGTTGAATTGTACCACCGTACACAATGAGATCAAGTTTGTTTGCATTCTAAGGTCCAATTGAGTTAGTAAAGTCAGAAAAAATATTAAAGAACTTGGTTTTTGTGAGCTATTTCATGTTTTAGAGCTATATTTTACTCACCTCACCTTCAAAATAGGAAGCAAGTTTGAATGAGGCCATGCCCAGTTTGGAATTTTTATAAGTGCATAAATGAACTTTGCTCTATATGTTTGCTGCTAAATATTCAAATGAAGACTGATTGTCTTTGTTTTCATAAAATTAGACGCTCAAAAAAAGGTTAGTGCTGAAACATCATTCCCTTAACATGAATAAATGAATTAGTGCTGCTGATAAGTCTTTCACCATGATTATTACACTTTGTTCCAGAGAAGGACATGTCTGAATTAGTAATGGGGAATGACATATGTTTGTTCAGAGTCATTAGCTAAAATTGGACAGCAAGTATATTCTTATCAGATTGCATATTTGAAGAATTGGCATGCATGGGTATAACTGAGAAATTACCAACAAAAAGATTATTCTTTTTCTTGGAATAGTAACAGAAAGACCATTCTTTTTTCTTGTATTACAGGGTCGATATACGTGAGATTAGGCTTCATTTGTGAGGTATGTCCTGCCTGGAGTTTTTAGAAGTTCTAATGTTCTGCTAAACATAAGTACTGCTGAGGCTGTGAACTTTGGTGCATGCAGTTAACTGATTACAAATGAAGAGTTAACTGTCATCATGCGTGGAATTTTAGAAGTGTATAAATAGAGAAATCATGCATCTGCTGTTATTGTGACAGTTATACTTTTATTGTAACTGCCATGTTTGGTTAGAGCACTGTCATGGTTTATGCATCATCTGGGGTGAAGTGTTGTTTAGTAATATCATGGATGCAAAAGAGAGATGCATCTAGGTTTTGGCTAAGCAGATTTGAAACCATTTGTCATAGATGGGCTTGCAGGCAGGTAGGTGCATGTAGTCCAAGTTAAACATTGGGAAGCAAATTTGGCATCTGAATGTATGGGTCATGTCTTAACTGGAATTTTCAGAAGTGCATAGGTGGGTAAAAATCATGCAGCTCTATGGAGGGTCTGTTCTAGCTTCTAACACAAGTAGCTTTAATTAAAACTACTCTGATAAGTTATTTTTAGGTGAAACAATAGTTAGTACTACCATCAGAGTGTAATTTTCTGCACAACACCTTATGTCCATTCTGGATGATAAGTTAACTAAGGCTTTGTTCATTTCATGCCGAGGGAGAAATATTTCCAGTGCACGTGAAACAAGAAAGCTCATTAGCACGTAATTAATCAAGTATTAACTATTGTAACCTTGAAAAATAAATTTATTTGATTTTTAAAACAACTTCTATATAGAAAATATTTGCAAAAAACTATCATTTAACAGTTTGAAAAACGTGCTAATGGAAAACGAGGAAATTGAAGTTTGGAGTTGAAAAAAAGAACAGAGCCTAACGGATAGTCCTATACTGAATTACTGATGAGTTATTGTTAGCATTGATGCTGTGTCACTAGTAGGCATCGATATTTCAGTTGGCTAGTACTCCCTCTATTTTGTTATTTGACATTGGTTAGTTCAAAAATAATTTGCATCTAATTCAAACCATATTTGTAATCTTGTAGAATCCACTACCAATCCTAGCTATTTCCCAATAAGTATTACTAAGCATAAACCATGAATAACAACATTTTATATAAATACAATAGCCTACAAAATTATAACAACCTACTAGACATGTTTAGCACAAGTTGAAAAACTCAAATGCTATTTCTCTAAGCTTGTCACTCATGGGCTTTTTAAACATGTTTAGTAGGCTGTTATAATCTTGTAGACTATTGTATTTATATAAAATGTTGCTATTCATGATTTATGCTTAGTAATATTGATTGAGAAATAGCTAGGATTGGTAGTGGATTCTACAAGATTACAAATATGGATTGAATTAGATGCAAATTAATTTAGATGTGGCAGCAGATTGAATGTTAATTTTCTAATCTTGTCACAAATAAGCTTAATAAACATGTCTACACAATTCAGAAAGTTCAACCGCCAATAGTTCTAGTCATGAATTATCTTCACAAACACGTAAAAGAGCAAAGGTGTCGGAACATTTTGAGCAATAGCTTGTTGTGATAGATGGTGTCAGCAAAAGCACAGTGCAAATATTGTCGGTTAATGTTGACAACAACTAGAAAATAAGGAACCAGTCATCTCATAAACCATGTTTGCGACTCTTGCCCACTAGTTGAAGTTGGAAGTTAGAAACATGTTCATAGCAATTGCTTGGAAACAACCCGTGGAAAGTTTGTGTTTGATCCTAAAAGAAGTGAAGAATTGATGATCCAATATTTCATCCATGCTGAGATAGCATTCCAGAAAATCGAAGATCCTTACTTTGATGAGTGGATGGAGTCCATGCAACCAACCTTTAAAGTTATTGGCCGTCAAGCAATTCGTGATAAGATTTACAACTATTGTACTAGACTGAAACAAGAACTCCATGATGAATTACAAAATATTGATTCATGTATGTGCTTAACATCGGATATGTGGACCTCAAATCAAAACTCCAGATCTAATAGTTGGAACAAGTCAAGTTGCAATATCATTTACTTAAGAAGCATGAGATGGTGCAAATGGTAAACATCAACAACAAAATGGTTCAACAAGAAATGCAAATGTTCTTAATGGTCATGTAGTGGCCAAGAATTGTTTATTCCCAATACACAAACTGCAGGGGATAAGATCTTTAGTTTTCATGCTTAGAGGTAATTGAAATGAGCAATTACTTTCAGAGGAGGGTGTGACAAATGACAAAGCCTCAATATCTTTGCTTCATAGCAATTACTAACACAGGGAACAAGGTATAGATTTTCAAACTCCCTACGTCTACCTAGTGCTTTTATACATAGACCATTATGTATACTTGGGCTCTTGCTATAGTGGTCACTGTGAGTCACTGGGCCGGATTGCACAGGACGGCCTAAGCCTTTTTATGTGACCACTCGGGCTTGATCCAATGGGCCACTCATTTGTTTTTTCAATATTTTTTCTCACAATCACACGGTGAGCAAGGAGGTGGGGCTGTTGGGGAGCAGGGCCACTCAAGGTCTAGGGCGGAGCGATCTGATCCGACCAGACTCGAGTAAGAATCCTACCACCACCGCCCCCTTTCTTCTCTGGTTCAAACCGGTGGCGAGCCGACGACCTCTTTTACCGCCCACCGAGCAGCTACTCCGGTGAGCCCTCTAAACCCTCCCGCCTCCGCCAATTCAGACCGGGCTACACTAGAAAGGGTACCCATGCCGCCAACATCCCAACGTAGTTGGCCTCTGACTCGTTGCTGTCCTAGTTGTCGATCTCCTCGTCCCCTCATGGCACATCCTCTTTCTCATAGCTCTCTACCCACGACTTTTCTGCTCACTTTAACCTTGTCTTCACTTCTAGATCCAGGAGCTTCTCTCTTTGCCTTGAAACCTTAGTACTAGTAACAACCTGCTTCCAAAAAAATTTGGGGGTTCAACTAAATCCCCATGCCCCACCCTGCTGTTTGCACCCGGTTCTCTGCAGCCTTGTTGAGGAGGAAGACTCTGGCTGTGTTGCAATGTGGATTTGGCTTTTCGCAGATGTTATAAGGATGGTGGACTGCAGCAGATTATGTGAGTAGCGTAATGGGAAGGTCGTTCTATCATTGTGATGTGTTTGAAGGGGCTTAACTTAACTAGGTAACTTCCAGATCAAGTAGTTTCTATATGTAGTAGGTTATGGAAGATTAAATCATACATGAAAGTTCCACTCACACGAGACAGAGGTTGAGAGTTTGGAAATCTGTACCTTGTTCACTATGTTAGTAATTGCTCATATGAAGCAAAGATATTGAAGCTCCGCCATTCGTCACACCCTCCGCTGAAAGTAATTGCTCATTTCAATTACCCCTAAGCATGAAAACTGAATATCTTATCCCCTTCTTTTGCAGTTTGTGCATTGGGAATAAACGATTCTCAGCCACTGCATGACTATTAAGAACATTTGCATTTCTTGTTGAACCATTTTGTTTTTGTTGTTTACCATTTGTACCATTTGATGCTTCTTCAGTGGATGATATTGCAATGTGACTTGCTCCAGCTCATTAGATCTGAAGTGCAAAATTTAGAGTAATAGACCCCCACTATCTGCATGCCACACACATCTGATATTACTCTTTCTGTACAGATCGAATCCAAACTTATTATATCTCATTTAACAGATAGAGGTACATGTTGCATGCTTCATCTTGTAGGCTTGTACTTTCCAGACTGAAACTCCAGTAATCGTATAAACCAGCAGCATTGTCTTCTACACTGAATATGTGGACAAACATCTTCAAGCTTGTAAGTCAGATATCTCACTCTTGTTTCCCCCCTTTTGTTCTATTCGGTTTATGTTGGACCTCTATTTACAACATGGGCATCTGGTATCTTCCTCCATTTGAATGCAAACTATCCAGTCTTGCTGATATTGTCATTGGGAAATGAGTTTTGTTCTATATGAGTCCTGGCAATAGATAAAATTGTTTTGATTTCATTTATTTCACACATTAATTTTTCGGATGCTAATTAGAGACCCTCGGTGCTATGTTTACTCTTGCATAGGATATTTGAAGGTTGACCTATTTGATTGTAGTCACTTTTGCCTATTTCTGATAGAATAAGGTTGGACTATTTTGTTGTTTGACCCATTTTTTGAGGGGACAGCTTCAAGGAGAACCCTAATAAAGCAATAAACCTTTTAAATGAAAACAACTTGACAAAGTTAAGAAAGAACAGGACAAGCTGCTCAACCTGTCAACCAACAACATCCATTCAATATCGACAGCTGATTTCACGAGTTTCACCGTGACTCCAACTTGCTCTAGATTTTAGGACCATCTTTCTCCATCTGAAGTGATTAGAAGCATCTCCTTGGAAGGTTTATCTTTTCCTGTTCAGCCAATAATATAACTGCCAAGTGTAACAGCTCTCTGAAGAAATCTTTAATAGCCCATGCCATGGGTCTTGCATCTGTCAAAAAGGTCCAGATTCCAATGATCCATTCATACTGTTTCAGTCCCCCCAGACAAAATCTTGTCGCCTTACTAGTGTGAGGTTAGCCACTTTCTATAGTAATGTATGGGATTTGTGACATGAGTACTATATGCTTGCATAAATATGATACCTCAACTTTCGCAATTATACAGTGACAAAAGTAATGGCAAAAAAGGATTCTGGAGATCTTTAAGAGTAATTGTGGCAAGATTAATATTTACAGCTTAGGCCTTGAGATCGTTCACAAATTGTTTTCCCTGGCAACCTTGTGCCCTATCGAACTTTCCTTTTGTTGATACCTTAGATGATTCTTTTGCAATAAAAAGCTCATAAAAAATAAATAAAATAACTGAACCACTGGCTAGAAATTTTAGAGAGTACATCCACCAAATGTCAGAACCTAAAGCAGGTGAGAGTTGTTACCAACCAGGATGCCACGGTTTGATTTTTGGGTAGGTCTGCCAGAGCCAGGTAGAGTTAACTTTGCAATTTTTCAGATAGGGTTTGTGTGTTTATTTTTCTTGTTTGTTTATTGTATAGAAAATTTGATTGTCCACAATCATGAAATCATATATAGTCTTTTAATCTTAATTTATATGTTTTGCCTTTAAAGGGGGAGCTCCAAAATGTAACGTGGTTTCAGTTTCTTCCTATCAAACCAGATCCAAGTACAGCCTCTGAGAGAAGGTGTTATTGGCCTTCTGTGATGTCTTCTAGTTGCCTTTGTCACCCTTTACTTATGTTCTGATGCATTGATTCTTTCTTTGGATTGCTGTTCTTCTTTCAGTTCAAAAGCTGAGCAGCAAGATGCTCTTAACAACATTGTGCTGTCAGCACATCTTCACTTACAGACTGAAGGTTTCCTAAGTACTTGGACAAATTCCTTTGTTGGTCCTTGGGATCCATCCCAAGGAGAGCATAACCCTGGTAATAGTTTGTGTGTGTGCTGTCGTCATGCATCTATATATTGTTCCACCTAAGTTTGGCATAAGCTGATTGCATATTAAAATGGTCATAATGACAGATGAGAAGATCAAGCTCTGGTTGTTTCTTCCTGGCCGTCACTCGTCTGTAACTGAAATAGCTCAGCATGCTGTAGCCAAATTAAGAGGTTGATTGTGGTTGGATATTTTATTACATAAAATATTAGTCCGGTGCTTATTTATTTGCTGGTTTATGTTGCTTATGCCGTTTTGCAGTTGTTTCAAATGGTTTATGGGTAGCCCCAGGCAACTCGGAAGAGGTTGCAGCTGCACTCTGTCAGGCCCTAAGAAATTCTTTAGAAAGGTTCCCTTTTTTTTCTTGTAGAATGGAAATTGCAATCTTTGATATATGATTATCTAGTTTGATGTTTTTTTTGTCCAGAACACTACGAGGACTTTCCTATGCAAGATTCGGTGATGTCTTTACAAAATATTACCCCCCTACAAGAAATCAAAACAGCTTTAGGTTTGTTAACTAAGGAAGATAGCCATGTTTTCATGTTTTTTTTTCTCATTCCTCATTAGTTAGTTCTATATGATGTTTGCCAATTACTTGACGATAAATAGTATGCCCAAATTCCAGCATTATTTTTTGGCACTTGGGAGATATGGTTCATCATTATTGTTACTGTTGTAAGCAGAACGTTGTGCAGTAGATGCAATGGAGTCTTGTCATTATTTATTTGCTTTGACAGACTCTTACTTACATAGTAACAAAACAGTTATAGTTCAGTTCATTAGATGGGGCTTGGCTTAATTGAATTAAGTAATATTTTTTCATTGTAGTGGTTTCAATAATATCTCATTTCTGTTGCTACCTTTATATGATAATGGGATTGTAATGACACTCTTAGGTATATTATGTGGTTATTTATCTTGTATAAGAGCATTTGAATGTACTAGCCGGCAGTACAGTCTCATAGCTTTCCTTTTTCTTTTCTGCCAATGGCAATTTTGCTAAGTTTTTCTTGATTTCTTGTATTCTCATTGCCACTGTGATAGGCGAGCACAGCCTACAATAGAATTTGTCTTTGCTGCCACCGAGGAAGCAATCTTTGTGCATGTGGTAATATCTGCAAGGTAAGCCATCAGTGTTAATGACGCCCGTCATTATTCCATTCTTCTTCATTTTATTTATGTGCCAATGGTCTATTCTATCAGGTACATGAGGAATCTTTGCAGTGAGGATATAGAGAAAGTTCTCACACATTCTCCTCGCTCTGTTGGCGAAGGTCTTCCAGGTGCTCTTCGATTTCCTGAATTCTGTTTTTACAAATTTATTTATGGATAAATTGCAGTGCTTATAAAGCATATATATTTTTCCATCTAAAAAAACTATTCTTCATGAAAGAAAGAAGTTCCTACTGGTGTATCCATAGTTTAGATTACATTACACAAATTTGCTGTTATGTGTAAACTTGAAACACTTCTAAGGATTTATGATTAGGAAACAAGGTCCCCCCTTTCTCCCTCTTTCATTGTTACTTAGTCACTATAAGGTGGAATAGAAGAAATAAAAGTGAGTCCCATTTACGGTAAGGAACATTCTGAAAGTGCAATTGATCAAAATCCTATCAGTAATTTGTGGTTAAAATAATGCAAATATGGTAAATTTTCCACTTGTATGTGTTTTGTTTTCAAAATTTCCCTTTTCCTATCTGTATTAGATATATGATCATAAGACTTGTTAGTGCTTGATGGTGGAAGTTCTATATACATATATGGTAGTCTTTTCTATGTTCCTTTAAAAAACTCAAGTGGTGGTGGTGAATTGTGAATCTGCCTTAACCTACCACCACTATCTCCAGACATGTGGGACTATCAAACAGTGATATGAACGATTGGTCTACTGTGTTATGTTAAAACAATAATAAAAAGAATTCTATACAAAGTATTTAAGGGGAAGATATCAAATTCCCACATCAATATGAATTCTTGGATTAATATTTGAAATGGTAATGATATTATTTTTTCCTTTTAATTCCGTTGCAACGCAAGGGCATTCAGCTAGTAAAAGAAAAACATATATGGTCCACGAAGTTTACAAAAATGTTAGCTTCAGTGTGTAGGTAGAAGTACAGGCTTATGATCATTATGTTCTTGGTGTTATCTTGAATCAGGCCACTGGGATAGGAAGATTTTTTGAGATAGTTTAACTAAATTCAATGAACATTCTACATTTAGACCAAGCACATTAGATTTAATTTTTAACTTTACTTTTGTCAGCTGTTTTCATGCGTAAATTATGCTCTGCCGTTATATCATGCTTTGTTATATGAAATATTGCAGTAATAGTTGCTCCTAGTGGAATGCTGGGTAGGCTTGTTGGCTGTTGTCCGAGTGATCTTGTGAGACAAGTATATTCAAGGTATTACATAAACCACATGTCAAATCAATACGTTAAGATGATTTTTGTTCTTTTGGTGAATATTTGACATGAATAAATATTCATACACAAAGAAGTGGACTTTAATCTTGACTGTTATGTTAAATTTCTGTAACAATGTCAGCAAATTATCGGCAGCTACTTTACCTGGTTTTACTCAACCTACCATATGCCAATTGAGAGGGCAAAGCTACTATGTTGAAGTTGCCCTTGGTTTTCCAGCTGCCACAACTGACAAAGTTCCTGAATCAGAAAATAATCAAATAAAAAAAGAATTAGATTCAGCGAAGGACCCTCAGTTAAGTGCTGATGAACATCAAAAGCTAGAATCTGCTGATAGTGTTCCAGTTCTCGAAAGGACATTTATATACCCACCTGAGGTTGTTATGGTACCCATGGTCCATCAGGCATTTGTTCGCTTTTCTAGTAAAAGGTACTACCGCTGGTCTTCTCTCATAATCTTGTTATATTTGGACAGAGCATGTTTCATACTATGTTATTTGCAGAATGTGTTCACAGGGCTGTGTGGGAAATTCATCATGGGAGGGATGGCCATTCTGGAACTTTTCTCCATCTTCTTACTTTCGGAACAGGTGAGTCTTGAATACTTCCTGATTGTCTTGATTTCCGACATTAGTTTTAGATTTCTAGGGTGAACATCTCATGGATTTTTCATTTAGCCAATCACATTTTGCTTGCTTGCTTAGCAAGCCTACTTGGTGTTGAACGACCAGTCTGAAATCAGCATCATGCATCAGCATGCAATTTTATAAACACTTGGGCAGAGTAGAATCTTGCATTGGCTCTTGGCTTACTATGTTTACCTGATTGTTAAAATTATCCTCTGCTTATTCTGCTTTGTCCTAATGTTTGTCGCCTAAACTAGAGCTTGTCAACTGAATCAGTATTCGGACTCTTTATCATTCATTTTTCTTAAGTTGAGTTGGCAGCTGGAGCAGGAACATGACTTATGTGAACCAGCATCCTATGTTTTTGGCCAGAGTTTGGTACTTATTTCAGCATACCAAATGAAAATAAACAATGAACTGCGAATATGAACTTATATTATATTTAGAGTGCTTCCTTTGTGCACTGCAAAGATCAGTGTCTATCAAGCATATATGAAAGCTATATACAGCGTAACATATTTTTATTGCCCATGGTTCATTATACTAAAAAACTGTCGTGAAAATTTAATGGCGCTCATTGACCATGCTATTGTAGTGTAACTAGAAGATAAGTTGCACTTATCATATGATGTCTGTCCTTTATATTCTTAATATGTCCTGATTGCTAACTTTGTTTTGTCCATGATTTTTTCCAACTTGTGTTGTTGTGATTCGGTATCAGCTCTTGCCTTGGATCATCTCGTGGACTCGGAGTGAACTCTAATTTTCTAAGACTAAGGAGACAAAAGAACAGCAATTACAGCAGCATGGCCAGTAGTATCAGTAGTGTTAGTAGCACTTCCAATGGAAGTGAACATGCAGTTGCTGCTGAAGGTGGTGATCTTTCAGCTGATGCAGACTCTATGGCATGCCATCAGTCTGATCTGCTATCCAACATTGCTGGTAGCAAGATGGTACTGTGTTAGGGTCGTTCTTAATTTACCTCCCCCAAAAAGTGAACCTTTCTTAATTCACATTATAGCTTTATAGCCTTTTTGTACTGTACTATTAGAATATAGTTTGTTTTTTAATCACTAGTTAAGCTATTATTAACATAATAACATGTATACTCTTCCATCGTCCTTACAATCTTTTTGGTGATTCATCTTTAATGAGGCACAGATGCAAATGTAGCGTATGCTTAAATAACATATTTATTTTGGAAACGCACAAGACATGTCAACCATGTGTTGCTACATCCTTCTTATGGTCTACGTAAAATGATGTATGCTATTAGTGATGCGCAAACATTTTTTGTGCCATCTCCCAAGAGGCATATGTAATTAGAGGACTATGACATACTTAATATATTCTTTATTCCTGTAAATGGTATCACTATAATTAACAAATGGTTTTGGTATTAAGTGTGGATAAATGAATGGAAGTCTGGATAGAAGCAGACCTTTAGTACATGACACGACACATTATGCAGTTCATAGAAGCTTATAGATGTACCTTCTCATGTGTAGAAGTGCTTGTGTCTAATTTGTGAGTAAATACGATCCACCCATACCTATGTCCACTTAAAACACAGATGTTCATGTATTGCCCATTGATACTAAAACTATCAGATGAAATATTTTCTTCCCATATGCACCCAAGTGTGAAGTTCTACTCTGGTAAATGAATTTTCTGCATCTGGCACCTTTTTGTTCTTAACTTTTGTGCAACAATATGAAAATGATATTACACAGTCATATGCTATTGTTGTGCCGTGTGTCCGTGTTCCATGAATGCAATGGCATTGCTGTAATCTTGATGTTTTGTACCTGTGAAACCAGGTATCCAAGCGGCCTCGTTCTGAAATAACAGAAGTTTCTTCTCGTGCTGGTAAAGAATCCGTGGATAACAATCAAGGAGCAAATGATCAAGGTAGATGTTCTTGGGGCTGGGGTGAGGAGGGGGTTGTGATGGACATTAATTTACTAATATCAGAGTTTGGAGATTTTAGTGATTTCTTTCAAGAAGAGGAGTTAGACTTTGGTGAGGTATGCTGTCATGTCCCATGATCTTCCTGTAGTTTACCAATCAACCAAGGATTTACTCATAGGACTAATGATAATACTGTGAATCTATACTACTTTGAGGTAGTCTATCAAGTATAGAAACTAGTCAAATTCTGTTAACTAGATTATATTTTTGTAATTCCTACTGTTGCATTTTGTGCTGCTGCGTAACTTTTTTTTAACAAAAAATAGACTACTGCTTGTTTTAAGAGTCTAGATTATAACAGGTGGCTTCATTACTGCCCAAGTGTATAAATTGCAAAAAATGACCATTTATAGAATTCCTCACAGCTTACATGCCTTGAAACATGTTGCTTGCGATTTTACCTAAAGCCTGTGAAGGATTTTTTTTCTACGGCACAACCTCATGATGTTTGCCTTCTAGTTTTAGACAGTAGTCAAACATTCATGAACAAAAAAATTAAGAAATTCTGCTTGGCAGATCTAAACAATTTCGAGCACAATAATTGCATTTTCCTTTGTACAGAAATAGAACATGATTGTTGCATCCATTGTGGTTCAGAATTGCAATGTTCTAACCTACCTATAATAATCCATATTAATAATGCCCAAATTTATATAGCCTCCAGGTACTGCTGAATCACATTCTCTGGTGATCCCTGGTTCTGACTCTGGGGATGCCACATTCACAGATAGTCCGTCGACAGCTATGGATATACCTGAACAAAGATTTTCTCCAGTTGGTCTCTCATCTTTGGAGGTATTTAACCACCAAATTGTAGCACCTATTCATGATGTTGTTTCTAAGGTTCAAGAGCCTCAGAAAGATATTGCATCGCCTACAAGCTCCCAATCAGTTGTGTTATCGTCTGGTAGATCTAGTCATCTTACCAGAGCTGAGGCATTGCTCACTTATGCACCCGAGTATGTAGCTATTGAAATTTCCGCCAGTGAGACATCAACATCGTTGTTTACAAATCCTTACCAGCCCAGATCCATAAAACCAGGGAGTTCTAGTTTTAACTCAAGAATTTATTCATATGATGCTGCACACAGTTCTCAAATGGAGTCTGGAGAAGACAAGCCTGAGAAGTCTGTTAGACTAGCATCTGGTAATCTTTCACGTGATATTGGTTCATCAAACTTATACACGGTTGTCCAAGTTGGGAAAAAAGAAAGTGACAAAGGATTAAAAAACACTGACATACAAGCAGGCAAGGAGGATGCATCAAGACCTATTTCTGGTGAGACTTCACTTGATTCTTCTGTGGTTTCTCAAAGGAAGAGTGACAGCATGTTTAATGCTGGGTACTTCCTACTATCTATGAAGACTTCTCTTGCAACTGAAATTGAGTGTATCAGGTTCCAGGCTGCCATGTGTAGAATAAGGCATACACTATTGTCTTTGAGTAGCAAAGCATCTGTTGAGCTAAAAAGTACATTATCCAGTCTTGTGCATACAGATGTCAGCAACAAGTTAGATCTTGTCCCCAAATATGACATAAAAAGGAAAGATAATATACCAGCTAGGCTATCTATTGATGTTGATCATGAAGTATATGACAGATCATTAGAAAATATTGGAGTTTGGAAGCCTGTGGGGACACCTAAAGGGGCAACACATCTTGAGTCTTTTTCTGCTAAAACGTATACTGGTAAAAGCCAAGGTCTGTCTGTAAAAAGACAGCCTATTGTGGATCTTCTCAGTGCCATGGCTCTGATAGTTCAACAATCTACTTCATTTGTTGATGTTGCACTTGATATGGATGATGGAGATGGTTCTTTTTTCTGGCTTTCCTTGGATGAACAAAAGAGACGTGGATTCTCTTGTGATCCTTCAATGGTTCATGCTGGCTGTGGTGGAATATTAGGAACGTGCCATTCAAAGGATTGCGCTGGTGTTGATTTAGTTGACCCACTTTCTGCAGAGGTAAAACGTGGTTCTGTTCATGTTCCTATCATTATATATTGCACTGTTTCTCCTTATGTCAAGGTTTATGCCCAGTCTCTTCTTTTGGATACAGGTTTCAGACTCATCAGTGATTAGCTTGTTACAGTCTGATATAAAAGCGGCTCTTAAAACTGCCTTTGCCAGCATGGATGGTCCATTATTAGTGACTGATTGGTGCAAGGGTCGAAGTAATGCAGCTGAGCCTGCATCTATAGGAGATGCATACTCTTTTCAGCACCCAACTGGTGATATCCGGGAGTCCTCAAGCAGTATATCCATAGGAGGAGATTCAATGAGCCCACCCCAGTCAAGCCATGTTATATCTAATGACCGAGGTATTCCCACTTGATACTTCTTTCACAAAAACAATATTTCAGAGCAAGCAAGAAATTATGATTCATCCGAGAGATCAATTGTCTATGCAGGCACTTCGGAGCTGGAGCACCATAGGGGATATCACCATGTTAGACCAACCGTTGCTGTCCTCCCTTTGCCTTCTCTGCTTGTCGGGTAGCCTAATTTTGTTTTGCCTAGATTATTTTTGGCCTTAACTAAACACATTGTCTGTGTGAGTTACTGATTCAAGTACTGTAACCACAGTTACCAGGATGATTGGTTAAAGACCTCTGCTAATTGTCTTAGCTTGTGGGAGAAGGCTCCTCTGGAACCTTATGCTTCACCGAAGCCTGTAAGTATTGTTTGGATTTGGTGGCTTATAATCTGTAAGTTTGATACTTTTGGATCTATTAATTGTTTGAAGCATCGGTTCTCATCCATAATTACTTTACATCAGTTCATAGTAACTATAATCCATAATAGTTTTTGTAGCCATAACAGCAAAATCTTGCTAGAATTTAATAAGGTTTCGTTATATTTTATTCATTAATCATAGTCGACTTATATATCTCTCATCTGTGTGCTCTTTTAGGTTACTTACTATGCTCTGTGCCCTGATATTGATATGCTTACTTCTGCGGCAACTGATTTTTTCCTGCAGCTTGGAACAAGTAAGTTCTTCCTCTTCCTCTTGCTTTTCTTACCACCTGTGAATGTACAATTGTTGTTTGAACACGCATTCAGGATTACGGACTATGGTCAGCTAATTACAGTTTCCACTGGCTTCTGAAAATCTATTTATTTTGGACAGTTGTGCCCAATGCTTAGAATATACTTGTACATTTAGAAACCAGAAGAACGAAAGAAAACCAGCCAATTTTGGCAAAATGGGATTCCCAATTTCGTGAAGCTCTCAAACAAGTGTGACACCCAACCCAAATGTGATTGAAATTGTCACAGTAAGAATGGTGCGAGGCAGTCTGACATTGCTTGGTTAGGGAATGAAAACTCAACAATTTGAGGTTGAATTACCATTCAACATATTCAACTCCTGGGACGGTGCACATTCTGTGATGAAAGATGAAGAAGAACGTAGGGAGAAGCTACAACCAGACCAACACCTTTAGGCAGTAATGCTGTTAACCGTTTCTAATTTACCATTTCTCCCTCAATATTTTCTTTGATCGAAGAACAATATATTTCTCTCTCAATATTGACTACTGAGTGCCAAATAATAGCCTGGGTGCTTCACATGAAATTAAGAGACAAAATTTCTACTTATCCATAAGCTTAGATGATTCGTAAATTTAACATGACATTTTTACAGTTCATATTTTCTGTGCTTCTAAGATTACATATTTGACATCAAAATCATATGTCTATGTGACTTTGAAAATTTTATTCCAGTCATTGTTTGTGACAGTATATAGGTTTAATGTTACTATGGTCTTTTGGTGCTGAAGTTGCTTGCCATAGTTTATAAATCTTGTAATCAAGTCATCATTCTAATTCGTTGTGATGGAAGTGTTTTCAGTATTGTTTATTGCATTTCTTGATTGTTCTTTCCTACAGTTTATGAAGTTTGTAAACTGGGAACTCACTCTCCACAAAATAGTGGAGGGCAAATGGAACTATCCCCTGGAAAATATTTGTCTTCAGGGCTCGTTCTCATCGAGTGTCCTGATCAAGTGAAGATTGGAAACAGCCACTCAAGTTCCATCAGTTCAACAAGCGAATATCTTCAAGCTCTTTCAAACAACTGGACTGTAAAAAGCTATGTAACATCTCTGACAAGGGTGATAAAGGACATAAAACTAAATTCATGCATCTTGGCAAATCAGAAAGAAAGCACTAGTGGACCTTGCACTGTAAGGCTTTTTTTTTTTTGCATTTTGTTCCTTTCACATCTATTCGATTGAAAGAATTTAACAAACAAAAGCAGCATCTCTCCTGTAATGTGTGTGCACTTTGCACAGATAACCTCACTGTTTATTCTTATTTGTTTTCTCTTTAGTCCATCTTCCCTAAGCATTGAGTTTCAGAAGATTCACTTGTTTCCTTTCCTTCAATTTTTTTATGACAACAGTAGGGGATACATAGAAAGCCCCAACACTAAAACTGTACAGAAGGATTTTCAAATGAAAAGCAAAGATAACTGTTTGACAGGTAGGTATTTAATTGTAATATAACAATTTAGTATCACCTTTATTTCGTATAAAATTTGTTCTTCTAGGCTATTTTCAAGACATTGTACTTGTACTATTTTCATTCTTTGTTCTTTGCAAATAGTGCTGGATAACATTGTTAACACACCATTATATAAAACACATTATTTTAACACAAATTATTCGTTCTTTGTAAATTGTGCTGGAAAACAGGCCAACAGTGGCAATATGATAACACCTATGCTTATTATCCATGCAGGTAATTTATGTAGTCTGTCCATTTCCTGAACCTTCTGCTGTCCTAGAGACACTGGTAGAATGTTCTGTTGCTCTTGGGTCGGTAATGTTATCCCCAGAGAGAGAAAGGAAATCATTCCTATATTCTCAGGTTGCCAAAGCCCTAAACTGCAATGCTTCTGTTGATGAATCATCAGCATCTAATGTCGTGATGCTCTCTGGTTTCAGTATACCTAAGCTTGTCTTGCAGATTGTTACTGTTGAAACTTTATTGAGACTCCATAAGCCAAACAATGAGCTTGCTGTTTTGAAGGACATGGGATTCACTGTGTACAACAAGGCTCGCCGAATCCCAAAGGCCATTAGCACAAGTGACATGTTTCAGTCACCTGCGTACATGGGTAGGTCCCAGTCCACCATGATGCATGCTACATCTCCTGGTCCTACCCTTTGGAAAGAATGTTTAGTTCCTCGAATGTCTGGATCAACTCTCTCTAGAGAAACAGAGTTTGATGCATCCATGAGGTCATCAGTAACATGGGACAACTCATGGTCTGGTCGTGCTGGAGGATTCATGGACCCAAATAAGATCCCAGATGTATGTGTTCAAGATGACAGGAACTATGCCTTTGAGCCACTTTTCATACTAGCACAGCCTGGATCTGTTGATTACAATACTGGAATGGAATCTTCAAAATCTGGTGTTGATACTAGTGGCAGTGGAATTTACAGCTCAATTTCATGTGGTGGCTCTGATAGTGGAGCAAGTGCTTTACTCGAAGGATCTGATAACGACAACGCTGCAAGTCTTCATTGCTGTTATGGCTGGACGGAGGACTGGCGATGGTTAGTATGTATTTGGACAGATTCTAAGGGAGAGTTGTTGGACAGCTTAATATTTCCTTTCGGTGGTATTAGTAGTCGCCAAGACACGAAAGTTCTCCAAAATCTTTTCATCCAAATTCTGCAGCGCGGTTGCCAAATAATGTCGACTGCACCCGAGTCTAGCAATACAAGACCGAGAGATGTAATAATAACCCGTATTGGAGGTTTCCTTGAACTTGAAATCCAGGGTACTTAACACTTCTACCGTCAATTCTGTAGTTTTTGTTTCTTAATTATAGTGTCATTATGGTATAATATATTTTTTATGCAGAATGGCAAAAAGCAATATACTCATTTGGTGGTAATGAAGTCAAGAAGTGGCCTGTGCAGTTACGCCGATCTATACCTGAGGGTATTTCATCAAACTCTAATGGGCCAGATATGCCATCCTCTCCAAGCCCTTTGTACAACCCTCATGCAAAATCTAGCTTCATGAAAGGTGCACTTGGGCAAGCAGGCAACAAAAAGCAGATCGTAGTGGAACAAGTTGGAATGGACAGTTCAAAGGGTTCATTGCACTTGGTTCGCAGCATCAGTTTGGTTGCAATTTCTCAAGATCATTCTTTGCATCTCACATGCCAAGCTGATCTGTTGACCAGACCTACTCCTGGTAAGTAGTGCTTGTAACATCTTTATATATTCATGTACAAGTTTGTGGCTGTTTAATGTAGTGTTTATTTAATGCTGCTTCTTACAACAGGAAGTAGTTATGTCATGACCTTATCATCTATGACTTGTGATCATTTAGTGCTACCTCCGTTCTCAAGAGAATGACGTCCTAGAATGCATACAGTGAAACCTCAAACTCTTAAGTCATCAATAGATTAAAAATATTAAGAATTGATATGTGAAAATGAAATTAATAGATTTCGCTTGAAAAACACTTTCATATGGTTATATTAATAAGTTATAAACTTAGATACTACTTATTAGAAAGTAACGATAACATATGTAAATTGGAGACTATGTCGATGTCCAAAACGTCAAAACAAAAGAGAAACGGAGGTAGTACTTTTTCCTTTCTGGTTCACCCTACTAAAAACACATCTATGAGCAAAAACAACCTGAATCTCTTCCATGTTCGGTTAAAATGATCTCTTTTACAGGTGAAGGGAATCAAAGTAGCAGTGGTCCTTCAAGTTACTTGGAAGGGTTTACTCCAGTGAAGTCTATTGGGTCAATGTCAGCATCGTATCTCCTAGTTCCTTCGCCAAGCATGCGATACCTTTCGCCAGCGACATTACAGCTTCCAACATGCCTAACATCAGAGTCTCCACCTCTTGCGCACCTACTGCACAGCAAAGGGACAGCGATTCCCCTAGCAATGGGCTATGTAGTCTCCAAAGCCGTCCCACCGGTAAGAAAGGATTCCTCACGCCTTGCCAAAAAGGACAGACCCTCCGTCCTCTCGGTTAGCATCATTGATCACTATGGAGGCAGCATTGCTGCTGTTCAAGAGAAGATGAGCCGAGGTTCTGGCAAGCAGACCAGGAGCTTTACTCAGGAAGCAGCAGGTCGTGATCATGAGACAGAGTTGCACAACGTGTTGGAAGCAGTGGCTGCCGAGCTCCACTCCCTTTCATGGATGACAGTGAGCCCGGTGTACATGGAGAGACGAAGCGCCCTGCCATTCCACTGTGATATGGTCCTTCGGTTGAGGAGACTTTTGCATTACGCCGATCGGCATCTCTCCCAATCGACAGAGGAAGGAGATGTAGCTTAGAGACTACTAGAGAGGACAACTAATTCTCATGTAGCTTTTCACCACAGGAAAAGTAAGGGCTTGGATGATGCTGAAACCGTTCTGTATATATGTATATTAGGCAGGTAGATGAGGGTCACATTGACGAGCTTTCTAGCCCGATTTTGCCTTGTTAGTGGACTGTTGAGAATGCTAATTTCTTGGGCTGAAGATGTAATTACGTGCGCACCGACACCTCTCCCAGGGTCAGGACCTAGTTGTAATATTGTAGAGCTAACTGGTACAATATTTGGTTGTATGTGTCATTGATGGGTTGATCTAGCCATTGGTTCCAAGAAAATCAATTGGTACAAACAACCGCTGTATTTAAACCCTCCATATCTAAATGTAAGTTGTCTTATGCTTCTCAACCTTTTTAAATGTAAGTTATTGTTGGAGACAGGCGGCTGTGAGGACTTTCGACCAACCTGCCGAAGCAAAATGAGAGCCTGGCGAAGTGGCACAAGGCGAAGGCCGAATGACACAAAGCAAGACGAAATAGCAGAGCGAAGCAGAAATTTTTAGCATATTTAATTTTTTTAAAAGATTTGTAAAAATAATTTTAGGTTTGAAAATATTGTAAAACTAATCTCTCGACGATTTTGTTGACGTGGCAGATGGCCGTTGGACACTGTTTGCCGTGACGTCGTCTTTTTTCAAAAAGACCTCATGCCGTCCTCGGCAAAGGCGTTTTTTAACTGTAGTAGTAGGGGGCCGTCTACAAAAGGACGACGGTCGTCTTGGCAGTTTTACAGGTGGTCCCCTTGCCACCCTTGCAAAGGGTGATTTTTGGTAATCTCGCCCTCTACAAGGACGATTTTTGTGCGTCGTCATATATACTCCCGGTTCACTGAGGAGGCACTCATTTGCGGCGCTCGAAACTCCAGAAAAAAACAGAAAGAGGGGTGAGGAAGAAGGAGAGCGGCGAAGCCTTGTCGGTGTGCCTACTCGATCCCAGGTAAATACAATGTCTCGCTGTATGTTTGTGTTATTTATTTTGTGTAGAATATTAGAAAAAATAGAATGTTTTTTTGAATATTTGAATAGTTGTTTAGTAGTCAGATCTAGATTTATAAATTAGTGCATGATTTAATTTAGGGAGTTTGACCTAGGACAAATCGATTTAGATGAACATACGTAGAATATATTCTGATCTATGTCTATATTATTTGAACATGTGTAGCAATATGATCTGGACTTAAAAATTAGGACATGATTTATTTTAGTCAATTTGACATAGGACAAACCGATTTAGATGAACATATGTAGGATATATCCTTATCTATGTATATATTTCTTTGTGTAGAATTTTGTTTAATATTTGAATAGATGTGTAGCACTTAGTTCTTGATTTATAAATTACGACATGATTTATTTGAGGTAATTTGATATATTTGGATGAACATATATAGAAAATAAGTATGATTGACGGTAGATCTAGATGAACAAACCGATTCGATATATTTTAAGATCCAGAACATAGAACATATTATTATAGAATTTAACTTAGCCACAGATTGATCTAGACAACATATTCGTAATATGAAATAAACTCAGTTTCAATCTGTTTATCAGGCACAATGACAAGTAAGGTCATATTTCAGATAGTTCATGATGAAGGCAACGTTAGATATGGTCCAGATGGTGTTGATCTGTCAGAATTTAGGATGAAACCGAAGGGCATCGATAGGCCAGCCGATAAACCATTTGAGTTAGTCTATAGTTGGTTGCTACGTGGATTTAAAGTGGATACAAGAGTGAACACAATGTCCCTGTTCGTTGTAGTCAGTCGTGCAATAGAAGGATATTATTGGAAACTAATGCCTATAGATAACACTGAGTTCTAGAGACGTTATGTGGAGATGGCTTTTGAAAGGTATTGGCCCCTTGTTATTTTTGTGGCATTGCATGAAATCGATAGCAGTGTTACAGTGCAAACAGAGGATGGTCAAGGTCCTAGCAAAGTCGTGGAGAATGTTGGACCATCGATGCAAACTGGGGGTAATGAAGCAAGGTTGGAGGAGGCGATTGACGTGGCGGACGAGGGGGAGAGAATCGAGGCAATTGTTGAGGAAATGGAGAGGGAAGATTCTTAAAATGAGCAGGCGAAGGGCGATGAATTATCGGATGAGGAAGAAGATGTAATGCTCGTTGATTGGATAAAAGCTTATTTCTCTCAACTTGTTATCTCAAAGGGGCAGTAAGTATCCTTTGACTACAAGGATAACGAGATAATCCAGGGTGCTAGGTATGCTCATAAGAAAGACATGAAAGAGGCGGTGAAGCATTGGGCGGTCTCCTTGCATAGAGAGTTTAGGGTGGTGAAGTCTATCAACTATGTGTATGATGTGAAGTGCATGAAAGATGATTGTCCGTGGTATGTTCATGCATATAAGGGAAAATGGAATGACTATTGAAAAGTGAGCATTGTTGGTGAGCACATATGTTGATTGTCAGGGGTGGATAAGT
This sequence comes from Oryza australiensis, assembly GCA_019925245.2. NCBI lineage: Eukaryota > Viridiplantae > Streptophyta > Magnoliopsida > Poales > Poaceae > Oryza > Oryza australiensis. Next base: position 147,046 of record JAIFGZ020000728.1, on the reverse strand, counting down.
ATCACAGCATCATTACCTCAGCTTTTGTTGCCGGTGAGATGTACAACGATGTTGTTTGTAACACGGACTTTGAACCGGACTCCATTATTAGGCACATTGAAAACAAATTCAAGTATACTATAAGCTATTCCAAGGACTGGAGGACAAAACAAAAGATTTTGGAGATGAGGTATGACACATTTGAAGCATCCTATGACAATTTGCCTCGTCTATTAGCCACCATTGCTCAGAGAAACTCCAATACCTACTACGACATTCAGACATTTCCGTCGTCTAATGACCCGAGCAAGAGCATGCTGCAAAGGGCAATTTTCTCGCTGGGTGCTTGCATCAACGCATTGTGCACTGTCACCCTGTGTTGTGCATAGATGGAACCTTTCTGACAGGGGGATACAGAGGTCAGATACTGACGGCGATTGGAGCCGATGGGAACAACCAGGTGTTACCTATGACGTTTGCATTTGTCGAGAGTGAGAACACCGAAAGCTGGTATTGGTTCTTGGAGAGAGTTCACTGCCAAGTCGTGCGTATGAGGCCCAATGTTTGCCTCATTCATGATCGTCATGCGGACATGTTGAAGACAATTGACTACCTGCAGAATGATTGGTCGGAGAGAAAACTTCCAGCTAGGTGGCATGATATTCGGAGTAGGTGGTGCATGCGTCATATCGGAGTCAATTTCTACAAGCAATTCAAGAACAAGCACCTGATGGGTCTCTTCAAGAGGCTTTGTGGTCAGAACCAAGAGAAAAAATTCAATAAATTATGGAGGAGGTTGGACGAGCTGACAACAAAGCAAACCGACTAGCAATCTTGTCGGCCACAGGATGACGAGCCTCCAGTACCTCTTGGTCCACTACATGATGACCCGTCAACAATGAGAAGGAGGTCCGCATCATCAATACGTAATTTCTCACACTGGATAGAGAATAAACCGAAAGAAAAGTGGTCTCTATTGTATGACACTGATGGGTCTCGATATGGTATAATGACAACCAACCTAGCCGAGGTGTACAACTGGGTGATGCGATGAGTGCGAGGACTCCCACTAGTCGGTATCGTGGAATTTATCCTTCATGGCACACAAGCATACTTCAGGGACATATACAAAAAAAATTGCCCCTTTGATGGCTGATAACAACATTGTATTTAGGAATGTGGTGACGAAGTATATGCAAGACAAAATAGCAAAGGCTATGAAGCACAGAGTTATTCCCCAAGGTACCCAAGTTCATAGGTATGAGATCATGTGTGTCGACAGGAGAAGTCGCGGCATCAACCGCATCCGAGCTGTGCAGGAATGTGTGCTTCATGCAGAGGGCAGTTGTAGTTGCAGCTGCATGAAGCCCAAGCTTAGACATCTGCCTTGCTCACACGTACTTGTAGCAGCTGGGGATTGCGGCATAATTCCCGATATCTATGTGTAACCCTACTATAGGAAATAAGCAATATTTCATACATGGAAGGAGAATATATATGGGTTCGGGATATCTGGATCTTACACAACTCTTAGGCCACAAGTGTTCTACATTCCAGATCCGTCGAAGTTTAGGCTGAAAAAGGGACGGCATCAGTTGAGACGCATCCGGAATGACATGGACGTGTCAGAGGCTGGGGGGAGGACTCTACGGTGCAGCAAATGTGATGAGCGCGGGCATACTTACAAGAAATGCTCAAAGAATTCAGAAGCTCCAACCATCTCAGGTGCGGGTCTATCTGGACGGGCAACCGATGGCATCCGTCCATCGGGAGAAGGAACAACAACGAGGCGACCACGTCCTAGGTGTTCTCGTGCGATGACTACATCGTCGGTTGGCGATGCAATGGCTTGATTATTTCTGTCATCCTTTTTGTCTAGTGGTGCTCCAATTGATGTAATATTTATAATGTCGTTATCATTTGTCATGTGTGTAATATTTATCCTTGTGAGATATGAACTATTGTAATGTTGTTGTCATTTGTGTGATGTGTCTTTAGCAGTTTGAATTACCATTTTAATGAACAATTTGTGTAATATTTGAACAATTCTTGAATGGCTAGTTCATGTTGTAATGTTTTTTTGTTATCAATTGCTTATTTCTAATCACTCTTATGTATGCAAGTATGACGGACGATACACTAGCTCTCCTCAACAGGGGACTGAACAGGAACCACTGGTCCTACTTGTCGGCGATGCAGGGTATGCATCTTACCACCTTTCGTCCACGCCCTTCGCTCGAGTTGCTGCGTGTCGATCCGCGACACGTTCTGTGGTATGATCAAACTTATTTAATTGATTGCATTTTTTGGCTTCATTGCACATATGTGGTGCTAATGTTCAACTTGACGGTATCCAGGTTGCATGAGGCAGGCCTGATCGCGATATGCAGGCTTGTTGAGGCAAGGGCGGACTAGAATGACCCGGCAAAGCACTGGGATGTGGACCGATCACTGATGGCTGCTTTGGTAGATCGGTGGCGGCCGGAGACGCACACCTTCCATCTACCCTGTGGGGAGATGGCACCCACGCTGCAGGACGTTACGTACCTGCTAGGGCTTCCACTAGCCGGAGAGGCTATCGACCCAGTGGACGGTGGGGGTGGATGGAGGGATGATATCACGGAGCGATTCGCTCCCATGATGAGGCTACTTGGGATCCCGACAGTTCACGACTCGGCCCAGCACATCAGCCTTTGTTGGAGCGAGCGATTCGTCCATCCTTCCTCCCTTCAGTCAGCCACGAGGTGAGCAAGCGTCGTCCGACGAGTACTACAAATGTACTAGTTTTCATGATTGTTGCTTAACATTTGACATCTACAGGAGGATACTACTCGACGGGGATTTTCTGTTCGGGCGCATCATCGTCGTAGGCGGGCAGGTCCAGTGCGGGCGACGCAGGGGGTCCGATGCGGGCGACGACTTCGACGACCTAGAGGACCAAGACCAGGACGTTATCGGCGCCTTTCAGCTTGGTAGAGCATCACTACCATAGAGCCAGGAGCAGCCACAGGAGACGCCCACATCAGATGTCCGTGCTGGTCGTGCCGTGCCCGCTGAGAGGCTGACGTACTCTCAAGGGCATGTTAGGGCGCAGGCTAGGAGGGGTAGGGGTAAGAGGCCTTGCCAGTAGAATATGAGTGCTACCTGTTTGTAATATTTACACTTAGTAAATTTGTGTTACCTCTTTGTATATAACTCTGTTCGGTCGTCGCACTCATATGTCACGAGAACTTGATGTCATTCGCTACATCTACTCAACGAAACGACGAAAAACTTTCGGCGCATCACAGACATCTATGATTGGTCGCTATCATCTTTTGGCCCGTGACAAACATTTACGATACGTCGCTATCATCTTTCGGCGCGTGAAAGTGTCCCGACTCAGCTTTTGCCGATGCTTTCTTCGATAGAATCATTCAATTTGCACTGCCGCGTGAACGTGTTGTCAAATCCGTGCAATAAGTGAACTCACGTTACATGGAGATGTGCCTCTGCTTCCTCCACTATATATTACGTAGGTCCAAATACGAGCTCTTCATATCTTCCTTCTGTTTCCTACACTTCTACGTAGAATGGATCATCCATTTGCTAAGCGTCTCGACTGGCGACTTCATTCTCTAGGCGGTTTGATTCCACTATGGTGTGACCGTCCGTTGTGTCATTGTGGGGATGCCTGTGTACTTACGTCGTCTCTCACCTTAGAAACTCGGGGGAGGCGATTCTTCCAATGCGCTAACATGGATCAGGTATGACTTATGTGCTCCGATTTCTAGTACCAATTCTGAATACACAAAATGCTAACTTGATTCTACATCATGGTAACATCTTACGCAGGCATATCATCGGGTGTGCAACTTCGTTGAGTGGATAGACACGGAGAACCCACAAACCGACGGAACACGTTCCTACCCACTTAGTGAAACAAGGTCATACTACCTTCGACGGAAGGCTGAGTACCAACGTCGAGTTGCCACAAAAGCTTTGGATTGGCCTTTGGATCAGCTCGCACCACCCACATGGCGAGAACGTCCAGAATGCCATTGTGGTCTCCGTTGCCAGGTGATAAGATCCATTAGACATGAACTCGAGGACAAAGATGCTTCATGTGTCCTGAGATTGTGGACGATGATTTTGTTGTGAGTATCATTTTTTCCTGGTTAAGCTAATCACTTATTTCTTTTTCTAATCCCTTGCGTCACAAATGTACAACCAGGAGGATGTATGTCAGTGTCGATTCGAAGAGTGAATCAATACGGTTAGACCTGTTTCGATCGGCGACGGTAACACAACCTGAGTCGACCGAACAATTCATTCAGGCATGGATGGAGTATGACCGTCGGACCGAAATCACAAGCTTAGATTGGAGGAACAACCCACTAGGTTTCCCTAAATGGTCAGAGCGTCCCAAGTGCAGTTGTAGGGATCGTTGCAAGATGGCTACCTCCTTTGAACCACGAACATATGATAGGAGATATTTCATTTGCCCCAAATTAGGCAATGACTTCGTTGTACGTCTTTCATTTTATCAGTCCCGCTAACGTCTTCATTGTATTGCCACTGTAACTGACTACATGTGTTTCTTTACCAGGGCATTCAAAGGAGGTGCGGGTTTGCTATGTGGATCAACAATGTCATTTCCTAATATAACGGCCTAAAAGTAACTGAATGCGAAACACAAACAAAGTACAACGACGAGAAGGAAAGGGAAAATGGAAGACACACTGGTCGCTATAGAAGGGTTCCATAGGAAAGCCGAGGCTCGACTCATCGGGTCCGATTTATTTGTATCATGTATGCATGGCATAGGTTCCGCGGTTTAATTACGTGCAATATTTCTTATGAAACATATACCCCCTACACAATTACATCGTGCAGAACTCCTTACCACCCTACATAGTTCATACAAACAATCATTTGCCAAAACTTCCTTTATATTAGGAACAATATATATTATGGAGAAATTATTGGGAAAAAGCTATCAGTATAGGTCATTTAGGGTTTAGGGTTCCCTATGGGCACATCCAGTAAAAAATCACCCTCATACAGGGCGAAATTACCAAAAATCGCCCACTGCAAGGGCGGCAAGGGGGCCACCTGCAAAATTGCCAGGGCGACCGCCCTTTTGCAGGCGGCCCCCTACTGCTACAGTTGAAAAACGCCCTTGCTGAGGGCGGCAAGGGGTCTTTTTGCAAAAAGGCGATGGCGCGGCAAACGGCGTCCAATGACCGTCTGCCACGTCAACAAAATCACCCTCTAGAAGGGCGATGGAAGATTAGTTTTGCATTTTTTTAAACCTAAAATTATTTTTGCAAAATATTTAAAAAATTAAATATGCTAAAAATTCGAGCGAAGCAACAGGAGAGGAAGGCCTGGTAGCGCGAAGCAAAGTAGTGAAGGGTTACGCGGAAGCTACGCTAGCCGAAAACAAAAATTTTCTACCGCGCAGACCAGGAACACTTGCAAGTAAGGGCCGATAGATCGTTACCGATTGGAGTAGAGTGCGGCGGAATAGCCAATCGGGCAATCCGATCCGGAACAGTGTAGCCGATTCCCGGAGACAACACGATCAACGGCGCGCAACGTAGCGCGCCTCTACCGGTATCCACACGTCCGGGGACGAACGCCCTACACCCGTGTGCTAGCACGCGATGCAAGGCTAGGGTTTGGCTCGAAAGTGGGGAGGGTTTCCGTGGAGATTGATCTCGGCGACTTCGTTGCACGCGATGCAATTGATATGCGCAGCCTCTCCACCCCTCCCTCCTTTATATAGAGTTGGCCGACGGGATTAGTAGCCGCTCGGACTCTATTTTGAATTGGATCTCATCCGTATCTCATATAGAGTTGGCCGCTCACACGTCGTAAGCCCATAGGACTCTATTTTGAATTGGATCTCATCCGTATCTCATATAGAGTTGGCCGCCCACACGTCGTAAGCCCATAGGACTCTATCCGATCGGATCCCTATCCGATCGAGCCGTATCCGAGTCCAACTCGAATGCCTGTTCTTATCCCCTTAAGCGTGCGACCCGTAGGTTCAAGTATACTCGGTTTCGGCTATAGTCTAACTTAGCCGATCGTCGGCTCGAGTCCAACTCACCGACCCTCAACTGCGGCGCCTAGCAAGCACATATTGACACCATAGTATACAAGAATATAATATCGGCTCAACTGTAATGTGTACACAAATCTCTTTGCCTCACGATACCGCTTAAGCTATAGGCAAGATGTGTGCCATCCCTTCAATAACTTAACCATTCACTCGAACCGTATTGGATTATCCGTCCGTTGATTGACTCCTCAATCAACTTAGCATGGCCATGCATTTCCATAATCCATTACCTCGAGGGGCCCAGAGATATCTCTCCAAAGGAGGGGCAAATTCCATCTTGATCACTCACATCCCACTCCATGTTTCATAGCAAACCCGAAAACTACCTTTATAACTACCCAGCATTACGAATAGCGTTTTGTAGTCCCAAAGTAGGCTACTACACATGTTGGAATCCATGGTGATCTCGGGTTTAAGGACTTTGTACCAACACTACTTGAGACCAACTAATGGCACATTAATTCCCGTAGTGTCTCATGGTGGGTCTATCCAACAATGTGTTCTTCAACACATGTGTCCATGTTTATTGATTTGGTATCACCATACCCATGATCTATGAGACATGATCATCAATCAATAAACATGCCGATCTTAGAATCATATTTGTTCCAACAATATGACATATTATCGTGGATCGTTTAGAAATAGATTCATACATATCGAGTCTCATAAATAAGTCACGTACTTATTGATCAATACAAGATGTCTATTTCATGGAACCGAATAACACTTTATTCATAAATACATAAACATTGACGTGATATCCAACATCTCCATGTTGCCTCTAGGGCATATCACTAACAATCTCCCACTTGCACTAGAGTCAATCATGTAAGTATCTAATACCCATTGCTTTGTGTGCGCCTCATGCTTCGGTGAGGGAGAGGTTTTGTCGCGGATCGGCTATGTTGAGATCCGTGTGCACTTTGCATATCTTGACATCACCTCTGTCCACAATCTCGCGGATGAGATGATATCGCCGAAGTATGTGTTTGGACTTCGATGTGACCTCGGCTCCTTGGCTTGCGCAATGGCTCCACTATTGTCACAATAGAGAGACATTGGACCATCGTACTAGTCATCACACCAAGCTCGAAACAAATTTCTTGATCCAAACAGCCTCCTTTGCAGCTTCCGAAGCAAGAATGTACTCGGCCTCCGTTGTAGAATCAGCAACGTATCCCGCTTGGAACTCTTCCAGTGATCGCGCCTCCGTTCGGCGAACACGAACCGCATTGTGATCTATAATCATCCTTGTCCTGTTTGGAAGCTAGCATCGGTGTAACCACTTACAACGAGCTCTTCTTCACCTCCATAGACTAGGAACATATCCTTAGTTCTTCTCAAGTACTTAAGGATATTCTTTACTGCAATCCAGTGACCTTCACCGGATCTCGATTGGTATCTGCTCGTAGCACTCAAAGCGTACAAGACATCTGGCGTGTACAAAGCATGGCATACATGATGGATCCAATTGCCGAAGCATATGGAACCATACCCATCTTATTCCGCTCATCATGTGTCCGAGGACACCGATTCTTGCTAAGATTAATGCCATGTGACATGGGCAAGAAACCTTTCTTGGAATCATGCATGTTAAACCTTTTCAACACCTTGTCAATGTATGTACTTTGGCTTAATCCAATTAGCCTCTTGGATCTATCTCTATAGATCCGAATGCTAATATGTATGCCGCCTCCCTAAGTCTTTCATGGAAAAACTATTTTTCAATGAAGACTTGACGGATTCTAGCATAGGGATATCATTTCCAATCGTAATATGTCATCCACATATAAGATTAGAAATACAATTGCACTCCCACCGACCTTTTTGTAAACACAGCCTCTTCTTCGTTTTTGATGAAACCAAACCCTTTGATTACTTCATCAAAACGAATATTCCAACTCCGAGATGCTTGCTTCAATCCATAAATGGATTTCGTAGCTTGCATATCTTTCCGGCGATTCTAGATCGACAAAACCCCGAGGTTGTATCATGTATACATCCTCGCTTAGGTTTTCATTTAGGAAAGCCGTTTTGACATCCATCGCCATATCTCATAGTCGAAATATGCAGCAATCGCTAGGATAATCCGAATAGATTTAAGCATTGCGACGGGCGAGAAGGTTTCATCATAATCAACTCCTTGAATCTGTTTAAAACCTTTCGCCACCAATCGCGCCTTATAGATGTGAACATTTCCATCCATATCGGCCTTTTCTTAAAAACCCATTTGCACTCAATGGTTTTGACACCATCAGTGGATCAACCAAGTTCCAAACTTGATTGTCGTACATGGATTCTATTTCGGATTTCATGGCTCCAAGCCACTTGTTGGAATCGGGTCCCACCATCGCTTCCTCATAGGTCTTAGGCTCATCGTTGTCTAACAACAATATATCACGTTGTTCCGCACTGTGTACTGTCGGGTGCACGACGTGATCTTTTAGACCTCCGTGGGGCTGGTGTATCTACAACCGGTGGCGCAACATTTTGCTCCTCCCTGTTGTGGTTCGTGGTCGCGAAACGTTTTCGGTGTTTCTTGAACTTCTTCAAGATGCACCCGCTCCCACTAACCCTTCTTGTAAGAAACTCTTTCTCCAAGAAGACACCGTGTCGGGCGACAAACACTTTGCCTTGTTCCCGATTATAAAAGTAATATCCCTTGGTTTCCTTAGGATATCCCACAAAGAAGCACTTGTCGATTTGGGTGTGAGCTTGTCGATCGTAAACGTTTTACATAAGCTTCACATCCCCAAATTTTGAGAAAAGACAAACTAGGGGTTGCCCTGTCCATATCTCATATGGTGTCTTTTCAACCGACTTAGATGGAACTCTATTTAGTGTGAGCGAATGTTTCAAGAGCATATCCCCGTAAGGATAACGGAAGATCACTTTGGCTCATCATCGACCGAACCATGTCCAACAAGGTGCGATTTCTCCGTTCGGACACCCCATTCCATTGTGGAGTTCTGGCGGAGTCAACGTGGAACAATTTCACAATCTTTCGATGATTACCAAACTCTTGGCTCAAGTATTCTCCTCCACGATCCGATCGTAGAAACTTGATTGTTTTCCCTAAATGATTCTGTACTTCATTCTGGAATTCTTTGAACTTTTCAAAGGATTCGGACTTATGCCTCATTAAGTAGATATAACCATATCTACTAAAGTCATCGGTAAATGTAATGAAGTACGATAACCTCCTCTCGGCCATTGAGCTCATTGGTCCACATACATCGTATGTACGAGTGCCAATAAGTCACTTGCTCTCTCACTATGTCCCGTGAAAGGTGCCTTTGTCATCTTACCAAGTAAACAAGACTCACATGTCTCAAATGATTCAAAATCAAAAGAGTGAAGCAATCCATCCTTATGGAGCTTCTCCATGCGTTTCTTATTTATATGGCCTAAGCGACAATGCCGGATAAACGTGGGGTTTATATCATTAGAGAGTTGCCTTTCGTATTAATGTTATAGATGGGAGACGCTTCAAGATTCAAAACGTATAATCCATTCACCAATGGAGCATGAAAATAGAACATATCTCTGAGATATATTGAACAACCATTGTTCATTGATCTAAAATCATATCCTTTCGCTTGCAAACATGAAGCGGAAATAACGTTTTGACATAGTGTTGGAACACAATAACAATTATTTAATTCCAAAACTAATCCCGAAGGTAGATGAAGTGGTACGTGCCGACAAGAAGCGTAGCAACGCTTGCTCCATTGCCGACGCGCAGTTCACCTCGCCCTTCTCAATCCTCTACTTCTTCTCATTCCCCGCAACGATTTGCAAATATGAGCTACGATCCGGTATCAAATACCCAAGAGTCGAGGTGAAGTAGCAAGATTAATGTCTATAACATTAATACCAGAGCGGAAGTCGTACTTTGCTTCTTTTTGAGATCCTCCATGTACTTCTTGCAGTTCCTCTTCCAGTGGCTTGTCTCCTTGCAATAGAAGCAAACGGCATCCGATGCCGCCGACCCCTTCTTGCCCTTCTTTGCATTAGAGGCACTCGCGATCTCATCGGGAGTTAACTTCCTCTTGGTGCAAAGTTTCTTGACAGTGGTTTGCGTTTAGCCTTCGCATCATCATCACATGATGACCATTCTTCGGATACTCTCCTCGCTTGTCTTTAGCATCCCATGCAATTCAGCCAAGGTTCTATCCATATTGTTCATGTGATAGTTTAATATGAATGGCTCGAAGCTCGGAGGGAGCGGCGGGAGAATCACATCGAGCCAACTCTTGGCTAAGGGGAAAACCTAGTTTTCCGGACTCTCAATGTAGCCAATCATTTTTATCACATGCGGATCGACGGGATTCCCTCAACAAGCTCGCACGCAAACAAGGACTTTGAGGTGTTGAACCTCTCGGCCCGTGCTTGGTTCTCAAACATGCCACGCAGTCCCGAATAATAGTGTGAGCATCACTGCTCTCATATTGCTTCGAAGCTCGGGGGACATTGTAGCAAGCATGAGACGCTTATATCTAGGGCATCATTAGTGTGCTTCTCATAAGCCCTCCGTGCGGTTGCGGTGGCATTATTTGGCAAATCCTCGGGATAGGGTACTTCAAGAACGTACTCCTTACGCTCTTGCTTGAGAACAATTCTCAAGTTGCGATACCAATCCATAAAGTTTGTTCCATTTAATTTTTTCTTTTCGAGAATAGATCGCAAATTAAAGGTACTGGGTGTAGTATTAGCCGCCATTTATTCTACAACGAAAAAGCAAAGTTTAGCACAATGTTTATGCTATGTCTTTTCTTAAACAATTTAACATAAGACTCCCATTACGTATTTTCCACCTTCCCTCTAGGTTACGTATTGGGTCAAGATCCACATGTTAATTAATTTTCTAGTGAGCTTTGGCATCACGCTAGAAGATTAATAATATCGGTAAGCAACTCCTTGCTAATCACATCTCTATGTGACTCTTGTTGTTGGTGTGGCATCTCCATGCCCCGGCCCCAACCTATGCCCCAAGGCCCAAAACTGTTTTGATAGCCTTGTTAAGTAAACCAAATGCTCTGCTGTATATGTCGACATATACCCCTCGTGTTATGATAGAGAATGACACTCGCTTTGGCGACCCACCATTGACGAGCATAACGGTGACGGGTGCAACATTTGGAAGGGCATCATTACTACTTAATTTTGTGAGGGATGCTATCCTATCAAACAAACATATCACATATGAAAGCAAGAAGAATAGCATATAGTGAAATAGTATGGCCCCCTTCACATGGTGATCTCCATCTCCATGCCGGTGTAGAGGATCTCCATCTTCATCACCGTTCTTTCGAGTGCCGAATGCTTGATTTCTTCAAACTAAGCTACTACTATAGAAGCTCTAATTGAAGATTACATCGACTCGCAGTCGTGAAAGAATATTACAAGCATTGCACGTATGAAAGAATATTACGGGATTGCACATATGAAAGAATATTACATGCATCACATGTATCTCATACATACAATAGGGCCATACCATCTCAAAGCATTCTCTGCAAAAACAAGTTAGGCATAGAAAATGTTTTCTACCTATCGCAGAGAAACGACATCGAGATGACCTATAGAGGGTATGCACACGTCGGTTAGCGGACGGGGGGTCGAGGGGGAAGCCGCCCCCTCGCGGGCTTCCGGGCAGCGCCCGGAACACCACACGAAATTCATAGATCCAATCTATGAAATCGCTTACGGAAACCATGTCGGCATAATCATATTATGCCGTCCCGATACACTATCAAGGGAGATGGTTTGCGCAGGCGCGAGGCAGCTAACAAGATCGGACTACGAGATAGCTTCGGCATAATCACATTATACCGTTCCGATACACTATCAAGGAACGCTATCTCGAACCCAACTCAAACCGAGTTATATGGAAATTGCTTCGACGTAATCACATTACGCCGTTCCGATACACTATCAAGGAACGCAATTACCATTAACTCTCCTCAACGATCCCGTAAAACCGATTGATCTAATCAACCCGTGCGCAAAACTTGTTCCAGATCCAATCTAAAACCCGAACTAAGCAAGACTAGCTCTAATACCACTGTTGGGGTTACGCGGAAGCTACGCTAGCTGAAAACAAAAATTTTCTACCGTGCAAACCAGGAACACTTGCAAGTAAGGGCCGATAGATCGTTACCGATTGGAGTAGAGTGCGCGAAATAGCCAATCAGGGCAATCCGATCTGAAACAAGTAGCCGATTCCGGAGACAACCCGATCAACAGCGCGCAACGTAGCGCGCCTCCGGTATCCACACGTCCGGGGACGAACGCCCTACACCCGTGTGCTAGCACGCGATGCAAGGCTAGGGTTTGGCTCGAAAGTGGGGAGGGTTTTCGTGGAGATTGATCTCGGCGACTTCTGTTGCACGCGATGCAATTGATATGCAGCAGCTCTCCACCCCTCCCTCCTTTATATAGAGTTGGCCGACGGGATTAGTAGCCGCTCGGGACTCTATTTTGAATTGGATCTCATCCGTATCTCATATAGAGTTGGCCGCTCACACGTCGTAAGCCCATAGGACTCTATTTTGAATTGGATCTCATCCGTATCTCATATAGAGTTGGCCGCCCACACGTCGTAAGCCCATAGGACTCTATCCGATCGGATCCCTATCCGATCGAGCCGTATCCGAGTCCAACTCGAATGCCTTTCTTATCCCCTTAAGCGTGCGACCACGTAGGTTCGGTATACTCGGTTTTGGCTATAGTCTAACTTAGCCGATCGTCGGCTCGAGTCCAACTCAGCCGACTCATCAAGCGGCGCGCCTAGCAGCACATATTGACACCATAGTATACAAGAATATAATATCGGCTCGAACCGTAATGTGTACACAAATCCCTTTGCCTCACGATACCGCTTAAGCTATAGGCAAGATGTGTGCCATCCCTTCAATAACTTAACCATTCACTCGAACCGTATTGGATTATCTGTCTATTGATTGACTCCTCAATCAACTTAGCATGGCCATGCATTTCCATAATCCATTACCTCGAGGGGCCCGAGATATCTCTCCAAAGGAGGGGCAAATTCCATCTTGATCACTCACATCCCACTCCATGTTTCATAGCAAACCCGAAAACTACCTTTATAACTACCCGATTTAAATAGCGTTTTGTAGTCCCAAAGTAGGCTACTACACATGTTGGAATCCATGGTGATCTCGGGTTTAAGGACTTTGTACCAACACTACACGAGACCAACTAATGGTACATTAATTCTGTAGTGTCTCATGGTGGGTCTATCCAACAATGTGTTCTCCAACACATGTGTCCATGTTTATTGATTTGGTATCACCATACCCATGATCTATGAGACATGATCATCAATCAATAAACATGCCGATCTTAGAATCATATTTGTTCCAACAATATGACATATGATCGGGGATCGTTTAGAAATAGATTCATACATATCGAGTCTCATAAATAAGTCACGTACTTATTGATCAATACAAGATGTCTATTTCATGGAACTGAATAACACTTTATTCATAAATACATAAACATTGACGTGATATCCAACATCTCCATGTTGCCTCTAGGGCATATCACTAACAAGTAGGCCGCTGGCGGAGCAGAGCGTAAGGACTGTGAAGCACGCCAAAACAAGGAGGGCTGTAAACCTATAAAATAGATCCCAAGACGTGTGTAATAGGGATTGAATTTTTCGAAAGAAATTAATATACAATTATTGTTTTTCATTCCACTTTGAGTGAAGCCCGCCTTTCAGCGGAAGCGGAAGCATTCGTCCTTCGACAACAGTTGGCGCCGACCGTGGGGAAACCGGCTAAAGTCAGTGGCACCCAATAAAAAGTCTGTGAGGAAGATGGCAACGCCGCAAAGGTACGGAGATAGCGAGGATGTTGAAGAAGCAGCCGAAGCCGAAGCCCAAGTTGAAGCTGAAGAAGTACAGCAAGAAGAGCCTCCTCTCGCGAACCTTAACGGACGGACTTGGACGGTGGTTGTGAACGAAGCATCGGTAGTTCCAAGTACGGAGTACGAAGCAATGAAGCAAGACATGGTCAGATTAATAGAGATGCTTCGCCAGATGCTGCAGCAGCAACAACAACAGCAAGAAGAGGCCATGCACGCAAGGTCCGTAGCAGGGGCAAGACCAAGCGCTCCGCCTCCACCCATGCCTACACCGAAGGTCCAAGTTCGGCCGTTGCTAATTTAGCCGGCACCGCCTTCGGCTCTGCTTGCCCAAGCTTCGATGTCCTAGCCCGAGCCGAATTATGAATCAGTTCCAAGCTTTTCTTTAGCAGTTAAACACGGGTCTCTCCCACAACACACAATTGCCTTTGCATGGAGTTCCACCTCCGCTGCGGCCTCGACCGTCAGGGGAGCAAGTCAAGGTGCGGCGGTGAGGCCGGTGGCGAGCACACCATCTGTTCTGCGTTCGACATGCGTCATGCCTCCACCGCCCAACATCAACAACATAATCTGTGCATGCTTAGGGCTTAGCTTTGCCTCGCTCCACCACACCTGGGTTGTCGGTGTTACGGATAATTAAAGTCTCGACTTGTCAAATCAATCCATAAAGTACTACTCCTACTAAGGAGTACTACCCAGCATTCTGTCAGGGACAGGGCACCGAAAGCCAGTATGTACACTGAATAATGTCTTGGATGGAAAGCACAGAGACAGAGTGACAGTGTACCTTGAAAATGCCCTGTATGTGCATTTATTATTTTACATAAAGTTAATTAATGGAAGTGAAATTCACCTGTTCAGGAGATGTATAGGCTGAATTTCACATTGCTCCTTCCTTATGAGTCGAGCACTATGATAGCGATCGGAAAGTTGTGTGATTGATTGTCTCGTGCAATAGGATCGATTCTCGCGCAGATAACGAGGCCGGACACCAATATCAGCATGTCGCTCAGTCACGGCCAAACGGGCGGCCCGGCCCGGCACGGCACGGGCCCGTGCCGGCACGACCCGTTTGGCCCGCTTGATGAAACGGGCCGTGCCGTGCCGGCCCACGTGCCTAGGCTCCGGCCCAAGCACGGCACGTGGGGAGCCGGGCCGGGCCCGTGCCGGCACGGCACGCCGGTGCCCACGGGCCGTTTTTTCAATTTTTTAATAAACAGCACATAAGTTAAAAAAATAAAGTTTTTAAAAAATAATGACTTAGTAATGTTAAAAATAAATCCACATTTACGAAAATATTGAAAAAAATTTGTTAAAAATAGTAATGACCTTTATTGATGTTTATATCATTATAGGATACAATGATACATGCTGCCTCGTTAAAAACTTTGTCATGTAAAAACTCGTAGAGAAAACTAAGAAAACCATGACAAAGAAAAGAGTACAGCTCAAAGGTCAAAACTACGTCTAACAAAATTCTACGGGGTTGGTCGGATCCGGTAGAGTGCTCGAACCGGGCGGCCAATTCTTGGTTGTCCGCATATATTGGGCATGTTGTCGAGCAAGCTCCCGTCTTTAACGCTTAGTAGAATTTCGATGTGGTCACTGCTCGATTCGTCCTTCGGTCTTCGATGATACGGCCGCATCGACTGAAAGCCGATTCGGATGACACCGTCGAGACGGGCACCGTCAACACATCCCGTGCTAGTTTTGAAAGCACGGGATATGCTAACTTGTGGTCATTCCACCACCCGAGAACGTTGAAGTCTTGTGCTTCGTGGTGGATGGCGTCGCTGTCCAAATAACTGGACAACTCTTCGGCCACAGCATGCGAAGAGCCGTCTCCACTTGTAGTCGACGAACTGCCACCACCTTGGCTTGAAGAAGATCCACCCCAAATACGACCCCACTGTATCTTCTTCTTACCGTGAGGGATAGGAGGGGGTCTCTTTGTCAAACTCCCGAAACTTTAGTTCATATCTTCCAAAACTTCATATAATTTACTTCTAACCTCAGTATAGAAAGAACTATAATCTATACCTAAAGTATCACCAAGAAATGATAAAATAGCAGACAATCCTCTTAATTTACACCTAGAATCCAAAGCAAAAGCAAACACATACAACATAGGTATATTTTTCCAATATTTAAAATATTTTTGTTTCATGTGAAAGACAGATTCAGTTAGAACATCATCATTTTCATATTCTTTAAATAGAGAAGCAATTTCAAGAATATTGTACAAAATTATATTAGAAGTTGGATAATAAATTTGTGACAGAGTAAGAGTACAATCATAAAAAGTTTCTAAAAATTGATTATATTTTTGGACAATTTCCCAAACATGCTCATTCAGTATTGCCATACACCGGAAGTTCTCAATCTTTTGGGCCGGTGCGTGTTGAAACACTTCGCTCACGGATCCGGAAGATAATCCTTCCGAAGCCACGCGCCTGCCCGAACGGTACCTCCTCCACGGATGGTGGAGTTGGAGCCGATCCGGAGGCATCTTCAAACCCCGGCATGTAGTTGGGGTCGAAATCACCCAAAGTGAAAGACAACGACGGTATGGATAGTTCGGATCCATTCTGAAATTTTAAACCGACATAAACAATTGTAAAATATTTATTGAATTCATAAACACAATACAAATAATACACAAATTTGAATATTATTTACATCTTTCCAACTGCGAGAACTTCAAACTTCTGCGATCAAACTATTGAACTACGAAACTAATTTTGATTTTTAACAAAATTTGAGCAAATTTTGTCAAAATCAAAAAAACGGACACTTGAGAGCAAAGAGAGCACTTGAGAGCACTTGAGAGCACAAAATGAGAAGTGAGGGGTGAGGAGAAATGACTGGGGTTCTTGCCCTATTTATAGGGCGAAATTTCTGATTTTTTGCAATTTTTTTGAATTTTTTATGATTTTTTTGGTCTCCAACGGCTAATTTGAAATTTGAACAGCCATAGAGCCGTTGGTGACACGTGGCGCGCTCCCATTGGACCGCCAAAGATCCGTTGCGCAGCTTTTCTTCCCGGCCTGCCACGTGTCGCGCTCCCATTCGACCGCACGCGAAACGGGCCGTGCCGTGCCGCGGGCCGTGCCGTGCCGCTACAGGGCACGTGCCGTGCCGTGCCGGCCCACGGGCTCGGCGGCCGGCCCAAGCACGGCACGGCTGACGGGGCGTGTCGGCACGGCCCGTTTGCCTGTCGGGCCATGTCGGGCCGTGCCGGCACTGTTCACGGCGTGCTCGGGCCGGCCCGCGGGAGCACGGCCCATTTGGCCGTGACTAATGTCGCTGTTGCATTGCATCACTTTGAGAGATGTGGTACGTAGTCCCTTAATCGATTAGGTGTACTGTATCTCTATAGTGATGCAGCAAGACAAAAGTGAGGTCTCAACTTGTCAAATCAATCCACTATAATTAAGTACCACTCCTTGTGAGTAAAACAAAGCACTATGGCCTATAGGAGAGAAGAGGGTATAAGTGTCATGGTTTGTGAGACATGTGTGAAGACATAAACGGTCTATATGTATGTGGCGATCACGGACGTAAACCCATCAAGTGCACACAACACTTATGGATCACAGAGGATACATCTTAATTGGGCCAGTATGTCATAGGTTTTGTGGACATAAACCTATATAAAGTGTAGAAGTGTTGTGGTTCGCGAGACGTGCGTGAAGTCGTGAACGATTTACGCGTACGTGCGGATCACATATATAAACACATATAGCTGCACCATTTAACGTTTAAAGCACACCCATGATCGTCACATTCACGGGTTCACGCACATCACGAACTTGTTGGTTCGAATGCCTGCCACATGTCGTCAAGCCAGCTGGACAACTCATGTCGCCGCCATTTACAAAAGCAAGTGACGCCCTCTGATTGCCTGTGACGAGATGGTGGCAGAGCATGATGATTGATGACGCTACCTTCTTTAACCCACGTCGCAAAGCACAACACTCTACACGTGAACCTTTCAAGCCTAGGCTCGATGTGTTCACGTCCGCTATCCCCATGTACGCGTAAACCGTTAATGTCTCGTGAACCACAGCACTGTACGCGTAAACCTTTTCCAACGTAGGATCTATGTGTTTACGCACGCGATCGTACGTACGTAGACCTTTCACGGCTTCATGCATGTCGCAACCACGACACTATACGCATAAACCTTTCGAGCATAGACTCAATATGTTTACGTCCGTTATCCCTACGTACGCATAAATCATTGACCGCTTCACGCACGTCTCATGAACCATAGCAACTCTCCCAAATCCTATCTTGCGTAGACGCGTGAGATAACAAACTTGCGCTCAGTTTGGATCCACTAGGCCCACGCGTGGTTGCTAGCATTTCCCCTTTTTTTCTCACATGTGGATAGCTCTCTCTCCATCGTTTTCTCGCCCATTTTTTCCTGCAAGATTAATTATTTCCCTCTGAGCACCACGCTGGATAAGTTCCAACTTCTTTTTATTTTATATACAATATGTTAAATGAATTTAAATTTTAAAAATCCGAGTAAACTTTCTGATAGAAAATTGAAACTTTCAACTCAAGATTTGAAAATTGTCAACTCAAATTATAATACTTTCAACTCATATTAAAAAGCATTCAGCTCAAAATTTAAAAACTCTCAACTCAATTTGAAAAACTTTAAACTCACAATTTCAAAATTTTCATGTCAAATTTTGAAACTTACAACAACAAATTTAAAACTTTCAACTACTCTTTTATAGACTTTTAACTAAATTATTTATGTTTTTAAAAATAATGTTAATTACCATAATTAGCACTAACACCATGGCATCAAAGTTCGTCCCGCGCGGCTGCACTACTTCCGCACGCGAAATTTACGTGTAAACCTTTCGAGCAGTGGCGGACTCAGGAATTTCTAATAGCCTGGACAAACCATAAATAATATGCTAATCAATTGTTACCTCTTTCTCTATCTTGTTCACTAAGCATCCAGCTCAATTCTAAACCTAACAACTACTAAGATAATCATATTTCTAGTTTGGCCTTAACTAAAAATGACTTGCTGAGTTTGGGCAAATTGAGAGCCACATAAAAGATTAAAAACAAACAAACAGTGGAACTGAAGCTCACATCAAGATCAGGTATTTAGGTGCAGTAGTAGCAGCGAGCAATTAAGAGGATAAGCTAATAAACTCTTCTTCTTTTTTACCTTGCGCTACCTGAGCCGCTGGTTCTTCTCCTCCAACCGCGATATCTTGTTCTTGAGCTTGTTCGTGTATGCCTACCACATAAGTATTTTGTTACACAAATCCATGGGGAAAAATAACGCATTTTGATGCGGGAGTTTCTCTGTAGATTCAATGGAACCTCACCTGCTTCTGTGCTCGGGACCACGCCGCTGACCGTCGGAGCACGCCGCGGGCCCGCGACGCCCGCCTACTACCGCCTCCCTGCTCGCCTGCTGGCTACTGCTGCCCGCCGTCCCAACTGTTGGAGGGCCCGCATGCCACGGCGCCCGCCTGCTGTCGCCCGCGCGTCGCCCCACGAGTCCATGACTGCTGCTGCCCGCGTGCCGCCCCGCGAGTCTGCGACTGCTGCCACCCGCCGCCCGGAGTGCCGAAGGACGCGCGCGCCGTGGCGTCCGCCTGCTTCCGCTCGTGTGTCACCCGTCCACCGCAATGCCCGTGTCGCTCGGTGATTTCTTCCATGGTGAACGCGCATGATGGTTCGGTTTCAAGCATGTGCTCACCTCGTTTCAGCCCATATATGATCTGGCCCAGTTCCAGGCTAGCCGGGCCTTGGGCCCGCCACTGCTTTCGAGCATAGGCTTTATATATTTGCGTCTACATTAATCCACACATAAGCATACACCATTTAGGCACCTCGCGAACCACAGTAAAAATCTAAGAATCGATGTTCACGTTGGCTTGGAGCTCCAATTGCGTACATTATATAATCACATTCAATCTTTTTTCGCCAATTTTTCTCTTGAACCTTTTGTTCTCCGAGCCCAGTGCGTGGGAGCAGTATTTTACTCACCTAGTTACTGCGATCTTCGTCTCCTCTCACCCTCAGTAGGGACTAGGGACCGTGCTTACAACGGGGATGATGTGCGTTATGCTGGTTTTCTTGTAAATTTAACAGGGTGCTAATGCTGCCCTCGGGTACACAAGACTACTCAGGGGCCATTGTGTACAATATATAATCCCAAAAAGAGAATCTCCCTTGATTGTGCTGCGTGCAAGGAGAACGGACATCGTCTTCCTCAACTCCGGCCGAACGACCTTGCCGTCGATTCCTCGTTATCCGATCGATGAGCTGCAACTCAATTCACTACTGGAGAAAGGCTCATCTGTCCCGGTTCGTAACCCCCCTTTAATCCTGGTTGTCGAACCGGGACAACCAAAGCGGGACTAAAGATGGGCATGTTTAGTCCCGGGCGAAATAACCAAGATTAAAAATAAATTTAGTCCCACTTGATATCACCAACCGGGACTAAAGATATAAGCACCTCCCGATGGACCTCCCCAATTTTTTTATTTTTTTATTGGCTTTCCTGGCTGCGGAATCAAATTAACATATGAAATACATCATAAAATTCAAAAATTGGCATCACAAAATTCACAAATCCACACCATAAAATTCACAAATCCACACCACAAAATGCACATCACAGATCCACATCACAAAATTTACATGTGTCACAAATCGAGTAAAGATTACAAAATTTAGACAAAAAAATTTGTAGCGCCGGATCCGGTGGAGGGGAGCACCGAGACCACCGCCACCGGGGAGGGGAGCATGGATCCAGCGTAGGGGAGCACCGAGACCGTCGCCACAGCAGAGGGGGGCACGGATCCGGCCGAGGGGAGCACTGAGACCACCGCCACGGCGGAGGGGGGCACAGATCCGACGGAAGGGGGCACGGATCCAGCCCGCCCGCACCGTCCTGTCGCCTATCGTCGGCCGCAACGCCGCCGCCCGCACCGCCTCGCCGCCCGCCGCCCCGCACCGCCCGCCGCACGCCGCCCCGCACCGCCCGCGCACGCGGCCACCCGCACCGCCCCGCCTACCGCACCACGCCGCACCACCTACCGCCCGATGATCTCAACACGGTCATGCTGCCACACCGACGTAGTTCTCGGCGAGTTCATAAACCAAAATCTTCTTCTTTTGCTCCTCGTTCTCGGCCTTGTACTTCTCTACCTCTTGCACCATATTCTCAATCTCCTCTTTACTCAACCGGCCCTTATCGTTGGTGATGGTGATCTTGTTCATCTGGCCAGTAATATTGGAGCAGCTCCAGCATGCGGGGCATGCGGGTGGAGCCGCCCATGAGCACGACATCGTGTACGTTGCTTCTTGTGCGGTTGCCCTGGTCATTCATGGCGACCTGGTTCTTGGCGGCATCGCCGACGAGCCTCTCGGAGTTGGTGAACGCCACATACAACGACATTGTGTGGTTGCCCTGGTCGTTGGCGATGACCCCGACACGGTCATGTTGCCACATCGGCATAGTTCTCGAGTGAGTTCTTCATGTCCACCTTCTTCTTGTGCTCCTCATTCTCGGCCTTGTACTTCTCTACCTCCTGCATCATCTTCTCGATCTCCTCTTTGCTCAACTTACCCTTGTCGTTGGTGTCCTTCGACCCCTAGGTGCGTCCAACCATGTTAGGACTAGTGGCACCCTAGTACATCTTGGCGATGATGGGGTTGTAGATGCCCTCCAGCCATGATGGTTAGGCTAAAAATTAACCATACACAAATCGAATTAGATATTTTCGAAAAAAAATTGAAGTTTTGGAGGAGTGTAGGAAATGGAATCTTGCTTCGGTTGGCAAAAACAAGTGTGGTTGCCCTGGTCGTTGGCGATGATCTCGACACGGTCATGCTGCCACATCGGCATAGTTCTCGAGCGAGTTCTTCTTATTGGTGATGGTGATCTTGTTCATCTAGCCGGTGGTCTTGGAACATCGGAGTCGGTGAACGCCACATACCTCGGCGTTGTGCAGTTGCTCTGGCCGGTGGTCTTGGAGTATCAAAGTCGGTGAACGCCATATACCTTGGCGTTGTGCGGTTGCTATAGCTGTTAGCAATGATCTCGACATGATCATGCTGCCACACTGACGCAGTTCTCAAGCCTAAACCAAAATCTTCTTCTTATGCTCCTCGTTCTCAACCCTGTACTTCTCTGCCTCCTGCACCATCTTCTCAATCTCCTCAATACTCAACTGGCCCTTATCGTTGGTGACAGTGATCTTGTTCATCTGGCCAGTAATATTGGAGCAGCTCCGGCATGCGGGGGATGCGGGTGGAGCCGCCCATGAGCACGACGTCGTGTATGCTGCTTCTTGTGCGGTTGCCCTAGTCGTTCATGGTGACCTGGTTCTTGGCGGCATCGCCAACGAGCCTCTCGGAGTTGGTGAACGCCACATACAATAGCATTGTGCGGTTGCCTTGGTAGTTAGCGACATGGTCATGCTGCCACACTGGCATAGTCTGTCACCCCAAGCCACCTCCCTCTCATCGACGGCGCGCTTATGTTCAGGACAATGGAGTACTTTTCCCTCTAATCCCACTAGGGCGTTGGGTGGCATCGCTGCAGAGATGAGGCCTACTGTGGGTGGCGGCGGCGCGCGGAGCACGAGCTGGTACGGGAACGGGGCGGGCTCGGCGCGATCGCGAGAACCGAGCGCAGGGACGTCTGGTTCATCACAATCTAAGTAGTTGATGGATTACTTTCCCCCTTGTTCCACTAGTTTCCTTACTTTAACGATATCTTTCACTTGTTTCCTTATTGTTGGTGTGGACCCCCGTTTTTGGAACGGGAATCTTTCGTGTTCTTAGTACCATTTCTCTGGATCGAGTAGTTGGTACCCATGAAATACAGTACTGAATAACCAGGTGCACATGCACGAATAGTCTTACAACGAAATTATTACAACGATAGACCCGAAGGCAGTGTTCACCACACAGGACCTCATGGTCCGGATACAACACAAAAACAGAAATTAGATACGGCAGCGGAATAAAGACAGCGGCATGTCAGTTGCCACAGGCAACGACCGGGGACTAAGACCTAGTAATCGCCATCAACTTCTTCGCCTTTCTGGTAGTAGGCGTAAGGATCCTCTGATTCTTCATTCCCACCATCTGAAGGTTTGTGCGTATAGCAAGGGTGAGTACCAACCGTACTCAGCAAGCCAACACGGAAGTGATGCATATGATAGGGTTATTCAAGGAATGGCTGAGGCTCTTTTGTGTAAAGCCAATTTTTTTATAAATCCTTTCACAAGCCTATCAACTAGTCAAGTTTTAGTTCCATGGTTCATTAATTCAGCGATGGTTCTGTCTACCATCCATCGTGATTCCAAGGATGGCTTCCCGCCTCCGATTCGTTATGGTTTTCTGGGGAGTCCACCCCTTCTCGCCTCTCGAGAAGTTGATCCACCAGCGAATGAAATCATCATGCAAACCCATCCCAGCATTTTTAAGTTTAAAGTCTAGCCAAGCGAAAGTCTTGTCACGACGCTCAATATCCGCGAGCACGGCTATTCGAATAGATTGATTCATTCACCTTTGCGGTGGATGTACACTTTACCCGTACTCGCGACGCCCAACAAATGAGCCTACGTCCCAACACATAAGACGGTCACGGCAAAGCCTTTCGATAACCTCACTTTGGCAGTACCCGCTCCATGAACATAAGCCCTCATGCACTCTAGCCATCATTTTCTAGCAGTGAGAGGAGTTCAGCGCGCCGGGGTAAGGGAAAACTTCCTCAATCTTTAAGTTTAATTAATATCGATTTAATTCCACCATCCACCACATAGGCCGCGCCTCATCCTCATCACACAAACCACATCATAAAGAACCATCTATGCAAGGATACTGTCTTCGCTCAGCTATCTAGTCAGCTAGGTCTATACCCATTCGAGAAGTACGGTTGTACTGGCTCGTTTCCCGGCTATCTCATGGCTCGGTCCTTAATTGACCAGGGTCGGCACTTGCCTTTTCTGGAATCCAGGCCGCCCCAGTCTAAAACATTTGTATAGTACTTTCAATTTTCATCAAACTTAGTTCATCATTCTCATGGCCATGTGACGCTCATGTCTCCACAGGCCGCATCTCAACTACCTTCCCTAAGGTAGTTGCCCAAGCACAAAGCTTCTTTGTAAAAATCATGAGTATGCAAGGATCTAGTATAAGCAGGGCTAAGCATTTTTTACTGAAGTTAGCCTCCGGTCATATCACATCGAAGGTTACAAAGAATAATTCTAATGGTAATCAACATCAAAGCAGGGTATACCAAGCATAGGTACTCATTTGTGTATAGCATGCAATTTGTAATTGAAATAACCATCATTTCACAAAGTAGGATCAACATGTTCAAAGAGTGTGATGACTTGCCTTGCTCGCATGCTTGTGGAGTGGTGTCTTCAACGGGGTTGATGCCGGTCTCTTGGTGCTACCGTACGTGCGAAAGATCAATCGAATCCGATTAGAATCCCATATAACACCAAAAGGTCGAAAATATCCGAAAAAGCCTCGAAACGATTCCAAGCGCTAAGCCCAAATTCCTACTTGAGTTTGTACTAAGATCGCCCGGGAAAACTCCAAGTTTTGACATCGGGTCGATGACTTAGGGTTTTCGCAAAGCGACGATCGCGATTTGTTCGAGAAAATGGATTTGAAAATATCCGCGGAGGGATTGGTGCTCGCGGTTTTGAAGGTCCGAGCACAACAAGAGAAACATATTTAAATGGCGAGAAAGATCTAAACGAAATTCGGATTCAAAAACGACGCAAACGAAATTTCGGAAAAGTCCGATTTTGATTTTCAAATTTTTGCACCGAGAAAACATACAAGAAAATAATTTAATTTTGCCCAAAATTTTACTCAAATCTTTCCAAAATATTTTTCCAAATTTTCTAAAATTTTTCCAAATTTTTCCCTATTTTTCTTTTTCTCTTTTTTTCTTTTTCTTTATTTTCTCTGCGCCACTTGTTCATTGCCCTTAATGTGTTCGACCAAGGCTCGGCAAAACAGAGGGTGGCGGCGGCGCTAGCGCGCGAGGGAAAAGGGGCGGCGGCGGGGCTTACCGGCGATGGTGGCCCTCGGGGAGGTACGGCGAGGCCTGGGTGACTTCGGCGCACGGCGGCGTCGGCGTTTAGGGTGGCGTTGGTGCTCGGGAAGGAGAAGAGAGGGCGGCGGTGGTGCGGGAAAGGGGCGGGGAGCTCGGCCCTTTATAGGCGTGGCCGGGAGAGAAAATGGGAGGGAAGGGGGACCGGCGCAAGCGCGGCTCGGCGGTTGCCATGCGGCGGCGCGGAGGCCGGGCGGGCGCGGCGCTGCGACATGGAGGAGGGCGCGCGGGCGCGGGGCCGCGTACGGCGTTGTGCCGTGGCGCGGCGAGCGGGCGCGGCGGGGTCCGCGCGCGGCGCGCGCGCGCGCGAGCGGCGCGCGGGCGCGGGCTGTGTACGGCGCGCGCGTGGCGCGGGCGAGCGGGCGTGGCACGGGGCCGTGGGCGGCGAGGCAGCGCGGCGGCACGCGCGCGCGTGGCGTGGCGCGCGCGCTGCGCGGTGCGAGCGCGTGCGCGACGCGTGGCCGCGGCGCGCGGCGCGACGGCCGGGCGGCGCGCGCGGGCGCGGCGGGGGCGTACGGCGTCGAGCACCTCATGTGCAATGAACAGTGCGATTTTATATTTTCCCGATTTTAAAATTCTAATTCCTTATTTCTATTTTCCTCCCTTATAAAAATTCAAAATAAATTTCAATATTCCAAAAATAATTCTTAACATTATATTTTCAACTTTTTTCTCCACTTTTATTTTTCCACATTTATTTTTCATATTTATTTAAATTCCTTTTTCCAAATTTTCATAATTCACCTATTTATTTTCCAAAAATTTCCCAGATATCTTGTAAATCCCTAAATATTTTTATTGTCTATTTTATACCCTAATTAATATTCCACCATCCACAAATGGTACTCTATTTCACAAATTCGCATTTTCATAAATCCGCATCTTTTCTTCGATTTCTTTTAAAAATTCCTAATTCTGAATTTCGAATTTTTCTCTCTGACAAACTCCAAATCATCCACAACACCAAAAAGGAAATTGATCACAATTAGATTTATGCAACTGAGCTGGCAAATAAGAAGCAACAAACCCGAGAAAAAGCAAAAAGCGAAGGTTTTTGAAAGTTCCGATTTTACGTTCCGATTTCGGTTTCTTCGATTTTGAGGATGTTACAAACCTACCCCCTAACAATAAATCTCGTCCCCGAGATTTCTTACCGGTTGCTGAGTAGGTGTGGGTATTCCGTCTTCAGGAAATCCTCGCTTTCCCAGGTAGACTCCTCTTCAGTGTGGTTGCTCCATTGTACTTTGTACATGCGCCATGACTTGGTCCGTGTCTTCTTTTCTGCCTCGTCCAGTATCTTTATTGGATGCTCCGGGTAGGTGAGATCGCTGTTGATATGGATGGTTTCCAAAGGAGCTTGCTCTTCTGGCACCCGCAGGCATTTTTTCAACTGCGACACATGGAATACTGGGTGGACATCGGAGATGTTCTCGGGCAACTCCAGCTGGTAGGCCACTTCACCTCTTCTAGCGTTTATCAAGAATGGGCCCACATATCTCGGTGCGAGTTTCCCTTTGACCATGAACCTCTGAGTTCCTCGTAGTGGTGAGACTTTCAGATACACATAGTCACCTTCATTGAATTCTAATTCTCTTCGACGGGTATCTGCGTAGCTCTTTTGTCGAGATTGGGCAGCTTGTAATTGGTCCCAGATCAGGCAAACATTTTCCTCGGCCTCTTTGATTATGTCAGGCCCGAATACGGCTCGTTCACCGGTTTCTGACCACATCAATGGGGTTCGGCATCGGCGACCAAATAGGGCTTCGTTTGGTGACATCTTCAGACTGGCTTGGTAGCTGTTGTTGTATGAGAACTCGGCGTACGGCAAACATTTCTCCCAATCCTTGGTGAAATCCAACGCACAGGCTCTCAACATATCTTCTAGCACTTGATTTGTCCTTTCGGTCTGCCCGTCGGTCTGTGGGTGGTAAGCGGTACTGAAGGCAAGGTGACTTCCGAGTGCCTCGTGAACTTTGCTCCAGAAATGAGACGTGAATTGGGTATCGTGATCCGATATAATTCTTTTTGGTACACCATGGAGACACAAATCCTACTCATGTATAGTTCTGCTAGCTTGGCGCTATTGTAGTTGGTCTTTACGAGAATAAATATGGCGGTCTTGGTGAGCCGATCTACTATTACCCAAATGGAATCATACCCAGTTGCAGTTTTGGGTAGTCCAACGATGAAATACATGCCTATCTCGTCCCATTTCCATTCGGGAATCTTGAGCGGCTGCAGTAAGCCTGCCGGTCGTTGATGCTCAGCCTTCACCCTTTGGCACACATCGCATACGGCTACGTATTCGGCTACATCTCTCTTCATATTGGGCCACCAGTATTCTTCCTTCAAATCCTGGTACATTTTCGTGCTTCCTGGATGTAACGAATATGCTGATTCGTGTTGTAAAATCAAAGTGTGTTTGATTCTTTGGATGATGAACAATTGGTTACAATTGGTTATTTGGGATTTATTGATTTGAGTGTTTTGATTTTGAAAGAGTTAAATTTTTGGATGATGAACAGGTGTTCGATCGGTGCGCATAGCCGGTCGGCCGGCGTGTTCATCGGTCGGCCGGAGGTGTTTCGGCGGTCGACCGGGCGTTGCTGTCGGTCGAGCCGGCCAAGCCGATCCGGTTGCCGATTGCGTTTCGGTTTTGGTTTCGGTTTGTTTCCTTATACATACATGGAAGTTTCGTGTTCCTATGCACGTGTCTGGTTGTTTATGCTAACAATGAGTCAAGTTTGGATAGCTTGTGCTCGGATATGGTATTCTTTATTTAATTGTGTGCAGGTATTCTTTACGCCTTGGGAAAGTATCGCGGTGATCGAGTCGGAGTCAACTTGGAGATAAGGTGACGTTCGAGATGGGGATCATGCGGGATCTTGAAGGGTAGAGATTAGTGCACATGATTGGAAAGTTTCCATATGGCATACAATGGAGATATTGTTGCGTATGGAAAGCGGAATTTCGGTTTTAGGAAAACCGGGATTGTTACGGTTGGTTTATGTATAGTTTGTTTCTTGTACGAGAAGGTTTCCTAGTGGAGTAGGGCTTCTTGTATGAGTAGGATTCGTGGCTCTTGGCTGCAGATTTTGTGTATAAATAGTGAGGGGAGGCGTGGCCTCTCGGTATCGATTTTGAGTTTGAGTTTTAGAGCTTCTCAAGTTAGGGTTTCAAGTTTAGATTGAGATTTTGTGAGGAGTGTTTTGTTTGCACTTTGTAAACACAGAGAGTTTCAATAAAGATCAATCTTCTTGAGAATTCTTTGTGTCTACTTCTTCCTCGGTGCGGCGACGTATTTTGGATCTGCTAACCGGTCAGACCGCAGACACTACGACGGTCAGACCGCGCCTTCTTCCCGGTTAGACCGCGTGTACATTTGCGGTCAGACCGGCAGGCATCGGACTTCATCGGCATCGGCTACTACAGGCAAATCGGCTGAGGCGATCGGCTACGGGCGGTCAGACCGAAGGCTATCAGGCGGTCAGACCGGCTGAATAGAACGGTCAGACCGGCGCAATACCTGCGGTTAGACCGGACGTCAGAAAACAGAGGTAAAGTTTTATTTCCGCTAAAACTTTATTTTTGGGGTACTCAACCATTCACCCCCCCTCTGGTTGGCTTTTATTTGGGCATTCGATCCTACAAGTGGTATCAGAGCCACGTTTTTTCTGCTTTGGATTTTCTTTGATCTAAAGTCTTTCATTATGTCGGATAAATTTTCAACAAAACCGCATGTTTTTGATGGCACCGATTTTGCGTATTGGTGTAGTAAGATGCAATCTTACATCATGGATCAAGACTATGATGTGTGGCAAAAGGTTGCGCTTCCCTACACCATACCCGATGCCATTAATACTGATGCTTTGAAAACCGAGTTTAATAACAATTGCAAAGCCTGCAATATTTTGTTGAATGGAATTTCGCGTTCTGATTTTGATCGCGTTTCACATCTTCAAACTGCCAACGAGATTTGGAATGCTTTGAAAAACTTTCATCAAGGAACTACCAACATAAAAGAACTTCGTCGAGATCTTTTCAAAAAGGAATATGTAAAATTTGAGATGAAACCTGCTGAAGCTTTAGATGACTATCTTGGCAGGTTTAACAAAATTTTGAGTAATCTTAGATCTGTTGATTCTTCTTATGACACTAATTATCCACAATCCGAGATTTCTCGTCACTTTTTGAATGGTCTTGACATGTCTATTTGGAAGATGAAAGTTACTTCAATTCAGGAGTCTGTCAACATGGCTACTTTGACTTTGGATTCTCTTTACACTAAACTCAAAACTCATGAGATGAACATTCTTTCTCATAAAACGGATTCTAAGTCAAGTGCTTTGATTTCTCCTTCGACTTCTTCAGATGTTGCTTCTTCGTCATCTTCAAATGCTCTTGCTTTGATTAACGCCATGTCCGATGAACAACTCGAGCAATTCGAGGAGGAGGACTTGGCTCTTGCTACTAACAAGCTTTCAAGAGCTATGAACAGAGTTAGGTTCAGGAAGAAAGGAGGACCAATGCGTTGCTTTGAATGCGGCGCCTTGGATCACATCCGCTCCAACTGCCCCAAGTTTGGGAGGAGCAAGAAGGAGGACAAGAGCGCTGAGAAGACAAAGGATGACAAACCCAAGGGTAGGTGCTCCAAGGAGATGATCAAAAAGGTGCTGAGTCAAGTCTATGCCGCTTTTGAGCCACTCAGTGACATAGACTCTGACAGTGAGGAGGAGAAGGGCAAGAACATCTCCGGCGTTTGTCTCATGACGCATGGAGATGAAGATTCTTCAGATGAAGAAAATGAGGTAAGCTCACTTGAAGATGCAATTCTTGTTTTAAGTGCTAAGAATAAAAAATGTGAGAAAATGTTTAAAAAACAAGAATTTGTAATTGAATCTTTAAATGCTGAAATTGCTAGATTGAAATCTCTTATTCCCAATGATGATAATTGCAAAAATTGTGAGGTCTTAATGCTGGAAATTTAAAAAATTAGAGATGTCAATAATTCTCAAGTTTTAGCTTCTAAATCTTGTTTAACTTGTGATGCTAATGAATTAAAACTAAAAGATGCTTTAGCTCGTGTAAAGCACATGGAAGAAATAGTTAAACAAGATGAGGTAGCTTCTTGCTCTAGATGTCGCAAAGGCAAAGATGTTATAATTGATTGTGAAAATTGTGTTAATCTTGGAAAAGAAGTTTCTTACTTGAAAAGTTCTTTGCAAAAATTTTCGATGGTAAGAAACAACTTAACATGATTTTGGACAAATCAAAAGTGTGTAGCGACAATAAAGGAATAGGTTTTGATGCTCATGATTATTTCACCAAAAATCCTCCAAATGTATTAGGAATAACTGAAAACGGTGAAATTTTGACAAAACCTAACACCATGAAAACAGTTTTCAAGTCTGCATTGAAATTTTCCATCTCTTTCTGTTTATTTAAAAGAAACTAAACCCAATTCTTCAAAACCATCATTACTAAAGAAAAGTTTTCTTGCTCTTTTTGTGGTAAAGATGGTCATCTTGTTGGTTTTTGTTTCGATTAGCACGAAAACGAGAAAAAGAAAAGAGAAAATAATTTTGCAAAATCAAAGTGGCAAAATATGGTTTTCCCTCGGGAAGGCCGGTCAGACCACAGTTGGTCCATAGGTCAGACCGGCCCTGGCACCCGGTCAGTCCGACGGAACTGCCTCGGTCGAACGGCGATGGCGCCGGTCGGGCCCGGCAATACGCGAGCGGTCGAGCCGGCCCCGAAGGAATTTTTCGAAAATTCCAAAACTGTTTTTCTCGTGGTTTTGTGTCTATTGGATCTACTGGTCGTGTGTCTCGATCTTGGATTCCTAAGTTTCTTTTAACTAACCCGGTAGTGAGGCCTCGACATCCTTTGTTTTGTAGGCTTTCGTGGCGAGGAAGGAGAACGTGTGGATCATGGACTCCGGTTGTTCGCGGCACATGCCGGTGATAAGAAGTGGTTCTCCTCCCTCAAGTTGGCATCCAAGACGGAATCAATAATCTTTGGGGATGCTTCAACAAGTGTCGTTATCGCTCTTGGATCCGTCAAGGTAAGTGACAAGTTTGAATTAAAAGAGGTAGCTTTGGTAGAAGATTTAAAATACAATTTACTTTGAAGTTTCACAAATTGTTGATGAAAACTTTGAAGTTCATTTCAAGAAAAGCTGGAAGTAAAATATTTGACTCTTGTGGTGATTCTGTTTTGAACATTTCTCGTTATGGGAGAGTTTTTAAAGCTGATTTTGAAAACCCAGATTCTCCTATTGTTACTTGTTTAGTTGCAAAATTCAACAAAGATTTGATGTTCGGCATCGTAGACTTGGTCATGTTGGATTTGATCATTTGACTCGTTTAAGTGGTTTGGATCTTGTTCGTGGTTTGCCAAAACTCAAAAAGGATCTTGATTTGGTTTGTGCACCATGTCGTCATGGTAAAATGGTTGCTTCTTCTCACACACCAATTCTTTCTGTGATAACGGATGCACCAGGACAGCTTTTACACATGGACACTGTTGGTCCAGCTAGAGTGCAATCTGTTGGAGGAAAATGGTATGTGTTAGTTATTGTTGACGATTTTTCTGGATATTCTTGGGTTTTCTTCATGGCAACTAAGGACGAGGCCTTTGGACACTTTCGAAGTCTTTTTCTTCGCTTGAATTGTGAAATTCCCAACTCTTTAAAAACAATTAGAAGTGATAATGGTGGTGAATTCAAAAATGCCTCGTTTGAACATTTTTGTGTTGAAAAAGGAATTGAACATCAATTTTCTTCTCCACATGTTCCTCAACAAAATGGTGTTGTCGAAAGAAAAAATCGTTCTTTGGTTGAAATGGCTAGGACAATGCTAGATGATATCACACACCTAGAAAATTTTGGGCCGAAGCTATTAACACTTTGCTTGCTATGTTTCTAATCACATTTTATTGCGTTCTAAACTTGGCAAAACTCCTTATGAGCTTCGTTTTGGTCGTCGGCCTAAAGTTTCACATTTGCGTGTTTTTGGTTGCAAGTGCTTTGTGTTAAAATCTAGAAATTTGGATAAGTTTGAATCACGTTCAATTGATGGTTTATTTCTTGGTTTCCCGCACACACTCGTGGCTATCGTGTACTTATTTTGGAGACTAACAAAATTGTCGAGACTTGCGAAGTCACTTTTGATGAGGCTAGTCCCGGTACTAGACCAGATTTTTCAGGTACACAGCCACAGGATCAGGGGGAGTTTGGTCGAATCTTTGAAGACGAAAGCGACGAAGATCACGATGAGGTCGACCTGCCCGGTCAGACCGGCCAGGTGCCGTCGGTCGAGCGGAGGAGGCTGCCCGGCCGATCGACCGAGACCGGTCGACCGGCGCGGGCCAACCTCTTCAGACTCCGTCAATTCCAATCAAGAAGATTCTTCGGGGACCACGACCAGTGTTGAACCAGAACGTGAGTCAACTTCTGAGATCACTGCACCCTTGCACATTCAGCGACAACATCCGCCGGTATAAATAATAGGTAATTTAAATGAGCGGACAACGAGATCTAAGGTAGCTGCGCATGACTCTGCGAATTCTACTTTTGTTGCTTCTTTTGAACCCAAAGATGTTACTCATGCATTAACGATGAATCGTGGATTAACGCCATGCATGAAGAACTTGAAAATTTTGAAAGAAATAAAGTTTGGTCTTTAGTTGAACCTCCTTCGGACATAATGTTATTGGAACCAAGTGGGTTTTCAAAAATAAACAAAATGAGGATGGTTTGATTGTTCGCAATAAGGCTAGACTAGTTGCTCGGGGTTATACTCGGGTGGAGGGTTTGGATTTTGATGAAACTTTTGCTCCTGTTGCTAGGATTGAGGCAATTAGGCTTTTGCTAGCTTTTTGCTTCTAAAGGTTTTAAATTTTTTCAAATGGATGTTAAAAGTGCTTTTTAAATGGCTTTATTCGGGAGGAAGTTTATGTTAAACAACCACCGGGTTTTGAAAATCCTGATTTTCCCAACCATGTTTTTAAACTTTCAAAAGCTTTATATGGTTTGAAACAAGCACCTAGAGCATGGTATGACAGACTTAAGAACTTTTTACTTGAAAAAGTTTTCAAATGGGAAAAATTGATAAAACGCTTTTTGTTCTTAAGCATGGTGAAAATCAACTTTTCGTTCAGATATATGTTGATGATATCATCTTTGGTTGTTCAACTCACTCCTTGGTTGTAGAATTTCTTTGAGACTATGCGTAGGGAGTTTGAGATGAGTATGATGGGTGAGTGTCGTACTTCTTGGGCTTGCAAATCAAGCAAACACCTCAAGGTACGTTTATTCATCAAACAAAGTACACCAAAGATCTTTTGCGCAGGTTCAAGATGGAGAGTTGCAAGCCAATCTCTACACCCATTGGATCTATTGTTCTTGATCCCGATGAAGATGGTGAAGTGTGGATCAAAAGGAGTATAGAAGCATGATAGGATCTTTGTTGTATCTCACTGCTTCTAGACCAGACATACAATTTGTTGTGTGTTTGTGTGCGTGCTTTCAAGCTTCTCCACGTGCGTCTCATCGTCAGGCGGTCAAGCGCATCATGAGGTATTTGAGTCATACACTTGAGTTTGGTATTTGGTATTCAACTTCATCTTCTATTTGCTTAAGTGGTTATTCGGATGCTGATTTTGCGGGTTGTAGAATTGATAGAAAAAGTACTAGTGGAACATGTCATTTTCTTGGAACTTCATTGATTGCATGGTCTTCTAGGAAACAGTCTAGTGTAGCTCAATCCACTGCTGAATCTGAATATGTTGCTGCTGCTAGTTGTTGTTCACGATTCTTTGGCTGATTTCTACTTTAAAAGATTATGGACTTGTTTTTGAAAATGTGCCTCTTTATTGTGATAATACAAGTGCCATTAACATTGCTAAGAATCTGTTCAACACTCACGCACCAAACACATTGATATTCGTTTTCACTTCTTGCGAGATCATGTTGAGAAGAAAGATGTTGAATTGAAATTTTGGATACAAAATTGTAACTTGCTGATATTTTTACAAAACCATTGGATTCTTCTCGCTTTGCTTTTCTTCGAGGGAATTGGGAATCATTCATCCTTTTGGCATGTTTTGAGGGGAGTTTTTGTGCTCTTTGTTTTATCAAGCTATATGATTGAAATAAATTAAAAAAGAGAGCTTTATCCATACATATTGTTGATCATGTGCATGCTAGCAATATTATGAAGATTTATTTGTCACTAGCATAGCTTATATGTATTCTAGTATTTTTATGTGATCTAGATTTTATATTTAAGAGAAATAATGCATGACACTTTAACACAATACTTGAATTAAAGAAATATGCAATGTTGATACTCATACTTGTGTTGGATTTTAAATGCTTATATATATTATGTTGCCTTAATATTCCTCAAATTACTTAAAATTGCTCATTGTAAAAAGAGAATAAAATATTATCTATGATAGAAAAAATGAATACCGAATCCTTGGAAACAGATCTTGACGACAAGGACGTATTCGATGTGAGCAAAAATAATGAGTACCGAATCCTTGGAAACAGTCTTGACGACAAGGACGTACTCGGAATAATTGAGAGAAAAAAATATGAGCAACAAATATGGCTCAAATCAATATGACAAAGTTTTTCTCTTGAATTATATGTGCAAAAAGGTATATTTGAGAAAGAATAAAGATTGCAATAGGTATATATATTTGGGTTTATCTTTCAAGCTATGTGCTTGTAAAGATGTTGCATTATAAATCATTGAAATCCATGAATTTTTATTGTGTTATTGCTCTTAATTATAAAATATTTGATTCATGATTATACTTTAATGCATATTTGCTATCTAATTGATAAATTTATCTTCTTATTATTGCAACACATGACTTGACTTGCTTTATGTATGGTGCTAAGCTCTTAACAATTAAATAAACATAATTCTTATGCTTGATGAATTCATTGTCAAAAGGGGGAGAAAATAATATTGTTTGAGAGAACAATTGTATGGGAAAACAAAAGTGCAAGTTTTTTTTGGGGTCAAAGGATTTTCTTTCTTTTCAAAATGGGGAGAAATTTTCTTTGATTTTTGAGCTCTTCAATGCTTTTTATCATTTTTGTTTTTAACTTTTAAAACACCAAAACAACTCTTTTATTTTGTTTGCCAATGTGTTCATCAAGGGGGAGATTGTAAAATCAAAGTGTGTTTGATTCTTTGGATGATGAACAATTGGTTACAATTGGTTATTTGGGATTTATTGATTTGAGTGTTTTGATTTTGAAAGAGTTAAATTTTTGGATGATGAACAGTGTTCGTCAGGCTGCCACATGGCCGGTCGACCGGGCGTGTTACGTCGGTCGACCGGAGGTGTTTCGGCGGTCGACCGGGCGGTTACTGCCGGTCGACCGCCGAGCCAGCCGTCCGGTTGCCGATTGCGTTTCGGTTTTGGTTTCGGTTTGTTTCCTTATACATACATGGAAGTTTCGTGTTCCTATGCACGTGTCTGGTTGTTTATGCTAACAATGAGTCAAGTTTGGATAGTTTGTGCTCGGATATGGTATTCTTTATTTAATTGTGTGCAGGTATTCTTTACGCCTCGGGAAAGTATCGCTGGTG
This sequence comes from Oryza australiensis, assembly GCA_019925245.2. Lineage (NCBI taxonomy): Eukaryota > Viridiplantae > Streptophyta > Magnoliopsida > Poales > Poaceae > Oryza > Oryza australiensis. Next base: position 111,309 of record JAIFGZ020000728.1, on the reverse strand, counting down.
ATCGAGTTGGAGTCAACTTGGAGATAAGGTGACGTTCGAGATGGGGATCATGCGGGATGCTGAAGGGTAGAGATTAGTGCACATGATTGGAAAGTTTCCATATGGCATACAATGGAGATATTGTTGCGTATGAAAAGCGGAATTTCGGTTTTAGGAAAACCGGGATTGTTACGGTTGGTTTATGTATAGTTTGTTTCTTGTACGAGAAGGTTTCCTAGTGGATTAGGGCTTCTTGTATGAGTAGGATTCGTTGCTCTTGGCTGCGGATTTTGTGTATAAATATTGAGGGGAGGCGTGGCTTCTCGGTATCGATTTTGAGTTTGAGTTTTAGAGCTTCTCAAGTTAGGGTTTCAAGTTTAGATTGAGATTTTGTGAGGAGTGCTTTGTTTGCACTTTGTAAACACAGAGAGTTTCAATAAAGATCAATCTTCTTGAGAATTCTTTGTGTCTACTTCTTCCTCGGTGCGGCGGCGTATTTTGGATCTGCTAACCGGTCAGACCGCAGACACTACGGCGGTCAGACAGCGCCTTCTTCCCGGTTAGACCGCGTGTACATTTGCAGTCAGACCGGCAGGCATCGGACTTCATCGGCATCGGCTACTACAGGCAAATCGACTGAGGCGATCGGCTACGGGCGGTCAGACCGAAGGCTATCAGGCGGTCAGACCGGCTAAACAGAACGGTCAGACCGGCGCAATACCTGCGGTTAGACCGGACGTCAGAAAACAGAGGTAAAGTTTTATTTCCGCTAAAACTTTGTTTTTGGGGTACTCAACCATTCACCCCCCCTCTGGTTGGCTTTTATTTGGGTATTCGATCCTACACGTGTGCTTCTTTTAAGATCAACCCCCTCAAACCACCTTGTTCAGGCACGCAGATTCTTTTCTTGTACCACAGGGTTCCCTTGTCGTCTACTGAAAATTCCTTAGCGCGTCCAGCGGCTATGCGCTCTTTGATTTCCTGTGTTTCCTCATTTCCCTTTTGAGCTTCTTCTATTTGAGTCCTCAGAAGGGGTTGGATTTCTAGTGAGTTTACTTCTCCGTGAGGAATCAGGTGTAGATTAAGCCGAGCCATTTCTTCTTGGAGCTCGCTGGCCATACCTTCCAATCCCATATGGTTGCATTGGGCTTTGCGGCTTAACGCATCGGCCACTACATTTGCCTTGCCGGGATGGTAATGGATTCCTAGATCGTAATCCTTGATCAATTCCAACCATCGTCTCTGTCGTAGGTTGAGATCGGACTGAGTAAAGAAGTATTTCAAGCTCTTGTGATCAGTATATACATCACAGTGGTTCCCGATCAGATAGTGTCTCCAGATCTTCAATGCATGAACAACCGCCGCTAATTCCAGGTCGTGTGTGGGATAGTTCTCCTCGTGGGGTCGTAATTGTCGCGAGGCATATGCTACGACCTTTCCATCCTGCATTAATACGCCTCCCAGTCCTTGCCGAGACGCATCACAGTACATCACGAAATCCTTCCGGTTGTCAGGTAAGGTTAAGATTGGGGCGGTGGTTAACTTTTCTTTTAGTTGATCAAAGGCTTCTCGACACTTCTCGTTCCATTCAAACTTCTTTTCCTTCTTCAGAAGTTGAGTCATAGGTCTAGCTATGGTGGAAAACCCTTCGATGAACCTTCGGTAATATCCGGCCAAGCCCAAAAAACTCCGAACTTCCGTTACTGACTTGGGTGCCTTCCATTCCGTGACAGCTTCGACCTTGGCAGGGTCTACCGCTACTCCTCCGGCTGAGACTACATGGCCAAGAAAAGCGACTTCCTTGAGCCAGAACTCGCATTTGCTAAATTTTGCATACAGCTGGTGCTCTCGCAGTTTTTCCAGTACCAGTCGTAGATGCTCCGCATGCTCCTCATCGTCCTTGGAGTAGATAAGTATATCGTCGATAAATACCACTACGAATTTATCCAGGTATTCCATGAATACCTTGTTCATCAGATTCATGAAATATGCCGGGGCGTTGGTCAATCCAAAGGACATTACTGTGAACTCATATAAGCCGTAACGTGTAGAGAATGCCGTTTTGGGAATATCTCCGGCTCTAATCTTCAACTGATGATATCCCGACCGAAGATCAATCTTTGAGAACACTTGCGCACCCTTAAGTTGATCGAATAGGTCATCGATTCGAGGTAGTGGGTACTTGTTTTTGATAGTCACTTCATTCAACGATCGGTGGTCCACACACATCCTCATACTCCCATCCTTCTTCTTGACGAAGAGTACTGGAGCTCCCCAGGGAGAAGAACTGGGGCGTACAAATCCTTTCTCTTGTAGTTCTCTGATTTGCTTCTTGAGTTCTTCTAACTCGTTGGCCGGCATTCGGTAAGGTCTCTTGGATATGGGGGCAGTATCAGGCATTAGGTCGATGATAAATTCTATGTCGCGATCCGGGGCATTCGGGCAATTCCTCGGGAATACGTCAGGGTATTCTTGCACTACGCGGCATCCCGCTCGGAGGTATCATGGTGAATACTCCCGCAGCTTGCTCGCATAGCATCGGGTTTTGGTCCATAGTTATGTTCATTGCTGATCCCCATGGGGTGGATACCGTGACTTCCCTTCGACTGCAGTCTATGATTCCATTATTCTTGGTCAACCAATCCATCCCGAGTATGATATCAATAGTTTGGGGCGATAGTACCATAAGGTTTGAAAGAAATACCACGTCCCTAATCCGTATGGGCACATTGATGCAAGCATAGGGTACGGTTATGTTTCCCCCAGGTGAGTGTACCAACATGGGTCTCTTAAGTTCTACCTGGTGTAGGTGGTGTTGTTTGCTTACTTGTGAAGATATGAATGAATGCGATGCTCCAGAATCAAATAAGACTTTAACTGGGGTAGAGTTGATAGAGAACATACCCATCAGCACGTTCTGATCCTCCTGCGCTTCTTCAGCACGCACATGATTCACCTGGCCACGTCGAAATCCGGTGGCAGTCTCATTGGGTTGCGGGGTCCTAAACAGACCGCGTCCCGTAGCAGGAGTGGGGGTTCCCCGGACGGCCGTTGCATTGGCGCCGGTGCGCACGGGAGTGTTGCGTGGTTTGGGGCAGCTGTTGGAGTAGTGCCCGAATTCTCCACAGTTGAAGCAGTTCACATTCCTTCTTCCCGGAGCGGCTAGGGTTGGCGTCGGTGTACGGAACTGAGGTGCAGCTGGCCTGTTGACATGGTCGGGTGCGAGGGAACGATCGGTTGCCGGAACGTTTGGCTTCCATCCAGACGGGGTGGCTCCCTTGGGACGCTGAGGCGCTCCCTGAAATGGGCGGGCCATAGCAAGCCTCCTTTTGCGGTTATTTTCTACCATCTTTTGGTCATGTTCAAGCCGTACGACCTTGTTGATGAGGCTTTGGAAGCTGGTGTGGTCTTGTCCGATCATTGGTCCTCTCAGCTCGTCGTTTAGTCCCTCGATAAATTTATCCATCTTCTCTTCTTCGTCCGCCAGGTCACTTGTGGCGTAACGGGCAAGCTTGGTAAACTTGTTCAGGTACTCTTGTACTGAGGTGTTTCCTTGGCGCAGCTGCGGAACTCATTTTTCTTCATCCTCATAACGCGGTGTACGAAATTTTCACGGAAGCGGCCGTGAATTCTTCCCATGTCGGTTCTCCGGCATCTTCAGCCCGAGTCTCCTTGTAGGTGTCCCACCAGTCACTTGCGGGACCCTCTAGCTGGCTAGTGCGAAGATGACTCTATCTGCTTCTCGAACTTGGACGAGGGTTAGCTTTTTCTCTATCACTCTCAACCAATCTTCAGCATCCATGGGTTCTTCGGCCGTAGAGAAGGTTGGTGGCTTAGCTCGCATAAACTCTCCTAAGCTTGATCCTCCTCGACCTCCCTGGTTGTTGGCGATTGCTTGGAGCAGCTGGGTTTGTAAAGCCATAACCTCCGCCAGAGTGGAGGGGTAAGGCTTCGGTGGGTTCTCGTTGGTTGCTGCGGCTCTGCGACGATGCGCCATCTGAGGGAGATAGATGAATTAAGAGACTGGACCCATTAAGGTCATGGTTTCTAGGTGATTTCTCTTCAAGTTGTTTTTAAATGATCTTCAACCAAACAAGCATGGTAGAATAAGCTCATTAATAGCATGCCATAAAGCGATACATAGGTCCATAATATTACATCAAAAGGGTACAATGGACTGTACATGCACAGTCCCACATGCCATGATACAAAAGCTACATCGTACTACTGCCTTTAGCTATTAGGGGGGGAAAGGGTGTGATCCTTGCTGCCAAACCGTCCAAAGCAAGATCAAGCTGGGGTGGTCCTCTCGCCTAATCATCCAACCATCCGCAGGAGCCAGGTGCAGGAAGGGGGTGATCCTCTGCTGAAGCAAATCGGAGTCCCCATGGCTCAGAGGTGGTGGCCTCGGAGTCCTGCTGGATCTTCCTGCTCGGTGGCCGGGTACTCTTACGAGCGGTCTTGCGGGTGAGGAGACCTCCGGTGTGAGTCAGGCGACGAGTGGGAACTTCCTCCTCCATTGGATCAGTGTCGCTGGACTCCCCATTTGATCTCCATAGGTTCCGTCTCGGACTCGAGTCGGTGTGGATCCGGATGGGGTTCTCCTCTCCCGATCCAGGCTCGGATGGCACTGCTATGGAGTTCGAGGTGGGTCCCATGGAGGTGGCAACAGTGGGGTCTATCAGGTACGGCGCCGGCTCTGTGCTCAACATGAAAGCTTGCTCCATCATGGCTTGAAAGGTGTCCAAGCATGCTGGAGTCATAAGGTAGTAGTGGTCGGGCACAGAAGCAGGAGGTGTTGGTACAACTCTGGCGGAAGTACCTGCAGCATGGACAGGGCGGGAGTGCAGCTGTTCCTCTAGCTGGTTGACTTGTTGCTTGCTCTTCCTGAGCTGTTCCTCCAGCTCCACCAGGGCTTCCCCACGGGCCATGTAACGGTCCGAGAGCTGCTCATATTGGGCACCGTTGGCCTGTAGCTGAGTCTGCAGCACGTTGATCTGATCCCCGTAGCTCTGGTGGCTCTCGACCAGATCATTGAGGCGTTGCTGCTGGTCGTTGATCTCAAGCAAAGCTTCTTCGTAGCAATCATCTGCCGTCTCTACCCAGCGGGATAGACGGGTGACCATAGGGTTGTAGCAGCAGGGGGTGGCTTCCACGGTGCAAACTGGGTTGCCTTCCTCGCGATAGGGGTGGTGCACAAACTCTGTCACTATGAGTTCAGCACGGTGTATAGCATTGAGGCGAAGGAATGTTTCGCGGGCCGCGTCTTGAACGGCTGCTTCCACTAAATCTCGGTGGTAGCGGGTGTGAAAGCAAAAAGGTGTTTCACTCCCCATGCGGGCCTCCATGGAAACTGCTGCTTCCCATGCTGGATATCCCTCGGAGCCATGCCTCCTGATCTGGTAAGTGGGTGGTTCTGGGTATCTTAAACACCACAGTAATGACTGAAGTTGTGCCACGAATCCCTCATCTCGTGGGATGGTGATTTCCCAAACTCCGACATGGTCCGACATCTGCTTTTGAAAGCAACTTAGGGTTAGAGGGAGAGATTGATAACATCAAAACCATTTGGGTAAGAGAAAGGGGAAATAAAGGTATAGGAAAAAGTATATTTGTATTTTCAGAAATAATAGTTTGCGAAATGGTCCTATGTAGGGATACTTCCCTTTAGCCAACTAGTCAGGGGTAGGGCGCCAACTGGTCTTATCCTACGGTCACATGGCTCTGATACCAGAAGCTCTGTGGACCCTCGTTTTTGGAACGGGAATCTTTCGTGTTCTTAGTACCATTTCCCTGGATCGAGTAGTTGGTACCCACGAAATACAGTACTGAATAACCAGGTGCACATGCACGAATAGTCTTACAACGAAATTATTACAACGATAGGCCCGAAGGCAATGTTCACCACACAGGACTTCATGGTCCGGATACAACACAAAAACAAAAATTAGATACGGCAGCGGAATAAAGGCAGCAGCATGTCGGTTTCCACAGGCAACGACCGGGGACTAAGACCTAGTAAGCGCCATCAGCTTCTTCGCCTTCCTGGTAGTAGGCGTAAGGATCCTCTGATTCTTTATTCCCACCATCTGAAGGTTTGTGCGTATAGCAAGGGTGAGTACCAACCGTACTCAGCAAGCCAACACGGAAGTGATGCATATGATAGGGTTATTCAAGGAATGGCTGAGGCTCTTTTGTGTAAAGCCAATTTTTTTTTATAAATCCTTTCACAAGCCTATCAACTAGTCAAGTTTTAGTTCCATGGTTCATTAATTCAGCGATGGTTCTGTCTACCATCCATCGTGATTCCAAGGATGGCTTCCCGCCTCCGATTCGTTATGGTTTTCTGGGGAGTCCACCCCTTCTCGCCTCTCGAGAAGTTGATCCACCAGCGAATGAAATCATCATGCAAACCCATCCCAGCATTTTTAAGTTTAAAGTCTAGCCAAGTGAAAATCTTGTCACGACGCTCAATATCCGCGAGCACGGCTATTCGAATAGATTGATTCATTCACACTGCAGTGGATGTACACTTTACCCGTACTCCGCGACAGCCCAACAAATGAGCCTACGTCCCAACACATGAGACGGTCACGGCAAAGCCTTTCGATAACCTCACTTTGGCAGTACCCGCTCCATGAACATAAGCCCTCATGCACTCTAGCCATCATTTTCTAGCAGTGAGAGGAGTTCTGGCGCGCCCGGGGTAAGGGAAAACTTCCTCAATCTTTAAGTTTAATTAATATCGATTTAATTCCACCATCCACCACATAGGCCGCAGCCTCATCCTCATCACACAAACCACATCATAAAGAACCATCTATGCAAGGGTACTGTCTTCGCTCAGCTATCTAGTCAACTAGGTCTATACCCATTCGAGAAGTACGGTTGTACTGGCTCGTTTCCCGGCTATCTCATGGCTCGGTCCTTAATTGACCAGGGTCGGCACTTGCCTTTTCTGGAATCCAGGCCGCCCCAGTCTAAAACATTTGTATAGTACTTTCAATTTTCATCAAACTTAGTTCATCATTCTCATGGCCATGTGACGCTCATGTCTCCACAGGCCGCATCTCAACTACCTTCCCTAAGATAGTTGCCCAAGCACAAAGCTTCTTTGTAAAAATCATGAGTATGCAAGGATCTAGTATAAGCAGGGCTAAGCATTTTTTACCGAAGTTAGCCTCCGGTCATATCACATCGAAGGTTACAAAGAATAATTCTAATGGTAATCAACATCAAAGCAGGGTATACCAAGCATAGGTACTCATTTGTGTATAGCATGCAATTTGTAATTGAAATAACCATCATTTCGCAAAGTAGGATCAATATGTTCAAAGAGTGTGATGACTTGCCTTGCTCGCACGCTTGTGGAGTGGTGTCTTCAACGGGGTTGATGCCGGTCTCTTCAGGTGCTACCCGTACGTGCGAAAGATCAATCGAATCCTATTAGAATCCCATATAACACCAAAAGGTCGAAAAGATCCGAAAAGCCTCGAAATGATTCCAAGCGCTAAGCCCAAATTCCTACTTGAGTTTGTACTAAGATCGCCCAGAAAACTCCAAGTTTTGACATCGGGTCGATCACTTAGGGTTTCACAAAGCGACGATCGCGATTTGTTCGAGAAAATGGATTTGAAAATATCCGCAGAGGGATTGGTGCTCGAGGTTTTGAAGGTCCGAGCACAAAAATAGAAACGTATTTAAATGGCGAGAAAGATCTAAACGAAATTCGGATTCAAAAACGACGCAAAACGAAATTTCGGAAAAGTCCGGTTTTGATTTTCAAATTTTTGCACCGAGAAAACATACAAGAAAATAATTTAATTTTGACCAAAATTTTACTCAAATCTTTCCAAAATATTTTTCCAAATTTTCTAAAATTTTTCCAAATTTTTCCCTATTTTTCTTTTTCTCTTTTTTTTTTTTTTTCTTTATTTTCTCTGCGCCACTGTTCATTGCCCTTAATGTGTTCGACCGAGGCTCAGCAAAACGAGAGCGGCGGCGGCGCTAGCGCGCGAGGGAAAAGGGGCGGCGGCGGGGCTTACCGGCGATGGCGGCCCTCGGGAGGACGGCGAGGCCGGGCGACTCGGCGCACGGCGGCGACGGCGTTTAGGGTGGCGTTGGTGCTCGGGAAGGAGAAGAGAGGGCGGCGGCGGTGCGGGAAAGGGGCGGGGAGCTCGGCCCTTTATAGGCGCGGCCTGGGAGAGGAAATGGGAGGGAAGGGGGACCGGCGCAAGCGCGGCTCGGCGGTTGCCATGCGGCGCGCGGAGGCCGGGCGGGCGCGGCGCTTGCGACATGGCGGGAGGGCGCGGCGCGGCGCGGGCCTCTGCGGCGTCGTGCGCGTGGCGCGGCGAGCGGGAGCGGGCGGGTCCGGCGTGGCGGCGGGCACGTGGCGCGAGCGAGCGGGCGCGGGCGCGGACCGTGTGCGGCGGCCGGCGCGTGGCGCGGCGAGCGGGCGCGGGCGCGGGGCCGTGGCGGCGGGGCCAGCGGCGCGCAGCCGGCGCGCGGCGCAGATCGGCCGGCGACGCGCGGCGGCGCGCGGCCGAGGCTCGGCGTCGAGCACCTCATGTGCAATGAACAGTGCGATTTTATATTTTCCCGATTTTCAAATTCTAATTCCTTATTTCTATTTTCCTCCCTTCTAAAAATTCAAAATAAATTTCAATATTCCAAAAATAATTCTTAACATTATATTTTAAACTTTTTTCTCCACTTTTATTTTTCCACATTTATTTTTCATATCTATTTTTCCAAATTTTCATAATTCACCTATTTATTTTCCAAAAATTTCCTAGATTTCTTGTAAATCCCTAAATATTTTTATTGTCTATTTTATACCCTAATTAATATTCCACCATCCACAAATGGTACTCTATTTCACAAATTCGCATTTTTATAAATCCGCATCTTATCTCCGATTTCTTTTGAAAATTCCTAATTCGAATTTCGAATTTTTCTCTCCGACAAACTCCAAATCATCCACAACACCAAAAAGGAAATTGATCACAATTAGATTTATGCAACTAGCGGCAAATAAGAAGCAACAAACCCGAGGAAAAGCAACGAGCGAAGGTTTTTGAAAGTTCCGATTTTTACGTTCCGATTTTAGTTTCTTCGATTTTCAGGATGTTACACTTGGTGACGATGATCTTGTTCATCTGGCCAGTAATATTGGAGCAGCTCTGGCATGCGAGGGATGCGGGCGGAGCCGCCCATGAGCACGACGTCGTGTACGCTGCTTCTTGTGCGGTTGCCCTGGTTCTTGGCGGCATCACCGACGAGCCTCTCGGAGTCGATGAACGCCACATACAACGACATTGTGCAGTTGCCCTGGTCGTTGGCGATGGTCTCGACACGGTCATGCTACCACACCGGCATAGTTCTCGAGCGAGTTCTTAGTGTCCATCTTCTTCTTGTGCTCCTCATTCTCGGCCTTGTACTTCTCTACCTCATGCACCATCTTATCGATCTCCTCTTTGCTCAACTGGCCCTTGGCGGCATCGTTGACGAGCCTCTCAGAGTCGGTGAACGCCACATACAATGACATTGTGCGGTTGCCCTGGTCGTTGGCGATGATCCCGACAAGGTCATGCTGCACATCGGCATAATTCTCGATTGAGTTCTTCATGTCCACCTTCTTCTTGTGCTCCTCATTCTCCGCCTTATACTTCTCTGCCTTGCGGTTGCTCTAGCCATTGCCGACGATCTCGACACAGTCATGCTGCCACACCGACGTAGTTCTCGAGCGAGTTCATAAACCAAAATCTTCTTCTTTTGCTCCTCGTTCTCGGCCTTGTACTTCTCTACCTCTTGCACCATCTTCTCAATCTCCTCTTTACTCAACTGGCCCTTATCGTTGGTGATGCGATCTTGTTCATCTGGCCAGTAATATTGGAGCAGCTCTGGCATGCGGGGCATGCGGGTGGAGCCGCCCATGAGCACGACATCGTGTATGTTGCTTCTTGTGCGGTTGCCCTGGTCATTCATGGCGACCTGGTTCTTGGTACGGGAACGGGGCGGGCTCGGCGCGATTGCGAGAACCGAGCGCAGGGACGTCTGGTTCATAACAATCTAAATAGTTGATGGATTACTTTCCCCCTTGTCCCACTAGTTTCCTTACTTTAACGATATCTTTCACTTGTTTCCTTATCGTTGGTGACGGTGATCTTGTTCATCTGGCCAGTAATATTGGAGCAGCTCCGGCATGCGGGGGATGCGGGCGGAGCCGCCCATGAGCACGACGTCGTGTACGCTGCTTCTTGTGCGGTTGCCCTGGTTCTTGGCGGCATCGCCGACGAGCCTCTCGGAGTCGATGAACGCCACATACAACGACATTGTGCGGTTGCCCTGGTCGTTGGCGATGATCTCGACACGGTCATGCTACCACACCGGCATAGTTCTCGAGCGAGTTCTTAGTGTCCATCTTCTTCTTGTGCTCCTCATTCTCGGCCTTGTACTTCTCTACCTCATGCACCATCTTATCGATCTCCTCTTTGCTCAACTGGCCCTTGGCGGCATGGTCGACGAGCCTCTCAGAGTCGATGAACGCCACATACAACGACATTGTGCGGTTGCCCTGGTCGTTGGCGATGATCCCGACACGGTCATGCTGCCACATCGGCATAATTCTCGATTGAGTTCTTCATGTCCACCTTCTTCTTGTGCTCCTCATTCTCCGCCTTATACTTTTCTGCCTTGCGGTTGCTCTAGCCGTTGCCGATGATCTCGACACGGTCATGCTGCCACACCGACGTAGTTCTCGAGCGAGTTCATAAACCAAAATCTTCTTCTTTTGCTCCTCGTTCTCGGCCTTGTACTTCTCTACCTCTTGCACCATCTTCTCAATCTCCTCTTTACTCAACCGGCCCTTATCGTTGGTGATGGTGATCTTGTTCATCTGGCCAGTAATATTGGAGCAGCTCCGGCATGCGGGGCATGCGGGTGGAGCCGCCCATGAGCATGATATCGTGTACGTTGCTTCTTGTGCCGTTGCCCTGGTCATTCATGGCGACCTGGTTCTTGGCGGCATCGCCAACGAGCCTCTCGGAGTCGGTGAACGCCACATACAACGACATTGTGTGGTTGCCCTGGTCGTTTGCGATGACCCCGACACGGTCATGCTGCCACATCGGCATAGTTCTCGAGTGAGTTCTTCATGTCCACCTTCTTCTTGTGCTCCTCATTCTCGGCCTTGTACTTCTCTACCTCCTACATCATCTTCTCGATCTCCTCTTTGCTCAACTTACCCTTGTCGTTGGTGTCCTTCGACCCCTAGGTGCGTCCAGCCATGTTAGGACTAGTGGCACCCTTGTACATCTTGGCGACGATGGGGTTGTAAATGCCCTCCAGCCATGATGGTTAGGCTAAAAATTAACCATACACAAATCGAATTAGATATTTTAGAAAAAAAATTTAAGTTTTGGAGGAGTGTAGGAAATGGAATCTTGCTTCGGTTGGCAAAAACAAGTGTGGTTGCCCTGGTCGTTGGCGATGATCTCGACATGGTCATGCTGCCACATCGGCATAGTTCTCGAGCGAGTTCTTCTTATTGGTGATGGTGATCTTGTTCATCTAGCCGGTGGTCTTGGAACATCGGAGTCGGTGAACGCCTCATACCTCGGCGTTGTGCAGTTGCTCTGGCCGGTGGTCTTGGAGCATCAAAGTCGGTGAACGCCATATACCTTGGCGTTGTGCGGGTTCTCTAGTTGTTAGCAATGATCTCGACATGGTCATTCTGCCACACCGACGCAGTTCTCGAGCGAGTTCATAAACCAAAATCTTCTTCTTATGCTCCTCGTTCTCAGCCCTGGTTCATCTGGCCAGTAATATTGGAGCAGCTCCGGCATGCGGGGGATGCGGGCGGAGCCACCCATGAGCATGACGTCGTGTACGCTGCTTCTTGTGTGGTTGCCCTGGTTCTTGGCGGCATCGCCGACGAGCCTCTCAGAGTCGATGAACGCCACATACAACGACATTGTGCGGTTGCCCTGGTCGTTGGCGATGATCTCGACACGGTCATGCTACCACACCGGCATAGTTCTCGAGCGAGTTCTTAGTGTCCATCTTCTTCTTGTGCTCCTCATTCACGGCCTTGTACTTCTCTACCTCATGCACCATCTTAACGATCTCCTCTTTGCTCAACCGGCCCTTGGCGGCATTGTTCGTCAAATGGTAAAGGGGTGAGGTAGTGCAATTGTGGGGAGAGGCAGGGCGTGGGTGATCATCGCCAACAACCACGGCAATCGCACAGCCGATGAGCCTCTCGGAGTTGGTGAATGCGTTGTGTAAGTCCTACTCCTTGGTCGGGATCGTGGTGCTCCTTGGTTGATGGGGTTCATGGCGACCTGATTCTTGGCGGTGTCGCCAATGAGTTCTCAAGCAAGTTCTTGGTGTCCACCTTCTTCTTCGTTCTTTATGAGCAGGAATATGTACCGTCGACGTATTTGACGCCTCCAGCTGCCTCAGCGTTGGCAATGGATTGTTTTTTGAAGAAGCAGCAGCTATTGATAATAATGCGTCGGCGGCCAACCGCGATAGCCCCGCCCTCTCTGCAGGCCGCGTCCTCCCGTCAGGTGGGGGTTGGCGCGGCTTCATCTCCACCAACCGCGGCTGCTTGGACTTCACCGTCATGTCTGAATTTATGAGCAGGAATATGTAGGAGAAATGCTGGAAGAGAAAGATTTTTGGCAGAGATGCTCGTCAAATGATAAAGGGGTGAGGTAGTGCAATTGTGGGGAGGGGCAGGGCGTGGGTGATCATCGCCAACAACCACGGTGACCGCACAGCCGATGAGCCTCTTGGAGTTGGTGAATGCGATGTGTAAGTCCTACTCCTTGGTCGGGATCTTGGTGCTCCTTGGTTGATGGGGTTCATGGCGACCTGGTTCTTGGCAGTGTCGCCGATGAGTTCTCAAGCAAGTTCTTGGTGTCCACCTTGTGATCTTCTCCTTCACAGAAATCGGCGCGTCTCTCTAATTCTATTGAGTCTGACTCATTGTTCTCGGGACTGAGCCGTAGCTCGGTGGGCGCTCCGGGTGAGGACGCCAACGGTCGCGGGTTCGAGCGTGCGTGCTCGGCCGTGATTTTTTCCCACCGGGAACAGTAGTTCCCAAATAAATCTGCAGCCTCTCACGCGTGGAGCCACAATAGGATTATGACGTGCCCGTTGTTATCTATGGAATATTCCGGTGATCTCTACAAGGACGCGGTCGCTCGTCGTGTATGAACAGATACTACAGCTGTACCCAGATCAACCAAAAGGAGCACCTAGCACACCACTCCGCGTTCAAATGGCAGCACATCAATCAAAACCCAGCACACCACTCCGCGTGCGTCTTTTGCCACGGGTTAGGGCTCCTTTCAGAAAAAGCTCCCCAAATCGTCGCGCCTCGCCCCAGTCCAGGGATCCCTCCCCTCCAACGATCACCTCACCGCCTCCGCTCCGGTGACCACCTGCACGGCGACGACTCTCCACTCCGCGGGATCTCCCGGCGTCGCGCATTTTGCCACAGGTGAGCGGTCCGAACCCCAAATAGCTTTTGTTTCTTCATCCCAAGTTTTTATGGAGCCTTAACCAACTACTTCAGTATTGCTCATCTACTAAGAAATAGCCACATATTTCACTGAATAAGTTAACAAGTTATCGTATGACACCTTTATTAATATGCAGTACCTATTTTGCTGGTTCAGCCCTCTCTTCATTTTCCTCCTCACTAAAGCACCTACAGCAGCTGGTTCAGCCCTCTTTTTGCCCTTTTCCTCTTGTTAACTATAATTTCGTCATCAACAACACAGCGGATAAACCTAACTTTATTTTCAAGCTTCTTTAACTCCAGCTTGATATTTTTCGACAATGCTTCCTGCGTAAAATAAATTAGTTAATATGCCTCAGTTAATATTCTGAAAATTAAAAGTTTATCATATTTACCTTTCTCTTATGATAGAATTCAAGCCTTAATTGAAAGAGATCCTCAAGTACTGCAGAAATTTCACACTTAGCAATCAGATGACAAGAAAAAAAGGGTACCATTGGGATCAAACAAGTGCATGTTTGACGTTCCAATTGTTGTTGTCAGCTTAAACTTCTTCGCTAGTCCTTCTTTCTTAGCTATGTCCATATTTGCCTCAGTTAATTTGATATCAATGTAAATGTCTTCATTATCACCTTGCGATGTGAAATCCTGTAAAATAGTTGCAATTGAGGAATCCTATATGAACGTTACTTTGTCCTTATTCTTATCTAGACCTAAACTTTCATAATTAATAAATGAATGCTGCCATCCTCAGCAAATGCTTTACTGTTGTTTTGCAGAAGGAACCATGTCCTATTTAGTTACGACACGATGCTCACCATCTGCACTCGTTGATATTGCTCGAAATCTGTCGGACGGTGCAAAGGCTAAGGTCGAAAAAGTTGGCTTTAAGAATATGATGAGGAAGATGCCAACAAGGTTCCAAACTTAGATATAGTCAAGAAGCTTATGAGCAGAACCAAAGTTGGGAGGGACGGTAAGATTATCCTGAATATAACGGAGGGAGTGGAGCTGATTTTGGAACCTAAAGATATATATATCATTCTCGGAGTTGGCATGCCGCGTGGCAGAATCAAGACGCTTCCAGAAGGGAATTCCAAAACTAAAGAAGCACGCAGTAAATTGAACGAGCTTTTGAAATATGTTTCGGAAAAATATGCGGACAAAAATGAAAAAAGGGCAAACCTGTGGTTGCTGTGGATGCTGGGGATGTTCCAAATTTGGGTGCTGAGGAAAGTATGGCCACGGATACTGGGGATGATGCAAATCTTGATGCTGGGGTAAGTGATGCCCAAGATGCTGGGGTGTTCCCGATCAGCACACCAAGAAACCAAAAAAGAGCAGAGATTATTTCAACAAACGGTGTATTAAAGAGTTGTTTCAGCATGCTAAGCTAAAGGACGACAACAGAATCAACAATGATTTTGACGACGAAATGGCCGCAGGTTTATTTTGCATTGAGGTGTTTGACAAACTGCTGATTCCATCAACCAGCAGTACTCCAAGCGCTCCAGTTATGAATGCAGCTTTCAATCTTGAACAGTTAAAGGATGTTGACTGGTGCCAACTTGTGTATGAAGAACTGAAGACTACTATTGAAAGTTGGAAGGAGCCTCCTGTCACAGAGCAGCCCGAGGGGGCTCCTGGGACAAGGAAGCGCAAGAAGCCTACCAACAGCAAAACGACCAAGGCTGTTTCTACGAGTAGGAATGCGGGTTGTTTTTACCTGCTTCTGGTAAGTACCTTAGATGCTCTTCTCATTTTATGTAGAGAGAAAATTATCTAACTGTAGAATCATGCACAGATTCCTTTTCTGGACTTCATCAAGAAGGACAAAGAAGATGGTCCCCTTAATATCCCAAGAATCAGTCAATACTCTCATGTCGATTTGAAGGAGTATGCAGCTGACAAGGAGTACGACAAATTCAATGTAAGTAATCCTGTTGGGTCGCTCTGCTGCTAGCCTAGGTGCATATGTGTCTCACTGCAGCCTTGTAGGTTGTGTGCGTGAGTGAGTTGTGTTGGGGTGGGTTTAATTTCTGGGTTCAAGCATGATCCTGTCCTATTTCAATTTAAATGTATTGAAGATACCTGCTATGGAAGGAGAAAAGATATAATAGATGCCTTTTTGGAAGTGAATAAGGCTGAGGCTGAGGCTGAGGCTGGGGCCAAGGATGGGGGTCAGGATGAGGTTCAGTATAATAACTGGGATGGTGATTGGAGTTCACATTCTCCTCTGCATGAACATAGGTAAATAAGATGTGGTCTCTGCAGTTTTCTAAGTCTATGTATAGTTTCATTAACCTCTGTTGAACTCTTCAGGAACGTTGAAAGTTTCTATCAAGAGCATGTTGTAGAGAGAACAAGAGACAAAGTAAAACTCTATATAGAGGGCTATGAGGTGACAGAATCAATGTATGTAGACACCTTGAAGGAGCGCGGACACATGTGCACAAACATATTTCACATACTATGTGCATCATGGAATCGAGAGTGGAAGGACCGATATATTTTATCTCAACAGGCAGTTGTAAGTACTTTTTGTAAGTACTTTTCTTGTTTTGTTTTTTTGTCTTATCCATTATTTACATCTCTTCGATTTTCTTCTAGGAAGTATTGTTACATCCAGAGAAAGCAACACGTCCGCTAGATTTGGAGCTTGAACCGCATAAGTTAAAGGAAGTTAATCTGGTATGCATTTCTTCTATTTTTGTGTTTGCCTCGATTGCTGTCAATTTTTTTCCTGTCTATTGCCTGCCAGCTTGTAGCACCGAGCAGACAGTGACTTAGGAAATGCCCTGTAGAAGTCTCCAGCCTCCCGATATCCAAAGAAAGAAAAGCTGACGTTCATAAGCATGTTTGTACCTTTGCAGCTGTCTTCAGATAGCAATATAGCACTTGACTTTTTGTCTCGGTGTGTTATAGGAGGGCTAAGCTCATGCATGTGTAGGGTGCAGTACGCTACACCCATATTTATCCTCATCCTACCATTCCAGTCAATAGGATCAGTCGGGTCTTCAGATAACTATATCTGAATTCAATCGGCTCCAACCAAACCATAAAAAATGAATTTTGGAAATATGATTTTTGCACTGATTAATTAACTTTGGTTCGTTCAATGCTGCCGCCACTTAATCTGAACCAATTAGTCTGCATTTTACATTACTTGGCAGCAAGATCTCTGAAACCTTACATTACTTGGAGATTGATTTAAAGCATTTTAGAATAAATAAATAGCTTCTGTTGATTTGACTAGATGACTAGATATTTGCTGAGTTTTATTGCTGAGTTTTACAATGGGATTTTCCCTCCGCAGATATTTGTCCCGGTCGTTCATAAGCATTGGTTCTTAATGGTTGTCTCGATCAAGGACAGCACCATCTTTGTTCTTGATTCATTGGCTCACAAATCTCAAGTGCCATTGATTATGAACATTAGATCAAGACTCGAGAAGCATTTGAAATCTGTGTATGAGATCAAACCAGAACCGGTTAAGAGACAAGAAAACACGTATTCTTCATCTTTACCAAAATATTCTTTGCTGCTTATGCTGCTGCTGTTTCCTCACTTTTGTGGTTGATTTTTTTCAGATGTGACTGCGGATTCCATGTGTTGATGTACATCAAAGAATATGATAATAAAGAGAAGATATATAACATTAACAAGGTAATTCAACAACTAACAGTTATACTCCTACTTGCAAATCCCATAGAATTAATTATGAATTAAAATTGCAGGAAACGGTGAGACAATATCGCAGAGAACTTTCTGTAGAGCTTTTCTACAACCCGCTCAATAAAAAAGATATGGTCTATCAAGTCCCTCAAGATGATGATTTGGAGTGCGTGGATGATGTTAGATAACCCAAGCTCGGCTATGCTCCATTTCCTGTTCTTAGTTTTCAGTTAGTGGAATAATGAGCTCAAAATCAGTTGAGCGCGTCCTGTAAAAGATCAGACGCATGCTCTGTTCATGCAGCGGTCTTCCTTTTCTCTAGCTGGTAGTGGTGAGCGTGTGCGCGTCGTTCTCGTCCGTGGGATGGCACGGGCTTGTCGGAGATCGTGGCGTACGTGCAGGAGTGGCGATCGGCATGCATCCAGTCGTGGGATGGCACGACAATGGCGGACGCATGAAGACCGCAGCGTCATGGCTTTGAGGCCGTTTTGTAATCTGCTATTTATATTGCAAAGAGTCCAGAAAATGCTGCGGTTGTTAGCGGCACCAAAATCTCTTGTCTGCGTTCTCGTGTTCCATTGTGATTCGCGTGTGTTTCAGAATACACCGGTCATCTTCCTCATCTCCGGCGGCGGGCGCCGCGATCCGGGACAACAAGTGGTATCGAGCGATTCCGTCGGTGGACACGAGATCGTGCCATCGCGGCGGAATTTATGGTGGAGCGGCGACGACGATCCTCCTCGCCGATTAACAGGCGCCGCGGCGGTGGCGGCGGCGAAGGGCACGCTGGTGACCGTGATCTGGTGATTCACCGGGTCGTTCGTGAAGAGAGCGGCAGCAGGTCATACCCAATGTTGGGGAAGGCCAACTACTACGGGTGGGCGGCGCTGATGAAGCTCAAGCTGCAGGCGAGGAGCTTGTGGACCGCGGTGAACGTCGGCACCGACAACTTCGTTGACGACCGGAACGCGCTGGAGGCGATCGCGCAAGGTGTTCCACCGGAGCTGCAGGGGAGCATCGCCAGCAAGCCGTCGGCGAGAGTAGCGTGGGACGCCCGAAAAAGATGCATCTTGGCGTCGATCGGGTGCGCGAGGCAAAGGCGAACACGCTCCGCCGCCGGTTCAAGAACTCAAGTTCAAAGACGGAGAAACGGTGGACGAGTTCGGCGTTCGCATTAGTGATCTCGCGAATCAACTCGAGGTCCTCGACGCAGCGTACTCGGAGCCGGACATCATCCGCAAGTTCCTGCAGGCCACACCGCCACGGTATGCGCAGATCGTGATGGCGATCGAGACCATGCTCGATATCAACGACATGACGGTGGAGGAGCTGATCGGGAGGCTCAAGGCGGCCGAGGAGCGCTACGGCCTCAACGGCGGCGGAGGCGGAACGATGGCGAGTCTCAACCTCACCGAGGACGAGCTGATCGCGCGCGTCATGTCGCGGTTGCAGTTCTCGGGTGACGGTGCGCGCGACGGCAACGGCAAGTCATCTGAAGGGTTACGCGGAGGCTACGCTAGCCAAAACAAAAATTTCTGCCGCGCAAACCAGGAACACTTGCAAGTAAGGGCCGATAGATCGTTACCGATTGGAGTAGAGCGCGGCGGAATAGCCAATCAGGGCAATCCGATCAGGCAGGTGTAGCAGAGACTCCGGAGACAACGGCCGATCAACAGCGCGCAACGTAGCGGCGCCTCTGCAGCGTATCCACACGTCCGGGGACAGAACGCCGTACACCCGTGTGCTAGCACGCGATGCAAGGCTAGGGTTTGGCTCGAAAGTGGGGAGGGTTTCCGTGGAGATTGATCTCGGCAACTTCTGTTGCACGCGATGCAATTGATATGTAGCAGCTCTCCACCCCTCCCTCCTTTATATAGAGTTGGCCGACTGGGATTAGTAGCCGCTCAGGACTCTATTTTGAATTGGATCTCATCCGTATCTCATATAGAGTTGGCCGCTCACACGTCGTAAGCCCATAGGACTCTATCCGATCGGATCCCTATCCGATCGAGCCGTATCCGAGTCCAACTCGAATGCCCGTTCTTATCCCCTTAAGCGTGCGACCACAGTAGGTTCAGTATACTCGGTTTCGGCTATAGTCTAACTTAGCCGATCGTCGGCTCGAGTCCAACTCACCGACACATCACGCGGCGCCTAGCAAGACATATTGACACCATAGTATACAAGAATATAATATCGGCTCGAACCTAATGTGTACACAAATCCCTTTGCCTCACGATACCGGTTAAGCTATAGGCAAGATGTGTGCCATCCCTTCAATAGCTTAACCATTCACTCGAACCGTATTGGATTATCCGTCCGTTGATTGACTCCTCAATCAACTTAGCATGGCCATGCATTTCCATAATCCATTACCTCGAGGGCCCAGAGATATCTCTCCAAAGGAGGGGCAAATTCCATCTTGATCACTCACATCCCACTCCATGTTTCATAGCAAACCCGAAAACTACCTTTATAACTACCGTTACGGAATAGCGTTTGGTAGTCCCAAAGTAGGCTACTACACATGTTGGAATCCATGGTGATCTCGGGTCTAAGGACTTTGTACCAACACTACCTCGAGACCAACTAATGGCACATTAATTCCCGTAGTGTCTCATGGTGGGTCTATCCAACAATGTGTTCTCCAACACATATGTCCATGTTTATTGATTTGGTATCTTCATACCCATGATCTATGAGACATGATCATCAATCAATAAACATGCCGATCTTAGAATCATATTTGTTCCAACAATATGACATATGATCGGGATCGTTTAGAAATAGATTCATACATATCGAGTCTCATAAATAAGTCACGTACTTATTGATCAATACAAGATGTCTATTTCATGGAACTGAATAACACTTTATTCATAAATACATAAACATTGACGTGATATCCAACATCTCCATGTTGCCTCTAGGGCATATCACTAACATCATCCTCGTCATCAAGCCAACGCGGCGGGCGCGGTGGCCGTGGGCGCGACAGAGGGAGGAGCAGCGGCTCCAAACCTCCTTCCAGTCACAACAGCAACGGTGGCGGGAACAAGAAGAAGGGGAAGCCGCTCGCTAGTGACGAGTGCGCTTACTGTGGCAAAACGGGTCATTGGGCCCGTGAATGTCGCAAGAAGAAGAGGGACGAGGCAGCGCACGCCGCTCAGGCCGAAGAGGAGGAGGCCGCGCTCAACCTCATCGTCACGTCATGACGCCGAGGTGTCTCCGGGGGAGCTGCAAGCCAACCTTGAGACTGAGGAAGGCGCAGTGACACATGCACGCTGGGTGTTCGAGGAGGAGTGCTCCCACCCTGTGCCACTCACCCATCCTAAGGTGAACTGGGTCCTGGAGGAGGAGGATAGCGCCCCGACGTCTTTCGTGGGCGTGATCGCGGCGAGCATCACCGAGCCGGCATCGTCTACATCGCCGGGCTCTCGGGAGCCGATCCACATCCGTGAGGACAAACTGTTTGTGCAACTCGGCAAGAAGACCGAAGGGGGGAGCACACGCTGGATCCTTGATACGGGAGCCACAAACCACATGACGGCCGAGCGCTCCATCTTCACCGAGCTGGATACCGGCGTGCGCGGCACCGTGCGGTTCGGGATGGCTCGTCGTGGCGATCGAAGGGCGCGGAACGATTCTGTTCAAGCTCAAGAGTGGCGAGCACCGGAGCGGTAGGCGTCTACTACATCCCGAGGCTCACGACTAACATCGTCGCCTCGGCCAACTCGACGAGGACGAATACAAGGTTCTCATTGAACATGGCGTCCCGAGGATATGGGACCAACAACGGCGTCTCCTCGTCAAGGTATCGCGTTCCGCCAACCGCCCGTACATGTTAAACCTCGAAATCGATCGGCCGGTGTGCCTCGCCGCGAGGTGCTCCGAGGTGGCTTGCGGTGGCACGCTAGGTTCGGCACCCGAGCTTTCAAGGATTGAGGGAGCTGTCCAAGGGACGATGGTGCGAGGGCTGCCGCAGATTGACCACGTCGAGCAAATATGTGACACTGTTTAGCGGGCAAGCGCGACGTCGTCCGTTCCGCGCAGCAGGGCTACCGCGCCAAGAACTTGCTCGACCGGTTCACGCAGACCTGCGGGCCGGTCACGCCGGAGACTCCGGCGGCAAGAACCTATTCCTCCTCGCCATCGATGACAAAAGCCGCTATATGTGGCTCGTGTTGCTGAGTTCGAAGGACCAGGCGGTGGACGCGATCGTTCGTCTCCAAGCGCGGGCGAAGCCGAGGCGGGCGCAAACTCGACACGCTGCGTACGATCGCGGCGGCGAATTCACATCACACACATTCGGGAATACTGCGCCGGAGGGCGTCCAACGCCACCTCACCGCGCCGTATACGCCGCAGCAAAACGGCGTGGTGGAGAGGCGGAACCAAACGTGCTAGGCATGGCGCGCAGCATGCTCAAGGCCATGCGCATGCCCGGCTGGTTCTGGGGGGAGGCTGTGCTCACGGCAGTCTTCATCCTCAACAGATCGCCGACAAGGAGCTTGGAAGGGATCACTCCATTTGAAGCATGGTATGGTTCAAAACCACTGTGCATTTTCTTCGCACGTTTGGTTGTGTTGCACATGTGAAAGCTGCAGTGGTCATCTCAAGAAGCTTGATGACCGGAGCACTCCCATGGTGTTCATTGGCTACGAGATTGGAACCAAGGGGTATAGGTTCTATAACCCCGTGTCCAAGCGAGTTCACATCTCGCGGGATGCAGTGTTTGATGAAGGAAGGGCATGGAACTGGACCGAGCGCGACGGTGGCGCTCACGCGGCGGACGCGGAGCCGTTCCACATCGAATACACGACGGTGACGGTCCGCCATGGAGACGCGGCGAACCGCAGCCGGTAATGACCCAGCAACCCGCCCGGTGGGAGCCCAGCCGCACTCGGGTGGTAACGAGTCCGGAGGACGCCACCACGCCGAGAACACCCGCATCAAGCGCCAACATGCCGAACAGACGCACGGGAGCGACGCGCCGGGTCTCCTACGTCATCTGCGTCAAACCCACCGGTGGAGTTCGCCACCCCTCCTTCCGGTGATCCAGATCTTGACAAAGATCATGGTGAAGAGGCTCCCCTTCGTTTTCGCACACTCGACAATGTGCGGGACCGGCCGGGTGCGGGCATGGCCGAGCGGGGTTTCACGGTCGATGAGGACTCCGCTCTCGGCCGTGGGAGAGGAGCCAGCGACGTTCGAAGAAGCACGACGAGAGGAGTGCTGGCGCCAAGCGATGAAAGAAGAGATGGCCTCCATCGAACAGAACAAGACGTGGAAGCTTGTGAACCTACCCCATGGCCATCGCCCGATCGGTTTGAAATGGGTGTTCAAGGTAAAGCGTGATGAGGCGGGCACCATCGTCAAGCACAAAGCCCGCCTTGTCGCCAAGGGATATGTCCAAGCAAGAAGGAGTTGATTTCGATGAGGTGTTCGCTCCGGTCGCCGGATGGAGTCCATACGCATGCCGCCGCCGTGGCCGCGCGGAGGCCCGGCTTGTTCATCATATGGACGTTAAATCGGCTTTCCTCAATGGGGATCTGCGGGAGGAGGTGTATGTCCGGCAGCCGCCGGCTTTGTCGCTGCGGACACGAAGGCAAGGTACTGAAGCTGCAAAAGGCGTTGTATGGGCTCCGGCAGGCACCAAGGGCATGGAACATGAAGCTCGATGGCAGTCTGCGTCAGCTCGGGTTCAAGCGCTGCGTCAGTGAGCACGGCATGTACACCCGAGGCGGCGGCAAGACACGCGTGGTGGTGGGCGTCTATGTAGACGACCTGATCATCACTGGGGCGAACCCGGAGGACGTCAACACATTCAAGGAAGAGATGCGCCGAATCTTTCGAATGAGTGATCTCGGCCTGCTGTCATATTACCTCGGCATCGAAGTGAAGCAGGGCCGGAGCGCGATCACGTTGGGGCAAGCAGCGTACGCGAAGAAACTGCTGGAGAAGGCGGGGCTGACTCTCTGCAAGCCATGCTCGACACCCATGGAAGCCCGCCTCAAGCTGTCCACCAAGAGCACGACGCCGGAGGTGGACGCGACGATGTACCGCAGCCTGGTGGGGAGTTTGCGGTACCTGGTGCATACGCGGCCTGACATCTCCTTCGCCGTGGGATATGTCAGCCGCTTCATGGAGAAGCCTAGGCAAGAGCACCTCGTTGCTGTCAAGCATTTGCTACGCTATGTTGCCGGGACAACTGACTATGGCCTTGCCTATCCCAAGCATCAAGCACTACAATGACGGATAAGGATGTGACATGGGTGGAGATGTTGACGAAAGGAGATGTACCGCAGGCGTTCTGTTCTTTCTGGGTGAGATGCCAGTCACATGGCAATCCCAGAAGCAAAAATCGGTGGCACTTTCGACCTGCGAAGCTGAGTACATGGCCGGGGCCGCCGGGGCCTGCCAGGCCGTGTGGCTCGTCCAGCTGCTGAGCGACATCACTGGCGACGCCGTTCAGCCGCCCACACTGAAGATGGATAATCAGTCCGCGATCGCCCTATGCAAGAATCCCGTTCTCCATGACCGCAGTAAGCACATTGATACAAAATTTCATTTCATACGCGAGTGTGTAGACAGCGGGAAGATCTGCGTGGATTACGCAAGCACTCAGGAGCAGCTTGCCGATGTCCTGACGAAGGCCCTGGGGCGCGCGAGGTTTTGTGAGCTTCGTGACAAAGTGGGCGTCGTGAAATTGCGATAAGCCGAGCATGTGTTGGGGGGAGATTGTTAGATAACCCAAGCTCGGCTATGCTCCATTTCCTGTTCTTAGTTTTCAGTTAGTGGAATAATGAGCTCAAAATCAGTTGAGCGCGTCCTGTAAAAGATCAGACGCATGCTCTGTTCATGCAGCGGTCTTCCTTTTCTCTAGCTGGTAGTGGTGAGCGTGTGCGCGTCGTTCTCGTCCGTGGGATGGCACGGGCTTGTCGGAGATCGTGGCGTACGTGCAGGAGTGGCGATCGGCATGCATCCAGTCGTGGGATGGCACGACAATGGCGGACGCATGAAGACCGCAGCGTCATGGCTTTGAGGCCGTTTTGTAATCTGCTATTTATATTGCAAAGAGTCCAGAAAATGCTGCGGTTGTTAGCGGCACCAAAATCTCTTGTCTGCGTTCTCGTGTTCCACTGTGATTCGCGTGTGTTTCAGGAATACACCAGTCATCTTCCTCATCTCCGGCGTCGGGCGCCGGCGATCCGGGGACAACAGATGATGGATACTCATATAGCAAGGATGATTTCACAATTCCTCTTCAGAAGGATGATAGCGAAGAGCAGAAAGACGAAAGAGATAACCATCTGGAACTCACCTATGAGGCTTCTAGATCCAGCACAGGCATGCCTGTCACAATGGATAATTCTACGGAAACCAACAAGGACGCTCTGACACAAGCTCTGGAATCCACCAGTGCCGGGACTGCTGGATCCAACCAGGTGGTGAAGGATGCTAAAAATGCCAAGTTTCTGAAGCCTCCTGCCACATATAGCAGGGAACTGAAAAAGGAAAAGAAGAAAAGGCAGGAGTCAACAAATCTGAATCGAAGTGATGCACAAGCCATAGCAACACCAGAGCTGAATCTGAAGTCACATGACTTAAAAGCCATATCAACACCAGCACAAGTCCAGAGGCTAAAACAATATTCTGACTTGTCTGAGATGAAAATTAAGCATCGCACATGGCTTACGGCTAAACAAAGCAAAGAATTTCATGGTCTTGTCACTCGATGGTATGTTTCTGGAAACTTTATGATTATATTCTTGTAAAACTTGCTATTCTGATATGTGTCATGTTTTCAATTCGAATAGTGAGGATCAGGTTTTGTTGGTTTCTGAAGACATCTCGATGACTGGTTCTGAATTAGAACAGTCCTTCGTGGGAGGTGAGCATGCCACGGATACTCTTACAATATTAATGAAATTCCTGAAGGAAGGTACTGGTGACCGGAGGCTCTTCATCCCACCAATAGACAAGGTAAAAGAACATTGCTTTGCCAGCAAATTTAAGAACCATAGCAAAATATTGTACTTATTGTTTTCCTGAAGTGCAGGACGTCCAAGACCAAGAGATTGAGGAGAAGGTTAAACATGCAACTGCCGAAAAGCTCCGCAGGAGGACTTCTAGTTACCAATTCGTAAGCTGTGCATCCAGTACATGTTTGTGTTTTTGTAACTGTTAATTCCCCAAAACCAAGATATGTTATATACATGTTTGTTATTGCAGGTATTCATCCCTGTCTTCATCTATGAAGAGTGGATTGTGGCATGTTTCGGGCTTCAACATGGGTCAATCCATATTTTTTGCAGCCTTAGTAACTCCAGCAATGTTTCAAAATACTGTTTGTCTTTGGGTGGCAAACTAAAAAATGCCTTAGAAAACCACCAAGTCAATACCACTTCGTTTTCTTCAAAAGTGTCACATACTGAATCCAATATAAATCCCAAGGCCAGTTTGTGTGCTTGCATGTTTTTTCTTGAAATATTCAAAGGCAAGGCAGACCCACAATTCAACAAGTTCACTTGGGGTGGTGAGGTACGGTGATGGAACTTCCCTTTTAACCTGCTATGGAGTTCTGAAAATACTAACATCATTTGTCTCTTCTTTTTTCAATTTGCAGTGGCAGGAGGAATTCATTACATATTACAAGGAAGCGCTTATGGCATACCTTGTAATGGCACAAGGATAACAAGGCAACATTGCCTTCGGAATTGGCAACATTCAAACTTGAGAAAAAGGTTTCTAAGAGATGATGTGTGTCATGGCGTCCTGAAGCTGGAGCTTGAGTAGGTGCTTAGCAGTTAGCACATTTGTCTATTGCTACTAATCTGAGGCCAATATTTTTTCCCCATTATGTTTGGTTACGATGTTTGCAGTCCAAAAGAACTTGTGCTTTGATGTAAGCACTAATATGAGGCAGCGCTGTTTGTTTTTGCAGCACGAAGATGGGTCCATGGTATGTGATTTTCAGAGGCCACAAGCGCCTAGGAGTCATGCTAATCAGTTGTGTTCTTTGTGTAATGAAAGATGAAGAAGAAGAAGGATGGAGTTCTGCTGCTCAATGACCTGATAATGAAGTGTAGAAGTGATCTCCTGGTGAATCTGAAGACTGATACTCTAGCTTCTGCTTTTCTCCTGGGTCATCTGTTTGGCCTTGCTCTGTGTGTAATAGGCTGCTACTTAACTCTCTGTCTGGGCTTCGACCAGGGTCTCTTCTTTTGTGGTACTAGCTTTTGCTCTGAGTAGTGCCGTTGCTTGCCCGTATGGCTTTACCCTGTTAGCTGGTTGTGAGTCTGCTGCATCAGGAACTTGCTTTCGGACAACATTAAACCTCCTTTCGGGCAACATTAAACAACCCGAACCATCAATTCACTGTGTTCTAGCCATGTCATAATAGGAACTTGCTTTTGTATCAGGCAAATGCTAGTTGGCAAGGAAAGCAAGAACAGAAGAGTACTAGTGTCACAATCAGATTCCCTGGCCTAAATTGAAAAGTGAAATAAATAGACGGAGTACTACAATCGGACCAGCTCTACGCCCGCCAAAACAGACCACTTCTGCGCATGCGGAAGGGGCGACGCGGTCACGAGAATTTTTTGCATTTTTAATTTTTTTTTTAAAGATTTACAAAAATAACTTCCGAGTTTGAAAAATTTCAAAACTAATCTCCTCCCGCCCTCTGGGAGGGCGTGAAGGGAAAAAACGCCCTTCCAGAGGGCGAAAAATCCGACGTGGCAGACGACCGTGCGGTGCCGTCGCCGCGTGGTGGTTATTTTGCGGGCGGCCCTTCCCGCCCTTGGGAAGGGCGTTTTCACTGTGCATGGGGCCGCCGCAAAAATGCCAGGAGGCCGGCTTTTGTAGGCGGCCCCTTTCCGCCCTTTGTAAGGGCGTTTTCACCGTGCACGGGGCCGCCCGCAAAAGGCCGGCCGCCCGGCATTTTGCAGCGGCCCCCTTCTCGCTCTTACCAAGGGCGTTTTTCACCGTGCCCAAACCCTAATTGCCCTGATCGACATCGACCCACTCTCTCGTGTTGTTTGAGATGTAAAATGTTATCGTCGTATTTTGTGCTAATATAACAAATCCATTGGATTTGTGGTATTGTTGGAAATGTAACCGTCTTCGTGATTTGTCGTATTGTTTGAAATGTAAATGTTATCGTCGTAAGGATGCAAATGTAAATATTGTTGCAAGTGTAAATGTTCGAGGTATCGTACATATGTTGTTTGCATTACTCGTGAACATATTATTTTAACCAAGTTAACTTAGTTGCAATGGTTAAGCGCTTGTTTGTCACGTGTTACATAACCCATTAGGTACGGATGATGCAATACAACTAACTCATCCCCCACGAGTGAAGGCTCGGCTACCTACGGAACCGTTCAAGGGCGATAAGCTTGTCATCAATTTTCTCTTTCCTTCTCGGCGTTGTACTCCTTTTGAGTTTCACATTCAGTTACTTTTAAGCCGTTATATTAGGGAATGACATTGTCGATCCACCTAGTGAATCCACACCTTCTTTGAATGCCCTGGTAAAGAAACACATATAATCAGTTAGAGAGCCACTAGAGCGAAGACGTTTGCATAATTGATAAAATGAAAGACGTACAACGAAGTCGTTGTCTAAGTTGGGGCAAATGAAGTATCTCCGACCATATGTTCGTGGTTCAAATGAGGTAGCCATCTTGCAACGATCCCTACAACCGCACATAGGACGCTCCGACCATTTAGGGAAACCCGGTGGGTTGTTCCTCCATGCTAAGCTTGCGATTTCGACGCGACGTTCATACTCCATCCAAGCCTGAATGAATTGTTCGGTGGACTCGGGTTGTGTTACCGTCCGACCGATCGAAGCGGGTTTAACCGTATCGATCCAATCTTTGTATGGACACCGACGTACATCCTCCGGTTGCACATTTTTTATGGTCGGAGTTAAAAAATGGAACAAGCGAAAAGGTTAAAGAAAGAAAAATTATACTCATGACAAAATCGTCATCCGCAATCTCGGGACACACGAAGCATCTTTGTCCTCTAGTTGCTTGTCTTATGGATCTTACCACTTGGCAACGTAGATCACAGTGGCATTCTGGACGTTCCCGCCATGTGGGTAGTGCCGGCTGATCCATAGGCCAGTCCAAAGCTTCGGCGCGAACTCGACGTTGGTACTCGGCCTTCCGTTGAAGGTAGTCCGACCTTGTTTCGCTAAGTGGGTAGTAACGTGTTCCGTCGGTTCGTGGGTTCTCCGTATCTATCCACTCAACGAAGTTGCACACCCGACGATATGCCCGCATGAGGTGTTAACACGATGTACAATCAAGTTAGCGTTTTCGCGTGAAGATTTTGTAGATGAAAGCAAGCGATAAGCCATACCGATCAATGTTGGCGCATTGGAAAAATCGTCTCCCCTGGTTTTAGCGAGGAGGGACGACGTAAGTATGCACCATCTCCACAATGGCATAACGGACGGTCACACCATGGTGGAATAAAACCGCTCAAAGGATGGAGTCGCCAGTGGAGACGCTCAAGGAATGGATGATATGAAGATCTCATTGCAGGAGTAAATGTAGAAAAGAGAAAGCAGATTTGAAGAGCTCGTATTCGGATCTAGGCAATATATAGTGCGGGGAGGTGACGGTTCGCATCTATGTATCGTTTATGTCCGTCACGGGGCAACGGTGATCGAGACGTATCGTGTAGGATTGTCACGGGGCAAAAGTTGATAGCGACGTATCGTGCGGGACTATCACGGGGCAAAAGTTGATAGCGACGTATCGTGCGGGACTATCACGGGCAAAAGCTGATAGCGATGTCTCGTGCAGGTCTAACTGGGCCGAAAGTTTTTTTGTCGTTAGTAAGAGTATCATGCAGCGAACGATACGGAAGGATCTCGTGACATGTGAGTGCGACGAACAGACATAGATATATACAAACATCAAACACAAAATAAATATTTACAATTTGTACAAACTGATGCACACAGCAGCTACTGACGAGGCCTCTTACCCCTATCCCTCCTAGGCTGTGCTCTGACGTGCCCCTGAGAGTACGTCAGCCTGTCTGGGGGCACGCCACGACTAGCACGGACATCCGGCGCGGGCGTCTCCTGTGGCGGGTCCTGGCTCTGTGGTAGAGGTGCTCCACCGAGCCGAGAGGAGGCGAGTACGTCCCGATCCGGGTCCTCCAGGTCGTCGAAGTCGTCGCCCGTACCCGACCCCCTCGTCGCCTCCCCCGGACCCGCCCGCCTGCGTCGACGAAGTCCCCGACCGGAAAATCCCCGCCGAGTAGAATCCTCCTGTATGTAAGCAATGTGAAGCATCAGTGACTTAAACTAAAACGTGTGAACTAATCATCGGACGACGCTTGCTCACCTCCCGGCTGACTGAGGGGACGAGGAACGGAGGATCCGCCATACCTGCATGAATACATGAAGCACACAATAAGCAATTTATAAGAAAAATCAAAACAACATGATTACATGACATAAATGGTCCATTATTTCTCAACATAAAAAAGTTCACGTCTTAATTCAAACTAACAAACACAACATATAAGTATCACAACAACAATAAACCAGTTTACGTCTCACAATGATAAATATTACACGTACGACATATGGCAACAACATGACAAATAGTACAAATATCAGATCACCACTACATTGAAAAGGAGCAAACAAAAAAATCAAGCCATTGCATCTCCAAGTGGACGACGTAGTCGCTGCACGAGCACGTCTAGGACGTGGTCGCCTCGTTGTTGTTCCTTCTCCGATGGACGGCTACCATCGGAGGGCTGTCCGGAAAGTCCCGAACCTTCGACGGTTGAAGTTTCGAATTCTTCGGGCATTTTTGTATGTATGTCCGCGCTCATCGCATTTGCTGCAACGTAGGGTCCTTCCCGGCCTCGGACTCGTCCATGTCGTTTCGATGCGTCTCGACCGACGACGTCCCTTTTTCATCCTTAACTTCGATGGATCCGGAATGTAGAACACTTGTGGCCGCAGTGTTGTTGTGTACGATCCAGATATCCCAAAATCATATATCTCCTCCTTCCACGTATGAAAAATTGATTCTTTCCGTAGTACTGTGACACATAAATATCCGGAACTATGCCGCAGTCCCAGTGCGGCAAGGACGTGTGAGCAAGGCGAGATGTCTAAGCTTCGGCTTCATACATGTGCAGCTACAACCACTATCCGTATGAAGCACACATTCCGCACACTTGAACACGGTTGATGCCTCGCCTTCTCCCGTCGACACACATGATCTCGCATCAAGAACTTGGGTTCCTTGGGGATTACTCGTGCTTCATAGCCTTCGAATCTTGTCTTGCATATATTTCGTCACCACGTTGCCAAATACAATCTTGTTATTGACCATTAAAGGGGATATTTTCTTAAATCTATCCCTAAAATATGCCTGCGTGCCATGAAGGATAAATTCCACGATACCCACCAATGGAAGCCCCCTAACTCCTCGCATCACCCAGGTTGTACACCTCGGCCGGTTCGTTGTCATTATACCATATCGAGCTCCGTCGTGTCATACAACGAGACCACTTTTCTTTCGGTTCATTCTCTATCCAAGGGAGAAATTACGTATTGATGGTGCAGACCTCCTTCTCATTGTTGGCGGGTCATTATGCAATGGACCAAGAGGTACCGCAGCTCGTCAACTCGTGGCAAACGAGATTGCTCGTCGGTTTGCTTCGTTGTCGCCTCATCCAACCTTTTCCACATCTCATTGAATTTTTCTCTTGATTTTGACCACATAGCCTCTTGAATAGATCCATCGGTGCTTGTTCTTGAATTGTTTGTAGAAATTGGCTCCCATATGACGCATGCACCACCTACTCCGAACATCACGCCACCTAGTGGAAGTCCCTCTCGGGCCAACCATTCGAAGGTAGTCGATTGCCCTCGGCATGCCGGCATGACGATCATGTATGAGACAAACATTGGGCCTCATACGAACGACTTGGCATCGAACTCTCTCCAAGAACCAATACCGGCTTTCGGTGTTCTCACTCTCGACAAATGCAAACGCCATAGGTAACACCGGTTGTTCCCATCTGCTCCAATCGCCGTCGATGTCGACATCCGTATTTCCCGTCGAAAGGTTCCATCTATGCACGCACGGGCGATAGTGAACAAATGCGTTGATGCAAGCACCAATCGAGAAAAAGGCTCTTTGCAAGCACGCTCTTGCTCGAATCATTAGATGATGGAAATGTCCGAATGTCGTAGTAGGTATTGGGGTTTCTCGAGCAATGGTGGCTAATAGACGAGGTAAATTGTCATACGATGCTTCAAATGTGCCATACCTCATCTCCAATATCTTTTGTTTCGCCCTCCAAGCCTTCGCATAGCTAATAGTATACTTGAATTTGTTCTCAATGTGCTTAATAATGGAGCCAGTTTCAAAATCCGTGTTTTTAACAACATGGTCAGACATCTCACCGCAACAAACGCCGAGGTGATGTTGTGGTGGTACTTATCAACCCCACAAGCATGTGTGCTCACCAACAATGCTCACTTTCCAATAGTCATTCCATTTTCCCTTGTATGCATGAACGCGCCACGGACAATCATCCTTCATACACTTCACATCATACACATAGTTCGGAGACTTCACCACCCTAAACTCTCTATGCAAAGACACCGCCCAATGCTTCACCCTCTTTCATGTCTTCCTTATGAGCATACCTAGCACCCTGGATGACATCGTTATCTTTGTATTCAAATGAAACATCGCTCCTTCCGAGATAACAAGCCGAGAGAAATCAGCTTGTTCCCAATCGACGGCATGACATCTTCTTCCTCGTCCGATGATTCATCGCCCTCCGCCTCGCTCATTTTCGAGAATCCTCCCTCTCCATTTCTTCAACAATTGCTTCGATTCTCTCTCCTCGTCCGCCACGCCAATCGCCTCCTCTAAGCTTGCTTCATTGCTTGGACCTTCGCCATACTCGTTTGCATTGTATTACGCTATCGATTTCGTGCGTGCAACAAAAATAACAAGGGGCCAGGACCTTTCAAGTGCCATGTCCACATAACGTCTCCACGACTCGGTGTTATCAATAGGCATAAGTTCCCAATAATATCCTTCTTTGCACGACTAACTACAACGGATAGAGACATTGTGTTCACTCTTGTATCCACTTTAAATCCACGTAGCAACCAACTATACACCGACTCAAATGTTTTCTCGCCCGGCCTATCGATGCCCTTTGATTTCATCCTAAATTCGACAAATCTACACCTTCGGACCGTATCTAACGTTGCCTTCACCGTGAACTATCGAAATATGATCTTACTTGCCATAGTGCCTCACAAACAAATTGAAACCGAGTTTATTCCATACTACGAATATATTTCCTAGATGATTACGTGCCTAACTTAATTTCTTTAACAATATGTTCTCTCGGTCTATATCTTAAATTTTTCCAAATCGATTTGTTCGTTCCATCTACCGCCAATCGTAAATCGTTCATTTCGTTTGCCAAATTTTATAAACTAAATTTAATTCACTCGTAGTTTATATCTAAACATATTTTGATCATCAACAAAATTATACGTACGATTTTCTATAGTGCTTACCATCTGCTCACATAATTTATACTTACATCCAAACACATTCTACCTAAGTTGATCTATCTATTCTACCTATGTTAATGTCATTTAAATATCCTTGTTGATCTATCTATTCTTCCTATGTTACTATCGATTAGATTATCTACATTGATCTAAATTAAACCATCTGTTTTACAAATCTATAACAAATTATTCAATACCTATTCAAATATTACAAATTTATATTTTTCTAATATTTCATTTACATACTAGCTAACAAACAAAATAATGCCGAGATATTGCATTTACCTCCAATGAAGTACGCAATCCAGCGGGGCTTCGCCGCGCTCCTCCTCTTCCTCACTTCTCTCTCTGTTCTTTTCTCGGATCCGGAAAGGTGTAAATGAGGCGAAATGATTGAGAGTGGGCTTATATACTGCCATGGGTAAAAACGCCCTTGCAGAGGGCGGGAAGGAGCCGCCCGCAAAATTGCCGGGCGGCCGTGGCAATTTTACGGGCGACCCCTGTAAGCACAGTGAAAAACGCCCTTGGTAAGGGCGGGAAGGGGCCGCCGCAAAAGCGCGGCGCGGCTGCTTTTGCAGCGGCGGCCCCGTGTACATGAAAAACGCCCTTACCAAGGGCGGGAAGGCCGCCTGCAAAAGGCCGGCCTCCTGGCATTTTGTAGGCGGCCCCCGTGCACGGTGAAAAAACGCCCTTCCCAAGGACGGGAAGGGGGCCGCCCGCAAAGCCACCGCGCGGCGAGCGGCCGTGCGGGCCGTCGCCACGTCGGATTCTTCGCCCTCCGGGAGGCGTTTTTCCTTCACGCCTCCCGGAGGGCGGGAGGAGATTAGTTTTGAAATTTTTCAATCTCGTAAGTTATTTTTGTAAATCTTTAAAAAAAAATTTAAAAATGCAAAAATTCCGGTCACGACGGCAAACGGATGCTTTTCTCCCTTTCTGGGCCTTGTTCCTTCGTGGGCTCAGCTGTAGTTTAGGTTACAAAAGTGCATCGAGTGTCCTACTACCCTGTTGCCATTTTCTTTGGCTATGGTGGGGGCCGACAGCGATGACGGAGTTTCTTCTGATAGTTCTTTTGTCAGAACAAGTACATCATCATTCTGATCACATGCCAGTCGATCCAGAATAAATGTTTCCTTGGGCACGTCCGCTACCATGTTGCCCTTTCCTTTGGCTAAGGCAACATCAATTATTCTCTGCAAAAATGCACTGTAGAAGCATGTCCATTTGGGACCCCACTTCTTGTTATTACCTGACATAATGCAAAGCTCAGAAAGTGTTGAGTGATGGTGCAGTTAAATGGCGCCGAGACGCAGAGGTAGTCAGGTAGCTTTATAGCAGCAGCACTTGAATGAAGCGATGCCGTGGAGAGCGAGCCTGGCACTTGTCGTCGCCTAGCTCTTGCGGGGTGCTGTGAACAGAGGGAAAAAACTCCTAGAATCGCACATCCAAGGACAACAGCAGCAAATCAAAACACAAATCACACATTCAGCATCGATGAAGAACAAATCAGGTTAGAGATTGAAAAACAAGCCTCGCCAGGGCTATAGATCAAAGCACAAATCACTTTACAGGCTTACAGCCCTG
Organism: Oryza australiensis; assembly: GCA_019925245.2. Lineage (NCBI taxonomy): Eukaryota > Viridiplantae > Streptophyta > Magnoliopsida > Poales > Poaceae > Oryza > Oryza australiensis. Next base: position 76,946 of record JAIFGZ020000728.1, on the reverse strand, counting down.
CATAGTGCGCACTACCTCGCCTGCGGCCTCATGCGTCACCGTGCCTCTGCCGCTGCTCACCGCGGTGCGGCTTGCCGCGCCCTCCCACCCTGCTTGCCAATCACGCCTCGCCTCGCCGTGCTCGCGAGCTGCAAGCTGCGCTGCGCTGGAGTAGGGATAGGGAAGTGGCTTGCAAGCTCTCCTGCCGCCGGCCGCCGCCGTGGGGCAGCCGGATCTGAGAGGAGTGGGATGGGAGACAGGCCACCCAGGACTAGTCTACGGAGGTGAGAACGAGGACGGACGGGCGAGGAGACGATGGGGTGAGATGAGATGGCTTATATACGTAGGTTTTTATCATGGGCTGTTGGGCTGCATACGTGCTCATGGGCTTCTTTGGCTAATTCGGTCAGTTCGGTTAACCGAACCCAATAACTGAATTAACCCTGTAAAATTCGGTTCTTGAGATGTGAGAACCGAACTAGAACCGAATTAACCCTCGACGCGTGCTTCCATGGATTTGACAGAACGGCGAGGAGACAGACACTGGCAGGCGTTACGGCGCGGCAATGTCACAGCACAGCCCGGCACAGCTACGGCTGCGCGCGGGGGGCATCGACAACGACACAGCTACGGCCACGGCAATGCCACGTCCATACTCCTCTGTAGGAGAAGCGGCTTGGTCAGGCATCCAATGCCGGGCGCGGAGACGTTGACAGGGGCGGCGACGACAAGGCTTACTCCTAGGCGCATCGCCATGGTGACCGCGGTGCCTTACCACGCGACACGACAAGGCAACAAGGCGTAGGCAGACACAAGAGCATGGTCGGCGGCGGGCAGCACTTGCGTGGGACGTCCTATTCTACTCCTGCTAATCTACTCTACTCCCTCCGTTTCAAAATATTTGTCCTCTTCGGTTTTCGTGCCTTGATAAAATATATATTAAAAAATATTAATATTTATGATACATAACTGATATCATTGGAAAGAGTTTTGAATCTAGTTTTTTTAATAAATTTGTTTGAAGATGTAAATGTTGAACGTATTTTCTATAAATTAAGTCGTTAAACTTGTGGCACGAAAATCTAAGACGATAAATATTTTAGAATGGAGCGAGTACTCTACTCAGTAATGACGACTCGTTGTCGCTGCTAAGCATACGTCGAGTACGTAGTCCCTGGTGAGTGGGGCGTGGAGGACGCCCACTAACCGCAATGACGGCGCGGGATGGCGATGATGTCGATGGCACACAACAGGCGAGGCTCAGAGCACTGTTGAGATGATGACACAACTGCTGCCTGCGGCTCTGGCGACTGGCGTGGCGCCGCTTGGCTCGACAACGCTAGCAGTCTTCTCCACGAACCACGCGAATTCCACCACGCACAGAGCAGCGACGGGCGACGCGCAGCGGCAGCATGCACTGCACCACACCCGTGACCACTCACGAGGACGGGAGTATCTTTCATTTCACTCCCAGGCAGGCGTGAGTGCGGTATTCTCAAAATTTTCGATCTACACCCGCTATCCATGAAAAAGTTTATAGTGAATAGTATTTTATATTTATGTCTCCATATCAATATTGCAAAAATACATGCAGTAATTAATGTAATAATAATATTTACATATCATAAATATTGCTATTTTTTCATCTATAATTGGTTAAACTTATAAGATTCTGTAACATGACACTATGCTATAATTGCATATTTTTCTATGTAGAGAATAATATCTATATCTATATATACCTACGAAGAGGCAAAATTTCAACCTATTTTTTATCCATTCAATCTTTTTGATACGTATCTAACAATGGACTTATATATTTGAATTCGATGACCGTTGATCCGATTCTATGACCGTTGATCCGATTCGATGACCGTTGATCGAATTCATTTAACGATAATCGAATTAGTCAACATATCAATGCACTACGCAATCACAGTAATGGAACTCCCATCTAATTCGATTTTGCGGAGTCTGATTCGAGTCGAATGCGATTACAATGAAATTAATTCGAGCCGCGGTTGGCGGAGACGAAGCCGCGCCAACCCCCGCCCGATGGGAGGACCCGGCCTGCAGAGAGGGCGGGGGCTATCGCGATTGGCCGCCGACGCATTATTATCAATAGCTGCTGCTTCTTCACGAAACAATCCATTGTCAACGCTGAGGCAGCTGGAAAAATGGAGCACAATGGACCCCCTATGGAGCAGAGCAGATAAATGAAGCACCATACACCACGTATGGAGCACAGCATTGAAATGGAGCACCATAGACCCCCTATGGAGCATAACATGAAAATGGAGCACCATGGACCCCCTATAGAGCAAAGCAAGAAAATGGAGCACCATATACCCCCTATAGAGCACAGCAGGCAAATGGAGCACCATAGACCCCCTATGGAGCATAACAGGAAAATGGAGCACCATAGACCACGTATGGAGCATAACGAGGCAAATGGAGCACCATGGACCCCCTATGGAGCACAGCAGGCAAATGAAGCACCATAGACCCCTATGGAGCATAACGGGAAAATGGAGCACCATGGACCCCCTATGGAGCACACGAGATAAATGGAGCACCATGGACCCCATGGAGCATAACGGGAAAATGGAGGACCATGGACCCCATAGGGGGTATATGGTGATCCATTTTCTGTGCTCCATAGGGGGTCCATGGTGCTCCATTTTCCTGTTATGCTCCATATGTGGTCTATGGTGCTCTATTTTCCTGTTATGCTCCATAGGGGGTCTATGGTGCTCCATTTTCCTGCTGTGCTCTATAGGGGGTATATGGTGCTCCATTTTCTTGCTTTGCTCCATAGGGGGTCCATGGTGCTCCATTTTCCCACGCAAAGGGTTCAGTCCTGTCACACCCTGGGTTTTTCCCTAATTTATTTAAATAATTTACCCTAAAATAATCAGAATTTTTGAAATTAACCTGGAGTCAACCTATAATTTTAAAATGCAATTAATAAATGGAAACGACATGGTAGGATTTTTCTTGAATTCTGCATGTCAAAATACGCTAACAGGATTTTTACTGGAATTTTTAGAGCACTCTAAGTATTTTTAATCAATTAAATAAGAAATCAGGAATTAATTAAGCCCCCAAAAATCCATTTTCCCTTTTTCTTTTCTTTTCCGTACAGGCTGCACAGTACTCCCGCCCTTTCCTTTGGGCCGTCGGCCCGGTCCCCTCCCCGGCCCAGCCGCCCGCGCGCGCCTCTCTGGCCGTGGGCCGAGGCCCGCAACGCCCGCCGCGTCGCGCAAGTCCGCGGAGCGTCCTCGCCCGCGAGTCACCGACGGGTGGGTCCCGCCCGTCGGGCTCCCGTCCCCGCGCCCGGCCGGGTCGCCGCCGCCCGCCATGCGCGCCGCCGCTCCGCTCCTTTGCGTTTGAATCCGAGCCACGTCGGCCCCGTGCCGGACCCAATCTCGCGACGCCGTTTCCATCTCCGCAACCCCCGCGCCCGATGGAAACCCTATCCGCACGGAATCCGTTGCCGATTGTTTCCCCTCTCTCTCCGATTCCGTGAACAACGGCGACGAATCCGCGCCGTTTCCGTGTTTGTTTCGGCCCCGTTGTACCCCTATAAAACTCCCCCATCGCCGCCGCGCGTTTCCCCTTTGTTTTCCCCGTGCGCTAGCCCCAAATCCGCCGTCGCCATCGTCGTCGTCTCCGTCGCCGGTGAGTGCGCCGCCGCCCTCTTCCTCTTCGGTTTTTCGGGTCTCCTCCCGAACCGCTCCCGCGCGCACCGTTCCGCCCTCCGCCGTGTTTTGCCGCAACCGTGACACCCTCCGCCGCCATCGCTGGTGTCGCCGGAGGCCGGCCGGCTGCCGTGCGGCCATGGCCGGCGGGCGAGCTCGAGCCGCCGCCGCTCGAACCCTAACCCTAGCGCCGCTTCCTCTGGGCCGTCCGATCGGTCGGATCGGGAGGATCCGCGCCGTCCGATCGCGACCGATCCGTCGCCGTTCGATCCGATCGCCGCACGCCGAATGGCTGCCGCGTGTCCGCCTTCGGCCGCCGCTCGAACCCTAACCCTAGCCGCGATCCGCACCGTCCGCTCCTTCGGATCGGGCGAATCCGGACCGTTCTCTCGTGCGCAAGCCGCCGCCGTTCGATCGCCGCCGCCCCTCACCGATGGCCGCCGCGTGTCCCGCTCTCTCGCGCGCCATGGACTCGGTCCACCGTGGACCGCGCCGCGCCGCTTGCGTCAGCCTTGCGCCACGACGTCGCCCTACCGCGCACCATGCTTGCGTCACCCGGGGCTTAATTGCGCAATAAATAATTTAATCTTTTCTGTTTAGTTTAAAAATCACAATTAAACTTCTAAAATTCATATCTTTTGAATCCGAGCTCCGTTTTAGCCCATTCAAATTTCATTAAATCCAGAAAAATGTCAAGAATCTATTAAAAATACTTTTGAGTGCTGTTTTAGTAGACTTTTTAGGGTGTTTGTTGAGTGCTTTGTTTGTCGTGTAGATCCCGAGTTTTCCGCGAGCCCGTTCTCTTCAAGTAGTCGCCGAGGTTCCTCGCTCCAGAGCAAGGCAAGTCATACCTTACATTGACCATATTGTACCTATTTTATGTAAATACCTCTTTTTCGTTCAAATACCGCATATGTTTTAGAATGTCATTTCATGGGATGTTTATACCTATTGTACCCAACTACAGGATTGTTTACCTTATACCATTGATAACTTGGGGTCCAATGTGATTAGATGATAATTTAAGGTTGCTTAGTTATGCTTAGCGCAACTAGCTCACTTAAGGGATTCACACTAATCAAGTTTATTACCAAAGTTGACCTTCCGATGATATTAAGATATGACCTTGTTTTTAATAATATTGAATTATGAAAAAGGTGGGTCGTGAGCACATGGTTGGACTTTGGTTAGCGTGCTCATGACGATTAAGGACTGGTTCTCGGGAAACCACGGAAGAAATGCCGTGCATACCACAAGCCGCATGGGTAATGGTGGGTCTCAGTAGCGTAGCCGTCTCTAGTCAACGTATCCCGCAGAGGGTGGGCGTGATGGAGTTGGGTCGGCCCCGGTTTTAAGGGTTGATCAGCTTCCGGATTCACCGCGACACTAGAGGGGGCTGCCCATTGCCCGATAGGAATGGGGGCGAAACCTTGGTGTGGTACGATTGATTAGAGGGGGTTATGTGAAGGGTCCTGTCACAATTCCTTTCCGGGGCATCATGGTGGTGCACCGGCGCATGGTAACGTGTTGTGGGGTTGTGTCTTGTGGGTACAGTTGTACACCTCTGATCAGAGTAAAAACTATTCGAATAGCCGTGCCCACGGTTACGGGCGATCGACCAGATTCACCTTGATTAGTCTCATTTTTTTTTCGAATGAAATGTTGAAGTATGACTAGTGCAGGTGGATGGATGGGCCTGTTGCAATGTGGTTTGAGTGTTGGACAGCGTTTATTTAATACTGCTTAAATATTACTACTGTTTTACTGTCTTCAAACATTATTATTAAATACTGCAAATGCTGTTTATGCAAATTGAGCCCCTTGACCTTTCCTTGTTATTTACCTTGCATCATGTTCCCTTTTCCGGTGTGACTTGTTGAGTACGGTGGTGGTACTCAGCCTTGCTTCTTTTTCCCCCTTCAGTGCCAGAGGTTGAGATCGAGGTCTCCGAGGAGGTGTAGGCTTGTTCTCGTCAAGGTTTAGCCGTGGAGTTGGTGTTTCGCTTCGCTCGTGTCAAGTTTAGCTTAAGTCGTTTTTTTCCTTTCCGCTGCATTTGTGTAACTCTTTTATATTGTTTCTAAGACGAGGATTCGTATTATCAATAACGTCGATTTGTGTACCTCGGCTGATGCCTGGACGAGGATGAAATGCACAAATTAGATGCAGAAATTCTGGTGTGAATTTTTAGGCGTGACAAGTTGGTATCAGAGCCTTCCTGTGACTGTAGGACAAGCCAACTGGAAACCTTAAGAGCCCTCTAATTCTTTTTATGTGCATATGTTTTGAAAAAAAAGGGGTGTTTTGAAAAGTGGAGTCGAGTCTAGGGATTAGGAATTGCGAAAATGGGATGTTGGTTGTGGGTTTTTGAGCATGTTTTGATTTTCCCACTCCTTTGTTTCTATAGATGGCGGGTTCCCCGGCGCACTGCGGAAAAGGGATGACAAGCCGTTGCGAGCCGGCGCGTATGGCCCTTGCGGTTGGGTATCCCGAAGCACCGGAGTATACAACGGTTGCGCCTCTCGGGGCGAGTTGCCCTACCGTGTTCGGTTGGAGGTTCACGGGTTTGTGGGAACGTGTTTTCCCAACATGGAGGTCACGGCTTTCGGAGGCACGTCGATCACGCTTGTCAAGAAGCCGCCTACCCGATGTTAGCCGGGATGAGGGAGCTGCATGATGCGACCTTCGCACCTCCTCCTACCGCTACCATCCCCGTCGGGGTAGTTCCTCGGAGGTCGGTGCATTCAAGTCTACGGCGGGAGGAGAATGACTCTACCTTCGGTCACATGTGTACCGTGCTCGAGGACTGGATCGGATGCACTCGACCTACACAAGGCGACCAAAGAGCTGAACGACAAGAAGATGCCGAGGATCGCGCACCGCAGGACGAAGTGGTTCGTCCGAAGAAGGAAGTAGCGAGTTGAAGGGACTCCCGCCACCGCTTGGGGTTAGACTCCGCACTACGCATCGGAAGACCACCACCGCGCTGTCCGTATCCGGCTAGCACCTCGGATTCCACCGCCTCCTCCAGGCTCCACCCGCTCCGGTTCCTGGCGCCGGTTCCAGCTCCTCCTACTACGAGTTCGCCCTCACCTTTGCTCCGCCTTCGGCGAATCAAGGCGGAGGTGGCGTAATGGTTGGATCTCCGTCTCCGTGACTCAAGCTCGAAAATTCGGGTGAAGACATGGACTCCGAAGAGACTCGAGATTCCTCGGAGGGAAGAGACAGGATCGGTTGGGCTACGGCAACCGATTCGAAGAGTCCAAGTCGAGGTGACGCCCGAGGACTCCAGGAGCCGTTCGGAAGAATGGGGATCTTCGAAGGAAGCGCGACTCCTCGTCTCGTGGATCGTTCTAGTTGCCCTCTTTAGTTTTACCGTTTAACTTAGTTTGTCTTCTTGGTAGTTGCTTGTGTTAGGCCGTGTGTGGGATAGCGGCGATCGATATCAAGTGTGATATGACCGACCAATTAAGGGTGTTTGGTGCTTTTCCTTGTTTTTAGTCAAGATCAGAACAACGCATTTGAATTCAAATAATAAAGATTAGTTCTAAGTCTGTCTGCTTTTTCTTCTTTTCTCTCTCTCTGGTTGGTCGTCTCCTTCGGATGGTGAACACCAGACCCGGCGGGCGAACAAGCAACAATGGGCGTCAGTGCCAACAACAACGAGGCTCACGACGCCAATGGCAATGCTCCTCCACCGCCACCCGAGAACCCCACCATCGCTCAAGTGCTCGCTTCGCACAGATGATGGCTGCAATGATGCAACAAATGCAACAACAACACCATCGATGCAATAGCGATGCTGCAACAAATGCAGCAACGCAGCAGAACAATCGGTTGCCGCCCCACCACCCCAGTCCAAGCCGCCGAGTTCCTTCGTGTCCGACCGCCGACCTTCTCCAAGCACCACTAATCCCATGGAGGCTAATGATTGGCTTCATGCCATAGAGAAGAAGTTAGATCTCGCTGCGGTGTACGGATCAGGAGAAAGTCTCGTTTGCCACTCATCGGTTACAGGGCCCTGCTTCAGCTTGGTGGGACAACTATTTGGTTACTCGCCGGCGGAGCAAGCGCTTACGGGAAGAGTTTCGTCGCGCTTTCGGGACCGCACACATTCCTGCGGGAATAGTTGCACGTAAAAGCGTGAGTTCCGTTCTCTTGAGCAGGTAACGTATCGATTCTGAATATCCGCACGAGTTCAATCGTCTTGCCCGTTATGCCCCGTAAGATGTGCGCACCGATGCGAAAAGGCGGGAAAAGTTTTTGGCTGGTTTGGATGATGAACTCACGGACAAGCTTATCTCCGGAGAGTATGCTAACTTTGAGAAGCTGGTTGACAAGGCCATTCGACAGGAAGATCAGCGCAACAAGATGATGAAGAAGAGAAAAGTCTTCCAGACACGACCTCCTCAACAGCAGGGAAATCAGCAGAGGCCGCGTTTCATGCCTGGAAGTCAGAATGGACCTACCACCATGATTGTTCGTTAGCATCGACCTTATCACCCAGGGAATTTCCAGACTGGCAGTAGTGGCAGTGGTCAGCAACAGCGTACTCCCCCGCGCCTCCAACGGCGCCATCCCAGCAACAGTCACAGCCACCACCTCCAAAGAAGGACTCTGGAGAAAAGCCAGGAGTCTGTTTCAACTGTGGTGACCCAGGGCATTTTGCGGACAAGTGTCCAAAGCCAAGACGTGCTGGGCCAAGGTTCATGCGAGGCTCGAGTCAACCATGCGTCCGTCGAGGAAGCACGGACCGCTCCCGGTTATACTGGTATGTTTCCGTAAACTATACTCCCGCCACGTATTATTTGATTCTCGCGCTACATATTCTTTTATCTCAAAGCAATTTGTTGGGGCACATGGGTTGTCGGAGTGGGACTTAAGATACCTATGCGGGTTCAAACCCCGGAAACCGCTTGGAGACCACTCGTTTGTCCCTCGGTGACCATAGAAATCCAAGGATCTATGTTTCTAGCCAACCTTATCCTCCTTCAGTCCAAAGGCATAGATGTCATTCTTGGGATGGATTGGTTGTCCAGATATAAGGGAGTAATTGACTGCGCTAGTCGCACCATTACTTTAATTAATACGAAAGGAGAAAGAGTTGTTTTTCGCTCTCCCATGCAAGTCAAGCTCGTAGCAAGTTTGAATCATGTTTCCACCGGGAATCGTCCGAAATGGCGGCCAAGACCCTGTGAAGTTAGAGGATATCCCCATCGTCGAGAATACCTGAAGTTTTCCGGAAGACTTAACTCGATGCCGCCAAAAAGGGAAATTGAATTCCGGATTGATCTAGTACCGGACCGCCCCAATACACAAGAGGCCGTATAGGATGGGAGCCAACGAGTTGGCCGAAGTAAAGAAGCAAGTGGATGAACAGTTGCAAAAAGGGTATATTCGCCCGAGCACATTGCCTTGGGGTGCTCCGGTGATTTTCGTGGAAAAGAAAGACAAGACCAAGAGGATGTGTGTCGATTATCGCGCCTCAATGAGGTTACTATCAAGAACAAGTATCCCCTACCACGGATTGATGATTTATTCGATCAACTCAAAGGGGCCAAGGTATTTTCCAAGATAGACTGCGATCGGGCTATCATCGGTTGAGGATTCGGGAAGAGGACATTCCCAAGACCGCCTTCACCACCGGTATGGACGTATCGAGTGTACGGTCATGTCTTTTGGGTTAACCAACGCACCGGCTTTCTTTATGAATCTGATGAACAAGGTGTTTATGGAGTTCTTGGATAAATTTGTTGTGGTGTTCATTGACGACATTTTGGTCTACTCTAAGTCGGAGAAGGATCATGAGCAACATCTTCGGACGTACTCGAGAAGTTGAGAGATCATCGGCTCTACGCCAAGTTTAGCAAGTGTGCTTTCTCGGTTAAAGGAGGTACGGTTCCTCGGCCACATTGTGAATGCCCAAGGAGTAGCCGTGGATCCAGCAAATGTGGAATCGGTTACCAAGTGGACCCCGCCTAAAACGGTTACGCAGATCCGAAGTTTCCTTGGACTTGCGGGTTACTACCGCCGCTTCATTGAGAACTTCTCCAAAATCGCCAAGCCAATGACTCAACTGTTGAAGAAAGATGAGAAGTTTAAGTGGTCGGCAGAATGCAATAAGAGTTTTGAAGAGCTCAAGGGGAAGTTGGTGTCTGCACCAGTGTTGATACTGCCCGACTCAGCAAAGGACTTCCAAGTTTATTGTGATGCATCTCGCCAAGGGTTGGGATGTGTGTTGATGCAAGAAGGCAAAGTGGTAGCATATGCATCTCGTCAATTGCGCCCACACGAAAACAACTACCCCACTCATGATCCGGAGTTATCCGCAGGGTTCATGCACCGAAGATCCGCGACACTACCTAATTGGTAATCGTTGTGAAGTGTATACGGATCACAAAAGTCTTAAGTACATTTTCACCCAACCGGATTTAAACCTCCGACGAGAAAGATGGTTGGAACTGATCAAAGATTATGACTTAGGGATACATTACCATCCCGGCAAAGCTAATGTGGTTGGCGGATGCACTAAGCCGTAAGAGTTACTGCATCACCCTCAGTGTCGAAGGAATGTGTGACCAGTTGCAGCAGGAATTCGAGCATCTAAATCTACGAGTGGTGGATTTTGGTTTTGTGGCTGCTCTGGAAACCCAACCCACTCTCATCGATCAAATTCGGGCTGCTCAGGCGTCAGATCCCGAGATGGCCGAACTCAAGAAGAACATGAGAGTCGGAAAAGCTCGTGATTTTACGGAAGACGAACATGGCACAATCTGGATGGGAAAGAGATTGTGTGTACCAGAAGACAAGGATTTGAAAAGGACGATCCTTACGGAAGTTCACCAAACCCAATACTCAATTCACCCGGGCAGTACAAAGATGTATCAAGATCTTAAAGAAAAGTTTTGGTGGGTCAGCATGAGGAGGGAGATAGCTGAGTTTGTTGCACTTTGTGATGTTTGTCAGCGAGTGAAGGCAAAACATCAACGGCCCGCCGGACTATTGCAACCACTTCAGATTCCAGAATGGAAATGGGAAGAAATTGGAATGGATTTCATCACGGGTTTACCCCGCACAACGTCAGGATATGACTCAATTTGGGTAGTGGTGGACCGACTCACCAAGGTGGCCCACTTCATACCGGTATATACTACCTACTCGGGAAAGAAGTTGGCGAGCTTTATCTCGCAAGGATCATGTGTTTGCACGGCGTGCCTAAGAAGATCGTGTCCGATAGGAGAAAGTCGGTTACTTCCAAATTTTGGAAGAAGTTGCAAGAAGAACTCGGTACCCGTTTGAATCTTAGCACGGCCTATCATCCGCAAACAGACGGTCAAACCGAGAGAGTGAATCGATTTTTGGAAGACATGCTGAGAGCATGCGCGCTCGATTTTGGAAAAGCGTGGGACAAAAGCTTGCCCTATGCAGAATTCTCTTACAACAACAGTTATCAGGCCAGCATTCAAATGGCACCGTATGAAGCACTGTATGGACAGAAATGCCGCACACCCCTATTCTGGGATCAGACGGGTGAGCACCAGTTGTTTGGCACAGAAGTAATAAGTGAAGCAGAGGAAAAGGTCCGAGCGATTCGGGAAAGGTTGAAGATTGCACAGTCCCGACAGAAGAGCTATGCAGATAATCGTCGAAGAGATCTCGCTTTTGAAGCAGGGGATTTTGTGTATCTTCGCGTTACACCACTCCGGGGAGTACACCGTTTCCAAACCAAAGGTAAGCTGGCACCACGTTTCGTGGGACCATACAGATTCGGGAACGTCGAGGAGAAGTGGCCTATCACCGGAGCTTCCTCCCACATGACGGTATTCACGACGTGTTTCATGTGTCCCAGTTAAAGAAGTGTTTAAGGGTACCAGAAGAACAGGCAAGTCCGGACCAGATCGAAATCCAAGAGGACTTAACCTATGTAGAGAGACCAGCACGTATTCTTGAGGTCAGTGAAAGAAGGACGCGTAACAAGGTTATCAGATTTTGCAAGGTTCAATGGACTCATCACTCCGAGGAAGAAGCTACTTGGGAACGAGAAGATGAGCTAAAGGCCGCGCACCCGCACCTTTTTGCCAGTACCTCCGAATCTCGGGGTCGAGATTCCGTTTAAGGGGGGTAGGTTGTCACACCCTGGGTTTTTCCCTAATTTATTTAAATAATTTACCCTAAAATAATCAGAATTTTTGAAATTAACCTGGAGTCAACCTATAATTTTAAAATGCAATTAATAAATGGAAACGACATGGTAGGATTTTTCTTGAATTCGCATGTCAAAATACGCTAACAGGATTTTTATGGAATTTTTAGAGCACTCTAAGTATTTTTAATCAATTAAATAAGAAATCGGGAATTAATTAAGCCCCAAAAATCCTTTTTCCCTTTTTCTTTTCTTTTCCGTACGGGCTGCACAAGTATCCCGCCCTTTCCTTTGGGCCGTCGGCCGGTCCCTCCCCGGCCCAAGCCGCCGCGCGCGCCTCTCCGGTCGTGGGCCGAGGCCCGCAACGCCCGCCGCGTCGCGCAAGTCCGCGGAGCGTCCCTCGCCCACGAGTCACCGACGGGTGGGTCCCGCCCGTCGGGTTCCCCGTCCCGCGCCCGGCGGGTCCGCCGCCGCCCGCCATGCGCGCCGCCGCTCCGCTCCTTTGCGTTTGAATCCGAGCCACGTCGGCCCCGTGCGGACCCAATCTCGCGACGCCGTTTCCATCTCCGCAACCCCGCGCCCGATGGAAACCCTATCTCGCACGGAATCCGTTGCCGATTGTTTCCCCTCTCTCTCCGATTCCGTGAACAACGGCGACGAATCCGCGCCGTTTCCGTGTTTGTTTCGGCCCCGTTGTACCCCTATAAAACTCCCCCATCGCCGCCGCGCGTTTCCCCTTTGTTTCCCCCGTGCGCTAGCCCCAAATCCGCCGTCGCCATCGTCGTCGTCTCCGTCGCCGGTGAGTGCCTCTTCCTCTTCGGTTTTCGGGTCTCCTCACAGAACCGCTCCCGCGCACCGTTCCGCCCTCCGCCGTGTTTTCCCACAACCGTGACACCCTCCGCCGCCATCGCTGGTGTCGCCGGAGGCCGGCCGGCCGCCGTGCGGCCATGGCCGGCGGGCGAGCGCGAGCCGCCGCCGCTCGAACCCTAACCCTAGCGCCGCTTCCTCTGGGCCGTCCGATCGGTCGGATCGAGAGGATCCGCGCCGTCCGATCGCGACCGATCCGTCGCCGTTCGATCCGATCGCCGCACGCCGGATGGCTGCCGCGTGTCCGCCTTCGGCCGCTGCTCGAACCCTAACCCTAGCCGCGATCCGCACCGTCCGCTCCTTCGGATCGGGCGAATCCGGACCGTTCTCTCGTGCGCAAGCCGCCGCCGTTCGATCGCCGCCGCCCCTCACCGATGGCTGTCGCGTGTCCCCGCTCTCTCCGCCGCTGCCGTGGACTCGGTCCACCGTGGACCGCGCCCGCGCCGCTTGCATCAGCAGCTTGCGCCAGCTGACGTCAGCCCTACCGCCTGCGCCATGCTTGCGTCACCCGGGGGCTTAATTGCGCAATAAATAATTTAATCTTTTCTGTTTAGTTTAAAAATCGCAATTAAACTTCTAAAATTCATATCTTTTGAATCCGAGCTCCGTTTTAGCCCATTCAAATTTCATTAAATCCAGAAAAATGTCAAGAATCCATTAAAAATACTTTTCAGTGCTGTTTTAGTAGACTTTTTAGGGTGTTTGTTGAGTGCTTTGTTTGTCATGTAGATCCCGAGTTTTCCGGCGAGCCCGTTCTCTTCGAAGTAGTCGCCGAGGTTCCTCGCCTCCAGAGCAAGGCAAGTCATACCTTACATTGACCATATTGTACCTATTTTATGTAAATACCTCTTTTCGTTCAAATACGCATATGTTTTAGAATGTCATTTCATGGGATGTTTATACCTATTGTACCCAACTACAGGATTGTTTACCTTATACCATTGATAACTTGGGGTCCAATGTGACTAGATGATAGTTTAAGGTTGCTTAGTTATGCTTAGCGCAACTAGCTCACTTAAGGGATTCACACTAATCAAGTTTATTACCAAAGTTGACCTTCCGATGATATTAAGATATAACCTTGTTTTTAATAATATTGAATTATGAAAAAGGTGGGTCGTGAGCACATGGTTGGACTTTGGTTAGCGTGCTCATGACGATTAAGGACCGGTTCTCGGGAAACCCTGGAAGAAATGCCGTGCATACCACAAGCCAGCATGGGTAATGGCTGGGTCTGTAGCGTAGCTGTCTCTAGTCGACGTATCCCAGAGAGGGTGGGCGTGATGGAGTTGGGTCGGCCCGGTTTTAAGGGTTGATCAGCTTCCGGATTCACCGCGGCACTAGAGGGGCTGCCCATTGCCCGATAGGAATGGGGGCGAAACCTTGGTGTGGTACGATTGATTAGAGGGGTTATGTGAAGGGTCCTGTCACAATTCCTTTCCGGGCATCATGGTGGTGCACCGGCGCATGGTAACGTGTTGTGGGGTTGTGTCTTGTGGGTACAGTTGTACACCTCTGATCAGAGTAAAAACTATTCGAATAGCCGTGCCCACGGTTACGGGCGATCGACCAGATTCACCTTGATTAGTCTCATTTTTTTTTCGAATGAAATGTTGAAGTATGACTAGTGCGGTGGATGGATGGGCTCGTTGCAATGTGGTTTGAGTGTTGGACAGCGTTTATTTAATACTTGCTTAAATATTACTACTTTTTTTTTGTCTTCAAACATTATTATTAAATACCGCAAATGCTTGTTTATGCAAATTGAGCCCCTTGACCTTTCCTTGTTATTTACCTTGCATCATGTTCCCTTTTCCGGTGTGACTTGTTGAGTACGGTGGTGGTACTCAGCCTTGCTTCTTTTTCCCCCTTCAGTGCCAGAGGTTGAGATCGAGGTCTCCGAGGAGGTGTAGGCTTGTTCTCGTCAAGGTTTAGCTGTGGAGTTGGTGTTCCGCTTCGCTCGTGTCAAGTTTAGCTTAAGTCAGTTTTTTTTTCCTTTCCGCTGCATTTGTGTAACTCTTTTATATTGTTTCTAAGACGAGGATTCTGTATTATCAATAACGTCGATTTGTGTACCTCGGCTGATGCCTGGACGAGGATGAAATGCACAAATTAGCTGCAGAAATTCTGGTGTGAATTTCTGGGCGTGACAAGTCCCTGCGCTTGGTTCTCGCGATCGCGCCGAGCCCGCCCCGTTCCCGTACCAGCTCGTGCTCCGCGCACTGCCGTCACCCACAGTAGGCCTCATCTCTGCAGCGATGCCACCCCACGCCCTAGTGGGATTAGAGGGAAAAGTACTCCATTGTCTTGAACATAAGTCACAGCGCGCCGTCGATGAGAGGGAGGTGGCATGGGGTGACAGACTATGCCGGTGTGGCAGCATGACCATGTCGCTAACGACCAGGGCAACCGCACAATGCTATTTTATGTGGCGTTCACCAACTCCGAGAGGCTCGTCGACGATGCCGCCAAGAACCACATCGCCATGAACGACTAGGGCAACCGCACAAGAAGCAGCATACACGACGTCGTGCTCATGGGCGGTTGAGTAAAGAGGAGATTGAGAAGATGGTGCAAGAGGTAGAGAAGTACAGGGCCGAGAACGGGGAGCAAAAGAAGAAGATTTTGGTTTATGAACTCGCTCGAGAACTACATCGGTGTGGCATCATGACCGTGTCGAGATCATCGGCAACGGCTAGAGCAACCGCAAGGCAGAGAAGTATAAGGCCGAGAATGAGGAGAGCACAAGAAGAAGGTGGACATGAAGAACTCATTCGAGAATTATGCCGATGTGGCAGCATGACCGTGTCGGGATCATCGCCAACGACCGGGAAACCGCACAATGTCGTTGTATGTGGCGTTCACGACTCTAGAGGCTCGTCGACGATGCGCCAAGGGCCGGTTGAGCAAAGAGGAGATTGATAAGATGGTGCATGAGGTAGAGAAGTACAAGGCCGAGAATGAGGAGCACAAGAAGAAGATGGACACTAAGAACTCGCTCGAGAACTATGTCGGTGTGGTAGCATGACCGTGTCAAGATCATCGCCAACGACCAGGGCAACCGCACAATGTCGTTGTATGTGGCGTTCATCGACTTCGAGAGGCTCGTCGGCGATGCCGCCAAGAACCAGGGCAACCGCACATGAAGCGCGTACACGACGTCGTGCTCATGGGAGGCTCCGCCCGCATCCCCGCATGCGGAGCTGCTCCAATATTACTGGCTAGATGAACAAGATCACCGTCACCAACAATAAGGGCCAGTTGAGTAAAGAGGAGATTGAGAAGATGGTACAGGAGGCAGAGAAGTACAAGGTTGAGAACGAGGAGCATAAGAAGAAGATTTTGGTTTATGAACTCGCTCGAGAACTGCGTCGGTGTGGTAGCATGACCGTGTCGAGATTCATTTCTAACAACTAGGGCAACCGCACAACGCCAAGGTATGTTGCGTTCACCGACTCCGATGCTCCAAGACCACCGGCTAGACGTTTGGCTCGACGGGAAGCATCGGGTTATGGAGGGTGTTGGCCCTGGAGCTCGTGAAGCTTCGAGGTTTCAAGCGCCTCCTTCAAGAAAGCGAGCACTTCCCTATCCGACGCCCCCCGCCCGTGGTTAGCACGGTGCCGTCAAATCGGCTCGCTCTCCATCTCGCCACAAGCGAAGCCGCCGCTCTGCGAACGACACAATGTTCCGAGCGTGATATCCCACTATCACGTCAACCGCGTTGATGCCCCGTGCATGACCAGGATACGGCTTCCACCGGTCGGGCTTCCCGAGCGCCTGCCTTCGCTCGGGTGAGGCAGAGCCGTGGTCGGGCTTCCCAAGTGCCCTAGGACTCCCAGGCCCAGCCGCCCCAGCGAGGTAGCAACCCCGACTCCCCGAGGCCGGCTCGCGAGTTGCGACTTCCTTGGTGGTGCGCGGCGCTCCGCTCCCAAGTGACCCCGACTCCGTGTCCCCAAGGTCGGCTCGTGAATCCCCGGTTTGTCGTACTAAGATTTTTTAAAATGAAAGGACTTTATAAAACAAGAATGGAATAAGTAACTAATTTCCCACCTAATTAAGTCATTATCTTACAGTGGGATTAGAGGGAAGAGTACTCCGTCGACTACTGAGATCTCTCAAAAGTAAGGAAACAAGTGAAAGATATCGATAAAGTAAGGAAGCTAGTGGGACAAGGGGGAAAGTAATCCATCAACTACTTAGATTGTGATGAACCGGATGTCCCTGCGCTCGGTTCTCGCGATCGCGCCGAGCCCGCCCCGTTCTGTACTGATCGTGCTCCGCGCGCCACCGCCACCCACAGTAGGCCTCATCTCTGCAGCGATGCCACCCCACGCCCTAGTGGGATTAGAGGGAAAAGTACTCCATTGTCCTGAACATAAGTCACAACGCGCCGTCGATGAGAGGGAGGTGGCATGGGGTGACAGACTATGCCGGTGTGGCAGCATGACCATGTCGAGATCATCGCTAACGACCAGGGCAACCGCACAATGCTATTGTATGTGGCGTTCACAAACTCCGAGAGGCTCGTTGGCGATGCCTCCAAGAACCAGGTCGCCATGAACGACTAGGACAACCGCACAAGACACAGCAGACATGACATCATGCTCATGGGCGGCTCCACCCGCATCCCCGCATGCCGGAGCTGCTACAATATTACTGGCCAGATGAACAAGATCACTGTCACCAACGATAAGGGCCAGTTGAGTATAGAGGAGATTGAGAAGATGGTGCAGGAGGCCGAGAAGTACAGGGCTGAGAACGAGGAGCATAAGAAGAAGATTTTGGTTTATGAACTCGCTCGAGAACTGCGTCGGTGTGGCAGCATGACCGTGTCGAGATCATTGCTAACAACTAGAGAAACCGCACAACGCCAAGGTATATGGCGTTCATCGACTTTGATGCTCCAAGACCATCGGCCAGAGCAACTGCACAACGCCGAGGTATGTGGCGTTCACCGACTCCGATGTTCCAAGACCACCGGCTAGATGAACAAGATCATCGTCACCAATAAGAAGAACTCGCTCGAGAACTATACCGATGTGGCAAGCATGACCGTGTCGAGATCATCGCCAACGACCGTGGCAACCACACTTGTTTTTGCCAACCGAAGCAAGATTCCATTTCCTACACTCCTTCAGAACTTAAATTTTTTTTGAAAATATCTAATTCGATTTGTGTATGGTTAATTTTTAGCCTAACCATCATGGCTGGAGGGCATCTACAACCCCATGATCGCCAAGATGTACTAGGGTGCCACTAGTCCTAACATGGCTGGACGCACCTAGGGGTCGAAGGACACCAACGACAAGGGTAAGTTGAGCAAAGAGGAGATCGAGAAGATGATGCAGGAGGTAGAGAAGTACAGGGCCGAGAACGAGGAGCAAAACAAGAAGATTTTGGTTTATGAACTCGCCGAGAACTACGTCGGTGGGCAAGCATGACCGTGTCGAGATCATCGCAACGGCTAGAGCAACCGCAAGGCGAGAGAAGTATAAGGTCGAGAATGAGGAGCACAAGAAGAAGGTGGACATGAAGAACTCAATCGAGAATTATGTCGATGTGGCAGCATGACCGTGTCGGGATCATCGCCAACGACCAGGGCAACCGCACAATGTCGTTGTATGTGGCGTTCACCGACTCTGAGAGGCTCGTCGACGATGCCGCCAAGGGCCGGTTGAGCAAAGAGGAGATTGATAAGATGGTGCATGAGGTAGAGAAGTACAAGGCCGAGAATGAGGAGCACAAGAAGAAGATGGACACTAAGAACTCGCCGAGAACTATGCCGGTGTGGTAGCATGACCGTGTCGAGATCATCGCCAACGACCAGGGCAACCGCACAATGTCATTGTATGTGGCGTTCATCGACTCCGAGAGGCACCAAGAAACACTACTTTGAACAAACTTGCAATGAAAACAATGTTAGGACTAGTGGCACCCTAGTACATCTTGGCGATGATGGGGTTGTAGATGCCCTCCAGCCATGATGGTTAGGCTAAAAATTAACCATACACAAATCGAATTAGATATTTTTGAAAAAATTTAAGTTTTGGAGGAGTGTAGGAAATGGAATCTTGCTTCGGTTGGCAAAAACAAATGTGGTTGCCCCGATCGTTGGCGATGATCTCGACACGGTCATGCTGCCACACCGGCATAGTTCTCGAGCGAGTTCTTCTTATTGGTGATGGTGATCTTGTTCATCTAGCCTGTGGTCTTCGAACATCGGAGTCGGTGAACACCACATACCTCGGCGTTGTGCGGTGCTGCTCGGCCGGTGGTCTTGGAGCATCAAAGTCCTGTGAACGCCACATACCTTGGCGTTGTGCGGTTCCTCTAGTTGTTAGCAATGATCTTGACACGGTCATGCCGCCACATCGACGCAATTCTCGAGCGAGTTCATAAACCAAAATCTTCTTCTTGTGCTCCTCGTTCTCGCCTTGTACTTCTCTCGCCTCCCGCACCATCTTCTCAATCTCCTCTATACTCAACCTGACCTTATCGTTGGTGACGGTGATCTTGTTCATCCGCGCAATATTGGAGCAGCTCCGGCATGCGGGGATGCGGGGGGGAGCGCCCATGAGCACGACGTCGTGTATGCCGCTTCTTGTGCGGTTGCCCTAGTCGTTCATGGCGACTGGTTCTTGGCGGCATCGCCAACGAGCCTCTCGGAGTTGGTGAACGGCACATACAATAGCATTGTGCGGTTGCCCTAGTCGTTAGCGATGATCTCGACATGGTCATGCCGCCACACCGGCATAGTCCGTCACCCCATGCCACCTCCCTCTCATCGATGGCGCACTGTGACTTATGTTCAGGACAATGGAGTACTTTTCCCTCTAATCCCACTAGGGCGTGGGGTGGCATCGCTGCAAAGATGAGGCCTACTATGGGTGGCGGCGGCGCGGGAGCACGAGCCGGGTACGGAACGCTGGCGGCGCGATCGCGAGAACCGAGCGCAGTGGACGTCCGGTTCATCACGATCTAAGTAGTTGATGGATTACTTTTCCTCCTTGTCCCACTAGTTTCCTTACTTTAACGATATCTTTCACTTGTTTCCTTACTTTTGAGAGATCTCAGTAGTCGACGGAGTACTTTTCCCTCTAATCCCACTGTAAGATAATGACTTAATTGGGTGGGAAATTAGTTACTTATTCCATTCTTGTTTTATAAAGTCCTTTGATTTTAAAAAATCTTAGTATGCCAAACCAGGGATTCATGAGCCGACCTTGGGGACAGGGAGTCGGGGGTCACTTGGGAGCAGAGCGCCGCTGCACCGCCAAGGAAGTCGCGACTCGCGAGCTGGGGTTTAGGGGTTTAGGGTTTAGTGTTTAGGGTTTGGGGTTTAGGGTTTAGGGTTTAGGGTTCCTCTAGTGAAATGTGTGGCCTAACCCTAGAACACCCCCTTAACCCGGGGGGACCCCCTTAACCCTAAAACACCCCCTTAACCCGAGGGGGACCCCCTTAACCCTAAAACACCCCCTTAACCTGGGGGGACCCCCTTAACCCTAAAACATCCCCTTAACCTGGGGGTATGTTTCATATTGATGAGGTTAGTGAGTACTATGTCTTGTGTTTCATATTGTTGAGGTGAGTAAGTTCTGAGTTTTATACCTTAACAAATACAGGAAATGGTTTGGAGATGAGCTATATGTAAATGACAAATAGCTAATTGTGGTAGAGAGTAGTAGTTACATTGTTATCGTTATGGGCTTCGATACACACAAGGTTATGACTATGATTCTGATGCAAGTGAGAAAAGTACTCAGAAAACAAACAAGTGGAGTTTCTACTTCGCTTTCCTAAGGATCACACCAGAGGCATCACCAGGACAAAGAAGTATCAATCTCTTAGAAAATCATTTCAAGTTGATACTGTTGCCTCGTCCTCATCGTCGACATCATCATCGTCGTCGTTGTTGTCCTCCTTGTCGTCATCGGAGCAGTTATCTTAGTAGTATAATAGATCGATGGAAACTTATTAATCCCGAGTCCTTTTTGGACAAGGTGGGATTTTCACTGAATTAAGCAACAATTGAACTGCTTTCCGTGAAGCTAGTGCAAAATTGTTGTACCTGAGTGTTAAATCAAAGAAAATTTCTACGTGACACAGAAAGCAAAGCATCCCTATTTGCTCGTCAAAACCTGCGCGCGTCTATCCAAACTTCCATATCACCAAGCCCATATCCCATCCCTCTCCCTTGGCCGCCTTTCCTTCCTCTCCGCCCGCCCTGTGGTAAACCCTAGACCCTCGCGACGCCGGCGAGGCCTTCGTCTTCCCTCGTCTTCGACGCCGCGAGGCCTTCGTCTTCCCTCGCAACGCCGCCATCCGCCGCCACCACGATCCGGGTGCCCTCGCTCCGGCATCCGGCCGCTGCCTCGCCGAATTCCATCTCTCGCCGCCCTTCCGCCTTGCGCCAACGGTGACGCCTCCCGTCGAAACTTGGTTTCGGCAATATAATTTCTGGGGTCGCAGTCAAGATCGCCAAGCACAATGGGTTAGGAGGAAAAGAAGATTTAGACAGTTCAGGCCCTCTCGTGAGGTAATACCCTACTCTGTTTCGGTGGATTCGATCCGCCGAGTGTCTTTATTAATCTCGTGATCTAAGGCTCAAAGCTAAAAGTTGATCTAACTTCGGTCTAGCATCGGATATCCCTCAAGGGACGCCCCTTACCCCCTTATATAGTCTTGGGAGGAGGGCTTACGGATCGAAAACCCTATCTTACTCTAAGTCGGTTTCCTCAATCTTACCAAACCGTGACTATGGGCCGTTGCCTTATCTCAATCGGCAACGTAACACCCAAGTCATGTTTGGTTTACAGATATGGCAGGCGCAATCTATCCCTATCTCCAGTCGGATAAGCTTGCCATGTAGATACCCGATTGCCATAATCTCCACAGTAGCCCCCGAGTCCTTTTCAGTCAACGAGACAACTCAGCTTCAAACCAAAACGGTACGCAGCCAAAAACCTCTTTGGCCGAGTGCATCTGGTGCCAAGTGATTCCATCATCTCTGCCTGAATCTTCCCGAGTGGCTCCAAAGACTGTGAAGGGCTGGAAAATATCTAAAAAATTCTCAAAAATAAATATCTAGGTGCATCTCCTGATGCACCTAATTAGGTGTAGCCCCCGACTATATGGTTAGTCAAAATTAGACTAATCGTATAGTCAAGAACTATAAAAAATTATTCTCATTGTAAATGCTTAGCTCAAGCTAAAGCACCCTCATCACTCGGTAAGCTCGTGCTCATCCGAGTGAATTTGCCCGAGTAATCTCAGAACAAATAACTCAATCAACCCTCATGGGTGAAAAGAACTCGGCAAGCTCGTGCTTATCCGAATGGATCTACCCGAGTCATCTTGGAACAAATATTTTAATCGTCCCTTCTGGAAAAACGAGTTCTTTCAATCGCATGAAAAATATGACCAAGTTATTAAACAGCTCTTGCCATAATGCTGGTCTTAATCTATAAAGATCTTCACCAAGGTGGAAAAATAGCATTGATATAATCACTTAATCAAATGCTAAAAACCAAACACTCTTGTCACCAAGGCAGCTATAAAAAGCTTAACCGTTGGTCACCTTCCAAGTTGCATCGTGCCGCTTCTCATGAAGTCAAGCAAACCACGGTATGAAAGGATTTCCAAAGGTATAGGGCATTCGGACACGCGCATATTGCCAAAGCAAATATGCTTAAGCTCATCCGCTTAAGTCCCTAAGGACACGCGTCGGGCCACACCTTAACCTGGGCCGCAGATTCTCTCATGGGCTCGGCCCAATCATGAGAAAACCTAGCGCAACCCTCAAATCTTTCTATAAAGGCTCGAGGTCGTCCCCGCCTCTTCGTCTTCCAAAAGATTCCTCTTTTCGCAAAGACTGCTTCACCGCTTCCGCAAAGAACCCTAGACTCGCGCGCACCCAAATCCATCCATCCAGAGCTCGCTTCTTGCCACAAACTAGCTTCCGCAGCCAATCCCCTGTTCAAATCTCCATCCTTTCCGACCGATCCACTTCCCATCCAAACCACACTCAATGGCGGAGGAAAAGAGAATCCCCTTGACCAATGGGCCACATCGGACGTGAGGGAATCTACCCTCAAGGAGATGGTGAAACACGGCGTGCTTCCCCCCAAGGAGATCGTAGGCTGGCGCCCGGCGGCGGGTGAAGATTTCCCAACCCCGAACACCGGTGAGCTCGTTGTATTCACCTCTTTTTTCTATTGCGGGTTCAGTCTTCCCACCTCCGAGTTCTTCCGGGGGCTTTTAGATTACTATGGCCTTCAACTCTACCATCTGAACCCCAACTCCATGCTTCACATCGCTCTTTTTATTCACGTATTCGAAGCATTCCTTGGCATCCTCCCCCACTTTCAACTGTTCCACCGCATGTTTTACCTCAAGCCGCATCCGAATAAGGACCACCCATGCGTCGTTGGCGGGGCGGGTTTCCAACTCCGCGGATCTCTCCGCAAGGAGTACTTTTCTCTTCCCTTAAAATCTTCCAATAAGGGATGACACGCGGCCGGTTCTACATCAACAACCTCGAACCCGCCTGCCGCCTTCGTCGGCCTTCCCCTATCCCCAGCAAACTTGGAGCACTGTTCCAGTGGCTCAAGATTGGGACGAGGCCAACAAACAGCTTGCAAAGATCCTGGCAATGAAGCAGAAGGGTCTTCGCGGCGAGCAGATCACTCGGCACTTCATCCGGTGCCGACTGGCTCCAATTAAAGAGCGGTCGAAGCCGACCTTCGAGTACGAAGGCGGGAAGGACCCCAATCGGGAAGATCAAGATTCACTCAGCTACGAGATCCCGAAGATCCGGATGTACAAGATCTTCTCGACTGGAATTGCGCTTGAGCGCGCCTCATTCTCGTCGGTTCTCCCCTTCGCATTCACGGCCTCCTCCTCCGTAAGCCAATGGACTGCTTCATAATGTCTTGCAACCTTAATATCTTGTCTCTTAGTGTTGTGCGAACTTCTCTTGCAGGAAAATGCTTCTGTTACTTCAAAACCGTACAAGGTGCCCCACGATGACGTGCCGCGTCGCCCTGCCAAGAAGCCGGCTGGCGGGATAAAAATCCAAAATGATCCAATCGGGAAGCGGGCGGCCCCGAGTGAGGACACAAACAAGCGGGCGAGCAAAAGGAGGCTCATCATTGATGATTCGGACGATGACGTCCCGGCTCCTCCAGTCGGGACTCCTCCTCCAAGGCCATCGCCGAAGGCGCGCCGAAGATCCGCCGGTCGTCTGGTATGCTTTATGACCGAAGTTCGAACTTTTTCGTTGAAAACTTTCTTTGTCTTCATCCCAGCTGTATTCGTTATTGCAGGAGGCCCCAGGACATAGATCCTGCCGGGAAGGGTGAGGGGCCGTCTCCCGCCGCTGCTCCCGAGGCGCCCAAACCTGCGGAGCCGAAGCCTCGGAGCCCGCATCTGAGCGAGAGCTCTCTGGGCAAAAAACCTTCGCCTCCGAAGAAGGATACCCCAAGGAAGGGAGCTTCGACCGCGCCGGACGCCCCGACTGAAACCGGTCGACAATGGGAACCCTCGTGCCACGGCTCGGCCAAATTCCCCGGACTCCGGAGATCACTCGGCGAAGAACCAGAAGAAGGAGGCTAGCCGAGCTGTTTCACCCAAGGGCGCAGCCACTGAAGCCGGTGAGTCTTGAATCAGAGACTTGTCTTTGCTCTTTAGTTTGAATCTTTTATGTCTTCATTTGTTCTTCCTATCTACCACCACGTTGGAGGAAATCCCTGTGTTGGGCGCTTCGAAACCCGGGTTCCCCCGATCAAGATTGAGTGGCGGGACTCGGAAGGCCAGGAGGCGTGGCATCGTCTTGGACAGGCAAGCTGAGAGGGAAGAAAGGGATGCCCTTGTTGAAAGCTTAAACGAAGCGACTCGGTTACTCAACGTAAGCCTTAGTCTTTTTCTCTTATTGTGTTGTCATCTTTTTCCAGTCGGTCACTCTTCGGATTTCACGTGCAGAAGGAGTACTGCCGTTCCATGGCGAAGTCCGAGGTACTGGAGAAGCTGGTTCCTCACCTGAACTCTTTAGAGGACGTCAAGCGAAAGCTGAAGACCACTCAAGAGGAAGCCACGTCGAGGGAGGCGGCTCTGAGGAAGGAAATCACGGAGCTTCGGGAGGAGAACCTCGACCTCCGAGGATCAGTCGAGAGTGAGCCCATCTCTCCGAGTTTCTTTATGATTCTCATGTTGACCCCGGTTGCTGATGATCTTCTTTGCTTGTAGAAAATTCGTCGGAGGTCCACTCGCTCCAAGTCCAGCTGGAGGCAGTCAGCCTCGATAAGGCCAAACTGGAGGTCGAGTTTGAAGGTAAGCCTCTTCGAAGTAACGTTCTTTGTGCTGCTTTATTTCCGAGTGCTTTGCATGATTAGATGCTTTTGGCAGCTTACAAGGTTAAGACCCGAGCTCAGTATGACGTCTTGCTCGAGCGGGTCAGACGAGCCAGAGAGGTCCGGGAAGAGGTCGCCAATGCTGCTGCGCCAATCTTGCTGTCCTTGTTTCATCAAGGGGTCGGGGCCAGTTCGCTAGAGCCATTAGAGATTTTTGACAAGCTGCGGAGGGCCCCTGACCAATATCTGGCGAACATCACCGAAGCCACCAACATGGGGCTGGTCTGCTCTTGCACGTACTCAAGTCTTTTTACCCCCGAGTGGATATCCACTCGGTCGGAGAGGGCTTTGCCGATGGGACCACGATGAGCAGCCTTGGACATGCCGAGTGAGGCGCAGGAGTCGGCGAAGAAGATTTCCGTCGATGTAGTAAATAACTTCCGGATTTGATTTGTCTTGTGAACATTGGCTTGTAAATATCGTATGATCGTGATGCTCGACACAGCTTGTGATATATTTAGTTTATTTATGTTAATGCCTTGATCCGAGTTTTTGTGTGAAATTTCTTAAGTAATTTTCGTCTGACTGTCACCAAGCCTAGGCTCGATTAGGTCATCAGAAAACTCTCAGTCCTTAGACACTGAACTCGAATCGAAGAACATTAAACAATGATAAACCAAATCATGCACAAAGGTTGATGAGGAAAACTTATGCTTTATTGACATATGTACAGCCCCCGACTGCTAACTCAAGAAGTCATCTTGCTTGAGGTTGGCAGTCAAGGAAAACATGAAACCTTAGTCAAATTAAGCATAGAATCGTCGAAGATGTTCGATGTTCCAGGAGTTCTCCACCATAGATCCGTCTTCACGCTTTAGTCGGTATGCACCGGGCCGAGTCACCTCAGCGATTATGTATGGTCCTTTCCATAAGGGGATAACTTGTGACGGTCCTTGGTGGTCTGAATCTTGCGTAGAACCAGGTCGCCAACAATGAAAGCTCGTGCTCGAACGTTGCGACTGTGGTATCGTCTGAGCCCTTAAAGATATTTGGCCGACTGGATGAGGGCTGCCTCTCGGGCCTCTTCCAGCCAGGTGAGGTCGTCCACTCGGTCGGGGTCGTAGCATTCATCGTTGAAGCTGCGGACTCGGAGGGATTCATACTCCATCTCGTTTGGCAACATGGCTTCGCGTCGTAGACCAAAAAGAAGGGAGTTTGGCCGGTAGCCCGACCGGGTGTGGTCCGCAGAGACCATAGGACCGAGGGAAGCTCTTGGACCCACTTGCCCGCGTAAGGGTTCAGACGATCGAACACGCGGGCCTTGATGCCTTGAAGGACCATGCCGTTGGCCCGTTCGATTTGTCCATTGCTTTTGGGATGGGCGACGACGCATAGCAAATCTTGATTCCGAAGTCTTCACTGAATTCCTTGAAGATGCCTCCCGTGAATTGAGTCCCGTTGTCGGCTATGATTCTGTTTGGGACGCCGAAGCGGTGCACGATGTTGAGGAAGAAATCTCGTGCCTTGTCGCAGTAATTGTGGCGACCGGCTTGGCTTCAACCCACTTGGAGAACTTATCGATTGTGACGAAGAGGTGTGTAAATCCTCCCGGAGCTTTCTTGAAAGGGCCGACCATGTCCAAGCCCCATACCACGAACGGCCGTGATAGTGGGATTGTTTGTAGCTCTGGCCGGGACATGGCTCTGTCGGCGAAAAATTGGCAGCCTTCACGGGTTCGTACGACTTTGTCCGCGCTCGAGACCGCGGTAAGCCGAAGAAGACTTGTCCGTAAGCTTTGCCCACCAGAGTGCGTGCTTGCCGCGTGGCTTCCGCATATGCCCGAGTGGATGTCTTGGAGTAGCCGCCTCCCTTCCTCGGGTGTGATGCATCTCATTAGGATTCCTGAGGGCCTCTCTGTATAAGTCGGAGTCAACCATGACATATGCTTGGCAACGACGTCGGACGCGTTCGCCTCATCCCGGTCTTCCTGGCGCTTCTTGCCGAGTTAAGAGTTTGATGAGCGGCGTCCTCCGCCGGCGTCGATCATGGCGACTTCGTCGCAGCCGTGATGGTTGGTTCATAGAGGTGCTCGACAAAAACATCTGTTGGGGCAGCTTCGCGCTTGGACCCGGGTGCCAACTCATCGGCTGCTTCGTTGTTGTGTCTCAAGATATGTGAGAGTTCGAGCCCGTCAAACTTGTCTTCAAGTTTGCGGATCTCTTGTCGGTAGGCCTCCATGGTGTCGTTTAGACAGGACCAGTCCTTCATTACTTGGTTGACGACCAGCTGGGAGTCGCCTTTCACGATGAGCTGACGTATCCCGAGTGAAACTGCTAGACGCAGTCCGTGTAGCAGGGCTTCATACTCGGCAACGTTGTGTGAGGCGGAGAAGTGGAGGTGAAGGACGTATCTTAGCCTTTCCCCAGTCGGGGAGATGAGCACAACTCCTGCTCCCAAGCCGGTGATCCTCTTGGATCCGTCGAAGTGCATGGTCCAGTGTTGGAGGTCTTCCCGAGGTACGTTCTCTTGTTGCGCAGTCCACTCGGCCAGGAAATCCGCCAAGGCTTGTGACTTTATGGACATCCTCGCCTTAAAAGTCAAGTCCAATGGCATCAGCTCTAGAGCCCACTTGGCGATGCGCCCGGTCGCCTCCCGGTTGTGGATGACATCGCCGAGTGGAAAAGAAGTGACGACGGTGATCGAGTGACCCTGAAAATAGTGTGCCAATTTCCTCGCGGTTATTAGAACACCATAGAGCAATTTTTGTACCTGAGGGTAGCGAATTTTGGCTCCTGCCAACACTTCGCTAACAAAGTAGATCGGCCTCTGAATCTTCTGAGCCCATCCTTCTTCGCGCTCGACCACGAGGACCATACTAACCACTTGGTGAGTGGCTGAAACGCATGCCACGACGAGAGGTTCCCTGGGCCGGGCGAGGCCGGGACGGGCGGCGTTGTAAGGAACTCTTTGAAATCTTCAAATGCCTTGTTGTCTTCCGCGGTCTACTAGAAGTCGTCTGTTTTCTTTAACAATCTGAAGAAGGGCATGCCTCGTTCGCCGAGTCGAGAGATGAAGCGGCTTAGCGCTGCCATGTAGCCGTGAGCTTCGGACGTCTTTCGGTTACTCGGGGCTTCATGCTCAAGATGGCGTTGATCTTTTCGGATTAGCTTCAATGCCGCAATGTGACACCATGAAGCCGAGCAGTTTGCCGATGGAACGTCGAAAGTGCACTTCTCCGGGTTCAACTTCATTCTAAAGGCCTGATGTTTGCAAAAGTTTCTTCTAGGTCGCCGATCGTCTTCTTTTCGCTTGGTCTTGATGACAACGTCGTTGACATAAGCTTCTACGTTCTTGCCGATCTGCGTCCTGGAAGCATCTTTGGATCATGCGTTGGTATGTGGCGCCGGCGTTCTTCGTGCCAAAAGGCATGGTGATGTAGCAAGAGGGCCCCAAACGGCGTGATGAACGATGTCTTCAGCAATCGGATTCTTTCAAATCGATCCGTGATAGCCCGAGTAACAATCCAAGAAACTCGGGAGTTGGCAATGGCCGTTGAGTCTACGACTTGGTCGATGCGAGGCACCCCGAATGGATCTTTGGGACAGGCTTTGTTGAGGTCGTATAGTCAACGCACATGCGCCATTGCCCCGTCTTCTTGCGACTGTGATCGGGTTGGCTAACCGCGGGATGAAGGACTTCTTTGATGAAACCGATAGCCAAGAGCTTTGCGAGCTCTTCCTTGATAGCGTCTTTTCGGTCCTGCGCGAATCTGCGTAATCATTGTTTTATCGGTTTGGCGTCATCTTTGACGTACAAAGAGTGCTCGATCACCTCCCTAGGAATTCCAGTGCATATCGATGGTTTCCAAGCAAAAACATCTTTATTATTTTGGAGGAAGGTGACGAGCGCGCTTTTCTATTTGGGATCTAGTTCGCCGCCCATTACAGTAGCTTTTGAGGGATCCGACGGATCAAGGGAGATCTTCTTGGTCTTGGCGTCGCCGGATCCCGATTTGGCTATCTTCTTCGCGGGACTTCGCCTCTCGCCGAAGTCGATGCAGCCAATCGGACTTCTTGTTGGCCGCGCAATCTCTCGCGAGATTGGGCCATGTCGCAGCTCTCCTTATCGCAGTGAAGGCTTGCTTCACATCGCTGCGAAGAGTGATGACGCCGTTGGGACCCGGCATCTTCATGCGGAGGTAAGTGTAATGTGGGATCGCCATGAATTTGCGAGCGCCGGCCTTCCGATGATGGCATGGTATGTCGCTTTAAGTCGGCCACCTCAAAAGTGACGTTCTCCGTTCGGAAGTTCTCTCGAGCCCCGAAGGTGACAGGGAGGGAGATGTGCCCGAGTGGTGTAGATGATAGCCCCGGGATGACTCCGTGAAAGGGGGCTGAGCTTGCCTTCAGTTCGGCCCTCGGGATCTGTATCTCATCCATGGTCTTGGCGAACAGATATTGAGGGCGCTGCCCCCATCGATGAGGACGCGCTTGAGCCCGATGTTGCGGACCACGGGATCCGGGACGAGTGGATAGCGCCCGGGTGAACCACTCGGTCGGGTGATCCGAGCGGTCAAAAGTGATGGCCACTTCCGACCATCGTAGGTACTGAGGGACTTCGGGTTGTGCCGCGTTGACCTCTCGGTCAGTTAGCTTCTGTTTCCTCTTGGACTCATAGGCTAGCGGCCCTCCGAAGATGTGGTTGAGCTCTCCCACGTGGTCTTGGAAAGGTTCGGCATTCTCGCCGCGTTGTTTTTCTTGGCGCCCGATGGACCAGCCTCATCGGTCGGCTTGTTGTTGAGCCGCGCCGCGCACGCCTGGGCGAACGTTTGTAGATGAAGCGATCCTTAGCTGCGTGCTTATGATTGGGATGGTGAGTGCACTGGGCGTTCATGATGGCGTCGTAGGCGGCGACTCGGGGGCGGCGTTGAGTGTTGGAGGTTGCGGCCACTAGGTCCTCAGATCGGCGCTTGCGATCTTTTTGGGCCTGGTTGTTGCTGTTGCCGTTATCCTTCTTAGGATTCCGGCTTCCTCCCGCCTGCTTGTCTTCCCTCCTGTCGGGCCGGTCTTGACGGGCAGCCTTGATGGCGTCGTTGGATTTGGCGTATGAATTCGCCGTCTCGAACATCTGTTTCACCGTCTTCGGTGGCTTGCGCCCAAACTTCCCGATTAACAGCTCATCACGGACTCCCTTCTGGAAGGCGGCGATGATGATGTCATCGGTGATGTTGGGGATTTTGTTGCGCTTCTCGGAGAAACGACGGATGTAATCCTTCAGAGGCTCGTTCGGCTTCTGGATGACGTTGTATAGATCGAAGTGTGTGCCGGGCCTCTTGAAGGTACCCTGGAAGTTGGCAATAAAGTGGTCCCTCAGCTCGCTCCACGAGCCGATTGAGCCTCTTGGCAGGCTCGTGAGCCAGTTCCTGGCGAAGTTAGCGAGGGCCACTGGAAGATAATTGGCCATAGCCTTGTTGTCGCCACCTGCTGCGCGGATGGCGAGAGTGTAGACGGTAAGCCATGACTCGGGGTCGGTCTTGCCGTCGTACCTTTCAATTCTGTGGGCTTGAAACCACTCGGCCGGTGCACTCGGCGAAGCTCCCGAGTGAAAGCCAAGACTCCGTCATCGCCGCTATCGGGTGATCCTCCAATCTTCCCGAGTGCGTCGGTCCCGCTCCTGGTAGCGGCGATCGAGGACTTCCCGCAGATCACTCGGCGGGGTCTTCGGTCGGCTGGTTGGATAGCTGGAGCTGTTGTTGCGGCGGACGCGGTGGTGGACGGGTGGACGTCCGTGTCGTTTGTCGCGGGAGTCAGTCGTTTGCTCCTGGTACTTCTGCGTGGACTCGCGGGGTGGGCCTCTTGGCCTTGTCGTCGACCGATCTGGCTCGGGCCTCTTATAGTCTCCTGACCTTAGAGGCGGGAGTCGGCTTTTGTCGGGCGTTTCAGCCACGGACTCAGTTGGCCTTCGTGCCGAGGTGGTGGGGTGGCTGTTGGCTGTGGCTGCGACAATGGTCTTGATCTTGTCAAGTATTGGAGTCACATTGGCGGGTGCCGTCTCCATGACGGTGTCCAAAAGTGTGAGCGCGGCAACAGCGTTCTGCTGTGGCGTCTGGAAGATGTTGGTGTTGCGAACCCACGTTTGGAGGATGGCCTCCTGGGCGGATCGTCCGGCTGCGCGTAGATCCTGCTTCCTCTTGTCAGCCTCTTCCCTGCGTTGCTTCTCCTCTTCGGCCGTCTTGCGCTCCTGCTCAATTTTGGCTCGCTCTTCTTCAGCAAGCCTCCTGGCCATGGCTGAGTCGGACTCGTCCGGCTCGGCCATGAGGACATCGAAGCACTTCGGCTCGTAGTCTTTGCGACAGTCGGAGTCGTCGGCTTCGTCTGAGGGGATGCCATAGAGGTCGTCGAATGATGAGGTATTCGTTGAGCTCCGAAGATGAGCATGAGCCGAATGACGGGAGGATGACGGCAACCTCCCTCGATCCTGGGTAGCCCGGGTCTGGATCGTTCCAGTCCGGGTCAGAGCTTGGGGATGCAGGCACCTCCGAGTGGGTCAACCCCGACTCGGGAAGAGGAGTTTGCCGTATATCTCGGCGGCGTTTGGTAACCCAAACGGCACCGAGAGGTCTTCTTCCGAGTAGATCATCTCCGTCGGGGAGACGAGAAGATTGGTGCAGATTTTGGCGGTGTTCGGCAATCCGAACGGTGCCGAGTGGAGTCCTTCGTTGAAGTGAGCAGACTGCATCTCGGACTTCAAGATGTCGTCGAAGATCTTGGCGCTATTCGGGAGGCCGAACGGCGCCGAGTGGGTCTTTCCTTCCGACTGGTTTGAATCCGAGTCGAAGGAGGAGTCGTTGAAGAAGTTGGCGGCGAAGTCGCCGAATCCTGAAGGAGATCCCATCACGCTTGTCGGCGAGATTGTTGAAGAAGTCTCGACGCGCGGACCCCTACCTGGCGCTTCAACTGTCGAAACTTGGTTTCGGCAATATAATTTCGGGGTCGCAGTCAAGATCGCCAAGCACAATGAGTTAGGAGGAAAAGAAGATTTAGACAGCTCAGCCCTCTCGTGAGGTAATACCTTACTCCTGTTTCGGTGGATTCGATCCGCCGAGTGTCTTTATTGATCTCGTGATCTAAGGTTCAAAGCTAAAAGTTGATCTAACTTCTGATCTAGCATCGGATATCCCTCAAGGGACGCCCCTTACCCCCTTATATAGTCTTGGGAGGAGGGCTTACGGATCGGAAACCCTATCTTACTCTAAGTCGGTTTTTCAATCTTACCAAACCGTGACTATGGGTCGTTGCCTTATCTCAATCGGCAACGTAACACTCAAGTCATGTTTGGTTTACGATATGGCAGCGCAATCTATCTCTACCTCCACGGATAAGCTTGCCATGTAGATATCCGATTGCCATAATCTCCACACCTCCGCACGCCCTCCGTCTCTCGTAAGTTACTCCGCTTCCATCAATAGCCGCATGCCCTCCGGTATAGGGTTTCTCCTATCTCGTGTGTGGATGTGAATTTATTTCTTTGGAGGGTTCTTTGTCATTCAGGAACATGGAATCCTTCCTTTGTCATGCAGTAGGTAGTTGGAGAAGCAATTAGCAAGTTCGTAAAATGTTGGGGATGGGGAGCGCCACGGCATAGAACTCGTAGAAGAAAGGGGGCTGATATTTGCCTTTGATTAATTCTGAGTACAAATCCGTTCTTAGGTACAAATGCTTAAGACACAAATATTATGAACTGTAATGCCACACATTTTAGATGTATAGGCGCCAAGAAGAGAACCGACCGAAATTAATCTACGGGATCAACATTGAGGATCCGGATTTTTTTTTCGAAAGGAGCGGCAAAAGCTTTTTAGATGTAATACCACAGTACTACACCAAAGTAGTCAAGCAGTGAGGAAGAATAGGTGACTATGATTACTAGTAAAGATACTAGTTGAGACTTGAGAAATTCAAATTCGATACAACAATAAGGTCAGGATTTAGACAGGCATTTCTCATGATTAATATGTAGGATAACTGCTGTGTATTTTTATTTTGTGAGCACCGAGCACACCGAAAAGGTCTGCAGTTCAGTTTGGTTTAGTGCCCTCCAACTCCAGTTATCATAGAGACGGTTGCTGCTTGCAGGCTGTTCTCATGCTGTTAGAGAACTTAATCTTGGTATAAAGAAATTCTATATTGCTGTAGGACAT
The DNA here is from genome assembly GCA_019925245.2 of Oryza australiensis. Taxonomy (NCBI): domain Eukaryota; kingdom Viridiplantae; phylum Streptophyta; class Magnoliopsida; order Poales; family Poaceae; genus Oryza; species Oryza australiensis. The sequence continues at coordinate 43,712 of JAIFGZ020000728.1, read as the reverse complement.
AGAGAACAAGTCAAACCTTTGGTTCTTGATATCATGCTGCATTACAACCAGGTGCCTTTATTTGTTGGGGGCACAATTCCAACATTTTCGTTTATGGCTCTTGCTCCATTTTCTCCTTTTTATTTATTCATATAGTACAGAACAAAGTATCTAGTGGTCAGTTATGTTAGAGGGTAGCTTATGGATGTATTAGAGCATACCATCTTGTTAGACACATGCAGAAAGCCAGAAAGTGACACTTTTGAATAGTGCTATCTTCAGTTAGCTGTATAATCATGGATATGCTTTATCCAAATGAAGTTGTGTAATTGCTTTGAGCTGTATATGTTGCTATTTTTAGAATTTAAACTCTGAACTCAGGAGTGAACATTTTTGCAGGAAGGTCCGCCCCACGCAGCGAAACAAAAGAATCCACCAGGCGCCGCCGCGCTAGGGTTAGATGAGAAGTGGGATGGGAGGGGGCGGGTCGCCGATGGAAGGGAGAGGGTCCTTCCAGTACCAGTCTCCGCAGCAGCGGCGCTCGCCGGGGACCTTCCAGCCTCGGTCGCCGGGGACCTCCCAGCCTCGGTCGCCGGGGACCTCCCAGTCGCACGCGAACTGGGTGATGACGCGGGAGCCGGCTGTGCACCTCCCTGGTGGGCCTTTCCAGCCGCTGCCGGAACATGTTCTTCAGCGGCCTTTTGGGACTCGCTGGTGCGGTACCGTGAGAGTGCTACGAGTACGAGGGTGCCGTTTTCTGCGAGTGCGGACAGAAGATGGCAAGATTCATTTCGTGGGGTTGTTTCCCAGGGAGGAGGTTCTACACTTGCCAGGTAAGTTTTCATGACAGCAATTCCATATATTTTTTGCGATTTTCTTCTTTTGTTTTGGGTCTAATCTGCTAAGTCCTTTTGTTTGCATTTATTTAGGCTGGTTGTAGATCATCGGAATGGTATGATCCTCCCTTTTCTCAGTATGTCACGAATTTGTTCGGTGACTTGCGAGATCGTGTGCGGGAATTGCGAGCAAGAGTGCAGGCCTTGGAAGAAGAGGTTGCTGAATACAATGGGGAGAAACAAGAACTTCAGGACACTTTGGTGGGTTTGGTGAACAACTTGAGCGTGAAGTGAAGGTCCAGTTCTTAAACCTGTGCTATATCATTATTTCACTGCTATATATGTTGTTATATCATGGTTTCTTGAACATGTGCTATATCAGTATTTCACTGCTAGAAATGTAGTAAAGGTCTATTTGGAAAGCACTCCTGAATTACCTTGACTTATACCATTTCCTGATATTAACATTTACTTTATCTTTGTAGGCTGAAACAAAGTAAGCCACAAGCTGGTGGGGGCACCGCAACTACAAGCAGCTGAAGTGAAGCTGAATGATGGTCATGGTCTGAAGTAGTTTTATGTAGTGTGATGTCTTCTGTCCAAGGTGCAGCACCAATGGAGGAGTGCTGGAAGGTGGAACTGGAGTCTGAGTTGTTCCTTTAATTTTTTGTGTCTCGTGTGATGTGTTGGCAAGACTTGATGTGTGCGTTGAACTTGGATGTGCATATATGTTATATATGCACCTTCCTGCAGGGTTCACAAATATGCAGCAGCAGCAGACTTGATGCCTTGAACTTGGATGTGCATTGCATTTGCGCAAGGCTAAGTAGTATCAGTTATCCATGTGTCATTTGTGAATTGTCAATGTGTCATTTGTGATGACCTGCGAGCTGTGGGATTAGCCTTTTTTATTTTTTATAATGTCATTATGACCAGAATGTTCTTTTGACCAAAGCGGCTTGACTGACATTATCAAATTGATTGTGATATCTCTTCAAATTGCTAATCTAAAATATTATAAAATTATGATTATGATTTTTATTTTTTGCAAATACGCTCTAAAAATTATCGTTTTGTCTAATTATATATTAAACATCTTTAAAACGTATTTATATCATTTGATATCAACTAATCATACACTAATACATCATTACCTAGGCTAAGCCTGCAGCCAGCGAGCCTGGCCCGGAAAGAACGCCCGGCGTTCTTTCGGAGCCTGGCTGCAGCTTCCTCCTTGCATGGCCAGAGCCTGGCCCGGATACTTGAGCAGCCAACCAAACATGAGATTTCTTCTACAATTATCTATCATCAACGGAAACGGTAAGTCTCCCAAGATACATAACCACGGTACCTCCCAGTACTGACCTTCTATGTTTACGGTTGGTTCCCAAACCGTAGGAGGTGGACAAAAAGGATGTAACACAGCACCACACAGTTCATGTTCACCAGTTCACGACTTCACCACACAATAATACAAGTTCAGATTCAAACTGCAGCAGCAACTCATAATGACACAATACAAGTCGTTAAAAAGATAAAATACAAATGTTCCAGTAGGTAGCATCGTAGCACACCCGGCAGTCCCAACAGCCCTTCAACATCACAGATTCAAGTCTTTTCATCTCCATGACTCCATGAACCAGCAGTCCCAGCAGAACCTAAAGATGTATAACGCAACAACTTAGAAACTGCACACTGCATAGGTAATGTACATTATTTGAAATTAAGAACACATGAAGACAGTGGCGGAGGACGAAGAAAATTTAAGGTATGGCGAAATCCATAACAAAGATAGCAGATTTTTATAAATTGGCCTATACACATATAAGACGGCGTAATTGTCACCTAATATATATGTAAAAACATTTAGAATAAATAGAAAGATAGCAGTACAAGTTATTAAACAAGCCAAGTGACAATGAAGCTTCAATTCTGTTAATACGATATCCTGCTGTGGCAGTGAGGACTGAGGGAACACGAACAAAGAAAGTTCAAATGCCAAGGAATTAGATAACTAACTAATGGCTCATGTCTCCTTGAGTCCTGCCCTTATTGCATTGCGTGGACGTGGGTAAGCCAGTCACAGGCCGAACCCAAAAGGGCCCAGGAACAAGGTCCGGTAACGATTCACTGCTTTTCTCCTTCCTCTGGCTGGCAACCGAGACTTAGTGATAGTGAAACTCCATGTTTCTTAAACTGTTCATGACAGAGACTGATTTAAACAAGAGAGTAGGCTGGTTAAGCTAAGTGCTAGGCTGGTTAAGCTAAGTGCTAGGCTGGTTAAGCCAAGTGCTAGGCTGGTTAAGCTAAGTGCTTGGCTGGTTAAGCTAAGGGCTAGGCTGGTAAAACGTTTGGGATTTATGCTGGTAAAGCTATCTGGTAGGCTGGTAAAGCTATCTGCATACCAGCAAACTAGCAAGAACCAAATAAATTACTAACAACACAAAGGAACAAATGAAGTCTGTATACCTATGCACTGAATCCTGGAGGTCTGTATACTTATTGCACTAACCTTTTAAGCAGTCTCAGGATCTTTACCCAGTACATACAAGATATACCCTTCTGCCTCAGTATGTCCTAAACCCATGAATGCCTGACGATATTCTAAATCAGCCTTCAATAAATCGAGAGCACGCCAAAGTGGCTGGCCTGAAAAACCACATCTCTCAAGTTTACGAGCACATTCTTTCATATTAATATCACCGTACAAAATTTCTTGAGCAGCTTCTTTTTCTCCAAATACATAGGCGTATTAATACTCTCTGAATTGGAACATCTTTTACAGTGATGTTTCATGACACTGCCAGTGGAAGCTCTTTTCTGACCTCTAGAAGTACTAGAAGGAATAATAATGGTTTGCTCCTGAGTTTTAGGGACAATTGTATCAGGCGACTTAGGCAAGACACTGGAGAACACCTGAAGCAGAAGCTCCTTATTTTCCCTAATTTCTATAGCACTTTCCTGCATAAACAAAAAACATGGTCAGTTGGGAAGGGCCCTAGGATTAAAATAAGTTTCGCACTATGATATGAATTGCACTCCTTACCAAATGTTTTCTGACCATAAACTCAAATGCATCAATCCGTTGTTTTAGTTTTGTGGCATCCATGCCTGGTAACCTCTTTTGCAACATAGGCAGCACATGCTGCAGCGTATCATCATTAGGATACCATGAAGAGCTACTAGCCAGCTTCTTATTCACAGCAATCAACTTAAAGTGAAGAAGAATCCTAAGGATTTCGGAATCCTCATCCATCACTCTATTATAAGCATGAAAAGCAACTCAAATATAAGCATGAAAAGCAACTCAAATTCTCCAGAAGTTTTTGAAAATGTGCATATAATTTCTTATATAAATTAAAGCATAACTAAACCTTGCAGGAAGGATAAGCTTGCACACGGCTCCGAGTTGGTCCGTCGACTCACTCGACTGGGTTTTGAAACTGAGAATGATGTCAATTAGCTAATCGGGCGTAATGCTTAAAAAGAACCAAGAACCCTAGGACCTAAGAACTCGAGGTCAGACGAGGAGGACGTGATATGCTAAGTACCGGCAATCGACCGGGTAAAGACCGAGTCGGGCTGAGCCTCACCGAAGAGGCACCACAGGTCCGGCAATGTGTCGGCTGGATCTCCGCGGAACGCCAGGGTCGTCCGGGGACGAATCAGAGGACTCGTCAAAAATACCTACATCTTTCTGAAATAACTGCATTCATTGTGATATAATTTAATTAAGAAGCGTGCGAAGTATGGAACATCAAACAAAAAAGAACAGAGGGAGTAGGTTCACAAACATCTGAAGGGTATCCTTTATAAATAATCAAGATACAAACTGCCTTAAACCTATGTGCATGAATTGAGGTAGTAGATGAAATAACCACGTTGCATTTCAATGAATATCATACATGTTCAATGCAACTGATTCAGGATTCCCCTCTACTCCCTGGGAAGAGGAGACATGGGATAAACAACAGTTCTATGGAACTGCTCTGTAATGATGCACAAATGGATGTAATGGTCAAATAATTATAAATTTGCAAGAAATACCCTAGGAACAAACATGCAGGAACAGCCAGATTAAACACACCTAAATAGATAGGTTAACTCTTGAGTGTAAACATCTTCAAGATCCGGGCATATAAACCAAGATGCAAACCACCATAGGAAGAGGAAACATGGGATAAACAACTAACGTGAACCTACATTTATTACACATCTAAACAAATGCAGCTTACCATGATGTGAACATAGCTGGGCTTAATGAGATCCAAAAGACGTTGGTAATGTGTAATCATCAGAACAGAGTTTTGGGGTGTCAAAAGCCCATTCACTGCATTAGCAACATCTTCAAGTGCATCAACACTTATTAACTACCCTTGAGAACTAGATCTACCCGCGCGATAGGGGAGCTGTGCATGCTCACTGATGTTCACCGAACCCACCCCGACCCAATGCAAATCGCGTTGCGATGCGTGTACAGAACGAAGCCCGGGTACTGTCCAGGAGCAGAACCGGCGAAGAAAACATACCTTCCAGGAGCCCGGGTACTGTCCAGGAGCACGAGCAGCGGCAGCAGCAAGCCGGGCACTGCGTCGTCTAATGAGCATTTCCCTCCCCATTTTTCTGGGTACAAGTAGAAATTAATCCGGTGGCCAGAGGGTAGGAGAGAGCATCGATTTGACCTGCATTGGAATCAGCGGCATAGCTGAGCAGAGGGAGAAGGGCGGAGAGAGGAGGGCCTCGCCGGACTACGGGGATAGAGGGCGCAGAGCTACCTGCACCCTTTGCGTGTGGCAGTCAGTTGGCGCCGACCGCACGGTCCTGTCGCCTATCGTCGGCCGCAACGCCGCCGCCCGCACCGCCTCGCCGCCCGCCGCCTCCCGCACCGCCCCGCCGCACGCTGCCGCCCGCACCGCCCCGCCTACCGCACCACACCGCCCCGCCTACCGCACCGCACCGCAGAGAGAGAGAGGAAAGGAGAGGCCCGGGAGGTTGGGGAGGTGACGGGTGGTTGGGGAGGGGAGAGGGATTTACTCGCCCTGCCCCCTGCTCCCTGGGCCTATAGCCCGGTCGATAGGGCGGCGTCCGCAGCCTTTGCTTTCCCTAAAAACTATAATTTTTATTTTTATATATTTTACTATTTTTATGTAATCATAATTTAATTTAAAAAGTTATAGTTTTTATAAAACCAGTAAACATGCACGTGCTTAAATATTTATATTTACAATAAAAATATAGCGAAACCGTGGGGAAACCGGCTGAAGTCAGTGGCACCCAATAAAAAGTCTGTGAGGAAGATGGCAATGCCGCAAAGGTACGGAGATAACGAGAATGTTGAAGAAGCAGCCGAAGCCGAAGTCCAAGTTGAAGCTGAAGAAGTACAGCAAGAAGAGCCTCCTCTCGCGAACCTTAACGGACGGACTTGGACGGTGGCTGTGAACGAAGCGTCGGTAGTTCCAAGTACGGAGTACGAAGCAATGAAGCAAGACATGGCCAGATTTATAAGATGCTTCGCCAGATGCAGGAGCAGCAACAACAACAGCAAGAAGAGGCCATGCACGCAAGGTCCGTAGCGGGGGCAAGACCAAGCGCTCCGCCTCCACCCATGCCTACACCGAAGGTCCAAGTTCGGCCGTTGCTAATTTAGCCGGCACCGCCTTCGGCTCTGCTTGCCCAAGCTTCGACGTCCTAGCCCAAGCCGAATTATGAATCAGTTCCAAGCTTTTCTTTAGCAGTTAAACATGGGTCTCTCCCACAACACACAATTGCCTTTGTATGGAGTTCCACCTCCGCTGCGGCCTCGACCGTCAGGGGAGCAAGTCAAGGTGCGGCGGCGAGGCCGGTGGCGAGCACACCATCTGTTCTGTGTTCGACATGCGTCATGCCTCCACCGCCCAACATCACAACATAATCTGCGCATGCTCAGGGCTTAGCTTCGCCTCGCTCCACCACACCTGGGTTGTCAGTGTTACGGATAATTAAAGTCTTGACTTGTTAAATCAATCCATAAAGTAATACTCCTACTGAGGAGTACTACCCAGCATTCTGTCAGGGACAGGGCACCGAAAGCCGGTATGTACACTGAATAATGTCTTGGATGGCAAGCACAGAGTGACAGTGTACCTTGAAAATGCCCTGTATGTGCATTTATTATTTTACATAAAGTTAATTAATGGAAGTGAAATTCACCTGTTCAGGAGATGTATAGGCTGAATTTCACATTGCTCCTTCCTTATGAGTCCAGCACTATGATAGCTTTTGATCGGAAAGTTGTGCGATTGATTGTCTCGTGCAATAGGATCGATTCTCGCGCAGATAACGAGGCTGGACACCAATATCAGCATGTCGCTGTTGCATTGCATCACTTTGAGAGATGTGGTACGTAGTCCCTTAATCGATTAGGTGTACTGTATCTCTATAGTGATGCAGCAAAGCATTACCGAGAAACCATCGCTTGGTTGAAGCTGCAAAACCACAATAATCCGGTTTGAGTTGCACTGACTGAGATGATCTCTAGTCCCGGTTTTAAAAGTCTACGGATTTCTAGAACATTAGTCCTTGTTCGTGTCATGAACCGACTAAAGATCACCTCTAGTCCCGGTTCAAATGTTGTCGAGTCTGTCGGAGCGCGGGGCACCTTTAGTTCGGTCTGGTAACACCAACCGACTAGAGATGCTTTCCGTTAGTCCGGTTGGTGCTACCAACCGGACTAAATATGCCTGCGCTCGACAGATGTATTTTTGTCCGGTTGAGGTTACCAACCGGCGCTAAAAGATAATTTTGATCTTTAGTGCCGGTTGGTAAAACCAATCGGACTAAAGATGGCTTGCTTTTTATACTCCTTCTTCCTCCTCCGCCCCCGAGCTGTTACACTTGTCTTCAAAGTTTTTCTCTAGCTAGAGGGAGGTGTGCCAAAATTTTTTGTGATTTTGTTTTGGTGATAATACACAAATCTTTGCTATCTACAAGGTTAGCAACTTCTTCCTCTTATGATCTATGCTTAGCACTTTGTATTTTACGGTTGTTTTCTATACATTAATCATCTCTAGATTTTTTTAAACATGAGGAGAGAGAAAATTTGTTTGGACTAATTATTTTGCTAAGCACATTATATTGTGTTGAGAAAAAGTTGGGGAAAATAAAGAGGAAGAAAAGTAAGCTTAGCACGTCACGCTTATAGGAATTTAGTCCGTACAATTTTATCTCAAAAAATATTTATGGAAAGTGATGAGAGAGAATCTTTTGGAGAAAAAGTTATAAAATAGATGACAAAGGACCTTTTAAAATAGATGCAAAATAATTAATTAATTTTATGCTTATCACTTTAAAAGACCTTTTAAAAATAATTCTATTTTTTAGAACAACACATTACATATATTGGATTAGTATATAATAATTGTCTCGATTATATACATATAAGTATTGATGTTATATTGAAATGATTTGAATTTCGTGGAATTTTCTTATGATTGTTGTGCATTCCATGTAGATGGATCGGCAATGGATGTACAACGCGGATCGACAGTCGAGAGAGTTTATTCAAGGCGTCCATTATTTTTTGAGTGTGGCCGATGCCAACAAGCATAAGGGTTTCATACGTTGTCCATGTAAAAGTGCAAAACGAGAAGGAGTATTCTACATCAAGAATTATTCATGCCCACTTGTTTTAGTCGGGATTCATGGCTCACTACAATTGTTGGACATCGCACGGAGAGGTGGAGGTTGCAATGGAAGAAGATGAAGAAGACGACGACAACATTCGGACTGTGGTCAATACAAAGGGTTTGAAGAGAATACAAAGGCGAGGCGGGCGGGGATCCTAAAGAAAACGACGGTGCCGATGACCTTGGTCGATGTTGCGCGATGTACGGGGGACTGCGAAGGCGTAAAGAAAATGCGAAATTGAGCGTATGTTGGCGGACCACAAAAGGTCCTTGTACCCAGTGTGAATTCTTACAATGGAATTCTTACAATGGAAGGCCAAAAATGATGTCGGTGACAAGGCATTTGGCGAGTTACTAAAACTCGTGAAGAACATTCTTCCGGAGGAAACGAATTACCGGAATCAACGTACGAGGCTAAGAAGTTAGTCCGCCCGCTAGGACTGGAGGTACAAAAGATACACGCATGTCCTAACGATTGTATCCTCTCTACCAGCGGTGGGAATGTACGAGAACCTAGAAGCATGTCCGGTTTGTAAAGCACTTCGATACAAGATCGACGAGATGATCCAGCGAAGTTGACGGACGGCCCTCGAAGAAAAGGATTCTCGCTTAAGGTGATGTGGTATTTTCCTATAATACCACTGGTGAAGCGTCTATTCGGGAACAAGGAGCATGCAAAGAATGATGCGTTGGCACGCGGAAGAACGCCTACAAGACGACATGTCGAGACATCCCGCCGATGGGTCACGGTGGCGAAACATCGATGCGAACATTTGAAGACTTCGGCGAGGATGCACGAAACCTAAGGTTCGGCTTAAGCACGGACGGCATGAATCCTTTTGGAGAGATGAGCGCGAGCATAGCACTTGGCCCGTGACGATGTGTATCTACAACCTCCCGCCTTGGCTATGCATGAAGCGAAAGTACATTCGAGATGCCTGTTATTATTCAAGGCCCGAAGTAACCCGGTAACGACATCGATGTGTACGACACCGCCGATCGAAGATCTAAAGCTATTGTGGAATAAAGAAGGTGTTCTCATGTGGGATGAAGATAAACAGAACAGTTTAAACTACAAGGGTTGTTGTTTGTTACCATCAATGATTGGCATGCACTTGGCAACCTATCCAGGGCAGGTCAAACAAGGGGTACAACGCTTGCACCCACTTGTATGGATGAGACCGAGTGTACGTACCGAAACATTGTAAGAAGGTAGTGTACATGGGCCATCGTCGCTTTCTTGCTGCAAGCCACCCGTCCAAGAAAAGGGAAACATTTTTGATCAAAAAGCGGACCATCGTTCTAAACCAAAGCATCACAACGGAAAGGTCGTGTTTGCCATGGTGAAAGACCTCAAAGTAGTATTTGGAAAGGGACCCGACAACCAATCTATAGCAAGTGAAGGTGGTCACGCGGCGATGTGGAAGAAGAAGTCAATTTTTTGGGAGTTGCCCTCTGGGAAGTCTTGGACGTCCGCCACGCAATCGACGTGATGCACCTCACCAAGAACTTTTTGCGTAAACTTGCTTGGCTTCCTAGGTGTATACGGAAAATCAAAAGATACACTTGAGGCACGTAACGATCGAAACATATGGCACAACGCGACGGCCTTCACCCGCAACCAAAGGATAAAGGAGCCCAATACCTAAGTCCAAGCGGCTACACTCGAGCAGAGCAGAGAAGGAAATAATGTTTGAATGCCTGGAGAGCATCAAGGTACCGTCTGATACTCCTCGAATATAAAGGGAATAATAAGCACGAAGGATAAGAAGTTCACAAATCTAAAGTCCCATGACTCGCACGTGATGATGACACAAATGCTTCCCGTTATAATTCGAGGTATCCTTCCCGATAATGTCCGGGCAACAATAACAAAGCTATGTGCTTTCCCGAACGCAATTTCACGAGAAGATCATCGATCCGGACATGACTAGAAGACTTTCAAAATGATGTGGTCCAATGTCTTGTCGGCTTTGAGATGATCTTTCCGCCTTCCTTCTTCAATATCATGACACATCTCCTATGCCACCTTGTCAAAGAGATCCGTATCCTCGGTCCGGTATTCATACACAACATGTTCCCCTTCGAGAGTGTATATGGGCGTTCTAAAGAAGTATGTTCGTAACCATTCGCGTCCGGAGGCCCGGCATCGCCAATGGATATGGAACAGAGGAGGTGATTGAGTTTTGCGTCGACTTTATTGAAGACCTTCGTCCCATCGGGTGCACGAATCAAGCCATGAAGGTAGACTACGGGAGAAGGGAACTCTTGGAAGGAAGGCAATAATGAACATAGACAATGACTTGTACAGAGCACATTGGACCGTCCGCAACAATCTTCATTGGTGGCTCCTTACATCGAGGAGCACTTGGCGATTGTTCTCTCGGAAAACATCGAGGTAAGACGGATGCCGGATTACACGCCATCACATCGATGCATTCCCTACTTGGGGCTGCGACATCGTCTCATGGGCAACGCGAGCATTGAGCAACAACTAGCCTTCTTGGTGAGGGGTCCATCTTGCTCGATCACCACATTCCGTGCATATGAAATCAATGGGTACACATTTTACACATGGGCCCAAGACTTAAAGAGCACGAATCGAACGGTGTTGTTCGCATCGATGCCGTGGGATACGACTACGACTAGCACATATTACTAAGCCATCGATGACATATGGGAGCTGGACTATGGACCTCGAAGGTCCCTCTGTTTCGGTGCCGTGGGTTAGGCTTGGTGGTGGAGGCGTAACCATTGATGCAAGTGGGATGACAACGGTCGACCCGAGCAAGGTTGGATACTCAAATGAACCTTTCGTCCTTGCCAATGATGTACGACAAGTTTTCTATGTCAAGGACATGGCTAGCAAATCAAAGAAGGGGAAAGGGTCCGACAAGCCAAAGCGCCACGTGGTTCTCCTGAGGCAAAAGGAAAATTGTGGGAGTCGAGGATAGAACTCGACGAAGATTACGATCGGTTGACGGGCAACCTTCGTTCATGGTGGCGGTTGACCCAAGTATCCTCCTATCAAATGATGACACCCCCTTACTCACGCAACGATCATAACGAAGGAATAATTGTGCGGAGAAAGTACGTGAGGACAAATGTTACATAGCTAATTTATGTATGGACGATGTAAATTAAATTGAATCATTGAATATTATCCCTGTCTTCTACTTGACCTTATTCAAGATCTATAATTACATAGAACCTTGGTACGTACTATCCATATAATAGGACATTATATATAAACACCGATCTTTTCTTAAACACCATGTTAATTATATATAAACATATGTTAATTATATATGAATATAAAATATATTAACATATAAACATTATAATTATACATGAATATAAAATACAATAGAATAGGGCATTATAATAATTAGTCCCGGTTTGTTACAAAACCGGACTAGAGGTGAATTTCATTGGGCGGGAAAACATCTTTAGTCCCGGTTTGAGCCATCAACCGGGACTATTGATGTCCACCGACTGCGCCACGTGGCTGCTCCGCACTTTTGTCCGGTTGGTGGCTCCAATCGGGACAATAGATAAGAACATTAGTCCCGTTGAAGCCACCAACAGGCGACATTTTACTCCCGGTTGGTGGCTTCAACCTGACTAATGTTCGTATCATGGTCCCGCTGGAGCCACCAACCGAGTAAAGGATCTTCCGTAACGGGTTGTTGGATTCAACGGGACAAATGACGTCGTGACTATATATAGCAAGGGTCTTACTTGGGGATCCAACACTTAGCCGTTTCGCACTTCGGAACCGCATCGTCTTCGTCTCCGTCGCCGTCGCCGAGCCCTAGGTCGACGCCGCAAGACGCCGTCTCCGCCGCTGTCTTTCGTCGCCGGGAGGACCTCCGCTCCCGTCTTCGTCGTCGCCGCAGGTTAGCGCCGCCGCCCCTAAGATTTCCCGACATTATGCGCTAGGGTTTGGCCGCCCCTCCCCACGCCACCCGCTCCCTTGCGCCCCCTCACCACGGCCCGGCCGGCCGGCCCCTAAACCCTAAACGGCCGCGCGCCCCTCCACTCCACGCCGCCGCCGCCGCCACCCACCGCATCCTCGCGCCGTCGCCGCACTCACGTGAATGTTAATATATGAATTTTGAGTATATGTGTATTTTGAATATATGAATTTTGTATGTATGGGTATTTTGAATATATGATTTTTGTATATAAATGGGTACGTTATATGTAAATGGTGTTATTAGAGTGTTGAGAATTTTGAATTTTGAATATGTATTTACATATGAAATTTGAATGTTTATGGGAATTTTTGAATTTTGTATTTTTGAACGAACGAGAACACTAAAATCAACAAATGGTCGTGAACGAGACGAGGGACGAACGAACGAACGAGTGTTCGTTCGTTCCTGGGCCGTGGACGGACGGCGTTCGCGAACGGACGAACGAACGTGGACGAACGGACGTCTCCTTTCCTCAATTTTCATTTCCTCTCCACTTCATCTCCCATCCTCCTTATCTCCTTCACATCATTCTCCTCTCTTTCTCTCCTCTCCTCTAGATGAACATACTTACGGACGTGAATGATATAACCGAATAATTTTTTTTCGGTAATTCTTTGATTAAGTCCTCAACCCACAACAATCAAATGGCGGATTGTAACGAGGAACAACTTCTCCATGATGAGATCGCACGAGAAACGTAGAGGTTTACAACGAGGAGGGAATGAAGATACAAATCAATACCTCAACGAGGAGGGGGACGTGCGGGGGAACGATGAGGAGAATGAGGGATCCGCCTCCGCCTCCATTTAGACCAGTAAGAGGGCACGCGGGCAACACGGTCTCAACAAGCGCATAGAGGGTCGACATGTCATAACGGAGGTAGAATCGACCTGCCGCCCTATTGCCCCAGGACACCGCAAGTAAGTTTGTGGCGCACGGCGGATGGGTGGTGAGGGATCACGTGCCCGTAAGCATTGCCAACCGGAGGCGATCAGGACGGAGGAGATGAGCGAGCTATCTCCCGACTCGAGAAAGAAATGTGGACTACAATGCTGCAAACGCTCACCATCCCTGACTCACAACAAGCAAGGGTCAAGGAATGGACGTTAAAGAAAATGGCAGAGCTCTTCAGGAACTACAAGAAAGAGTTACACAAGAAATATATCCTAAAGGGCCAGACTCCTGACTTTGACAAGTTCCCAAAGCTCAGAGATCATTGGGATGCTTTTGTTGAACATAAGACTGGGAAAGAAGCACAAGCTATCATAGAAAAGGACAAGGCCAATGCAGCTAAAAAGAAATACCATCACAAGCTTGGGTCAGCGGCTATAAAGAAAGCAATGGAGAAATGGGAGAAAATGGAAGCCGACCTTGAAGCGCGAGGTATCGTTCCAGCACAACCACTGGCGGAACGAGCAAAGCACCGGTTTTATGCTCACGGCGGCTCACTTAATCCCGTCGATGGCACGCGCTATCTTTGGTGTTGAAATTCAAGAAGCTCGGACGGAGGTTAGAGGAAGCGCCGCAGCCACTTCCTCGGGCGCGTTCGAGCCCGACGGAGAGAAGGGACGAGCTAACGCTCGCCCTCTAAAACCCGAGCACCGGGCGAACGCGAGGAAAGGCGTCGTCCCCGGAAATACGGGTTCCAAGGCGACGTCGACACATATAAGAGCCGAATGAGGTCAAAGCGAGATAATGATGCGAGGTTCGGCCGAGATGGAAATGAGGCTCGCAGATTGATTAGATTGTGGACTCTGAAAGGTGAGCCATAAAGTTGGTAGAGGAGCGGAGCCATTGGGTTAGGCTAGCTCAAAGAATAGCCGCTCAACTTCAAAAGTACCAGCAGAAGAATGCCGCTTCAATCGAAATGAAGGCGATTTAGCCCCACAAGCCGAACTGGTCCGTCATGCCACGTTGATGACATCACACAACGAACAAAGCATGTGAGCTGCACATTCCGCTAAAGAACATAACAATAAAGGTATGTTCGTACTTTTATGTTGTATGTATATTTCATTGAATAACTTGTCAATCAATGTTCATTACTAACTAATAAACAATCTTCTCGAACAAAGTCGCGTCGGGCATGGCCATTCCAATAGAACGAGACGGCACCTACCACTCCCGACCCGTTCCACTGCGTACTCGAAAGTTAAAATTGAACAGGTGGAACGCGGCTATGAAGATCTCGAGCTGGATATTGCCGGAGGAGACGGGAGGCGACGCTAGGAGAAACAACTCACGGAATATTTCTCTCGGAGGAAGATCTTCATAATATTCCCCGGATGTGGGTCGTCTCCTCCGTCTCCACGTGGGCCGTCTCCTCCGCCTCCTTCACCGCCTCCGCCTCCTCCACCTCCCCGTCGCCTCCACGAGCACCGACTCCTAAACTGGCCGTCTCCAACTCCACCGCCTCGCACTCGGACTCCTCCGTCGCCACAACGAGCATCGACTCCTAAACAGACAACATCTCGAGCCACGTGGTCAAGGTCAACCAGCGGTGGGCCAAGAAGCAAGAGGCCTAAACTTGACCCGCTCCCACCAGCCCCAAAGAAAACGGCGTACGACATGACTCCGCAGGAGCCGCACGAGGCGCGGTCAAGGGCGAAGTCAAGGCCCACTTCGGAAAGAAGTCTCCGAGAAGCCTCCCGAAATCCCCTCAGAGACCAAGGACTTCTTCAGAAGACGTACTAATGCCACACCTAAACCAACTCAACCGCACGTCCGACTACGACAGGACTATTCGGAAGGCCGTTGTCAAGGAAAAGAGAAACGGACAAAGATGTATCCCGGTTCGGTGTTCCAAATGTCGATCGACTTAAGACAATTTATGGAATCTGGAATTTCAATGGATCAATTACACGGTTGTGCTCTGGCGAAGGCTCAATGAAATACAAGTTCAAACTTGGAAAGCCTCTTGTAAAGCCGGATCAAGTGAAAAAGCTACCAACACGGATATACCGCTTTCACAAGTGGTACATGCAAGAATCCAGCAAGGGTGGAGAGATGGTAACGGGCAAATATTCACGGTACTATTTCGTCGATGGAGGTGACGACTTTTATATCCGATTCGAAGACATATTCGACTGTACCGGCTTGATGCCCTCGACGTTTCACTTCTAGCCACGCGGGTTTTGTATGTTTCGTTCTGTTATTTCGTTTCTTACCTTCTTGTATTTAGTGACTAAAATTCTTTTTAACCGTTGTAGAATGGCGATGTAATCTTCGCAACATGCACGATTGTAGCAAACATGGATTCATGGATCCACGCAAAATCAACGGTGTATTGGTTGATCATTTTCTTGATCCAACACTGGACAACATTTACAAGTCGGTGATAAACCACTATCGGTCATTTATCCTTCGCCCTACAACACCGCGTAAGTATTTTCTTCCTTCCGTACCGATTTCAATCCCATGTGCATACATAAATTTTCATATGTGTCATCTAAACCAATTTGCGCATTCCACTGGGTTACGTTAGTAATTGACATGGATAACTCGCGGATCCATGTCTTTGACTCAATGAATAAACCGAGTCCACATACGCAAAGATATTTGAACCGCTAAATAGGTAATGCCATCTTACTTGCTAGCTATTGCATATATGCGGTTCTCGATAATTACTAGCTAACTTTTAACTGCACGTAGGGCATGGGAACGGCTTCGGACTAATGTTCGCGGAAATTGGAAAGATAAGCTCTCCGTGAGGATGAACTTTCCAAATGAGTAACATGCTCCAAAGTTGTTTTGAATTATTACTTTGTTCTAAAATATGAAATGTATATTAAATCTATCGTCGTTTGTTCTTTAGTGTGCAAAACAGTGCCAAGTAGGCACCAACTTATGCGGATACTACGCTCGTGACTATATTCACCGTTTTGTGACCGATGTCACAACTATCGACGATATAGATGTACGTATAACAGCTATTCATACATTACGTATCGATTTCTTATTAACTTCATATATTTATTTCTCATTTGATCAAATTAATGACAAACTTATGCAAGTAAGAGACAACCTCCCCACGAGACTTTCATACAAGCCGCTCGGGAAGAATTGATGGGATTTATAAACGAGCGGATCATTGATCCCACGGGGAGTTCTATTTTAATTTAAGTAACTTAACCACCGGATTCATAAAATAGACAATGTTTTATAACATACGAAATATATGTGGATATTGTACATATATGTATATGTTTTGGTAATATATTATATGTATATATTTCCTTTCTTAAGTTCATTTATATGTGTGTAAAATATGTATATGTGCGTAATATGTAGTATGTAGCACTGTTGGAGAAAGAATAAAATTTAGAAAAATATAAAAAATTCTTTAGTCCGGTTGGAGCAACAACCGGGAGTAAAGATGGCGGAGCCACGTGGCCGGATGCGCCATCTTTAGTCTCAGTTGGAAGCCACCAACCGGGACTAACGATGGCGCAGCCGCCACGTGGCTCCGCCATCTTTAGTCCCGGTTGGTGGCTTAAACCGGGACTAAAAGTGTATATTTAGTCCCGGTTATTTAACCGACTAGAGATCGCCCATCTCTAGTCCTCGATTCGTAGTCCCGGTTTGACAACCGGGACTACGAAGTTACGAATCGGGCCGATTTGTGGCTTTCTCCAGTAGTGAAGACAAAAGTGAGGTCTCAACTTTTCAAATCAATCCATTCTAATTAAGTACCACTCCTTCTGAGTAAAACAAAGCACTATGGCCTATAGGAGAGAAAGAGGTAGAAGTGTCATGGTTTGTGAGACATGTGTGAAGACATAAACGGTCTATATGTATGTGGCGATCACGGACGTAAACCCATCAAGTACACACAACACTTATGGATCACAGAGGATACATCTTAATTGGGCGAGTATGTCATAGGTTTGTGGACATAAACCTATATAAAGTGTAGAAGTGTTGTGGTTCCGCGAGACGTGCGTGAAGTCATGAACGATTTACGTGTATGTCACATATATAAACACATATAGCTGCACCATTTTACGTTTAAAGCACACCCATGATCGTCACATTCACGGGTTCACGCACATCACGAACTTGTTGGTTCTGGACGCGCCACATGTCGTCAAGCCAGCTGGACAACTCATGTCGCCGCCATTTACAAAAGCAAGAGACGCCCTCGATTGCCTATGACGAGATGGTGGCAGAGCATGATGATTGATGACGCTACCTTCTTTAACCCACGTCGCAAAGCACAACACTCTACACGTGAACCTTTCAAGCCTAGGCTCGATGTGTTCACGTCCGCTATCCCCATGTACGCGTAAACCGGTTAATGTCTCGTGAACCACAAGACTGTACGCGTAAACCTTTCCAACGTAGGATCTATGTGTTTACGCACGCGATCGTACATACGTAGACCTTTCACGGCTTCATGCATGTCGCAACCACGACACTGTACGCATAAACCTTTCGAGCATAGGCTCAATGTGTTTACGTCCATTATCCCTACGTACGCGTAAATCATTGACCGCTTCACGCACATCTCATGAACCATAGCAACTCTCCCAAATCATATCTTGCGTAGACGCGTGAGATAACAAACTTGCGCTCAGTTTGGATCCACTAGGCCACGCGTGGTTGCTTAGCATTTTCCTTTTTTTCTCACATGTGGATAGCTCTCTTTCCATCGTTTTCTGCGCCCATTTTTCCTGCCAAGATTAATTATTTCCCTGTGAGCACCACGCTGGATAAGTTCCAACTTCTTTTTATTTTATATACAATATGTTAAATGAATTTAAATTTTAAAAATCCAAGTAAACTTTCGATAGAAAATTGAAACTTTCAACTCAAGATTTGAAAATTGTCAACTCAAATTATAATACTTTCAACTCATATTAAAAAGCATTCAGCTCAAAATTTAAAAACTCTCAACTCAATTTGAAAAACTTTAAACTCACAATTTCAAAATTTTCACGTCAAATTTTTAAAACTTACAACAACAAATTTAAAACTTTCAACTACTCTTTATAGACTTTTAACTAAATTATTTATGTTTTTAAAAAATAATGTTAATTACCATAATTAGCACTAACACCATGGCATCAAAGTTTGGACCGCGCTTGCACTGCACTACTGCACGCGAAATTTACGTGTAAACCTTTCGAGTGGCGGACTCAGGAATTTCTAATAGCCTGGACAAACCATAAACAATATGCTAATCAATCGTTACCTCTTTTTCTATCTTGTTCACTGAGCATCCAGCTCAATTCTAAACCTAACAACTACTAAGATAATCATATTTCTAGTTTGGCCTTAACTAAAAATGACTTGCTTGAGTTTGGGCAAACGAGAGCCACATAAAAGATTAAAAACAAACAAACAGTGGAACTGAAGCTCACATCAAAATCAGGTATTTAGGTGCAACGTAGTAGCGTGAGCAATTAAGAGGATAAGCTAATAAACTCTTCTTCTTTTTTACCTTGCGCTACTCGAACGCTGGTTCTTCTCCTCCAACCACGATATCTTGTTCTTGAGCACGTTCGTGTATGCCTACCACATAAATATTCCTGTTACACAAATCCATGGGGAAAAATAACACATTTTGATGAGGAGTTTCTCCGTAGATTCAATGGAACCTCACTGTACTGTTGCTCGGGACCACGCCGCGGCCCGCTGGAGCACGCCGCGGGCCCGCGACGCCGCCTACTGTGGTCGCCTCCTTGCTCGCTGGGTCGCTACTGCCGCCCGCGCCCCCACTGTCGGAGGCGCACGCCACGCTCGCCCTGCGCTTTGTCGCCGCGCGCCGCCCCACGAGTCCGTGACTACTGTCGCCCGCGTGCCCCGCGAGTCCCACGATCGCTTGCCACCCGCCGCCCGGAGTGCCGGAGCGCGCGCGCCGCGATGTCCTGCTCGCCCGCTCGTGCGTCACCCCGTCCACCGCAACGCCCGCGTTGCTCGGTGATTTCTTCCATGGTGAACGCGCATGATGGTTCGGTTTCAAGCTTTGTGCTCACCTCGTTTCAGCCCATATATGATCTCGGCTCAGCTTGAGCCGGGCGTGCCCAGCTAGCGGGCCTTGGGCCCGCCACGCTTTTGAGCATAGGCTTTATATATTTGTGTCCACATTAATCCACACATAAGCATACACCATTTAGGCACCTCGCGAACCACGGTAAAAATCTAAGAATCGATGTTCACATTGGCTTGGAGCTCCCATTGCGTACATTATATAATCACATTCAATCTTTTTCGCCAATTTTTCTCTTGAACCTTTTGTTCTCCGAGCCGGTGCGTGGGAGCGTATTTTACTCGCCTAGTTACGCGATCCTCATCTCCCACCCTCATGCTCTCAGCAGGGACTAGGGACCGTGCTTACAACGGGATGATGTG
Source organism: Oryza australiensis (assembly GCA_019925245.2). Lineage (NCBI taxonomy): Eukaryota > Viridiplantae > Streptophyta > Magnoliopsida > Poales > Poaceae > Oryza > Oryza australiensis. Next base: position 23,900 of record JAIFGZ020000728.1, on the reverse strand, counting down.
CGTTATGCTTTGGTTTTCTTGTAAATTTAACGGGTGCTAATGCTGCCCTCGGGTACACAAGATCTAAGCTCGGGGCCATTGTGTACAATATATAATCCCAAAAAGAGAATCTCCCTTGATTGTGCTTTGCGTGCAAGGAGAACGGACATCATCTTCCTCAACTCCGCCGAACGACCCGCCGTTGATTCCTCGTTATCCGATCGATGAGTGCGGCTCAATTCACTCTTTGGAGAAAGGCTCATCTGTCATCCTGTTCGTAACCCCTTTAATCCTCGGTTGTCGAACCAGACAACCAAAGGACTAAAGATGGGCATGTTTAGTCCCTGAGCGAAATAACCGAGATTAAAAATAAATTTAGTCCCGTTGATATCACCAACCGGGACTAAAGATATAAGCACCTCCCGATGGACCTCCCAATTTTTTTATTTTTTTATTGTTTTTTCCTGGTGCGGAATCAAATTCACATATGAAATACATCACAAAATTCAAAAATCGACATCACAAAATTCACAAATCCACACCATAAAATTCACAAATCCACACCACAAAATGCACATCACGGATCCACATCACAAAATTTACATGTATCACAAATCGAGTAAAGATTACAAAATTTAGAAAAAAAAAATTTGTAGCGCCGGATCCGGTGGAGGAGGTCGGATCCGATGGAGGGGCACCGAGACCACCGCCACCGGGAGGAGCATGGATCCAACGTAGGGGAGCACCGAGATCGCCGCCACGGCGGAGGGGGCACCTGATCCGCTACTAGGAGCACTAAGACCACCGCCACACGGCGAGGAGGGCACAATCCGGTGGAAGGGGGCACGGATCCGCCCGCCCGCACCGTCCCGCCGCCTATCGTCGGCCGCAAGCGCCGCCGCCCGCACCACCTCGCCCCGCACCGCCCCGCCACACGCCCCAGTAGCACGCCGCCACCTCGCACCGCCCCCGCCTACCGCACCACACCGCACCGCACCGCACCGCCGATCGCCCCGCCCCGCCCTCACCATCCCGCGCCGCCATATCGCAAGTGAGGGAGAGAGCTGAGAGAGGAGAGGAGGGACTAAGGGAGAGCGAGAGATCGAGGGAGAGAGAGGAGGGAATGAGGGAGAGGATGAGCATGCATGGCGTTGGGAGAGGGGTAGAGATAAGGACGCGCACGGTAAACGAGGAGATAAGGATAGTCTTAATTTTTCATTCCGGTTGGTATAAAAAACCGAAACTAAAGATTATTAGTCCCGGTTGGTAACACTAATCGGGACAAAAAATAGCATCTTTAGTCCCGGTTAGTGTTACCAATCGGGGCCGCAGACGCCTCGATAATCTCGACATGATTTGAACCGGGACTAAAGATGATCTTTAGCCTCTGTTCGTGTCACGACCCAGGACTAAAGGTCCTAGAGATCCGTTGCCTTTTTAAACCGGACTAAAAATATTTTTAGTCCCTGTACAACTCAAACCGGACTATTGTGGATTTTGGCACTTCAACCAAAAATGGTTTCTCCAAAGTAGTGATTCCTCATCACATCCGCCTCTCTAGGACCTCACCACTTTGGCGGGCCCAAGGGCAAGGCTAGCTGGGAGGCTCTGCCCAGGAGCTCAATCGGGGCCGATCATATATGGACCGAAGCGAGGTGAGCACGGGCTTGAAACCGAACCATCATGCGCGTTCACCATGGAAGAAATCACCAAGCGACGTGGGCGTTGCGGCGGGACGGTGACGCACGGACGGCAGAAGCGGACGCCGCGGCGCGCGCTCCGGCGCTCCTCCGCACCGGGTGGCAAGAGGTCGCGGTGTCTGGCAGGACTGCGCGGCAGCAGCGCGAGATCGCGTACTCGTGGGGCGACGCGTGGGCGCGAGAGGCGGGCGCCGTGGCGCGCGGAGTCCTCCGGCGCTTGGGACGGCGGCGGCGTAGCCATCGGGCGAGCGGAAAGGCGGTAGTAGGCGGCGCCGCGGCCCACGGCGTGCTCCTGCGGTTGGCGGCGTGGTCCCAGAACAGAAGCCGAGTGAGGTTCCATTGAATCTATAGAGAAACTCCCGCATCAAAATGCGTTATTTTCCCCATGGATTTGTGTAACAAAATATTTATGTGTAGGCATACACGAACGAGCTCAAGAACAAGATATCGTGGTTGGAGGAGAAGAACCAGGCGGCTCAGTGTAGCGCAAGGTAAAAAAGAAGAAGAGTTTATTAGCTTATCCTCTTGATTGCTCGTTTCTCGCTCGCACCTAAATACCTAATCTTGATGTGAGCTTCGGTTCCACTATTTGTTTGTTTTTAATCTTTTATGTGGCTCCCAATTTGCCCAAACTCGGCAAGTCATTTTTAGTTAAGGCCAAACTAGAAATATGATTATCTTAGTAGTTGTTAGGTTTAGAATTGAGTCGGATGCTCGGTGAACAAGATAGAAAAGAGGTAACGATTGATTAGCATATTGTTTATGGTTTGTCCAGCTATTAGAAATTCCCTGAGTCCGCCACTCACTCTTGGAGAAACCATCATTGGTTGAAGTGGCAAAAACCACGGTAGTCCCGGTTTGAGTTGCACCGGACTAGAGATAATCTTTTATCTCTAGTCCCGAGTTTAAAATTCAACGGCCCTCTAGGAGCAGTAGTCCTGTTCAGTGTCATGAACCGGGACTAAAGATCACCTCTAGTCCGGTTCAAATGTTGTCGGGCGTGTCGGGAGCGCCGGGCACCTTTAGTCTCGGTTGGTAACACCAACGGGGACTAGAGATGCCTCAGTCCGGTTGGTGTTACCAGCCGGGACTAAAGGTGTCCGTGCACTCGACACGCTCCGACAACATTTGAACCATCACCTCTAGTCCCTGGTTCTTGACACAAACCGGGGACTAAAGGTCCTAGAGAGCCGTTGAAATTCTTAAACCGTTGCCTCGGGACTAGAGATGCCATCTCTAGACCCGGTTGGTGTTACCAACCAGGACTAGAGATTTTGCTTTATATACTCCTTCTTCCTCCTCCATCCCGAGCGACCACACTTGTACATCTTCAAAAATTTTCTCGGCTAAGAGGTCGGTTTTGCCAAGGTTAGCAACTTCTTTGGTGATAATACACAAATATTTGCTATCTACAAGGTTAGCAACTTCTTCCTCTTATAGATTTGCGGTTGTTTTCTATACATTTTGCTATCTACATGTCATGTGCTATCTACAATCTTAGCACTTCGCATTTTGCGGTTGTTTTCTATACATTTTCATCTCTAGATTTGTATGTAAACATGAGGAGATGTTTTCCGTCCACTTAAAATTCACCTCTAGTCCGGTTGGTTTTAAGAACCTGGGACTAATTATTTCTGATGCCCTATTATATTGTGTTATATTCATATATAATTATAATTAACATATGTTCATATATTCATATATAATTAACATATGTTCATATAATTAACAACAAATATTATAAATTAAAATAATAACATATAATTAACATTTGTCATATTCCAAACTATTTAAAATTTAAATAATAATATATATTTAACATATGGCCTATTTGAAAAATATTTTAAATTGAAATAATAACATATAATTAACATTTGTCGTATTTAAAACTATTTTAAACCTTAAACCCTAAACCCTAAACCTTAAACCTAAACCCTTTTACCATTAACCCTTAACCTAAACCATAAACATTATTTTAAACCTAAACCCTAAACCCTCGTACCCTATTTTAAGGAGGCGTGGCGAGCTCGTGTATCTCCATCAAACTTTGAATAGCGAGAGATATGGCAATGATTGGATAGTGCGCTATATATGGCAATGATGGCTTGCCTTCCCCGTTCCCGTCTCAATGCCTCCTCCATATATGGCAAATATGGCAATGAACGTGAGGGTTTAGGGTTTAGGGTTTAGGGTTTAAAATAGGGTTTAGGGTTTAGGTTAATGGTTAATGGTAAAAGGGTTTAGGTTTAGGGTTTAGGGTTTTTTGGTTTAAAATAGTCTTAAATACGACAAATATTAATTATATGTTATTATTTCAATTTAAAATATTTTTCAAATAGCCATATGTTAAATATATATTATTATTTAAATTTAAATAGTTTGGAATATGACAAATGTTAATTATATGTTATTATTTTAATTTATAATATTTTTGTTAATTATATGAACATATGTTAATTATATATGAATATATGAACATATGTTAATTATAATTATATATGAATATAACACAATATAATTGGGAACTGTAATAATTAGTCCCGTTTTTAAAACCAACCTAGGCTAGAGGTGAATTTCGTGGGCGGGAAAACATCTCTGAGTCCCGTTGGTGGCTTAAACCGGGACTAGATTTGCCCGCCTACCTGGGGACACGTGGCCGCCCGTCATCTCTAGTCCCGGTTGGTGGCTTCAACCGGGACAAAGGTATGATCTTTAGTCTGGTTGAAGTCTGCCACCTGACTATATCATCTCTAGTCCCGGTTGATGGCTTCAATCGGGACAAGAGATGCCGTATTTATATATAGCAAGGGCCTCACCGGGATCCAAACACTTAGCCGTTTTAAGCACAACCGCATCGTCTTCTTCGCTGTCCGTGCCGCCGAGCACAAGGACGCCGCCGCGGCGCACGCCGTCTCCGCCGTCTTCATCGCCGTCGTGTGCTGGAGGATCAACGTGCCACCGTCTTCATCGCCGTCGCGCGCCGCCGCAGGTTAGCCGCCCGCCGCCCCCCTTTTTCTCCATGATGCGCGCTAGGGTGCCGCCGCCGTCGATGCCATCACCATCGCCACCATTGTCGTGTCCGCCACGGCCGCCGCCTCCCGAGATCCCCACACCGCCGGCCACCCCTAAACCCTTAAACCTTGCCTCCCCCTCCACGCCGTCGGCCGCCTACATCCTTGTCTCCGCCGTCGCCTCCTCCATGCCGCCGTCGTCGCCGCCGTGCTATATGTTTAAATTTCCAAATTTTGTGAATGTGAATGAATGAGGAGGATTTGAATATGATTTCGATGTGTATGTGTAAATTTGTGAATATAATTTCGATGTGTATGTGTAAATTTGTGAATATGATTTCGATGTGTATGTGTAAATTTGTATGGACTTTATATGTAAGTGGACATTTATTTAAATTTTAATGCATGAAAATTGTGAATTTTGAATTTTGAATGTGTATTTAAATTTAAATGCATGAATAGATTTAAATTTGAATGTGTATGTGACTTGTGAAGTTTGTATTTTTGAATGAACGAGAACGTTAAAATCAACAAACGGATGTGAACGGACGGACGGACGGACGTACGGATGTGGACGAAGCCGGACGGACGGACGAACGAACACTGCTCGTTCGTTCGTTCGGCCGTTCGTTCGTGGCCGTTACAACGTACATAGGCATGCAACGTCCTCTCTCTCTTCTCTCCTCTCCACTTCCTCTCATCTCCACCTTATCTCCCTCACATCATTCTCCTCTCTTTCTCTCCTCTCCTCCTCCGATGATCGTACTCACGGACATCAACATACGTTAGAACGAACGGACGATAGTTTAGGATTTGGGTTAGGGTTAGGGTTAAGGGTCCGAACGAACGGACATGAACGAACGATAGGTTAGGGTTAGGGTTGGGTTTAGGGTTTAGGGTGAACGAACGAACGACCGAATGGAGACGTGAACGATAGATTGAACAAATGGTCGGTCGTTCGGTCGTTCGTTTCGTCCTGTCGTTTACAAGTGCGGATGTAATCCGAGGAAGTGACTTCTCAAAAAATACCACCATTATGGATGTGCACAATTGGATCTAGTGTCTGTCGGATTTCATCTATTTTTTCCATCTTCTTCTTTTTTGTCTATGTTTTTTTACGTAGACATACATGATATTCCTGAATAATTGATACATGTATTAACCGATTAAATTTTTTTTCAGAATTCTTTGATTAAGTCCTCAACCCCACAACAATCAAATGGCGAATCGTGACGAGGAAGATTCTCCTTGATGAGATCGCACGAGGAACAGTTTTACAACGAGGAGGGACACGAAGATCCAGGATCGCATTGCCTCAACGAGGGAGGAACGAGGGGAGACGAGCGGGAACGAGGAGGGGAATGAGGGCTCCGCCTCCGCCTCCGCCTCCGTTGGACGTAAGAGGCCACGCGGCCTCGAAGAAAATAGAGGGTCGACATGTCATATACGAGAGGTGGCACTTGACGGTCGACCAATTGCCTCGGAGGACGCCATTTTGCAAGGAAGTTTGTGGCGCACACGGATAGGTGGTGAGGATCACGTGCCCGTAAGCGTTGCCAACCGGAGGCGGACTACCAAAGGAGGAGAGGAGCGAGCTATCTCCCGGACTCGGAAGAAAGAGATGCTCTAGACGACAATGCTTGCACGTTCACCATCCCGGACTCGATCGGGCAAGGGTCAAGGAATGGACGTTGAAGAAATGACAGAGCTCTTCAGAACTACAAGAAACAGATTACACAAAAATATATCCCGAAGGGCCGGACACCGATTTTGACAAGTTCCCAAAGCTCGAGAGATCATTGGGATGCTTTTGTTGAGCACAAGACCGTGAAGAAGCGCAATCTATCATAGAAAAAGAACAAGGCCAACGCAAATAAAAAGAAATACCATCATAGGCTTGGGTTAGGCGGCTATAAAAAATAAATGGAGAAAATGAGAAAAATGGAAACCGACCTAGAAGCACGGGATATCGTTCCGTGCACAACAACCGGCAACGATCAAAGAACTGGTTCTATGCTCACGGCGGCTCACTTAATCCCGTCGATGGCACAGTGATCTTTGGTGATGAAATTCAAGAAGCCGACGGAGGTTAGAGGAGGCGGTGCGGCCGGTTCTCGGGCTCGTTCAAGCCCGATAGAGAGAAGGACGAGCTAACACTCGTCCTCCAAAACCCAGCACCCGGGCGTACGCGAGAAAGGCGTCGTCCCCAGGAAATACGGGTTCCAAGCCGACATCGACACATACGGAGCCGAATGAGGTCAAAGCGAGAGAATGATGCTAGATTCGAGATGGAAATGAAGCTCTCGCAAATTGATCGGATTGTCGACGAAAGGGTGGCTCTAAGGTTGGGCCGAGGAGCGGAGCCGGTGAGTTAGCCAACGCTTGGCCCATCCGGCAACAACCGCACAACTCCAACGGCGGCCAAGCAGGAAGCACCAAGGCGTCTACTAGAAATAAAGGCGAGCTGGCCCCACAAGCTCAACCGAAGTCCGCCATGCCCCGTGGATGACATCACACACGCGGACCCCGTGTGATTTGCACATCCCGCCAGAAAACATAACAATAAAGGTAAGTTCGTACTTTTATATTGTACGTATATTTTCTTGAATAACTTGTCAATCAACGTTCATTATTAACTAATAAGCAATCTTCTCGAAACGGTCGTGTCGGGCATGGCTATTCCGGAGCCCGAGACGCACCTACCACTCTGGTCGTTCCACCTTCGTACTCGAAGGTTGAAATTGAACAGTGGAATGCGGCTATGAAGATGCGGAGGTGGATATCCCGGAGGAGACGGGGAGACGACGCCAAGAGAAACGGCTCATGGAATATTTCTTCGGAGGAAGATCTTCATGTAAAAATCCCGGACGAACAGCGTCTCCTTTATCGTTCCACCGTCCTCGCCTCCACGTGGGCCGTCTTCTCCGCCTCTTCGCCGCTCTGCCTCCTCCGCCTCTGCGTCGCCTCCACGAGCACCGACTCCTAAACGGCCGAGTCTCCAACTCCACCGCTTCCAACCCTCCTCCGTCGCCACAACGAGCACCGACTCCTAAACGGTCATCATCCAAGAGCGCGCCGTCAATATCAAGCGGTCGTCCAAGAAAGACTCGGAGAATTGAGAAGACACCGCCACATGCACCAAAGCGGTCATGGCCATGACGAGGGCGAAGAAAGGCAAATATGTACCCCGCTTGGCATGCACCACGAAGCCTCTGGAGTTCAGTAGACGATTCCAAATATTAGACCGATTTAAGACAATTCATGCAAGAAGTGGAGTTAATATGGATCACTTACACGGGCGTGCACTAGCGAAGGCTCCGCTTAAATACAAGTTCAACCTTGGAAAGCCTCTCGTCAAGCCGGATCTCATGAAAAAGCTTCCAACTCGGATGTACCGCTTCCATCGGTGGTACATGCAACGATCCAAAGAAGGGTGAAGACATGATAACATGCAAATATTCAATTGACTACTTCTTCGATAGAGATGACTACCTCTATCTCCGATTCGAAGATATATTCGACTGTACCAACTTGATGCCCTTGACGTGCTTACTTCTAACGCGCGGGTTTGTAAGTATCGCACGTTATTCGTTTCTTACCTCCTTGAATTTAGTGACTAAAATTCTTTTAACCGTTGTAGAATGGCGATCCAAGATCGCAACAAGCACAAATGCACCAAGCATGGATTCATGGATCCACGCAAAATCAACGACACATTGGTTGATCGTTTCCTAATGACACCGTGGACAACATATACAACACGCTTGTGAAGCAACACTTCCAGGTCCTTCATCCTTCGCTCTACAATACTACGTAAGTTTTTCTTTCTTTTCGAACCAATTTCAATCCCGTGCATACATAAAGTTTCATATGTGTCATCTAAACTAATTTGCAGATTCCACTGGATTCTCGTTAGTACTTGACATGGGTCGATCGAAGATCCATGTCTTTGACTCAATGGATAAACCAGAGTCCATGTACTCCGACATATTTGAACCGTTTAATGTGTAATGTCATACTTTCTATTGCATATGTGCGGTTCTCGAATAATTACGTGCTAACTTTCAACCGCACGTAGGGCATTGGAACGATTTCGGGTCAATGTTCGCGGAAAGTGAAAGATAAACTCTCGTGCGGATGAAGTTTCCTGGTGAGTAACATGCCTGTTCCTAATTTGAGTTGAATCATTATTATGTTCTAAAATATGAAATGCATATTAAATCTAGCGTCGTTTCTCTTTTAGTGTGCAAAAATCAGAGACACCAACCTATGTGGATATTACGTCAAATGCGACTACATTCACCAGCTTTATGATCGAAGATTATCAAAGCTCGATGATCTAGATGTACGTATAACAGCAATTCATACATTACGTCTCGATTTCTTATTCACTTCATATATTTATTTCTCGTTTATTCTAATTAATGACAGCTTATGGGAGTAAGAGGTTCGACCTCCTCCATGAGACTTTCATACAAGTCGTGAAGATTTGATGGGATTTATTAATGAGCGGGTCGTTGATCCCGCGGGGAGTTCTTCGTTAGTTTTAGTAGCTAAACCACTCCATCCACAAAGAAAGTAGATTAGAGACATTTTTTTATAAGCTAGCTAGGAAACATGTATGAATATTGTACATATTTTGGTAATATATGTATATTTCCTTTTTTAAAGTTCATTTAAATGTGTGTAAATTATATATTTATGTGTAATATAATATATATGTGTAATATATATATAGCAAAATCATTGAGAAAGGGCAAATTAAAAAAATTATCCTCGGTTTAAGCTTCATCAACGGGACTAAAGATGACTGAGCCGGCCACGTGAGCCTGTCATCTTTAGTCCCGTTGGTGGCTTAAACCGGGACTAAAGATGCATCTTATTTAACCTGACTAGAGGTCGTCCATCTCTAGTCACAGATTCGTAGTCTCGATTTGACAACCGAGATTGTTACTAACCGACATGTGGTTTTCTCCCGTAATGACTGGATCTCACCGATCACGCCGCATGTGTTGTTTTTCCAGCTGTTACAAGTCGCCGTTGCTCCCGGGTTCGTGACCGCCGCCGAGACGTTCTAGCCGGCCGTTGCCGTCCAAGCCTCATCGATCCCCGGTTATAGCTTGGTGAGCACCTAGGAACCTTGTGCACGCACATTCATGCATGCCCCGTCATATCCCGATCCGAGCCGTAGCTCAACGATATGCATGAGCATGCCGAAACCATCACCGCTTCTGGAGTCACCTCCGGCGATGATCCGGCCACCACGCTGAACAAAATCACTACCTAAGGGTGCGCAAGAGAGTTACACCGTACATTTTACATTTTGGACGCATCCCATCCGATCCAAGATGTGCTGTTTGCTGCGCCGCGGCAAAATAGGCCATGGCTTCCTGTACAGTCCAGGTCGAAGGGACCTCTTCGGGAGGAATCAAAACTATGGGTACCATTCTATAAACATTCCTTGAGACTGAGCGGGGGCGGGGTAATATTATCTTTACCGATAGGGTTTGAAATTTTTTATCAAATTCAAAATTTTCAAAAAAATAAAAAAATCATGGATGTAGTTTTGATTTTTAGTGGTATATGGTGAACTTTTTTAAAAAAGTAAGATAAAGTCATATTTGAAGGCAAAATTGATAGTAGTTTAGAAAATTAAAAAAATATTGGACCTTAAGTTACACTGTCTAACCAGCCCATTAAGATCCAATAGAGTAAGAAAATATCTCCTCTTGATTTATCCGTATCTCATGCGGTTTCATAATCATGTCCACTGATGAGGAGTATAAAAGATATATTATCAGGGAAACACCTATAGTTATACTTTATGATAGTCTTATTTATTTATTTCTATTGTTTTAAACTAAAACTTTTATATATTCGTGTTGTTTACAAAACAAACTATTATATCTATAATCGTGGACATTAGATTATGGACTCTATATTTTCAGCCACATGTGAACATCACTATGCTTTGAAATATGAGGTTAATTAATTGTCATTGTTGAATTATTATGTTATAAAATGTTGAATTGCTTCAAAGTAAATAATATAGAAAAGGTCATGCCGAATTTTGCTATTTTACATAAAAATTTAGGTTTATAAGTATCTTATATATTCTTTTTATTATCCCAAATTTCTCTACATATTTAAATAGTTTTTCAATTTTCCTTAATTTTGTTACTTCGAAATTAATCGCGTCGAGCCGCGCGGTTACCGTCCAAAGCACGTGGTAACCGTGCCGAAACTATGAGACCGCTGGAATTTGAATTCAAAAATTTAGATACAAAATTCGTACGGTTTTTGGGATTACCGTGATAACTGTTTTATCACGGGGGTGCAGTACCCATGTTCGTTTGATAAACCCTGAGACTGACGATGGACCTAGGCCTAACACGCAATAACTGTAACGACTGAGGTTTTCATACGACACGTGGTGTAGTGCTGGTTGTTGATTCCCACCAAACTCAGTGACCTTTTTGCATATTAGCTCTCACTTACATGTGGACCCCTGTAATTAAAATCTGAGAAATATAAGAAAATTAGTTAAAGCAATGTCTGTTAAACTGAAAAATATGAAACTTGTAAAATTTGTAGAAAATTCCCATTCTACCTTAATTTAGGATGAATGAAATTTCAGTACATTCATCAAATTATTATCTTTAATTATCAAAGATAAAATAGAGCACAATCAGTACTGAAAAATCCTTTAAAATTTTGTATAGACTATAAATACCACAATGTATATCCAACTTTTCAATAAAAATGTATATTATAACTTGCTAAATACATAGAAAATGTATCCTAGCTCCGAACTAAAACTTGTTAGAATCACAAACTTATATACTTCATTTAGATGTTATGTATACAAACTTATAAATTTATATACTTCATTCCTGGAAGATCTAGTATACAAAATACCTTCAAATTTAGATGTTATGTAAACAATCACATTTAGTATAAAAACTTTTAAAATTCATAGAGGATAAACTCATAATTTTAAAGTGATCTTTAATACTGTGAATTAAAATCTGGCACCTATAGTAGAAGAAAGTTCTCTAAAATTTTGTGTAACAAATAAATACCATAATGTGCTTTATAACTGGTAAAATTCTTAGTAATTTTTGCATGCTAGCTCTAAAAATGGAGAACCCAACTTAATTGAACTTAGAAAAACATGTTCTTTACTGCTGTAGACTAAAAATTGGCAGAACTTGGACATAAACCACATCAAAGATTAAATAGAGTGTAAATAATCTATTTATAGTATAGAACTTGTAAAATCCAATCTCTCACAAATGCAAAGTGATAAAATAGAAATTATTTCACCATAAAAATCATGTTTAGTCAGTACCTATCTACTGTACACAAACTAATGCATATAAAGCATTTTGGATTTTTTTAAGTATTTGGATGTTTATTTGGTTTGTACGTCATAATTGTATATATTGTGAATCCATTGACGGTAAAGGAGTGGACTTGGTTTTGCTCATCAGATTAGGGACTTCTACAAGTGAGTGAGGAAAGTGTCCTTTCGTTTGAACGTTTGAACACATTGAATCTTATGATTTTACGCAAAATGTTTTGTTTATAACCTTGCATGTGTTTATTTATCTAAAACTTTGTGTGAATATGGTAAAATGGTAGATATGACCTAATTGTTGCATTATCATTCTTTGAAACTTGAATTTGCACCTGGTTGTAACCGTAGGATGGTTTAGAGTACATGCCATGTGCTCAAATGGGCTTATAATTGCTTAATATGCTTTCATACGCTTAATCATGTTTAGTGAAAATCTAAATACCAAACCACTTTATATATGTTGAAATGGAAATTTTATAACTTCTGGATAGAGGTGATTCTCTGTACATTTGTGAAGTAAAATGAAAACATAAATTTTAGATTTGGGCGATAAGAGGTGCACATATGATGGTAGTTATGCACCGATAGAGAAGTGTTCGTCTGAGCCGGACCGAACTCTATATCACTTACTATTGTTTATCGTATATCCACATATACTAGTTATAGGATGGCCTTGGCTTACTAAGTTCTTCCTTTTCTAAGCTTACATTCAGGAGACCGTTGTATTATGAGTTAGTCTATTTGATAGTTTATAAGAGCTACCCATGTATCTAGTTTATAAGAGCTACCCATGTATCTCGCAAAAGAACTGATGTTTGGTTTGTGGAGTGGGCATTTGAGCATGTCCAAAACAATGATGTAGTGCCTCATGAGTAGGGAATGCTATGCCACGGTGTCGTGGTCAGTAGGCCAACTGTCCGACGACACTAAGCTTCCGGGCTTAGTGTGGAGTTTCAGTTCATGCAAGGTTAGATGGTAGACTGTCTCGTTGTAACCTTTACAACGTATTTTACATGTAAAGTGTGGTGGTACCGATGGATACCGACAAACTAGAGGATTCACATCATGAAGTTAACGTTGTACGGATTCAGAGTTTAGAACTAATCAATTAACCGTGTTTACGGTCAAGGACAACATAGTGTGTGCCATAAATATAGTTTTGTGCATTTAAATGTGTTTGAAAATACGCTATGGGGTTGAAAATTTATGATATTTATGATGATTATATGATGTTGACTATGATGACTTGGGCAACCAAATATCTAGTCCAGGTGTCCCGACAAATAAGTTGGTGTCCAAATGACGTTATTACCCCTCATGTGATTTTAGCGTATTGTTTACTCAGCTGTTAGGTGGTCCATCCTGATTGGTCGCGCCCACTTTTATGCACGTTTATGCTGACCGCACTTCAGAAATACTTTTAAGGGTATATGAGACAATTCAACATTTATGTGTGATTATACATTTGTTAAGATCTCCAAAATCTGATTTTTCATCTTCGAGCGATTTGTTTTATACATTTGCCATGTGTATAGCAGTATATGACAATTTAAATTTGAAATCATCGAATGTACTATTTTGATGTGTAAGGGGAAGTATGGGATGGTCAGAGAATTAAACATATCTATTTACTTATTTACTGAATTTGTATGTCCACTGTTTTACAGTCTATCGTTTTTTATTTTGATGATTGAATTTGAACATTGGTTCTGATCTGCATCTCAAACTTATGTAAGCAAACATATTGGGTAGTGTCCGATTGATAATAATAACCTTTACTTGAAGTTAAATTACATAGTAATCACTGTTTGCATGTTGAGAAAAGGAAAATTATTATGAAAAGCCAGTTAATAAGAAATGAACACAAAATTTCATTCCCGTAAAACTGTGACTTGAATTATGCAGCTCAAAGGGGCTCTGGTGTCTTTCATGGTATCATAATGAGCTACATTGTTGATCATTGTACATGGGAGACATGTGTGATCATGGATTGGCGAGCAACACTTCCTGTTTTTATGCAGAACCATTAATTTTAAAACAGCTCTATTGCCACATTGCTTATCCAAAGTAAATATAAGAATAAAGACGATACCAGCTGTATCAGCGGACTGTAATAATGCATAGTTTGGTCTTTGCCGCACTGTCGAAGAATCGTTTATGTGGCAGCTTCTTAAATCATTAGCAGTTACATCTTACTGTCAATCTTACCCTCAATATTTTATTTAGCAAAAAAAAGACTCCAACAATTCCCTCAAATCTCCCTTAAAAATTAGTGACGCTAAAATAACATCCCCACCACACATATATTAGCGACGCCAACCCTTTCCCCAATACTCTCCCACGTGACCTCCTTCCCACGGTGGCTTCCCGCGATTTTTCTGTTTTTCCCGCCCGGAGCACCTCCGAACTGCCCATCAGCCACCGCCCTATGCCCCCGCACCGGGCCGCGTCCCCGCACCAGTGCGCCTCTTCGCCGCTCGCCCTCGTCACCCGCCCCGCTCCCGCATCGGTCGGCCATCGATGTCGTCACACCGCTGCCCCGCGCCGTGACTGCCCACACCCCGCATTGGTCGCTCGTCGGCGCTTGTCACCCGTGCCGCACCGCTCCGCTCTCCACTGCCGCGCGCCCCGCACCGCCCACTACCCAGCGGCACCGCGCCACGCCACCGCCCGCCGGCCACCGCCCGATGCAGCCAGATGACGGCGCTTGCTCCCATCCGGGGGAAGGTCGCCACTGGCGACCCTGGGATCCGGCAGGGAGGCGCGCGGAAAGAGAAGTAACGCGGGGAGAGTGCGCGTGGGATGGCGTCGGCTTCGACAGAGCAAGAGGCACGCGATTGCACCTATCAGCGACGGAGATCATGCGCCGGGAGCCAAGATGTGGACTTCTAAGTGGGCATAATTTTGATGACGTGGCTTGTTTTAAATTATTGGAAAGTAATTTTTAGGATTGTTGTGTGGGCTGTCATGTTTTTTTAGAATTTTTTTAACATAGCCCCAATGTCTTAATTTGGGAAAGAAATTTATAGGAGTCTCTTGGAGTTGGCTCAATATGCACCAAATAGAGCTGTCCACATGCAAAAATACTAAAAACTGGTCTGGCATAATTGACCAAACATATTGTATGTACGAACATATTACAGCCGAACCTGAACAGGGTAAGCCCACAGGAGTAGACATTTTCGACGTGATAACATGGGATGCAATAGCTGAAAAAAAGTATTACGCAATATATATGGATATTATACCAACAAGAAATCAATAATCAGAGTATTTTTAGTTGTTAATAAATGTGTGGCAGTGTACCTGTCTCACTAAATGGGAGACAATGAGGTGTGATTATCGATTGTATAGTCTCATTTTCTCCAAGACGTAATTAACTGAATAAGATGGTGTTCATAGTGTTTTCATTTGCATGTAACAACCATATATTTGGTTGTTTAGTTACTTTTGACATTATTATTAGCAAATTGATTTAAACCTTGAGATTCCTCCTCCTTTCGTCGCTTGTACGCATGGGCCTTCATTTTCCTCGCCCCTTTTTTTCTCAAGCCTAATTGATGCGTACCTCTCTCTAGCACGTTTCCTTCTTAATTAGGACGCTGAGATTAGTACCATCTTCATGCACACGTGTAAAATATGTTTACTCTAAGAGGGTAGAAATAGACATTCATAAGTTGCATGCGTTGCCTGTGTTCCTTTTGTTGCAAACTGGAAGAGATGTGCATCTGTTACTGCCATGTTGTTTTCGTGAATCCCCGGCACTTGCATTAGTAATGTCAGCAAAAGGGCCTGAGGGAAGAAATCTTGCGATATCAGCATGCAAAAACATCTTAATCGACTGAATAATATGCACATATCTGAACCAATAAAAAAACTCACCTAATAATGTTAAGATGTTGGTGTGGAGCCTCAAATATTGCTATCCGTATCCTGCAATATCGCAGGTAACCGGAGAATTGCAATATTCTGCAATATCCAAAGTGATAAACATGTCCAAGAGTAAAGAATGCATATAGTCCTCAGGCATAACAGTTAACTACAAGCAACAAAGATACTTTTAAGATATCTTTCACTACAAGCAACAAAGATACTTAAGATATCTTTCACGACCTCCATTCGGCACAGCAATTGGTCCAAAGGATGGTGCAGCAATAATTATACAAATAAAACTCAGTACTCCACTCACCATTAACAAGCAGCTCAGAGAAATAAATAATGCACATGTATAAGGGACATGACATATTTTCCATGACCCACATGATGACATCTTATAAACAAAGCAACTGGGGTGGAAAAGGAATGGGGCATAACAATAATGATACAAAGATTATAACAAGAAAAGACCAAATCTGTATTATGACATATCGGCATAGCATTGTCACGCTGAAAACTATACGATCCCAAAATGATGTTCCTATTTACTGTCAGAAACTTAAACTGAGTTATGTCAATTGTACTATTGACTCTTAGCACTTACAAACATAAATGTCCTGAACCAACTAAATTGGGAGAGATGATCATGGATATTTGTTGGGCTCCTGATTGTGAAGTGCAAATGATTCAGATTCCAATTAGAACATGCGTTTTAATTATATCTGCAGGAAGCTATTCTGAAGTTTATCATTGTCAGAATGTACTATGAGCTTTCCCTTTATATATGTTGCCCCTATTTACAACCAAAAAACTTGAAATGAGATATATTCAGATTCTGAAATATATATATATCATGTGCTGAATCTGAAATAGCATATGTAGTGCTCTACAGTACTAAATACTGCAACTGTTTATTTTTATGCTAGGTGATAATATCTGCACCATTTGTTTTCATGCCAGGTGAAAATGAAGGGTGGCTTTCCGCTGCGACTAATCAATCCTGAAATAACTCCTTTTTCTCGACTAATCGTGCAAATTGTTCAAATATACAACAATTAAGGCCTAGCAAAAATACTTATAGTCTGAACTGATGCCAGGAGAAAATAACAGAAGGCCTAGCAAAAGTGATCAATCCTGCAGCTACACGTGCTGCTTGGCCGGATTCAGTATGACTATTTTCCTTTTGTTTAGACTTTGGAGGCTTGAATGCTCTTTGCGTTGTTATTTAATTTGCTATTCGTTATTTTTTTGAAATAGATTCGTTCCTGTACAGAGGAGGCATACGTAGCAGAATATGAAATCACTCATAGAGAGGCATAATACACAGTTACTTTCAATCACTTCCATTTTCACTGTAAGTTGTAAGTTATTCCAGAAAGGCCATGATGATATTACTATTAGAATATTGGATTAAATGCATGCCTAGTAGGTGTCCTTCCTATTAAATGCCTCAGGAAAAATCTGGATGTGATTTCAGCATACATTTGTGTGACCAGACCCTTCAATTTGATTGTCTAACAGTATCGATTGATGATTTTTCAAGAAAATTCACTGAAGAATTTTCATAATTTATTTACAATCCACTGATGAAATTGTACTCTTCAATCTATATAGCAACTAACAATAATCTTTTGCCCAGGGTAATTTTACTCCTTTCAATAATCTATTTACTGTCTGAAAGAATGTACTAAAAGATATTATATCTGCGGGAAGCTATTTCTGAAGTTTATCATTGTCAGAATGTGCTATGAGCTTTCCCTCTATGTGTTGCCCCTATTTATAATTAGAAACTTAAACTGAGATATTCAGATTCTGAAATATATATATATATTAGTAATCGTGCACGTGTAATGCACGATATATATATATATACTATTAAATATTTAAAATTTATGAGATAAATACTACGTGATTATATGAACCAAATATATAGATCTCTTAAAGGCACTTATAAAAGAAGTGAAAACAAGCTGCTCTACCAAGCCACTATTAATTTGGTATTTGTGGAATGATTGACATAATCTACAGATGAATTCTGATACTTTTTAACTGGGCATGATTCTCATCCCTCATATTCTTGGAGTATGCATGAAAATAACCTTTGTCTGCAGTGTACCTCAATTATTTAACCAAGTTAGGCATTTCAGGCAGATATAAAAGTACTTCTGCCACTAATTTGGCCTTGTCAATCTCAGATGGTGCACATCGCTAATGGTCACCTTTCCAATGAAATAGCTCACTCTGTCAAATAATTATATCATCCTAATGCCCTATTTTAGGGCGTAGGAGGCTGGGCACAGATCTTTGACTGTTAGATTTCACAATCAGATGGTTAAAATTTCACGTGTCTGCTTAAGTTGCTACTACATTATTAGTATATGCTGAATCAGAAATAGCATATGTTGTGCTCTACAGTACTAAATACTGCACCATTTATTTTCATGCTATGTGATAATATCTGCACCATTTGTTTTCATGCCAGGTGAAAATAAAGGGTGCCTTTCCTCTGCGACTAATCAATCCCTGAAATAACTCCTTTTTCTCACTAATTGAGCAAATTGTTCAAATATACAACAATTAAGGCCTAGCAAAATACTTTCTCTATAGTCTGAACTGATGCCAGGCTAAAATAACAGAAGGCCTAGCAAAAGTGATCAGTCCTACAACAATTCAGAGGCTCAAAATGGTTATACTACTAACCAGGATCCATGAGTAATGAGCAAATAAGAAGAGAAAGCCCTAATTATATGACATTTCTTGTCGAAGGAAAAAGGTATCAAACTGTCAATGTAGAAGCAATACACACTATGAGGAACTATAGTTCGACGGAAATCTGCCAAACAGACCTAACACTGTACACTCCATTCATAGCACACAACAATCAATTCAGCTTCAACATACTTATATAAGTGGTTTCGCTCAAATGCATACTGGCGGTCCGCAGTATGTTTTGTGATAAAATGAATTTTTAAAAATTTTTTGAATTCTCAAAATATAACAACTTTTAAAGATTCAAAATTTATCCTAAACTATAACAACTTCTTTACCTATATTTTTAACCAATCATAATAACATTCACCATTTAAATTTTCTACCTACTTTTCTTTTCATCCAACCATAATCTTTATTCATTTAATTTTATTTATTTTTAATTTATTTATTTAATTTTACTTATTTTTTAATATTTATGTTTAAGTTAAAATTTTTATATTTTGAGACTGAATGTATTAATACATGTGCATTAGGTAATCACACCGAGGTTAGGAGCAATCAATTAAGAAGGCAAAACGAAGCAGACATGACGTAAAGAAAGAAATAAAGCATAATGGTAGATAGAAATTGCTGTCAGTGGAACAGCTGTCAAACCCTGAGCACTGAGTTTTATATATCTCTACAGATATGGAACGTCATAAATTTCTATCAAACTATCGCTGTTATTCTAGATTGAAATGCAACCTACTATATTAATGTTTAGAAGCACAATCGTTGTTTCGTTAGAGAGGAAAATGCACAAATATGGCACTGTGAAGAATCTGCTAGCACAACAGCAAAGGAGAAATGAATCCCACAAATTCATGTATTAAGTGTTAAGGTTGGGTGTTTGGTTTAACCGAAAAACTCGGGATAGGTTTTTGGTCTTTTAAAAATTTTGATCGGTCTTGAGAATAAGGAAGCCTGAGAAAATTGGCCTCGGTATCGGTCGTGACCAAAATTTTAGAAGATCCAGAACAAGCCAAGTCCCTAATAAATTCTAGATAAAAAAACATACACATAAAAACACACACAAAAATCACAAATCAACTCTCTTCACTATCATGGGTCATAAATCGAAGCATGCTGGAGGTCAAAATTGAACCAAAATTCAGTTTAATTGTGCTACTAGATCTTAATAGACCATGAAATTCGGTTTGTTCGGTCTATTCAATTAACCGAAGGTACTAACCAAATTGGACATAAAAATTCACTCTTTCAACTGTAGTAGATCCATGTGGCTAAATAGTGACCGAATTTCTCGGTCTAGGTCTCTATCTCGATTTTTCGGTTCCAAGTTTTTCTCCTTACCCTATTAAGTGCAGTGCACCATGGCTTACACTTCGCCAACAGTCGCTGATGTCCATAGAACATGCCCTGTTCCTCCCTCGTAGGTGTGTGTCCAAATTGGGACAATCGATGATGTAGACACGATGGAGTTGGTGAGGTTGGGGTTGTGTCGAGGGACCGGATGAGGTGACTTCGGGCGTGTCGAGGACGAGGCGACGAGGCGGCATCGAGGTTGTCTGGAAGTCGCCGGGGTGGTGTCGAGGGATGGAGGGGACGAGGGCAGCCACAGCAACGGGCACAAGATAGGGTCGATGGCGGAGGTGGTGCGGAGCCTTCATTGGCAAGGGGATTGGTGGCATGGTGGCTTGTAGGATCGAGATATCGACTAGAGGGTGAATGAATAGGCGATTCAAAACTAAGTAGCACTAAGTCAAAACTAACCTAAGTTGCTAGACTTGGTGAGAGATAAGTCTAACTAAGCAACTAAGTTATGTTTTACAATCCTAGGGTGATAGTGGCTCAAGTGCATGTCTCTACAAATGTAAATTGCATAAAAGTAAATGCAACAAGTAAATGAGACAAGAGACAAAGGAGTTTTGGGAGCCTTGGAGGTCGAAACTCTGCAAAAAATCGGTTTCCTAGTCCCAGTTGAGGCGAGCCCAGCTCCACGGCTCAACCACGAAGCCACCACACGCCCCTTCGCTCGTGAAGGGTGCAAGGTGGGAGCCGGCCCACGAAGAGGACTACCCAAGCCTCGATCACTAGGGGTAGTTCTTCCTTCTCCCAAGGTGGTGAACTTCAAACCACTCACAAAACCTGTCGAGCCTTTCTCCACAATCTTCTTGCAGAGGTCACCAGCAACTCCTCCACAAGCCGTCTCAGGAGGCAGCAACTTCCAAGAGTAACAAATAATACCGTGGCTCGGAGATGATCAAGTGTCACTCTAGCTCTACAATGAAGCAATGCACTTGGCTCTTGGCTAATTCAATTCTCAAACACATTAAGTGGATGAACACAAAGCTCAATTGAGTGTGAGAGAGTGCAAGGGTGTATGCAATTGACGTAGAGTGTCAAGGAGAAGTTCCTTGTTGCCAAAGGGAGTTATTTATACCCCACACCAGTAAACTAGTCGTTGGGGACGAAATCCACCAACTTCGCTGCTGCCTCCAGGCCGGCCGTATCAAAAAGTGGTGGCCTTGGTCATTCAGAGTTTTAAGTTGTAACTGCTAGTTTACTAGCCGTTACAAGGCAATTATTGCTCGGACAACGTGTGGCCTGGCCAAACGAAGGCCAAAATGGTCGGTCGACCCAGCCTCGGCAGACCGCTGGACGCTGCTTGCCTGACCGATCATGGCTCGGCGGCTCGGATCGCCGGGCCGGATTAGGATCAAGGAGGCCGGTCGGGACCGAGTCGTATAGCCTGGTCGGGATCAAGTCATTAAAGGTCCCTGGACACGCAAGTAGTAAAAGACCTACGGCTGGGACCGCCTTACAAGGTTCCCATTAGACCCAGGATACACATCCACCTGCCGACCCGGCCTTTTCGGACAAAGTGACAAGAAATGAAGTTGGAATAAAAATGACCTAGGCCGCGTGTCAGCAAGTGATTTTTGGTAGAGATGATTAGACGCACATAAAACGAGAAACATGATTAGCATATGATTAATTAAGTATTAATATATAAAAAATTAATAAATAAATTTATTAGATTTTTAAGCAACTTTTATATAAAAAATTTTCGCACGAAACGTACCATTTAACAAGCTTAAAAACGTGCTTCCAACTTAGCCAGGAGAATAGTGTATTGAGTATACACTCACGATCGCGCCCCTAATGTGACATTTTGATCATCTATTTGCTTAGGTAATTACCCATCTTGATAGTACGACAAAGCTATAAATAGAATCTATGAAATTTGATCGCCCAAACTCCTCGATCAATCAAAATAAATCATTAGTTTTACCGTCATTAATCTTTTTTATTGTGCCATTGAAAATAATCCTCGGTGATCATCCATGCACTTCTTATCGTGTCATCCTAACTCAAATATATGAAACTCAAAAGTATCATTAGTCCTCAATTAGCGTTTGTCATTAATTACCAAAACAAACAACGGGGCCTAGATGCTTCAATCTCCCTTTTGTAATTGATGACAAACACCACAAATATATAATAGGCATAAATCACAAAATGATAGTATAAGCTCCCCTAAACATATGCATGATAATCACAAATATCAACAACACATAGAGATCTTTCATCATAAAAGCATATGACACAAAGGCAATAATCATCCATCACGAGATATCCATAAAGATCATCATCCAATCCACAAGATAAGTTTCCAGCTAGGCTATTACCAAGAATGCAGGACCTAAAACTCACAAGAGATTAACAAAACGATAAAACAACACACAAGATAGATATAGTATTAGCCCATTACATCATATAGCCCTCCACCTTAGCCTAGTAAATGAGGACTAACCTCACTAACTCTAGTCTCATCCCACCTAGGATAAAGAAAGTTCTCTCCTAAGATAATCTTCTCTCCCTTTTGGCATCAAGAACCAAAAAACATCACTCTTGAGGAGTAGGAGGACGTGTAATGGGATAGTGAGAAGGATCGGAACGCTCATGACGACGAGAGTAGACATAGGCTTGTGAGGTCTTCAAAGCAATTATGCGTCTTTGTCCAAAGTGTTCATTTGATTAGACAATCTTCCCATATTGTCAAGTTTTATAAAACCTTTTTATTTTATAACCAAAACCAACATCTCGTCGAGTTTCTGTTTTCGAATAAACAAGTGATAGTAAATATCCGGCTTTTTTTTCATACGTCCCTATAGACAGTCTACTTCGGTGGCATTGTGAATACTAGTAGAGAGAAAAGATACAGAGAGAAAAAAAAGAAAAATAAGGAAAAAAACTTGATCCAGGTTTTCCTTTGATCGTTCAAGACTCACCATCACCACTACAATTTCGAATAATAGTATAGCATATATAATATACAGTAGTAGTATACACGAGTGTATTACATTGTGTGAGGGCTTGGCCGTCTTCAGCAATGTTAATAAGTTCATATCAAAATGTTTTTCGTCAAGTTCAAATCAATTTCGATATGTTTAAGAACACCATTCGAGAATCCCGACTCGAGATTTATGTTTTATGAACTACATTTTTATGTTATTGGTAGTTTGAAGCTCATCAAAATTTAACAATGTTTTTAAGACTTCTTTCAAAAAAATATTTTTTTTAAGAGCATAGATGTATTTGCTAATTTTGGTATGTTTAAATAATAATTTTAAGAGAAAAAATAATGTTTTTGTATGGTATTACTAGATATTGGTATTGTATGGTTAAATTTTGGCTTTGAGGGCCATATGCCTTCTTTCCCATTCTTTTTCAGTGGAACCATCCAGACGCCGTGACACAGCGTACTCACCTCTTCCTTCAAGCTACTCGTGTACATCAGCGCGCAAACCACGAGGCGTACACGCACCCCGGCTTATGTGTCCCCCTCCTGCACACACGCCTTCGCCGCGCGCGGACACGCCTGTCCCACCCCGCCCCCCAAGCCTCGCCGGCTCGCCGAGAAGCCAAACTGTGCCTGACGCAGCGGCAGGCAGACATATACTCCACTCCTCTCTGCTGCTACTTTGCATTTCTTGGCTCGCTCTGCTTTTTGCTCGGTGTTGTCTTCGTCTCCTTTGCTGCTGATTGTGTGTGGTTGATCGAGCTGTGTCTGTTGTGCAAGTGGGTGGTGAGCGCGAGGCGAGGCGAGGCGGCCATGTTGGGGATCTCTGGCTGGCGGTGGGGCCGCGGTCGAGTCGGACACGGACAACGGGGCGGAGAGGCAGTAGCCGCAGCCGTCGACGATGCTGGGCGGCGTGATGGGCTCGCTCCGCGTCATCGAGCTCCAGTCTCGTCGCCTTC